>CM077670.1:336891122-337491122 GCA_039707655.1 Elymus sibiricus | reverse complement strand
AAATATAACTTTTTGAGGAAAACTAGTGTACTAATTAAGTACTTATGCAAACTACAAAATTTATTCCACCACTCACCATCTACCTTGGTTGAAGAGATTTTGAAATTGAGCCCTATAAACCGGAAAGGAGGGAGTAGTTTCCAACAATATTATTTTTTGTGACATGTATTAACTTGTTGTTAGTTAAATCTGAAGTCAAAATTTGGCACAAAACACGAAGGTGACCAATAAACCAGGGCGAAGACAGTGATACATATAATTAACGCCAAATGAGAGCAAGGGATCACACATGTCATTTACGACTAGAATGATAATGCGATACAGTACGTGATGCAGTGTTGTTTACAGGAGGAAAGAAGAAAGATGCATCCATCGACGACCTCCTCCTCCTCGACTCAGGGTTCCAGCCCACCGAACGGCGGCTAAGGAGCAGCGGCTTTCGTGGCGAGGTCAACGTGCTTCTGAACAATGGCGTCCAAGGCTTCCAGCCGTCGAAGAAGGCCAACGTCTTAACGTTGTCCCTGGCCTTGTAGTGGCCTATGTAAATGATTTCCTCATAGACATGGATGTGCAGGTCGACGGTTTCTTGCTCGGCAAGGCACTGCGTGGGGAGCGCGGCCTCGAGGTGGACATTCTTCGTCGCGACATCGGGCAACTGCAGGGCCACCAGTGCGTGAAAGAGGTTGTCACCATGGAGGCCAATGAGGGTGGCAGGCAACGAGGAGCCTGGGCGCGCGGGCTGGAGGAGTATGGCAAGGTCGCCCGCGCGCTTCTTGACGGCGGTGAACTTGCGGATGGAGCGGACCATCATCTCGGCCATGTGAGAGGCGAAGCCGTCGTTGCCGAGGGCTATGATGCTGGCGGTCGCCAGCACCGTCTAGAGACGTTGCTTGGTGTCGGGCCGCAGGCCGGCGTCGTGGATCATCTGGCACAGCCGCATGCCGCTCGTGTCCATCGCCTCCATGGGTGGTTGTGGCTTCTGGTCACTTGGTCTTGGATTGGAGTGAGCAGCGTTGCGCAGACTAGGTGCGTAGTACTAGTAGGTGCGTACGATTCGGTAGATGGATTGGAGTGGAGGGGTGCCTTATATGAGAGTGTAAACTGCGTTGCATTCATATCATGCTAGCTCCATTCTGCTTCTCCAATTAATTCCCTCTGCATGCTTCCCTCCATTCCACAATGTAGTGCGCCCGCACTTCCCGAGATCTAAGTTTGACCATAAATTTAACCAACGAGACCGACTGCGGCGGGAGCAAAAATCATATGTGTAGTGTCATGCAAAGCTTCATTTATTAGGTTATAGACTCATTTTGTGTTGGTATGTGTGATGTTACTCATAGCCATAGTGGAGAGTAACATACACTAGTACTCCTAACATACACATATCCCTAGACTATGCTACTACCTTCATGGTGGGTAGTAACATAAGTGTGGTGTCATGCAAAACTTTATTTATTAGGTTATAGACTCATATTGTATTGGGATATGTGATGTTACGGTAACTAGCTAAGTTACTCAAACTACCTATCTCCTCATTAACTCATTGCCACATAGGCAAATTTGCTGAGTTGGACTCGATGTTACTGCTGAAGTTACTCGGTGTTGCATGACACTACACATATGTTACTCCCCACTATAGAGGTAGTAACTAGTAACATGTGCATGTTACTAGGTAGTAACATAGTCTAGTATAGCATGTATGTTACTAGTGTAAGTTACTCTCCACTGTGACTAGTCTACTAGTAGTAGTATAATTTTTGCTCCCGCCGCAGTCGGTCTCGTTGGTTAAATTTATGTTCAAACTTAGATCTCGGGAAGTGCGGGTGCACTACATTGTGGAAAATTGAATGAGGATGCATCATTGACCGTTCAACATTTCGGGAACCGCTACCCTCTCCCTCATTGGCATTCAAGCCGTATCAATGTAAATGCGTGTCAAAAAGAGACTAGTCAACAGTTCGCCATGAGCCTATAACTAGTGGTCGCCACAATAACCATAAGATCTGCATCCGACGGTGGCACCTATTGGACGCAAACAACAATAAAAAAACAAATGCCATGGCATTTTACAAAACTGCCACACCACGCCCCTCCCCTACACATGAGAGACTGCCACGTGAGCGTTCACAACTGCCACATTCGGGTTGCGCTTGTCTCTTCGCCTCTTCGGGAAGTCGTACTACTACAATAATACTAGTATATGCTTCTGGCAATCTGACACCGAATGAACTGCTGCATGTCCACCGCGTGGGGGAGGGAGAGCGTGTTGTAAGAAAAAGCTTCTCCTTGTACATGGGCGAGGGAGAGGGCGTAGTAATCAAGCTTGTCCTTGTTGTACGAGTTGACGCGACACATCAGAGCAGTACACTCGATTTTCTCAAGAAGTTGTGTTTACCGATGCATAAATTACAATGCATGCATGCATGCCATGAGTTTCCTTTTGATCCTTTCATGTGTTGATTTAATGCACCTTGAAGTATGAACATGTGATGGTAAAACTTTCTAATGCCCCGGCCCTAAAGCGAGAGATGGTGGTGCACGAGGAGAGCGAGATCATGCCGATGGAATAGGACCCGACGATGGACGTCTTTATGGACCTCACCATGCTCCACTGCCCCTTCTGCCTCCGCCCCTTGAAGCCTCCAGTGTACGAGGTTCGAATACATCTCATCCGTTTGGCTGATCGAGCAAGGCGTAGTTTTCTTGATTGATGTGGTGTTCGATTGATTTGTGCAGTGCAAGGGAGGGCACCTGGCCTGCGCGGACTGCCGCGGCGAGCGGTCCGGGAACCAGCGGCAGTGCCAGAAGTGCGAGCGCGGTGGCGGCTTCGACGTGCGCAACACGGCGATGGATGCCGTCCTCTCCTCGGCGAGGTGGAGTGCCCGCATGAAGGCTGTGGGCTCTACGTCACATACCACAAGCTCCACGATCACCAGAGCACGTGTCCGCTCGCGTCGTGCAAGTGTCCCGTGCCCGGCTACGGCTACGAAGGCCCGCCGCCGGCGCTCCCCAACCACCTCATCACCGTGCACCCCATGCCCGTGCACAGGATCCAGTATGGCAAGGTGCTCCAGCTGCAGGTGCCGGTGTTGGAACCGCGGCGCTTGCTGTTCGCGGAGGAGGATAGCCGTGTATTTTTCGTGGTCGGCGGCGCGCCCGGCATCGGCACGCCTATCGCCATGTCGGTCGTCTGCATCAGAGCAGGAGCGTCCCCACCGCCGCACTACACGGCCAAGGTGTGGGCAAACGGGCCGCCGGGGCGCCCAACGGCAGGACCGACGCCATCAAGGTGGAAATCGAGGTGACAAGCAGCAAGGAGCCCGGCGCCGTCGCCGTGGAGGAGCTGACCTTCTTGATAGTGCCGCCCAAGCTGCTGGCCGGGGCTGGGTCGTCGAGGACGGTGTCCCTCCACATTCGGATTGACAAGCTCACCTCCTAAATGATTCCACAATGCCTTCTAGTTATCTTAGTAATATGCTAATGTAGGGTTTATTTTGGTCTACTTTACCTTAAGAGATGGTGGATTTTGGTGGCGATGCAGCAATTACTTCAACATCACATTAGCAGTTGAAGTAATTCCCAACAGTCAAAGGGATATTTTGTGTCTGTTGGATATAAGATCTTTTGGGTAAGAAATAAACCTAAATATAAGCTGCTTATATGTTTGTTTGTTAAGGAAGTGTTGCATACTTCTGCGAGTTGACGCGACACATCAAAGTAGTACTACTAGTACTCACCCGACTGCGCACCAGGCAGACCAATCTCGTGTCGTGTTGGTGCCATGTGTGGTACCCACATTAAGCAAAACCTCGCGCCTCCAGCTGAGCCTCCGCGTTTTGAACCTTTGAATCTGAAGGCCAAGGAGCGACGTGAACCTTTGATAGAGTGAATCGGATGGTTGAGAACACTATGATTCATAGCTACAGATGCGTGTGTGAGAGAGGACGAGTGCGTGCGTGCACCTCTTCTCTTCGTGTACGACGTACTAAACCTAGAGTACAAGTGTATGTGTGTGGCATCGACCTAGAGAGCTAGAGATGGTGTGTGCGATAAGTCCCGTGAGACTCGTGAGTGTAGGTGTGTGCGTGGGAAAGAGGAAGAGAGATGATATGTGTCGATGTAATGCGTGTGAAAAAAAAGTCAATAGTTCGCCGCTAGGCTATTCCTGGCGAACGCCCCAGTAACCGTAAGATCTGCATCCGACGGTGCCAGTTATTGGACAAAAATAGCAGTAAAAAAAGAAATGCCATGGCATTTTACAAAACTGCCACACCATGCCCCTCCCCACACATGAAACTGCCACGCGAGCATTCGCAACTGAGGGAGCCATAGCCATGGTCTGCTCCTTGGTGCGATCTATAGAATTATTAAAAGGCCGGGCTTTTGGCGCGCGATAGGCGGGGGATCTTGGCCTATCCGTTTGCTACTCCTCACATGCAGTCGTAAATGTCAGTGATGTATCAAGCTGATGTGTGTCGAGCGGCGGGCCGGACCGACCGTCTGTTCGTGCTACTACTCACATGCGGTTGCACATGTCAGTGACGCACCAAGCCGATGCGCGTCCCTTCGGTGAGCAGCGGGCCGGACCGACCGTGTGTTGGTGCGACGCGAACGCGACGGGCTGTAAAGTTAACCGCCTAACTTAATAGTACTATGTAAAGTGTAACACTTGCTTTCACTCCTTAATGAGATCGGTCGATAGAAATCCCCATTAGAAAGGCGAGGGCGGTATTTTTCCAGCGCAGGAAGCGAGGGATTTTTTTTACTGGAGAGGAGGCGTGGGAGTTTGGCCGACGGTTTGCATACGTTTCTCGGATGCGTACGTGGGCCCGCGCTCTCGGAGGCCATCGTGGCGGAGCCAAATGCCCGCAACCTCTCCGACCAAAAAAAGAGGAGCCCGCTGCTGGCTATTTCTATAATTAGTTTTGAAATTCTCAATCGTTCACGTGTGACGTGATATCAGCCGTTCATTGATGTTGATCCAACGGTCTAGGTGTTTCGGATTTGCGTCTACAGTAACCTAAGTGTACCCACCCTCAAAAAAAAGTGCCTACGTTCTTCTAGAACCATCGGCATGTCAGTGTGATCAAATCCACACAAGAAGCTGGCAAACAACACCTCCGCATGTGCCACGTGGCTTCATTGATGCCCCCCGCCACATCATTTTATTCATAAATATATTGACTGAAAAAGAGAGACATCACCCTAAACAAGATCTTCCTCGTATTTTGTTTCCTACGAAGTAGTGCCATGCTATTGGAAATCCAACTTGGTTGCTTTGCACGTACCGGAAGTACTAGTGGCACATCATCTAAAAAGCCTTTCTACACGCGTCAAATTATCAATCACGTGCGCTGCCTCTTCTTATAGAAATGTGCTCCACCGTGTACCCGTGTGACTGTATGAGGGAAGGAGTGAGTGCGTGAGTGCACTTCTTCTCTTCGTACATGTACTCCACCTAGTGGGTGTGTCAGAGAGAGAGAGAGATGGTGTGTGTGACATGCCTCTATACATATGTTTGTGTCAAAGAGAGGCCTACATACATAGTATATGTATGTCCATGGGGCGATATACGACAAGAAAGGGGAAGGATATCGTTTACGCCAGATATCAATAGAGACGGATAGAGGGAAGAACTTTACGAGCGTACAAGCGCTAGGACAGAGGGGGTGCTTGAAGATGGTGCGAGAGACCAGGTAGACGAAGATAAGGAAGGAGTACAAGTGCGATATCGATAATTAAAGAGAGGGGATGAGAACGTGCGTGGGCGCGTGCGTCTGATTGATAGATAAAGCGGAAGGCATGGATGATGAGATGGGAGGGACAATTAATGTGTGTGTGGTAGGCGGTCCTATCAAGAGAGGTCATAGTTCCGTCAATGTGTGTACGTGGGAAAAGAGGGGGAGACCTAACTAGAGATATAGATCGGTCGGTTTGTGTGGGAAAATAGCGAGAGAGACCTGGCTACACATAAAGGGAAATCGATTGGTGCACATGCATGCATGTGTCAGAGATAAATAACTCCCAGAGTGACGAAGAGAGGGAGAGGTGTGTGTGGGGGGGAGGGATGCAGCTAGCTAGCTAGCTACCTAGGAGATGGTGCGAGAGGCCTATTAGTTAGTTAGCTTGAGACAGTGTACGAGTGCGAGATGGATAACAACAAAGGGGGCGACAGAGCGCGTGTTCCTCAGAGTTAGGGCGGGAGGCATGGATGGTGAGAGGAGGGTAGGACCATATGTGTACATGTTTGTGTGTGGTAGCTAGGCAGACCTAGCTAGAGGGGTATATCGATTGATGTGTGTGGGAAAGAGGCAGATGGAGAGACCTAGAGAGATCGTGGGAGACCGACCTAGAGAACGAGAACGTGTGTGTGCGATGTAGAGGATGCCGAGTGGGGAGTGTGTGTGCATATATATATGCATGCACGATAGGAAAGTTAGTGGTATATATCCACAAAGAGAGGATGAGTGTGTGAGTGGGTGTAAAAGACTCACATAGATGATAATCAATATAAAAGTGGATTCAAATATTTGAATAAGAGATCATGATGTTTGTAACCCATGCATGCATGAATATAATGGAGATATGTGTGTGGTTTTGAATCAAACATGCAATACTATATACACGTCGAACAAGCCAAAATTGATTTGAATTTGAGACACCGATGGCAGGCATCATTTGACCACATTGCATCCATACATGGACATAACTATTCAAATTTGAGATAATGTGTGGCTTTCGCAGCTAACATCTAAATGTTGTGTGTGGGGGGGGGGGCATGCATTGTGTGTGTTAAACACATTATACATATGAAAACATGGTTTAGATCATTCCGAACGTCTAGCTAGAGCATGAAATGTACTGTGATTTGAATTGAACATAAAATGGATACAAATATTTGAATTGGAGATCATATGGTACATGTAGTTCATATTTAAATAGGATTACTACTACATGCATGTATTGTGTTATCAAGATAATACTTAAATGATGGTATAACTTGACAACAATCGTATTCAAATAGGGAAAATTGATTCAAATTAAGTCAATATGGTAGACGACAGTGTTTTGATTTGTTTTTTTTTTGCGGGAGTGTTTTGATTTGTTTATTTGTTGTTGTTGTTTTTGTTGTTGAGGGAAGTGCGAATTGATTTGGTACTGTACACGCTAAGGTTGTTCTACCGAATTTGTTAGTTATTTGTTGTTGGTTTTGAATGGCATTTGTAGTAATATTGTAAAACGGGACATGACTCTCTCATGTCTTGTACGAATTGTCTTTTGTCTTGTTTTTTTGTACAAGTTAAGCTTGTTCTCCCGCGCGAAAACTCCCTCCTCATCCGAAATCGGTCGCGACGCCCAACACACGAAATCCCCCTTCTACCCCTCAGCCGGAAATACCACCTCGACATCCCATGGATAAAACGGGTGGGGGGTACTTTCATAACTTACCCCAAATTTCGGACAAGCGCGTCCCTAAGCCATGGCTCCCCCCTCTCTTCTCCTGCATTACCCCCATTCATACACCGAGGCGGCGAAAACCCGCGAAACCCCACCCTCCTCCGTCTGCCACCCTACCGCCACCCAGCCGAAGCCTCTTCCCCGACGACGTCGTCCACAACAACAGCTCGACGTCCCTTATCCACTGCTCTGGATGAGGATCCATCATCGATCTCGTCGTCCCGCCGGTTCAGCCACCCCGTCCTCCACCTCCAAGGAGTTGCCCCGATGTTCGCCTCGTCTAACGCGCCACCTCCATTCCCACAGCGCCATCTTCACCTGCCCCACCGGAACCGCAGCACCCTCTTCAATTCCTCTGACAAAGCTAAAGCCTACTCAGCGCCACCAAGGAGGTTCTATACTCATCGCTGTATTTTCTCTTTTATTCGATCTCACGGGCTGCCAGTGCTCGATCCCGAGCCGCCATGGCGCGTCCCCATCGACGGCGGCGTCGCCAGCCACTTCCTCCATGGCGTCTCTCCCCCAGGCGTTGCTCCCTCGGCGGCGACGTCCACACCAGCATGAGCTGCTGCTACTCACGCTCTCGCTCACGCTGCTGCTGCTGCTCCGGCTCTCGCTCGCGCTGCTTCTCAGCTCTTGCTGTTGGTCGCTATTAGGGCATATTTCTCCCTTAGTGGTTTTGGTGATTAATGACAATGCTTTTGCGGACTAATCGTGTGCATTGAGCATTTCAGATATTCCATCATTTGGCACAAGACGATTGTTGCCCCTCGATGTATTAGAGTGAAGACAGTTTGTTTTCCTTCGTTTCATTTTCGGTGGTCTTGAGTCATAGGAAATACCGTACTATCAAGAGGGGGTCCGCTTCGGAAAGGTTTGGGTGGAATCAATACGTACACACTTTCATTTGCACCCTTCGTTCCTTTCTGCTTCTTTGGAGTTTCGCCTTCCGTTTCGTAGGAGTGCTCGGAGAGCTGCCAGCGGTAGTACCGCGGCTGGAAGCGGTAGTACCGCTTGTAAGCGGTAGTGCCGCTCCCAGTACCGCTCGTACTACCGCCTCGTTTCGGGACACGATTTTTCGTGTCGGGTTCAGCGGTGGTCCCACTGGCATACTACCGCTGACACCCTTTTTACTTGGTTGGGCAAGCGGTAGTAGCAGCGGCAGTAGAAGCGGTAGTACCGCGTCTACCACCGCTGCCACTTCCGCTTGTGGCACTGCTCTCCGTGCCCTCCTCTGTTTTTCAGTGGTAGTAGAGCGGCAGTGGAGAGCAGCAGTACCGTGCGTAGGCGGTAGTACCGCTGTCAGCAGCGGTAGTACCGCTGGTGCGGCAGTACCGCTCCTCCTCTGTCCTGCTCTGCTCTCCGAGTGCCCTGTGCTGCAACCCCAGCGGTAGTACCGCTGGGGAGAGCAGTAGTACCGCTCCGGCGGCACTACCACGCTCTTTTGCACTGCACTTTGTGCACTACCGCCAGGGCGGTAGTACCGCTCACGTGAGCAGTAGTACCGCTCTGTGCGGGCTGAAAACTGGATAACGGTTGGTTTTGTCCCCCCACTATATAAAGGGGTCTTCTTCTCCAAGAAGACCACCTCTTCCTCCCCAAGCTCCATTGTTGCTCCAAAAGCTCATTTTCACCCGATCTCTCTCCCTAGCCAATCAAACTTGTTGATTCTTTAGGGTTGGTTGAGAAGGCCCCGATCTACACTTCCACCAAGAGAAATTTGATTCCCCCCACTAATCCCTTGCGAATCTTGTTACTCTTGGGTGTTTGAGCACCCTAGACGGTTGAGGTCACCTCGGAGCCACATTCCATTGTGGTGAAGCTCCGTGGTGGTGTTGGGAGCCTCCAATTAAGTTGTGGAGATTGCCCCAACCTTGTTTGTAAAGGTTCGGTCGCCGCCTTCAAGGGCACCACTAGTGGAATCACGGCACCTCGCATTGTGTGAGGGCGTGAGGAGAATACGGTGGCCCTAGTCGCTTCTTGGGGAGCATTGTGCCTCCACACCGCTCCAACGGAGACGTACTTCCTCTCAAAGGGAAGGAACTTCGGAAACACATCCTCGTCTTCACCGGCTCCACTTGTGGTTAATTCTTACCTTTACTTTGTGCAAGCTTTACTTGTTTTGTACCTTGTGCTTGCTTGCTTGCTTGTGTTGTGATTGTTAGCATCATATAGGTTGCTCACCTAGTTGCACATCTAGACAACCTAATTTGTTGCTAACCCTAATTTGTTAAGAAAAGCTAAAAATTGGTAGTTGCCTATTCACCCCCTCTCTAGTCAACCATATCGATCCTTTCAATTGGTATCAGAGCCTCGTCTCTTTATTAAGGGTTTCAACACCCGGAGAGTATGGTTGACGATGGGGATCGGGATGAGGAAGTGCCCGAGGCCGTGGAGTTGAACTCGGTCACCCGAGACGACTTAAATGAAGCTATGGCTTCACTTAAGACGTCTATGACGGCCGAGGTGAAGTCCATGCTTAAAGAACTCCTTGAGGGGTTGAAGTCTACTCCCGATCCTTTGCTTGTGGTTAATCCCACCGCATCGGTGTCGAAGGCCAATTCCGGCAAGGAAGCGGCTAAAGGCACTCAAACCTCTTCCCCTCATGGTAAGAATGGGACGGGAACCTACGCCTCGGTTCCCCCTCCCCCGGTCTATGGAGGACCGGTCCCTACACCGCATATTAACAACCTTGGTCCTCCTCCTAAGCTTGTGAAGGGTGATTTTGCTAATTGGGTTTTTTGTATCAAGTCTCATTTGAATCACAACTCGACAAATATTTGGAGAATCATCGAGCAAGGCTTCTATCCACATGACCCAAGCAACCTCACTCCAAGATAAGAGGCGGACAATCAATACAATCACTCCGCATTGTTCATTCTTCAATCCGCAATGCCTCCCGAAGATCTAGCTCACTTGCGCCCCTTCTCCCGTGCAAAGGATTGTTGGGAACACATTATATCTTTGTACAAGGGGAGCTCAAGCATTCAACGGTCCAACTTTGAAGTGGTGCTTGATGAGGCCGATGAGTTTGTGATGAATGAAGATGAGGATCCTCGGGATCTCTACCGGAGATTGACAACTCTTGCGGTTGCTCTTCAAGATCATGGGAGCAAGGATATGGATGATAATTGGATCAAGCGCAAGTTTCTCAAGGCCATCATGCCATTCAACAAGGCCATGTCCTCCATGGTCCGTCAAAGACCGGACTTCCACACCTTGTCTTCAAGTGAAGTGTTGGATGAGTTTATTGCCATGAACATCATGAACAAGACCGCCGACAATGCTCTAGCTCATGTCCAACGGTCAAAGAAAGCCTCACCCAACCTTGCTTTGAAAGCCAAGGGTATTCCGAAAGAAGAAGAAGAGGAAGAAGAAGAGAGTTGCCCCGAAGACACCAAATATGCTTACCATGAGCACATGGCTCTTGCGTCAAGGCGATTTTGGGGCAACAAGAGAAACACAAGGCCCAACTCCTCCAAGAACAACTCAAAGGGCAAGCAACGAGTAAGGACTTGCTACAATTGTGGCAATGTGAGTCACTTTGTGGCGGATTGTCCGTATGAGAAGAGGGAGGACAATGGTGGCAAGCTCATCCGCAAAGACAAGGCCAAGTCCTTCCCCAACAAGAACAATTTCAACAAGAAGGCACCTCCAAAGGGCTTGGTGGCACAAGAAGAGTACAACTCCGATGATGATGATGATGATACAAGTGGTGAAGTGTTAGCAACGGCCACCGTGGCCATTGCCACCTCTTCCCCAACCAAGGTGTCTCTCTTCGGCGCCCCCAATGAAAACATCATTGCCAAGTGCCTCATGGCCAAAGGTATCAACAAGGTAACCTCCAACATCAAAACCACTACCACTACTACACCTTCATTGTTGGATTGTGTGGATGATAGTGAGTTGGTAAAGGTTGATGAGAATGAGTTTGATAAGTTCTTGAGTAAGCTCAAAGGTGAGACCAAGAAGCACTTTGTTGCTCTCTTGGAACAATTGGGTGAGGCCAATGATATCATTGAGTCCCACGAAGAGACTATCACTAACTTGCAAGGCCATAATCGTGATTATGCCGATGAGATTGCGGATCTTTCCATTGCTCTTGAGGAAGAGCGAGGTCTTCGTTTGGCTCTTGAGGAGTCACACAACGTTGACCTTGCTCAACTAAAGAAAGATCTTGAACATGCTCAAATTCTTACTCGTGTGCTCAAATCCAACAAGGTTGACCTTGGAATTGGCCATGCTAGACTCAAGGAGGAGTTTGAGCTACTTGACAAAGCCCACAAGGTTTTGAAGAGTGTTCATGGCTCTCTCAAAGAGTCTCATGATCAACTCCAAGTGAAGCTAACAACGGAAATAGCCACTTGTCCTCCATTCGTTTTAATTGATAATGCCATTGCTACTAACCCTTGTTATGAGCATGAGCATCTTGTGGAGGAGAATGCCAAGTTGAAAGAGCAACTCGAGAAAGGTCTTGTGACTTGCATACAAGGTGAGAAGAACCTCAATGACCTTTTGAGCAATCAAAAGGAGGTTGTGGCAAAGGAAGGGCTCGGGTTTGCACCCAAGTCAAAGAAGAGGAAAAACAACAAGACCAAGAAACCTCTCCCGCTCAAAGAGGTATTCGTCAAGAAGGGAGAGGGTGCTCATAAGGATAAGAAGAACAAGGTGGTGGGTGGAAATGTCAAGAGGGGCAATCCCACTCCATCGAACAAAGCCGGCGACTTTAACCCTTCTTATGTTTTATGTCGTGCTAGTGATGGACATGTTTATGCAAAATTTGTTGGTTCTTATTATGAGTACGTTAAATGGTCTATTTGGGTTCCTAAGACCCTTGTTACTAACATCAAAGGACCCATTCAAAAATGGGTACCTAAAACCAAGCATTGATCTCTTGTAGGAGTTTGCTTCCGGTGGAGGATCATGGTTGCTCGATAGTGGAGCAACAAATCATATGACCGGGAGCAAGCATTTGGTGGTGGACGTGCAACCAAGCTCATCTATGCCCACCCATGTTCAATTCGGTGATGCCTCAACATCTAAGGTATTGGGTCTTGGCAAAGTTGTGATTTCTCATGATTTATCAATTGAGAAAGTCATGCTTGTTGAGACCCTTGCATACAATCTACTTTCCGTTCGTCAACTTGCACTTATGGGCTTTGCCACATTCTTTGACCTTGATACCGTGGCCCTTTTGTGGAGCAAGACTCTTAAAGTAGCTTTTGTTAGGCATGTCAAGAACGGTCTCTATGTGGTTAACTTCTCGGAGCGACGCACTAAGACCGCAACTTGCCTAATGGCTAAAGTTGATGTGGGGTGGCTTTGGCATCGCCGACTAGCCCATGTCAATATGAGATCTTTGCAAAGTCTCCTCAAGGGGGGTCACGTTCGTGGACTAACAAATGTGAGTTTTGCCAAAGATAGTGCTTGCAGTGCTTGTATCGAAGGAAAGCTACATGAGACGGCTCACTGACCCACGACTATCATCTACTCGAAGAGGCCCTTGGAGCTCCTTCACATGGATCTCTTTGGACCTCCATCCTTTGATAGTCTTGGGGGAAGAAAGTATTGCTTGGTGATTGTGGATGACTATTCAAGATACACTTGGGTATATTTCTTCAAGAGGAAGAGTGAGACCCAACAAACCGTCATCGACTTTGCCAATGAAGCTCAACGTCAACATGAGGCAAAGATATTGATGATTAGAAGTGACAACGGTACCGAGTTCAAGAACTACACCTTGGATGAGTTTCTTAGTGATGAGGGGATCAAGCATCAATATTCCGCACCATATACCCCTCAACAAAATGGTGTAGCGGAGAGGAAGAACCGAACGTTGATGGACGCGACAAGGACCATGATGGCGGAATTCAAGTCTCCGTACAACTTTTGGGCCGAAGCCATCAACACCGCATGTCATGCATCCAATCGGCTCTACCTCCGCAAAGGTTGAACAAGACTCCATATGAGATACTTACCGGTAACAAGCCCAACCTCAAGTACTTCCGGGTGTTCGGATGTAAGTGTTTCATTCTCAAGAAAGGTACTCGTTTGTCTAAATTTGAATCTAGAGCTCAAGAGGGCATATTTGTTGGTTATGCTACAAACTCTCATGATTACCGTGTCCTCAACAAGTCCAACGGACTCATTGAGGAGACGTGTAACGTAGAGTTTGATGAAAATAATGGCTCCCAAGTGGAGCAAAGTGGTCTTTGTGATGTAGGTGATGAGATTCCTCCCCAAGCCATAAGAAGAATGTGGATTGGTCAAATACTCCCCATTGAGGAACCCCTTGTCGCTGAAGGAGAAGGACAATGCTCTACGCAAGTGGAGCCATGACCGACCATTGACCCACACGCTTCCGAAGAACAAACTGAAGGCCCTCAACCAAGTGATCAAGATCAAGGGCAAGATCAACCTCAAGATGATGGTGATGCACCAAATGATGCCCAAGATCAAGATCACGACAACGAGCATGCTCAAGATCAAGTGCAAGCTCAAGATCAGGAGCAAGCTCAAGATGACGCCCAAGATGCTCAAGATGATCCTCCTCAAGTGACCTCGGAGGAACTATTGGAGCGTCGTGCCGCCAAGATTGCTTCCAAACTCAAGCATCAACAGCATGTCTTGGAGAATGTCTATGGAAGCCTAAAGAAGGGGGTAACCACTCGTAGTCAATTGATAAACTTTTGTGAGCATCACGCGTTTGTTTCTTGTGTTGAACCCCAAAAGGTACATGAGGTGCTCGAGGACACGGATTGGCTTGAAGCCATGCATGATGAACTCAACAACTTCGAGCGCAACAAAGTGTGGACATTGGTGCCAAGGACAACGGAGAATCATAATGTCATTGGAACCAAATGGATCTTCAAGAACAAGCAAGATACAAATGGTGTTGTCACTCGAAACAAGGCAAGATTGGTGGCACAAGGCTACTCCCAAGTCGAGGGTATCGACTACGGTGAAACCTTTGCTCCCGTTGCTCGTCTTGAATCTATTCGTATGTTGCTTGCATATGCATCTCATCATGATTTTAAATTGCATCAAATGGATGTGAAGAGTGCATTTCTTAATGGTCCCCTTAATGAGTTGGTATATGTCAAACAACCCCCGGGGTTCGAGGATCCCAAGTTCCCCAATCATGTATACAAGCTCGATAAGGCACTCTATGGCCTTAAACAAGCCCCACGTGCGTGGTGTGAGCACCTTACCGAGTTGTTGCAAGACCGTGGGTTTGAAATTGGGAAAATCGATCCCACTCTTTTTACTAAGAGGGTTAAAGGGGATTTGTTCATATGCCAACTATATGTTGATGATATTATCTTTGGTTCTCCTAACAAAGCTTTCAATGATGAGTTTGCCGCACTCATGACCGAGAAGTTTGAGATGTCTATGATGGGAGAGTTGAAGTTCTTTCTCGGGTTCGAAGTCAAGCAAAGAAAAGAAGGAACCTTCATCAACCAAGCCAAATATACCAAAGACATGCTCAAGAGATTCAAGCTAGAAGATGTCAAGCCGGCCAAGACTCCAATGCCTACCAAGTGCCAACTCGACATCGATCCCAATGGTAAAGCGGTGGATCAAAACGTATACCGTTCCATGATTGGTTCCTTGCTTTACCTTTGTGCATCTAGGCCGGATATCATGTTGAGTGTGGGAATGTGTGCACGATTTAAAGCCGCGCCTAAGGAAAGTCACTTTGTGGCGGTCAAGCGAATCTTTCGATATTTGGCTCATACCCCAAACTTTGGCTTATGGTATCCCAAAGGAGCAAGCTTTGATCTCATGGGATATTCGGACTCGGATTGGGCGGGAGACCGTGTGGATAGGAAGTCAACTTCCGAAGGGTGCCAATTCCTTGGTCGCTCTTTGGTGAGTTGGTCCTCGAAGAAGCAAAATTGTGTCTCTCTCTCTCCACCACCGAGGCCGAGTATGTAGCCGCCGCAAGTTGTTGTGCACAATTGCTATGGATGAGGCAAACTTTAAAGGATTACGGTGTCACTTGTGACAAAGTGCCTCTTTTCTGTGACAATGAAAGTGCAATCAAGATCTCCTACAATCCGGTGCAACATAGCAAGACGAAGCACATTGAGATTCGTCATCATTTCATCCGAGATCACGTCAAGCGTGGAGAGATTGATATTATTCATGTTGGCACTCAAGAGCAACTAGCGGATATTTTCACGAAGCCATTAGATGAAGCAAGATTTCGCGAGTTAAGGCATGACCTAAATATCATTGATTCGAGCAACGTGTCTTGAATCTCGTCACACCCCACCACATTCATCATGATTATCTTGCTCTAGATGTAGGCATGGACATAGGGGGGGTGTTGTTCTCTCAATGAACTCTCCCTCCCCCCATTATGCATAAATTGATCAAGTCTTTCACTTTAGCCATTTTTGATGGTTCATGTGCTTCAAAGATGAGATTTGGTCATGGGCCCAAGGTTAAAATCTTCACGGTGCCATACCAATTGACTCAAACATAGGTGGCTTCGGCCACCGCCCTCTCTTTGAGAGTTTTTGTCGTTAGATTTTTGTTTGTGCTTTGAGTCGCTCCAAGTTTGCTCCTCCTTTTCTCTCTTTTTGAACTTGGAGTGTCTCTTCCCATTTGCTGGTGTTTCGAGTCTCCAACCCAAGCCATCTCATCAACAACCTCTCTAAATTTGCATAAGCCACCATTTTTTTCTTGATCTTGCTTGCTGTCGCCTGCGCGGTACTACCGCGGTGTCTAGGCGGTAGTACCGCTTATAAGAGGTACTACCGCCCTAGCACCCCGGTACTACCGCTCGAGCGGTACTACCCGGCCTCCTGCCGCGGAGTAGTACCGGGGCGGTACTACCGCTCCTCGGAGCGGTACTACCGCTCTGTGACGGGTCGAGGGGGTTATGACTCGGGCAGGGGGAGTTCCAACTCCCCCATACCCATTCGTCTCTCCCACGCCCTCTCCTCTCTCAGGCGACGAACAAGCACCGGTGGGCCGCCGTCGGACAGCCGATTCCGTGCCGTCTTCCGCGATTCCGTCCGGTGGGATCGTTCCCCACCTTCTCCTCTTGCCATGGATGCCGGTATTACCCCCGTTTTTCTATCCTATGGTTCTACGTTTTGAATCTAGGTTCTAGGGCAATGCGTGTGGTATTCTTCGATTTGTTGTTCAAATCAAGGCTTGAGTAGGACGTAGAAGACTGCTAGATTAGGTGGATTAAAGTTTGGTTGGAGGGAATTTGAATTTGGCATCCTCGGTAGTACCGGATCTAGCCGCGGTTGTGGTCAGACCGGTGTCATTCGCCTCAGGCGGTACTACCGCTCCTCTCGAGCGGTACTACCGCTTGTAGGTGGCACTACCGCTTCTGATGGGCGGTACTACCGCCCAGGGCTGTCAACTTCCACCCCCCTCATATCAACCTTCAACTCACTTTGTTTCCTTTTTGATTGGCTTATGCAATGATTTACACCTGCTTTTCCCTCGCTCTTTGTTGTGGGTTCCAGGTGATAGCAGTGCTGGGCATCAGGCCCGTCGCAAGAATCCAGAGCGTCCAGGGGGTTCCAAGCGCTATCGCACTTCTGAGGATGCCGGTGCAACTTCAAGTGCTCAGCCAATGCAAAGATCCAAGCAAGTTGCAAGCAAGCCAAAGGAGAAGGTCAAGTCCGTGACTGAGATGAATGCTAAGGAGTTTTGTGTGTTTCGCCGCCGTAACCCGTACCGTCACGAGCAAGATCCAGCTCTTGTCAACCGTCCCTTCTGGACCAAGCAGCAGCGCTCTATTTATCTAGATGTGCTCAAAGGAAAGAAGAATCTGTTTGTATCAGTTAGATCCATTGATATCACTCATATGTAGAAGGACATGCAGTACTTTGGAGAGGCTCTTGAGCTGTGCAATCAGCTGGACATCATCAAGGTTATGGAGTTCAACAAGGATTTTGATGCAGACATCGTGTCTCAGTTCTATGCCACTGTTCACCTCGGTACTGATGTGGAGAGGACTCTGACTTGGATGACCAACGGCAAGCTACTTTCGGTTAAGTGGAAGGTGTTCATGGAACTTTTGGGCTATGATGATAAGGGGCTTGACAACCCGGTTGGATTCCGTCCTCACAAGGAGGCGGGTGCTACGCACAAGTCTGCTCTCTGGCCCTTCAGCACTTTGAAGATTTCTCCAACAACCCAGAAGAAGACTTATGAGCTTAGCCCTTTCCTGGACATCCTGCATCGCATCTTCAGGAACACTCTCTTCCCTCGGATTGGGAACTTGGATCAGGTACACTCCTACCTAGTGGATTTGCTGCTGTTCTGTCAGAGTGAGAAGGAGGCAAACGCGGGGCAATCTTTGGATGTTTCTCACATCATGTGGTCAGAGCTTCTTTCTGCCATCACTGAGCGCAAGTGCCCCATCTATGGCCCTTACCTGATGCTGCTCATTGAGAAGGCATGGGCCTTCACTTATCCTGATGAGATGTTTGTGACTGGTGACTTGATCTCTCATGAGATCGTTCGACTGAGATAGAAGGAGAACTGGGGCATTCCTGTTCCGGAGACGGAGACTCCTATGGATGAGGATTTAGTTGATGATGATGACGAGCCTGATTATGAGCCAGCTGGAGTGGAGCCATCTTGGGCTAAGAAGCTCAAGTTGAATATGAAGAAGCTATTCTGTATGGAGGCTCACGGACAGTACATGGCACATGTGGCAGAGAAGAAATCTCGAGGTCGTGACAAGCTCATCATGAGGCAGCTTGGGGTCAAGGTTGCCAGTGGATCAGAGGATCGGATCACCGATGAGGAGGAGTGGACCGCTCAGCACTGTCACTGGACGGACTCAGATGTTGATCAGACCACCACTGCTGTTGCTGCTGATGAGGACTCGAGCGACCACGGGGAGGATTGATGATGAGGATCTCCGGCGTTGCTATCACTTGTGATCGTTGTAGCACTCCTTGCCCTTTTTGGTGTCTCGATGCCAAAGGGGGAGAGAGTTTAGGGATTTGCCGAGTCACGAGTGTGTCGTATTTGCTTTGCTTTTCTCTCTCGTGAACTCTTTTATCGATCGTCTGCTTCGGTTTGTGTTTGTAAGACCTGGAGTCTTAGTCATATGGTGTAAGACATATGCTACCTTATCCTATCTTTATGTCAAGTACGTTGTTAGTTTGTGAGATATTATGCTTATCTTGTGCCCTATCCTTATGCTCACATGCTATTCCTTGCATCCTTGTATATCTCTCTTATATTGTTGATGCAAGGTTTGCCGGTCTATAAAATATAGGGGGAGTGTTGATCCTAGTGTGTGTGCTTTGCATTCCAAAAGCATACCTACATAGTGCACACATCTAGGGGGAGCCCGTCTATATTTTGTAGATGTTGGGTTTGCTTATTATCTCGTTTTATCCCTTGTGCAAATCACGTGTTGTCATCAATCCACCAAAAAGGGGAAGATTGTTAGGGCATATTTCTCCCTTAGTGGTTTTGGTGATTGATGACAATGCTTTTGCGGACTAATCGTGTGCATTGAGCATTTCAGATATTCCATCATTTGGCACAAGACGATTGTTGCCCCTCGATGTATTAGAGTGAAGACGGTCTGTTTTCCTTCGTTTCATTTTCGGTGGACTTGAGTCGTAGGAAATACCGTACTATCAAGAGGGGGTCCGCTTCGGAAAGGTTTGGGTGGAATCAACACGTACACACTTTCATTTGCACCCTTCGTTCCTTTCCGCTTCTTTGGAGTTTCGCCTTCTGTTTCGTAGGAGTGCTCGGAGAGCTGCCAGCGGTAGTACCGCGGCTTGAAGCGGTAGTACCGCTTGTAAGCGGTAGTGCCGCTCCCAGTACCGCTCGTACTACCGTCTCGCTTCGGGACACGATTTTTCGTGTCGGGTTCAGCGGTGGTCCCACTGGCATACTACCGCTGACACCCTTTTTACCTGGCTGGGCAAGCGGCAGTAGCAGCGGCAGTAGAAGCGGTAGTACCGCTTGTAAGCGGTAGTACCGCGTCTACCACCGCTGCCACTTCCGCTCGTGGCACTGCTCTCCGTGCCCTCCTCTGTTTTTCAGCGGTAGTAGAGCAGCAGTGGAGAGCGGCAGTACCGCGCGTAGGCGGTAGTACCGCTGTCAGCAGTGGTAGTACCGCTGTCAGCAGCGGTAGTACCGCTGGTGCGGCAGTACCGCTCCTCCTCTGTCCTGCTCTGCTCTCCGAGTGCCCTGTGCTGCAACCCCAGCGGTAGTACCGCTGGGGAGAGCAGTAGTACCGCTTCGGCGGCACTACCGTGCTCTTTTGCACTGCACTTTGTGCACTACCGCCAGGGCGGTAGTACCGCTCACGTGAGCAGTAGTACCGCTCTGTGCGGGCTGAAAACTGGATAACGGTTGGTTTTGTCCCCCCACTATATAAAGGGGTCTTCTTCTCCAAGAAGACCACCTCTTCCTCCCCAAGCTCCATTGTTGCTCCAAAAGCTCATTTTTGCCCGATCTCTTTCCCTAGCCAATCAAACTTGTTGATTCTTTAGGGATTGGTTGAGAAGGCCCCGATCTACACTTCCACCAAGAGAAATTTGATTCCCCCCACTAATCCCTTGCGGATCTTGTTACTCTTGGGTGTTTGAGCACCCTAGACGGTTGAGGTCACCTCGGAGCCACATTCCATTGTGGTGAAGCTCCGTGGTGGTGTTGGGAGCCTCCAATTAAGTTGTGAAGATTGCCCCAACCTTGTTTGTAAAGGTTCGGTCGCCGCCTTCAAGGGCACCACTAGTGGAATCACGGCACCTCGCATTGTGTGAGGGCGTGAGGAGAATACGGTGGCCCTAGTGGCTTCTTGGGGAGCATTGTGCCTCCACACCGCTCCAACGAAGACGTACTTCCTCTCAAAGGGAAGGAACTTCGGAAACACATCCTCGTCTTCACCGGCTCCACTTGTGGTTAATTCTGACTTTTACTTTGTGCAAGCTTTACTTGTTTTGTACCTTGTGCTTGCTTGCTTGCTTGTGTTGTGATTGTTAGCATCATATAGGTTGCTCACCTAGTTGCACATCTAGACAACCTAATTTGTTGCTAACCCTAATTTGTTAAGAAAAGCTAAAAATTGGTAGTTGCCTATTCACCCCCCCCCCCCTCTAGTCAACCATATCGATCCTTTCAGTCGCGCTGCTGCTCTGCTCTTGCTCTCGTTCGTGCTGCTGTTGTGCTCTGCTCTTGCTCTCGCTCGCGTTGCTGCTGCTACATGACCTGCTGCAGCTACACGAGTTGCTGCTTTACCTCTCGCTCGCGCTGCCCGCAGCTGCACGAGCTGCTCTCTGCTAGTGTGTTCACTGCTCGAGCGGCTGCTGATTTAGATCACTGCTTCGGGAGCTACTAGTGCTCGAGCGGCCTAAACTTCTATTGCAGTGCTCTGCAACTAGTGCAAACAGTTTCGACAGTAAATTCAGTTTCGTCAGTAAAATTCAGTTTCGACTGTAAAATTCAGTTTCTTCAGTTAAGTTCAAAGTCAATAGTTTTTACATCATCTGTTGGAGCAACCGCGGCACGGCTGATGCATTTTACATCTAGCACTGTTTGCTGATGCATTTTACATCATCTATTGCAGATGCTATTAGAATCCCACTTCAGATTAACGTTGGATGTCTTGTCGTGCTTCAGCCTCGCCGTCGTACCCCTCACCGGAGCTGCTCCAACGACGGAACCGTCCATCACAGAGGAGCGGTACCCTCGGCGCCGTCTCCAGACGCCTCAGATCTTCTTCCCCGCCTTCGACAGTCACACCAGCCGCACCATCCTCCACGACCAACCCAATGATGCCGAGGTCGACAAGGCTACGCCGAAGAGGTTGTACACTCGTCACATCACTTTTTTACTCTACATTCACGTCGATCCCTTAGGGATCCTTTGGTTCAAAGCAGTTGCAAATCTAGAAAGAAATGGAGGGTGGTCTCAAAGTTAACAGGGAGAAAACTAAATGCTCTTTTGAACCACAATTTGAATCGGTTTAGCAAGATAGCCATTATCTCATAATCATGTGGACCAAATAAACTCACAAAATTTCAGATTACAACTGGAACATGTACTATTACTGAATTGTTTGTTTTTTTAAAGCTATATTTTTTTAACCAGAATAATGGACCTACTTATGTTGTCCATATAAGCTCAAATTTTTTTAGAGTACAATAGAGCACATGTAGTATATATTGAAAAACTTGAGGTTTCCTTTCAAAAAATATCAAGTTCATGCAGGCAAGAACAACCAGTGAGAACACGTAGTAACGAGAAATACGAATAGTTTCTCCCATATGACAAGTAGTGAGGTAGTAGGCAAGTTAGCTATCCATGTTTGAATCTCTCGGAAGCGATCATATTTTATTTCTGCGTGTTGGAGCTGTGCATGTGTAGATGGGCCTGGGAGTTAAGCTAGTTGGTTGTGTCCAAAATAGTAGTAGTACAAAAACATTATTCGAGGGCAGGCTTCAGCCTGTTGAAGACTGCCTACTAGAATCGCCACTGGTTCAAAGAAAAAGTGAAGGAAAACTTAGGACTTGGAAAGTTTCCTATGGTACTACTATTCATGCATTTGGTTAGAAGGAATGGAGCAAAGCAAAACTGGAGGATTTTTTTTCCTTTGGTGTCTCTCTCAAAGAAAAAACGTAGGAATTTTAATATCCACTTGGATGTCCTTTACAAATTCCTATGCATGAAGAATAAGACTAAGTGCATTAGTAGCATAATAAGATTCTAACTTTACATTTTCATGTGGTTTGACTTTAATTTGACCATGTTTCTCTGCATTCCTGTGTTCTTCCAATTCCTGCGAACCAAACACCCAGTTTGACAGAAATCCTGTGTTTGCAAATGCTCTGTTTTGCACGTGCATTCCTATCCTATTCCTATGTTTTTCTAGTCCATGTGTTTTTAGAATCCTCCAGTTCAAAGGAGCCCTTACAGATTTACTTCATTTACAGATAGGTGTCAAAGAAAACTCGGTGTGGTTTGTCCCGCTCCTGCCGTGCCGTCGTCCACCCCACCTGAGCTGCTCCATCGACGGAAGCGTCCACCGCAGCAGAGATCCCCACTCCAGACCTTCTTTTGCTGCCTCAGATCTTCTTCCCCGCTGCCGGCAGCCACACCAACTGCATTACCATCATCGACTGAGCAGATGAACCTGTCGACTAAACTGTTCCGGAAGAGAGGTCGCGCTCTTTCATGTCTGCTTACGTCATACATCGATTAATATTACCTGCTACTTTATCGTCCTGTTCACCTCTTAGACTCTGAGTCAGGTCCAAACTAATGCTCAGACTTGAGTTTTAAAATGCTTGTGGGGCACATATCGAGGCAGCAACGAATAGTATCTCTGTCTACTATCTGGTTCATCTCGGGTCTTCTATGTGGTTCATGTTGGGTGGGCAACAAACAGTAGAGCAGCCATTTCTGTCTTTTTTAACTGAAGCTATCATCTGCCTGCTACCATTAGTTTTGGATCTATCCACTGGTTGCTACCATCAGTCTGGATTTCTGCATGCACCCCTTAGGCCTTATATAATCTGACTATATTTTTTTATTATGCATGTCAGTTATTGTACACAATCGTACAGAACATGTAGAGAAAAAGAGAAGAGCATTGTGTGGGAATATAATGTCATGCAGACGCCGCTCCATGGTGGACGCAGTGGCAGCCCCCCTCCCCCCATTCCAGATTGTATTCCAGAGGAAGATAACTGTTCAGAGGGAGATTCAGAGGGAGCAGACCACTCATATTTACCCCCTGAGGTGTTTGCTCTAACTTGGCATGCTGATGTTGGTCATATCATGCATATGGCACCTTGCATTGCTTACTTTATACATCGTATATGTCATCAGCTTAGTTTAGACATACTTTGTGTGAATGCCACCTGTTTGGTTTCTATATCATATATGTGAATTATGCAGTGCCATCTTGTTTAGCCAGGCATCATATTTGTGAATCATGCAATGCCATCATGTTTAGCCAGTCATCGTATATGTGAATTATATCATGCCATACTATATTTTTTCATCATGTATTCCATTTGTCGACAATGTTTGTACATTCATCTACTCTTCTTGTGCATCAGCCATTTGAGTCGGTGATGGAAAAATCTGGAGTGAAAACAAGGTCTTCAGAGCAGTCAGTGCTACCTGTCGAAGCAGATATCTTGCTGGTTATAGATAGCTCCTCAGAGGAGGATTCAGAGACAGATGACCAGTCCTATTCCCCCCCCCACCCCGAGGTTTATGCTCTAGCTTGGCAGGGTTATATTGCTCATATCATGCATACGGTGTCTTGCATTGCTATGTCATCTGCTTAGATTAGACCTGCTTTGTGTGAATGCCACCTGTTTAGTTTCTACTCACTCCGTTCCTAAATATAAGTCTTTGTAGAGATTCCACTATGGACTACATACAGAGCAAAATGAGTGAATCTACACTCTAAAATGCATCTATATACATCTGTATGTGGTCTATAGTGAAATCTCTACAAAGACTTATATTTAGGAACGGAGGGAGTATATCATATATGTGAATTATGCAATGCCATCTTTTTTAGCAAGGCATCATATATGTGAATTATGCAATGCCATCCTGTGTAGCCAGGCATCATATATGTGAATTATGTCATGCCATCTTTTTTTTTCATTACATATTCCATTTGCCAACAATGTTTGTATATTGAACTACTCTTCCTGTGCATCAGCCATTTGAGTCGGTTATGGAAAAATCTGGAGTGAAAACAAGGTCTTCAAAGCAGACAATGCTACCTGTTGAAGCATATATCTCGCTGGTTACAGGTAGCTCCTCAGAGGAGGATTTAGAGACAGATGACCAGTCCTATATCCCCCCTGAGGTGTATGCTCTAACTTGCGACGGTTATATTTCTCATATCATGCATATGGTGTCTTGCATTGCTTAGTTTAGACATCATATACACAATATTCAATGCCATCTGCTTAGTTTAGAGATCATATATGCGAGTGCCAGCTGCTTTGTATATCAATCATATAGGTGAATTATATCATGCCATCATGTATACTTAGACAACATGTATGTGAATTATTTCATGCCAACCTATTTTATAAAGACATCATATAGTTATGTCATGTCATCATGTTTAGATAGTCATCATATGTTGAATTATGTCATTCTATCCTGTTTAGTTATCCATCATATATCTGAAATTGTGTCATGCTATCCTGTTTAGTTAGCCTTAGCCATCATATATGTGAAATTGTGTCATGCTGTCCTGTTTGGTTAGACAACATATACATGAATTACTGCATCTGTCTATCATACAATGTCTGTACCTTCAATTTCTTTTCTTGTTTATCAGCCATTTGAATTGGAGGGGGTGATGGCAGTATCTAAGGGAGTAAAAACACGGTCTTCACAAAAGACGGTGCTACCTGTCGATGCAGATAGAACAACGGTTGTACTTGCCCAAGATCCAGCCCCACCACACATAACCGACACTCTTGCAGATTGTACCCCTACCCCGTTGGCTAGAGAACCAGCTACACCCCATCTAACCCCAACCCCAGCAGATAGTAACCCACTTCCAGTTGACACAGCACCATATCCACCACAGAGCACCCACACATGAGCAGTTAGTAAGGCAACTGCAGTGCCCAAAGCACGAGGACCACCACAGCGAACCCAAACTCCACGCTTAAAGCAGAAGAACAACTGTTCTCAGGTCAGATTCCATAGCTATGGTGCATTCTCCTTTGCTCTTGCATCACTGTATTTACTCATACCAACTAATTTCTAATTTGAAGGATCCAATTGAAACTCCAATGGTGCAAAAGGTATGTTTTAAACCTATTTCTTTAACCGGTTTGCTGTTGTAACTTGTTGCTCCATGTTGATTTTAGTTTCAATTGTATAAACAGTTATGTTCTCATGTCATGCACATTACAAGTGTTGTTAGTGCTGTGTAGTTTCCCACACTTATATTCTGTCTATGCTGCTTTATCTTAAACAGATATGATTTGAACTGTGTCTCTATCTTGATTTGGCAACATAAACTAGGATGATATAGACAAAACAGTGACCATAGTACATAGATATATGTTTGTTTCATTCTGTAATTATGTACTACCTTGCAATAGAAGACTAGTTAGTATAATCCTGTCAACCTTACTACTGAACTGGTTTACCAAAATGAGTTTCATATACTACATGCTAAACTTGTGATGTGTCTGCTTGTTCCTCTTTTAGAATGCCGGCAGAATAGTGGAGAAGAGTACCCCATTATGCAATGGTAAAGGAAGTAATGCAGATAAGGTCCAAGATAGTAAGACAACCCTGTTGTTCTCTAAGAAAGCTGATAAAAACTATCTTGAAGACAGTGAGACAACCCTAAAGTCCTGCCTTGATGTAGTGTTCGAGTTACTAGCCACTACCGCTGGCACAAGCCCTTCGAACTCGCTGCCTGAATCAGTTCGGCTTCTTGAGTCTCAACTACAAGCTGAAAGACAATGATCAGCTGTACTGCGACAAGAAGCCGAAGGACTGAGGAAGTCCCTGCAGAATTCAGATGCATACTTTCTGGAGAAACGGCAAGAGTTGGAGGATTTTAGCGCCAAACAAGAGAAAGCTAATAAGCTTGCTAAGCTTCTTGCCAGCATGGTGGGTGCCCAGGATATCATTTCTTGAGCTCTTCTGAAGTGGTTTCAGTTCTGGACTTGTTTTGCTGTCGCGTTTATTTGCACTGGTGGCCAATTTAGACGCCCAGTGTATGTAATATGCTGCTTTGTTGTTCCCTAATATTTGCACTGGTAGCAAACTTTGATGCCCAGTGGATGTAATCTGTGTAATCGCCGTAATAGCCTAGCGTTAGTTGCTTTCTTATTTATTTACTTATAGTCTTGTTTATTTGTTTGCTTGTAGTCACTGCAGTTCTTTTTCCTCGGTTTGCTAGTGGCCGCAATAACCATGGGCCACATACGGGTCGTGGTAACGATGGGCCTCCTACGGGCCGTAGGATCCATGGACCTCCTATGGGCCGTAGGATCCATGGGCCTCGTTCGCGCCGTAGGATCCATGGGTCGTACTGTTCGTGGGCCAAAACCGGACCGCAATATGGACCGTAAACGGGCCAAAATTGGAACCATCCATTTATGGGACCAGACCATAACGGGCCGTTAACAGGCCGGAAGACAGCACAGGCTTAATTCTATCAACAGGCATGACGGGTCGTTAATGGGCCGAATTACAGGACAGGATGAAAACGGCCCAACGGGTTAACGGGCCACAAACGGACCGATTGTTACCACGGGCTGAATTTGGCCCATTAGCATAACAGGCCAGTAAGGGACCGTAAGTAATCGAGGGCCGGAAATGAGCCCAAGAATTTATGGGCCCTTACAAGGCTGAAAGGGAGCACGAGCTGGAAACGGCCCAACTAAATCATGGGCCGTTAATGGGCTCAAAGCAGTTTATTGTTCATGATGGACCTGATTCACCACGGGCCGTCAATGGGCCCAGATATGCAAAAGGCCTCATATGGGCCGAAAGACTTCACGGGCCATAGATGGGCCGAAAGTGACAACGGGCTGGAATCATATGGGACTGCCCACATGACGCTACTGGGCCGAATATTGAAAGGCCATAACGGGCCGTGAGTACCCGGGCCATAGATGGGCTGTATGCGAACAGGCCGTTAACAGGCTTTCCATGGGCCGGCCTTTTTAACCTAAATGGGCCACTGTCGGGCCATGCCATGTGTTGACGTATCATAGACGTCTCACGTCCAATGAATGAATGGCATCTGTCGCAACGCCGAGCTAACACGTGGATCCGCCGGCGAATGAGAAATTTACACGTGGAAAATCGCCATTGGTCAGGGCTGCTAACGGGTTATCGGATCCAAACCCGCACCCGATAGCTTAACGGCGACCCGTTACGGTGGATGCCACGTGTCGGTCACCCTTGACGAAAACAATTCCATGATGCGACATTTATCGTCATGGAAGTGGACACTTCCGTGATGATAATTTCAGTATTGTCATGGAACACTTCTACGACAGCACAGGTATGACTATCTTGATTCTGTCATAAAATTGTCACGGATGTACATGCATGACAGAAAACTTGACCTACCGTGACAAAGACGTATCATCATGGAAGTGTTTTTTTGTAGTGGTCATGGTTGTCTTTGTTTTGTACTCTGCTGGATAATTAATAAAAATGGTTGTATGCATCATTCGATGCAGAGACCGGGGGTTTAATCTCATTTTCGAAAAAAAACATGTGGTGGTGAAGTGTGCATATGTTCAAGTTCTAATCGCCGGTGTTCTACCATGACTAGACGATCCTTACGGTTAATCTCGTAGGCACTTTTTATTTATTTATTTATATAGTTGATCCACACTAATTATGTTTCTTTCGACATCCACACATGCCACCTTTATTATTATTATTATTTCTATTTTTAGTTACATGCTCTATCCCACTATCTATCTATTTTTTCTATTCATGCAACTCATCCACATCAATAAGTGATGCATGTTTGCCACATAATTAAAATGCCATCTCATCATAGTTAATCCTCACACTTTATCTAGGTCATCAATCTACCATTTTTAGCATGTGTACAATTTATCTTCTAGTGTCAACAATTACGAGTCCCCAGCTTTCACACGAGAATCACGTCGTTGTCATAGAGTCTCAGGTGACTAGTTCCAATCTTTCCCCAGGCATCATGCGTCACCTTTTGGACCCATCCTCGTCGCCACCATTGTCCTCGTTGTTGTTGTTGTTGTTGTTGTTATTGGCAGCAATGGCAGAACGGAGCATCATGGCCACCCTCTTCTCGCGCCGTGCGTCCTAATCGTATGCGTCCACCAAAGCCAAGACCCGACAAACACGTCAAGATTAGTGCAAAACCTCCATGACCCTAGCCCTCCCCCCCTTGAGGTTGGCCGCACCGATGATGAGCTCACTATGCATGCGACGACTCTCCTCCGTGCACTTTCACTTGTCGTATGCGACCCCGATGATTAAGCACCGCGCCTCCTCGCTCGGTGAATAGGTCGTCAGATTGAGCCAGCGCTAGCTTATCCATGGGATCCATCCATTGACTTAACGACGAGCCATTCGTTCGAGGTTACGAACTGCTCGACTTTGGGACCCGAGAGGGACCTATTTGGTGTCGCCTTTTTTTGTCGAGAAATAACTATATGGCATCACCTGCTCTCCGTGTCTGAGTGGAAGTCAGGCTTGTTGTTTTTCTTTTGCGAGTAGAAGTCGAGAGCTCCTAACCGGTGCCTTAAGTGCCAGTTAGGCCAACTGGCGCCCACGCACGCGCTTTCTGGGCCGGCCCAGCAACGTTTGATAGGTTGACAGGTGGATCTTTGACCCATTGACAAGTGGACGGTTGATAGTTGACTTTTAAAAAAATGGTTCGAAAAAATTCGTAAAATTGAAAAAAAATCATGGATATGAAAACAGTTCATAAATTTCAAAAAAAGTTAACATATATGGAAAGGTTCCAAATTTAAAAACAAATTCATAGATTTTGGGAAAAAAGATGATTTAGAAAAAAAAATTACGGTCTTTGACAACAGTTCATAAAAAAAAATCACGTGTACGAAAAAGTTCAAAATTTTGGAAAAAGTTCATGGACTTTTAAAAAAGTTCGCCAATTTCGAAAATATTCATACATTTGAAAAAAGTTTACGGATTTGAAAAAAGTTTATGGATTTGAAAAAAATCATGGGTTTTGAAAAATTCTTAATTTGATAAATGTTTATGAATTTGAAAGAAAGAGACCACAAAAATTCAAAAAAGCTCTAAATTTGGAAAAGTTCACAAAATTTGGAAAATTTCATGAATTTGAGAAAATTTCACGAAATTTATAAAAATCAAACATTTGAAAAAAGAGAAAAAGGAAGGAAATAAATAAAAAAATGGGAAAATAAAATAAAATTTAGAAAAAGTACACAAATTTGAGAAAAGTTAACGAAATTGAAAAAAGTTCATGCACTTGAAAAAAATAAAAAGGAAGAAAAAAGTAAAAGAAACGAAAAATAAAACAAATGAAAAACAAAAAAAGAAAAAGAAAAGAGAAAACTGGCCAAAATCGGCGGTGGGAGAAAAACAAAAAAAAAGTCATCTAAAAAAAACCGGCCGAACGTTCAAATTTTACACTAGTGAAAATAAAAACTTAGATGTGCCGAGCCTAAGATGAAGGGGAAAGGGGTGTGCGCCAGTTGCAAAATGCCCGAGGGCAATTAACTAATGGGTACCCCTGCGGAGATACCCAGCGGGTACTTTTGGTTGCTAGGAGCGCGCTAGTTGGTGCGCCCAGCAGCGGTCATGTGTCGCGCGCTGGACGCATCCCGTGGGTGCACGTTTTTTTGCACACGTTTTGATATTTTTTTTGTTTTTCGGCTTTTGCTTGGCCTTTTTGGTTTTGGTGTTTTTTGGAAGCAACCTTTTTCGCGAGAAGCATGTGCTTCTGTAAGAAACACAGCTGTGCTTTTCGAAAAGGAAAAATCATAACATGTGTTTTTGCGAGAAACACAGCTTTGCTTCCGCGAGAAGTACAATTGTGCTTTCGGAAAAGGAAAAGCACATATGTACTTCCCTCGAAAAAAGCACAACCCGTGCTTCCTCCGAAAAAGGGAAAAAACACCGTCTGTGCTTTCAAAAAAGTAAAAACACAACTATGTTTCCGAACTATTTTTCTTCCGGTTTTTGTTTTTTTGGTTGCTGTTTTTTTATTTCTATTTTCTGTTTTTTCATTAAATTTTTGTCCTCAAAATCTATTAACATGAGATCTAATTTCGAATATCTCGACAGGAGAAATCCAATCATGAAAACGACTCGGGATTTAGACGTTCAGTTCAAGAGATAAACGGGTTTGAAAAAAAAACGATTGTGACAAGTGGCGCACTGCAGGTGCACATGCAGTGCGCCACTTGTCAGTACCAGAGAGGTGTAGACCTTTGTAAGAGTACCCTTCTGTCGGGTCGTTTAGTGTTGGGCCCAAGAGTTTGATGGCCCGAAAAGAAGTTGGACACGGCCACGAACGGGCCCAACGAGCCGACTTTATACATTGCAATGGGGAGGGCGGCCCAATTAAGCAGGGAACAGAGTGTCAGAGTGAAGAGAGAGCGGCCCAACAAAGGCGGAGGCGGGAAAAGGCAAGCCACCACTGAAAGCCGGGAGCGGGAGAGAAAGGGGGAGCCATGGAAATCGACGGCGATGGCGGCGGCGGCAGCGAACCGGAGGACAGTGGGAGAAGCGAGCTGGTGAAACTCCTGGAAGCCATCAGAACCTCGGAGGTGCGTCGTCTCTCTCAGCCCAACGCGTCCCTTTCGTCGACCTCGCGCTCGCCGCGCCGTCCATTTCCACGCCGCCTCTAGGGTTTTAGTTGGTTCGAGGGCCTGCGGCCGCGCTAGGATTGGTATGCGTGCGAGCGAGTACGGGATTCGGCTGGATTGCTAGTTGGAGTCTCGGAAGCGGGCGTTCTTTGGTGGGATTTGGTACCGTGATGCTTCCTGTTTGTGTCGGGGGTCGCATGCTCGGTTGGCGTGGTTCTAACCAGCGATATTTTTCATCTGATTCCACACACTTCAATTTTCAACATAATGGTATGCGCTAACTTTCTACTGATTTTGATAGGTTTTGGAGAGCAGAACTTCCCTTATCAACCAACTCGAGGGTTCCTCCCAGTTTTCTGCAGAAGATCTGGGCCTAATACTTGAAACCCTCACTGTATCCTTTTCCCATTTCGGTATGATTCCCTTTGATGCATGACGGTGTTATCTTTCCATTTGGAAGAAGTCACTGATTCAGCTTGCCATTTAGTACTGGCTGTTACTGTTGTTGCGTGTGTTCCCTTAATGGCACTTTAGGCATCTTGGGATGATTCCAGATGTTCAGGTGTATCACACTGCCTGCTACACAAGTCAGTTTTGCAGGTTGTTCTGAAATGCGCTGAGTTAGATACAGCCGCATGTCTGCGGCAATTTCTTACTCTCGGTGCAAAGGTACTTCTTGCTTTTTTCAAATGCGGTCCTGCTTCACTTCATTTGCCAACTATATATAGCTGCAAATCTGCTATCTTCCTGAATCAATGAATTCTGTACCAGGCCAGCTCATGGTGTGGGAAGCATCTCATATGGTTCGCTGAATCTATTGATGAATCTGAAGCACTTCAAGAGGAAGAGCACAACTGTTTATGCCTAGAGGTTGTGGGAACAACACCTTTAATTCTGATTAGCTTGTTTTTGCTCCATTGGTTAGAAATGGATAACTGTGTTAACAGAAATCTTCTGCATGGCTAAGGCTTCTCAGACCTCCAGATATCTTATAGCCTAAAATGCCCAAAGTTCTAAACCATGTATCCTGCCTTCTGTGTGATACCACTTTGTTCTTTATAGCTGTCACTGGGACCTATTTAGTACTTCTTGCATAAATCATGGGCAGCACATCTCGTTATATTAAGACATGAACTTAGATATAATACAAAGCAAAATGCATATGAATACTTTCGAGACAGACCTTTATGTTCATTTACAGGAAAGATACAGTATAATAATAATAACCGGCACATTTTTCCACTAGTATGTTCATTTTAATTTTGTAGCCAATTTTTTTTCATCTGGAGTACCATTACATCCAGTTTAATTCATGAGGTGGAGGTTCACTCTTAATATTGCTCATAAAGATTCAACTTCTTGATTGCAGATAATTTCACTGGCCTTAAATATCTCGATCAAGTTCCTTCCAATGGCGGCAAAATGTATCACTGTTGATGTGGTGCATACTATTGGTGATTTTATTTTGGAATTGCTAACACTGACGGCAAGCTCAATAGTTGACAAGGTAATACTCATCTTCTGCAATTGTTGCATCAACTGGTTTAACTACACAGGCAGTGGGAGCTTTATGCAATTACATGGGAGAAAGCTATACTTTTTTGAGACATAAATCACTTTGTTTTCTTCTAGAATCACCCCATTTGATTTTATGTCCTCTAAGATAGTTTTATGTCTTACCTTCCTTAGCTATCCTCGCTTCTGAACGTTATGTAACAATGATATCTAAATGGAAAACGGATATAATGTGCTGCTTGTTAAAGTAGACATGTTACTTCTCACATGATGTCACCACCAGAACTTCTAGGCTTAAAATTACTTCCACATTTTTTTAGCTACTTCAAGTGGGCTATTTTGTGAAAATATTGCAATTGCATCCTTAAAACGGAAGCATTTCCATAGTCTTGACTAATCGTATCTTCAGCTATCTAGAAGTGATTTTGATTTTTCTGACTTGGATCATACGCAATGGCAATGGCATATATCATATTGAAATGTTAATATTGCAGCAATGACATCATATGGTATATGCTCTCTGATAAATATGTGTTGACAGACAATTAATGGAACTGCAGCACATGTTGCCAAGGCTGCACCTGTTTTTCTGGATGAAACCATCAAACTGTGCAGAGCATATTGTGAGGCTGCAAAGTCAGATATCGGCAGAATTAGCATGCCTACAGAAGAGACAACTGTGAAACACGAAGTACCAGATCTTACAAGCGACGTGGTCAGGATTACAACATGCACTATTCAGACCTTGTGTAAAATTGGAACATACGCAGCATCGAGTGGTGGAAGCCAGGTGGCTTTATTGAATGTATCATGGAAGGGTGTAGTTTCCTTACTGCAACTTGGCAAAGGACTGATAGAAGTAAAAGTAAGTGTCAGTGATATCATTTCGACTCTTATCTCCCTTGTCATTGAATCTCTGAGGGTAGCTGCGGATACATGGCGCACGTCATTACAAGAAGCCCTTGGTGTATCTGAAGCTAGAAGGGCATTCTTACCAATCAAGTTTTTCTTAATAAATGCTGTACGGATTTGTTCTGTATATCCATCCGAAGCACTGACTATATACAAGGACATAATCAGGTGTGTATTGGTGATATCATCCTCAAGCATTTTATTCAGCAAAGATTCCGTGTTGAAAGCAGCAACTGAGGCACTTGTTGAATTATTGGAGTCTAAATCCTTTCATTTACTAGACACACTTATGAAGTCATCAGAAGTAAGACTAGAGTCGAAATGCCAGCTTGTGCAGTATTTTTTGGAAAATGAAGAAGCTGATGGTCCAGCTCAAATGGGTCAGGATGATCAGAGAGAGATAAATTTGGTTTCATTGGGCTGCATTTTCTCCCTGGATCCTGATGGCGATAACAGAAACAGAGCACTTTTACCAGCTAAACTTAATGTGTTTTTGCACATCCTCACTATTTCCCCAAACTTGGGCGAAGAGGTGGTCATCGAATTATCTAAAAGGCTACAATCTCTTCTGAATATGTTAACATTGGAAGATGTCTACTCATTTGTCCTTGGCTGCCAAATTCCTACAGTCTATGGTGCTGACCATCCTCCTGTAGTTGTCTGGCAACCTGTGTATACTTTTCTCATACAAGCCCTGAAGACTTATATGATTGCTGCTGCTGCTTCAAGTGTTGCTTGGAATGAGTTGGAAGCCTTCCTACTTGAGAGCCTTTTCCATCCCCATTTCCTTTGCTTGGAAATTTTAACAGAGCTATGGTGTTTCTTCACGCGCTATGCTGACAGTGAAACTTCAACTTATTTAATCAATCAACTATTTCTTCTGTTAAAGACTGCAGCGTCATCAGAGAAAGTTCTTGCACCTCTCAGTGCTTTCCGGAAGGTTGCACGTGCATTCTGTATCATCTTGAGCTATGCATCATGTGCAACTGTTGATCAAATTTATACCTGTGTGCTGAATGATCATAACTCTTCCAAGTCATCAGTCCTGCACTTAGCGTTGTTGATGGAAGGATTTCCTTTTGATTCATTATCAGATGGTATAAAGGTGCATGCTGTAAACCAATTGTTCACTTCTTTTGTCGGGTATCTACAGAGCTCCTTGAAGAATCATGGTGCAATTAATTTGCCAACTTCTAGTTCAGGGGTAATAGGTCTTCCTGTACATGCTCTAGCCTCTGCATTGCAGCGATGGTAAGTCCCTTATCGTAATATTACCAAGTCTGATGCCAGGATGCTGTTTTTTATGCTCTTCTTTATTTGTGCAGTGAAATAAAGGACTATAACACCATAGATGGGAAGAGTATTACCACTTTGTTTAAGTTCAGCATCTCTCTCATCAATCTGTATAGAACTGCACCTGACAGCAGTAAGGACCACCTTGCCCAGCTCATTAGTTCCGCATTGGATATTATCTCAAACGTGAGGCATCTCTGTGCATTCTATCAGATGGAGAAACTAACTCTAGAGTTGCACACCCTGTTCATGTCTAGTTCTGACAATTCAAAGGCAGTGCTGTCCCAGTGCAAACCATCACTAGCTTCATTTATGGCAATTCTTGGTCACTTGAACAGTTGAACTCCACTGAAGATGATTCTAATTCACTTTGTTCTGCAATGCCGGATTTATACCATCTCTTGGTGAGGGAAAGGCATTGGGCACTCATTCACCTAGCAATGGGCTCCTTTGGTTACTTTGCTGCCCGCACATCTTTTACGCAGCTCTGGAGATTCGTTCCTGGAGATGCTGCCCTTTCATATAATACAGATACAGGGGTGGACATTGACGAGAACGGATTCATGTTGGAACTGAGAGCCTTTCTTCAGAAAGAGGTTGCTTTACGCGCTGACAAATGGTCTGAAGAGCAGGTCTGCTTTCTAGTTTCAGAGGGGAGAGCGCTGAAGAAACTGGTTGAAACATCTGAAATTCCACAAGCTCCAGAGCGCGAGGAAAAAGCTGCCATTTCAATGGATGTCAACACAAAGAAGAGGAAGATACCAGATGGAATCGGCGAAGGGATGGCGCTGCTACAGAATGGTCTCAAGGTGATGCAAAGCGCTCTTGATGAAACTGATTCAGCAGAGCTCAAGGACAGGCTTGCGGCACACTTGTCATGCCTCGAGAGCGCGGTTTCTCAAATTGCAAGTTTCTCTGACAAAATCTGATGCTCTTCGCCGCTTCTGTTACTCTTCAGTCGTCAGATGGTAGCCTGCCTTGCTGCCCCCATGTAAATTATTAAGGCACGACAGCTAATTGTAATGCACGTTGAGAATCAAAGCTAATTGTAGGTTTCCTGTTAATTCGTGGTATTTATATCTTGAGATGCTACTGGGTTGAAGGTTAAGGCCGACTTGAAGACGACTATTTCTGTTGGGAGCAATTGTACATTCAAAATCTGGAATGACGAAACATGTCAACTGAATACATGTTTGTAAGATGCGAGTTAATAATGCATGGATGAAGTGAATGTTCCGTCGATCAATGTTGCTTGAAACAGACTAGATTTAACAGGAGCTCCTAATCTAGAAAACAAGAGGACGGTTGCTTTACTGTAATCCTCTAGTTTTCAGTATGCTCCAGTGTACTTTTTGCTTGTACCTAGTGCCTTCAGGAGCTTGACAGCATCCTCTGTTTCCAATCCTTAAGAGTAGCAGCAGATAGATAGATGAACATCCAACCATCAGTCATGAGAAGTTATGTCGTAATTCAAATTTCGAAGTATACAAAATCAATCCTGAAGTATATTTATACAAAACAATGATTTCAACAATGGGTTCAACACTACATCTAAAAAAACAATGATTTCAACAATGTAGTATGCTAATTAGCTAGCCAGTGAGCAACCCTGTCCAACAAAAGCAAAACTAGTGGGAAGGGCTAAACATATATTATCTGTTTTGCGGGAAAGGTTAGCTAGGCATTTGTTTCAGGGCTAAACACTAGGTAAATGCAAAGGTTAGCTAGGCATTTGAACCTGACAAAATACTAGATCACGGTTGACCAGGTAAAGCCTCAAGCGATCTTATTGTGGTCTTATACTGCTAGCTCGTATGCTAGCTACCTAGTGCACTTGGTTCTTCCTTCAGTTATTATTGGGGAGCACGTCACCTGACATTGAATAACAACCACTAGTGGCGCATAAAAAATATTACTACTCCCTTGATCCATATTAATTGACGCACACTTAGTACAACTTTTAATCGGAGGGAGTACTATTTTTCTGTACTTTTTTTTTGCGCTGATTTTTTTCTACACTCCTTGCAAATAGATTTTTTTTAAGGAAACAAATAGATATATCCGATGACGGCGGCGCTCTGGTGTCGTTTCCCACTTGAGGGCGTCATTCTTGGAGGTGTACACGGGCTCGAGGACTAGTGGACGGCTTCTTTGGTGGAGCGGTGCTTCATCTTACTCATTGATGGCGGCGGATCTCGGTAGCGTGGCGCAGTGGAGACTCGGCGTCCGATGCGCGGAGATGGACTCGCGCAGGAGGAGGACACTGTCTGGCGTCATGGTGGCGTCGATGGCAGAGAGGCCTGGCAAGGTCGGTGCGTTAGTTTCTGCTCTGAAGATGGATTGGTGGAAGACGGCGGTGACGACACATGAGAGTGCGTCGGACCGGTTTGTACCCCAAACCCAGTATGTGGCTCGGTTGGGGCCTCCGACTTTAGATGTTAGGCTTTGGTGCGATGTCTGTTTGGTATTAGGCTCGGACTATGGGCACCCCTTCATCAAGTGGATAGGAGTAGCGACAGTTGTTGCTAAGATGGTGGCTTCAGACTACCTGATGTACTACTTTATAAGGTCTTTGTGAATAATTAATAAAATGGCTGCATGCATTGCCCAGATGCAGAGGCCGGGGGTAATCCTCCTTTTCTAAAAAAAAAAAAGGTGACAAGGAAGCTGGCTGCGCTTTACACTACTGGTATGTTGAGGGCAGAGCCCACTTGTTGGTAGCAAAGTGAACCATCCGTACGATAACTACTACTCTTAACATATTGGTAGTACTTGTTTTCTCCTCTAAAAAGCTCTTACACCCGCACAAATGTCAGAACTGTCCTTTATTTATGCCAGCAGACAGAGAGTTTGATTTCTTTACACATTTCTTCCATAAATCCGGAGAAAATCAATCGGTTTTATTGTTTTCCCAGAAACAGAGGCAGCGACAGTTTTTTTTTTTTGAACACAGTACAGACGTAAGCGCTCATATACACGCGCATACACTCACCCCTATGAACGCACACACGCACACCCTACCCCTATAAGCACCTCCGAGAGACTGAGCCGGCATATCATCTTGAAATTTACGAAGTCACCGTAGGCACCTCGTCGTCAACGGGAATGTCTCCTCCCACTGAATGCGCATCGCCGGAAATCCTGAAATAAATCCAGGAATAAATGCGAGCACCAGGATTTGAACCCTGGTGGGCTCGGGATACCACAGTCCCTCTAACCATCCAACCACAGGACCAACGTGTTTTTGGTGAGGTCCATGGCTCCTCAACAAATGGTGTAAACAAAAACCTACTCTGATGGCATCCGCGAACTATATATTGTGATACATGTGGTTTAGCCATTGATATACCGGCGACTCCTTTGTCTACCATATATTAAGATGTCAGCCTCTCTCGGTCTCCCCTCTCCCCGCGGCCTTGGCTCCGGAGGGAAACCTCAGATCCGCGGGATCAGGCGATGAAGGCGCCTTCACGTCTTCTTCCTCCTTGGGGGCATCGTCTCGGAGCCGGCTACAACTGGAGACCGGTGGTTGACGGCATCTTCGCCGCGGTGGTTGGCGGCATCTTCGCCGTGTGGTTTGCTGAGGAGGTTGTTTCGGGGGTGCTGATTTCTGTTTGGCAACGATGATGGCGTCGAGAGGAGCTTGGGTCGCGGCTCGGGCTTTGATAGTCGGATCTTCCCGGCATGTCCGAGGTGCTCTTCCGTGGATTGCCTGGTTGTTTTGAAGTCGGAGCTGCGGTGGAGCGAGTCCAGGTGGCGACGATGACAAGCGCTCGGTGGTCGTTTGTGGTGGGCACGGTCGGCGCAAGTCCTGCATATTTCCCTCGCGATGCTCGTCGTCAAAGTCGGAGCTGTCGGTTGTTTGTGCGTGTGGCCATCTGTTTGGCATGTGCCGTCGTGGCTTGTGCAGCTGTTCTGCAGCTCTGTGTTCCATGTCGGTGACCAGGTTGGCCGGTGGTGCCCATTTTATGGGCTGGATTGTGTTGGTTTTAGCCCGGTTTTCCGTCAATTAACCGGGCAATTATCTCTCTGCTTAATCAATGAAAATGGCAAGTCTTTTGCCTCGTTTCAAAAAAATATATATTAAGATGTTGTAACAGGTCGACCAAACCATTCCAATTGGCATATATAGGGCCTCTTTGATTAGATCATTAGATTCTAATACCTCATCTAGGAATAGAGTAAATCATAGGAGTTGGACACGAATGCATGTGCAAAACAGGAGACTGGGAAGCACATGACTTCTAAGACATGAGTGTTTGATTTGCGAGAACTTTGTAGTTTGGATGTTTGATTCACATGAATATAAAAAACACATGAATCCTCATAAGTATGCTCAAATTAAAGTCAAACCACAAGCAACAATAAAATGCCTTTGATTATGCCACAAATTAATACCATTAGCTCATTCTTCATGCCAAGAAATTCTGAGAAGAGGTCTGAGTGATTTGTCAAAATCCTACGTTTCCCACTGAATCTGATTTCAAAGATTTTTTTCGTTTGTACATTGAATCGACTGGATAAACAATGTCATCAAAAGGAAAAAGAATCACGTTCCTAAGCATATTTTGTCTAATAAATAAATGCTTTGACCAATGAGTTTTGTTTCGGTATACCCCCCTTAAAAGTTTGCACGAATCTTAAAGTTACATAAAAAGGTTATCATCATATTAGCCTGCAGATCAAACATATTGAATAGATTGATTTGGATACAAAGACTATATTATCCTTTTTTTTATTAAAGGGATCCCTTCTAATCTCCACCTTTAATCTGCATCGAAATCCGTAAACTTTGCCGGGGATGTACCGAAGCAAAATTCTTGACCAATTTTTGTAGTTTATGTGATCAAAATCACAACCATAACCAGTATCTTATAAATCTAATAGCATCAATTTTAAGCCAGCCAAACCCATACATTAAAATATAAATGTTTTTAAAGCCTTATCTTAATGAATGAAAATACATCATACATTCTGAGACTAGGGGATTATCTAATTAACAATGAAATGCTATCAGCTTTTTTGTTGTTGTTGGTTACATGAGTTATATATAGAGCATAAATATAAGTTATCCATATACGCGATTCACTCCACTAAGGGCCAATCTGTTAGTTTCTCATGTTACAAAATTTGCAGGAACATGAGAAGACGTGAGAAATGGATTTTATGCCAGTGGTGAAACATATATAAATTGAAAATACAAGAGAACATGAATAGAAATATTTGGATTGCATATAGGATGAATTGATATCATATAAATTTTCTTAAAAGAGCCGCGTGTCATAGTTACCAAAGAAGCATTAGAAAATTCCATGAGACCAAGTCAACGAAAACTTTCTTATGAAATAGTGTGCAATGGAAAATCTTTGAAATTTTCCTATAGATACAATCCCGCAAAACAAACACCGCTATACAAAAAAATCCAGCAAGAATCTAATCTCCCAATTCCCAGACACCCTCTGAGTCCAAAAGACCATAATCTTCTTACCATCAAATCAAGAAGATGCCATAATTTATTAATCTTGAGATATATAACTAGGTGCAGCCTCCGAGGTTGGAGAAGCAGGGACAATGATCTTTTTCACCTCTGCTACCCAGTTGAGCCACTTGTATCAGCTTTCCATCAAAAAGGCCACTCCCCCACAAAAACTCAAAACAAAAAGGCCACTTGTATCGAGTGGTGCACAAGCAACCAAAGGTAAAAACTACTGTCATGTGCAGCCAATAACAAAACAAGAAGAACGATGTAAACGAGCACCATCCGATAGAACCTACCCATGCGACAATATGGCGTCATTTGATTGCAATCACGGCATGCATGTGGCTCTACTTTTCAATTCCCCGGCCCATATGATCTTATTGGTCAAATATTTTAGCTTTGTCCGAGGATCATTATCCACCAATCATGATTAGTTTTCAGCATATTCAAGATCTAGGATCAATTTGTGTAGATCCCCTAGCTATAGCTTGTGACATGTTTCCAGAGACAAAGTCGGTCACTAGCTTTTCACGTGGAGTCGATGAGTATTGAGTACGCTGTCACCGGGATAGTGACCACGACGACAAATTGACGGCAAAAGAATTCCTGCTTAATTGTCTACCTAGCCGCCGCCGTTCGCACAGTATGTAGACATCATCAACCACGATCCTCACATGGTTTAATTTGCACCGTGCCGTTTAGAACGTGGATTCCTAACAATCAAAGGAGAGTTGGATCACTTACTTCGGACAGCCCGGAGATTATCATGCCACAAGGCTAATTAAAATTTTATATTGAAATTTCATGTGTTTCAGTTGTCTCATACAACTTGATCTATAGGGCTTTTTAATATAGTTTACATACACAATAGTTCTAATTTTCAACCTCACAATTTGATACGAATTCCAGTAGCTAAGTGCGTGTATGTGTTGTCTGTGTTATCTACTTATCTTTCAGTATGTTTTTAGTTAACATGGTAGCACAAATCTGTTAAAACAAGACTTGCCTTTTTTTGGAGAAGGAGAAAATGACTATACAGTTAACATACGACAATGAAAAGTTAACCGGCACGTAGCATGTATGTTGAGAAGGCTAGCTGTTATCCTGGACAAATTGAGCGGGTAATTTTTTTTAATTATTAAAGAGAGATTTCCCACATGTGCATATGTAGGCCGATGTTTGCAGCCACCAAATTGCGCAATGGTTTATCTGCAAGTGTGCAGGTTTTCAGGAACGAAACGTCGTCCACCAGGCTCGTACGTTTCGTATGGCTTTGAAGGAAGTGTGGAACTTACCGGCTGAAGAGATCTTCAAATATTGTGGGCCCGACTGGTTTCCTATTTTATTGGATCAATTAAATCCGCCGGTGCATGAGCAAACTTTATTCTTGTTCTGGAGAGCTTGGCACTTGACGAATGATTTGATCTTTGGTAAGAGAAAGGAATCCATCTCGGCCTCTGTGAGCTTTGTAGAAAATTACTGGGCATCTTTCTCGTCTTGTCATGCAAACATGCAGGTGGAGATGTGCAACAAAGGTAAGCAAGTGGTGGTGGACATTCAGCCAACCACCAATATGGAGAGGAATTTTATTTCTTGGCAGCCTCCCACCTCAAAGTTCTTCAAGATTAATGTCGATGCAAGTTTTGTGGAGGCCATTAAAGCTGCGACCGTGGGGGTGATTGTCAGAAACCATTGTGGACAAGTTATTATTTCCTCTTGGGATTATATTGGAGCTTGCTATAGCATCGAAGAAGTGGAACTTAGGGCGACCCTATCTGGCCTGTATATCGATATCACTCTCGACATGCCCATCATTTTGGAAACTGATTGTTCTTTTGTGGCTTCTGTTTTTGGAAGAGATTGTTTTGACAGGTCACCCCTTGTTGACTTAAGAAGGAGGCGGTCAATGTCTCGAAGCTGCTGGTGAAGTTACAGATATCCAAGATCAACATGAGGACTAATATGGTGGCTCACGAGATTGCAAAGTTTAGTTTTGATAATAGGTCTGATGGAATTCTTTTTAACTCTGTTTCGCCCTGCGTGGCTAATTTTGTAATGAATGATTGTATGAACATTTTAAGTTAATTAATACATGGTGGGGTTTTTTTCAAAAAAAAAAACGTCGTACACCATTGTATGCTTTTTTAAGGGAGTATTTTATGTGCTAGCAAGCTGCTTAATTTTCCACACAATTTCGTGCTTCCCACAACCAACAAGTTCGTAGTATATTTTTGATAATGATGTCGTAGTTCTTCCCAAAAGGCTCAGCAGATTGATAGTTTGAAGTACTTTCATATATGTGATCATCGTTTTGTAGTTATATATCAACAAGTTATGCTAGTGATACCTTAATTTTGGAGACTATACGACCTATTTTCCAAACATTCCCAACATATTGTAAACAAATACAAAATTTGCATGGGATTGGGGGATATAGCAATTCACAAATTTAAAGTACTCCCTCCATCCAGGTGCATAGGAAACCTTAGGCTGGTCATAATGAGAGTAACTTAGCTAGTAACATAGCGTACCCTAATGCAAGTTTGCTTACGTGGAAAGTATTTAAGAAGAAGAGAGGTGTTTGTGATAACATAATATGTTACCGTAACATAACGCCGCCCATGCAAAATGAGTCTACAACCTAATAAATGCAACCATCTATACTACTATTTTTATGATACTTTGCACTATGAAAGTACTAGTAGTAACATAGATTAGTGTCATATGCATGACACTACTTACTCCCCACTATGACTAGCCTTAGGAGCTGCATCGCGACCAAGGCTCATGGTGATAGGTCAGTGTTATACTTGGAATCGTGGAAATGAGCCTATGAAACGTGCCCTCCAAAAACACAATTGAAAGAGACAATTAATCCCGCATGCATGAGGATGAAAGGATTGAAATGTGCATGCCTGGGAAGTGGAACCGAGAATGGGAAGTGGAACTGAGAAATTAATGGAGGCTGCATGGGGGATCCGAACAAGAAAATTCATGGGTTACGAGGGATATTAATTACAATTGCGACTAATACTTTTGGAATACCTTAATTAGGTCCTACTCTCTCCGTACCGATGCATAAGTTATCTTAGAGCAAAGCTAATAGAAGAGCCTGCTGCCGGCTTTATACCAGTGACACGCTAGCTATATAGCATGCTTATATAATAAACTGGCTGTAGGTTAGCTATAGTCTTTAATGCTTGCATGAAGGAAGATGCAAGGAAAGACATAGTGATTGGCTGGCGCCTGCCTTTAGTCCTCCCACGGGCTGCATGCTGGCTCCATTCCATCGAAACTTGTGCTATCGCCCGGTGATGGATGAAGCGCCGGCTCCCTTCTCTCTCCTACTTTCTCTCTCCTCCAGTTAAGATTTTGCTGATGTGGAACATCTTATAGCCAGCTGACTAGGATCTATTATACTTGCTCTTACGAAAACCAAATAATCCCAAAACACTTAGGCGCAGTGCATTAACTCCCACCTCGTTTCTTGTTTCTTGACATGAATGAAGGAATCAACCAATAAGAAACATGGGCCGTGTATATTTTTAATGACTTGAGACTACATAGCACGGCATGCAGTGGTCAGTTCATTGCATGCAATGGTATTAATTAGTAAATAAACATTAAGTTCTCTCGTTTTCTCCTCCGCCTTGGTCGCGGTGCACAACGTAAGATGACTTATACACCGGTACGGAGGGAGTACTTGGTTGGTGTGAATTATAAGATGGGCCTAAGAAACCGGAAATGGGGAAATCCTTCAGATGCCAAATTTGCAACATAGGCCACTATTTTTGTGACTAAGAAATATGTATGTTGCAGTATTGAAAAAACGACATTTGAAGTCTCTGGTAAGTTTACTCATAGTTTAATCTTATAATTATATTCTTTCGCCTTCTAGTAAAGTTGTATTTCAAAATTACCATAATATTTTATGATAAGTATACTATGGAGTAGCAGAACTATCGCCTGCTGCAAGGTATGGCCAATGGCGAAGCTATAATGCTATTTGCCGTTTTTTTATCGAACGAGCCTCCTTGTCGATTTCTATTAAAGAAACTGGCAACAACTTTTACACTTTCAAAACAAAAACTGCGGAAATATAAAGAAGCAAACATTTCCAATGCTATTACATCTATAACAAAGAAAATAACTATAGAAAGAAAGCCCATTTCCATTTTACAAAACACGTGAACCGAATCTACACAAGATCAAATTGCCAAAAGAGAGCCCTAGCCAAGCTCCATCACAGAGTACTTTGTCTCGTTGGATTCCCTCCATGACTCCTCGCATAGGCCTCCTGTGGCACCATTTTGATGGGGATAACTCTGATTTGGGAGTATTATCAATCCATATATCCTCCCAAAACAGGGTTATCCCCATCACCTAATAAACTCACTACTAGAATCGCCCTTTTTGCCACAAAGCCCATAATAAACTCGGCGAAATCTGCACCGAGTGCCAAACTCGGCGCACAACACTCGGCTAGACGGGGCTCGACAATCATTAATACTGCCGAGTTTTTTCTATCACGAACTCAGTGAATATTTAGACAATGTTTGCCGAGTTCCTACGAGAAAAAACTCGGCGAACCACACCGTCAGACGGGACGGGCCGTTAACGAACATGCCACGTGTCACCATAGTTTGCCGAGTTTTAGTGTGCTAAACTCGGCAAAGTACGACGAATAGAAATAAGCCACGTGCCAGCACTTATTGCCCAGTACAAAATATTTGCCGAGTTCTTTAGTCAGCACAACTGGGCCCAGAGTACTCTTGATAAATTTCTCAAAAATATGATTCACATTGATCAGACTGACAAAAAAGTGAGCCCCTAGCTAGTCCCAACTCTAATCCATAACAGGGTTTGATTCTGAAGATATTTTCTGGACAACAATTGTCACCACTCCAATTTCCAAAGTCATTTGCATAGCAGGCTTTGATTCATGACTAGTAAATAAGGAACCCCCCGGCAACCTCAGTCTTTTGGTATGCGCACGACATGCCAGTTGATTAGGTGATAATTTATTTTATTATTCATCTCCTGCCACACCATTCTAGCTCTACAAGAATCCACCACCCCTTTTGACACCTCTAGGAAGGACATCATATAAGGAATACTATTGAGACAGGAATTAGTGAGGGTCACCCTTTCCCCAATAGACAAGATGTTACCTTTCCAACCTGCCATCTTCTTCTAGACAATAAATTTCATTCTTGTGGATATTAATTTACAGATCCGAAGTTTCTTCAAAAGTGCTAACTATTGTTTACATAATGCGCTAGTTGCTAGCATAGGAGAATATTGTGCTGTCACTTAGCTAGTGTTAAAAAAACGCTAACTATTTAAAAACTTGGTACTTTTTGTTAAAAAAAACCTTGGTACTCCCTCTATAAACTACTATAAGATGTTTTAGATCACGATCTAAAACGTCTTATATTAGTTTACAGAGGGAGGGGGTACTTTGGAAGATACACGTGGATCCACTAATCCATCTGCTATGACCCTAATTTGGACAATAGGAGAGTCAAGATACACATCAGGAAATTTGGTATTTCTGGCTCGCCACATGAATGCACCTTTCCAGCGGTGTAGAATATCATTTTCACTGGATCCAGGCAAGATAGCAAGGATCCAACAAACGGTTGTTAATTGTTTATGATTGGCCCATTTTTGTAGGCTAGAGGAGCCTAGCGTGAGCAAACATTACAGTGACAGGACCTTAACGCTCTGTTATAAACTCCAAGATTAGAGCCCAGGTTCTAACATAATCGATCTTTAGGGATTCACTCACCGAGGTAAACAATTACTAGCATGCATGATTAGTTCTGCGGTGTCACGTGTGCTTAACTACTCTTACCATTTCTGCCTCGATGTTGCACGAGCTAGGTCAGTGGCAACGTACGGATCTGTCTATGCTCATGGACGACATGGACGACTCGCGCCTGTTCATGCAGTGGGTGGTGAGCACACTGGAGCAGCAGGATCCAGGAGGAGCCGACGGCGGCAGCGACAAGAGCGCCGGCTTTCCGTGTCTCCAGGCGCCCTGCGATTCCTCGGAGCTGACGGAAGCACAGAACAGTCTGAGCTCCGGCGACGACACCGGCGGCGGTGGAGGAATCATCACCCCAGCCCCCGATTCGGCTGTGCACCAAGGCAGTTGGTCCATGTCGTCCCCGACCTCGGGCGGGCCGTTCGCGCCCAGAAGCATGAGCAGCACCGGCACCAGCAACACCCTGTCCATGAGCTGGAACTTCGGCGCTGTCTTGCCGCCGCAGTCGTCTAGCAGAGGCGGCGGGGCCACGCTGGCCGCCGGAGCGCCGCTTCGTTCCGGCGTGTCACAGCCGACGAGGAGGGCCTCCACAAAGAGCACGCCGTACGCGCAAGACCACATCATGGCGGAGCGGAAGCGCCGGGAGAAGATCAACCAGCGCTTCATCGAGCTCTCCGCCGTCATCCCCGGCCTTAAGAAGGTCTTTGAATATGTCAAATCCCCCAACTTTTTCTACATTTCATAATATTCCTCCAGGAAACACTTCATCAATTTGGTTCAATTATTTTGGATCGATCAGATGGACAAGGGGACGATTCTTGCCGACGCGACCACATACGTGAAGGAGCTCCAAGAGAGGGTCAAGTACCTGGAGGCTGCCGGCGGCAACCACAGGAGCGTTGAGACCGTGGTGCTCGTCAGGAAGCCACGGTGCCTCGTCGCCGGCGAGGCCTGTCCGGGGTTCTTCCCGGCAGCCGGGACGCCGGCAATTGGGAGCCAGCTGCCGGAGATCGAGGCAAAGCTCTCGGAGGACAACGTCATGGTGAGGATCCACTGTGAAATAAATGGAAAGGGTCTGGTCGCCAGGGTTCTTGCGGAGGTCGAGGAGCTCCACCTCCGCATCGTCCACAACGATGTGATGCCGTTCACAGCGTCCACCGTGATTATAACCACCATCGCAAAGGCAAGTTCTCCTAAGTAATACTAGCTGTCGTACGTTATATACGTATGCATTCTACTCTTTGTCGACTCTAGTTTTTTTCGAATAAATACATAAATATATAAAGCTTACCATTCTATAACATGCACACCTGCAAAGTACTAAGATGGTGAGACAAAGTAACGGTTAAGTAGCAACTCAAAATCTCCTTATAAACACTAAAAAACTTTAGATTGTTTCATTTAGAATTACTTGTATTCAAATAGTAATTTTTCCTATCCAAAATCTTTTTTTAAGACATGGCACGTTTTTCAAGATGGTAATATGACCACCAATTTATGCACAAACATATGTTTTTTTTTGTGGGTAAGACTTGTATTAATCGAGGATTCAGAGGATTACAATCCAACTTACACAAGTCCACTGCCTCCGGGGGACCGGACCCCAACCAAACTACTGCTCTACCTTCAGATCTTGCGAATTCTGCTAAAAAATGGCTAACCACATTCTGGCTACGATTGACATAATAAACTCTCGTTGTGCGAATTGACATCAAATGCTTGATCTCAGCCACCAGGGAAGCGAAAATTGACCTATCTATGCCACGGCCATTAATCATGTTCACTGCCACTGTTGAATGCACAAACATATGTTGTCTAACATAAAAACAACTATGCACTATTAAGGTATATTTCAGTGTAAATGTAGTATTGTTGATTTAATGTTTTAGATATTAGTTATTTCTTTCTAGACAATCAAACTTAGTAATGTTTGGCGGATACAATTGTTAAAAAGAGAAACTTTTCAGGCTGGGGGCATGTGGGGGTAAGCATCAATCTCTTTTAGAGCAACAACATAAAACATTGTACGAGTAGTATTTTCTAATTGTGAATGTTATATACATATCAACTATACATGTCCAGCCACATCCCTTAGGGGTATGACTTTAAATTTTCGTGGATTTACTGACTTTACCATTCAGGTGGAGGAGGGCTTTACCGTCAACACAGAGGAGATAGTAGGAAGACTCAACTCTGCACTGTACCAACATAGCAGCAGCAACAACAATTATTAAGACTGGAGAAACAAGAAACTGAAGAGCCTAACTATGGCTTTGTATATATTATAGACATAAGGTCCATGTAGGTCGTACGTACATATATGCGTGCAACGACCATTAATTGATGCAAATGTCGATGTTTTTTCTTTCAAAAAAAGGTGCAACAATCTGATATGGATGTGACTGATTTGTCTCTCACTGTGCATGGTAGGATGCATGAGAACTATATAGGCTACAAAATGGAAGGTGTATAAGTGAAGTTGTAACAATCTAGAGGATGGTGTTCATTCATTATCAAGCCTTAGGGCACAATTTATATATATGAAAGTTGATAGGAATCATGCTTTTTGATTGGTTCACTTGGCTATGCTATGGTCATTAGATCATGGCTCCAGCCCTTACAAACCATGTGATTACATACAAACTGTAAAGTTGCAGCCCATGCATAGAAGATCTTACACAAGTGTAGTCTCTAGCGATAATGGGCCGAGGGGGACCCAAATGGCGTGGTGGTGGGTTTTTTGACAGATTGTTGTCCATAGTCATCTATTAACCATGAATTTGAGTTTGTGCCACTTTGAAAATAAATAAATGAAGCTAAGTATGTGCTCCCTTATTAGTAAGTATATTGGCCAAAAAAGGAAGGTGGAAAAGGCTTGGATGCATCAATATTGCAACTAGCCACCCGAAACTTTTGGTCACCCCAAATGTTAGAAGCAATGTAATATATCACTTTGGATTAGGTAAGTTCGCGAGAAATTTTCTATGATCATATAGTTTATAAGACGGTACCTCAACCATTATTTCCATGCAAACATGCTATTTCATATTTGTAATGTTTTTTCTAGTAATTCTTCTATATTGATATCCAAACATAGAAACGTTAGACTGGAAAAATCTTAAGAGGTCATTATCTTAGATTAGATTGGTACACCCCCCTTAGAAAAAATTTCAACTTCCTATGCAAATTGTGATGGACATTAAACTTACCCATTAGTCAAGGTCAAGCCAAAGTCAAGTCAATGAAAGTCCAAGAAAATTGCAATGGTCAACAATCCAATAGAAAGACAGAAATAAAACACACAGTTAAATATTCAATGTAAACCCCTAGAAAAAAGGAACCCACTCGAGAGTGTGTAAGTGCATCCAGTGCCCTTTTGTGTATTTTCGATGATTATTGACAAAAAGGTTAAGGGACTAATGTGTTTGTGAGTATACGCAGGTGAAAGTCCTTGAGGATTTGGTTTAACCAGTGGGTAATGACCAATAAAAATGTTGTGTGAGAACATTGAAAACTTCAAAATGCCTATTGAAGGATTGAAGTTTTTCATGTAGACTTTTGTTTACTAGTTTCTTCATTATTCATTTGAGTCATAGGGCAAACCATACGATTAAGAGGGGGGGGGGGGGGTTCCTCACTGAAGCAAGATTGAAGTCTTTGTGTGTGCGTGGTCAATCATAACCTATTTCTTCAGTAAGAGAAGACTTGAAAATATCCTTCCAAGCGAGCCTTTTAGATCCTCTGTCAAGGTTGAATCTTTGGAACACTCGGGGTTAAATTCCTCGCCGAGGAGTTGGAAAATTTTCTCCACAAGTTATTCCATGTGTGCATGTCTTTGAAATTCCAACCGTTACCACTTGTTAGCATGTGTGTTGGCGTGGTCCTTCCAATGACCATATTGGCCCTAGTGGATATATGTGTGCTGGCTATAAATAGCCCTGTACCCTGCTACTTATGAGCTGCGTTGGGATTTTCCCCGAAGAGGAAGAGTGAAGCAATATAGTAGCAGATAGTATTTCCCTCAGTGAGAACCAAGGTTATAGAACCAATAGGAGAACCATGCAAATTCCTAGTAAGCAGTACCTGCACACACAAGAGCAAATACTTGCATCCAACGCGGGCAAGAGGGTTGTCAATCCCCTTGAACTCGTTACTTGCAAGGATTAAATCTGGTAGTGATAGATATATAAATTGAAAAGTAAAATAAAAAGAGTAAAATTACAGCAAGGTAATTTTGGTTTTAGTAATATGATAAAACTAGACCCGGGGGCCATAGTTTTCACTAGATGCTTCTCTCTCGAAACATATCATACGGTGGGTAAACAAATTACTGTTGGGCAATTGATAGAAAAGTGCATAGTTATGATGTTATTCATGGCAATGATCATGTATATAGGCATCACGTCCGTGACAAGTAGACCGAAACGATTCTGCATCTACTACTATTACTCCACTTCGAGAGCGCTTCTATGCTTGCCTCTCTACGTATTAAGTTCATAACAAATAGAGTAATGCATGAAGTATGATGACATGATGTAGACAGAATAAAACCAAGCAAAATGATTAAACCCCGTCGTTTTACCCTTAATGGCAACAATACAAATACCTGCCTCGCTACCCCTTCTATCACGAGGTGAGGACACCGCAAGATTGAACCCATTACAAAGCACCTCTCCCACTGAAGATAAATCAATCTAGTTGGCCAAACCAAATGGATATATCGGAGAGAAATACAAAGCTATAATAATCATGCATAATAAAGTTCAGAAAAGACTCAATTACTTTCAATGAATAATCTGATCATAAACCCACAATTCATCGGATCCCAACAAACACACCGCAAAGAAGATTACATCGAATAGAACTCCATGGAGATCATGGAGAACATTGTATTGAAGATCAAAGAGAGAGAAGAAGCCATCTAGCTACTAGCTATGGACCCGTAGGTCTGTGGTGAACTACTCACACATCATCAGAAGGGCAGCAAGGTTGATGTAGAAGCCCTCCGTGATCGATTCCCCTTCCGGCAGAGTACCGGAAAAGGCCTCCAGATGGTATCGCGGAAAAACAGAGACTTGCGGCAGCGAAAAAATTGTTTCAGGTGGCTCTCTAGGGGTTTTGGAATATTTGGGAATTTATAGCGCTGTAATTATGTCAGACGGAGCCACGAGGGGCCCACAAGGCATCAGGGCGCGCCTACCCCCCAGGGCGTGCCCTGTTGCCTTGCCGTCTCCTCGTAGGTATACTGGTCCTCCCCCGAAGCTTCTAGGGTCTCTTTTGTCCAGAAAAAAATCGTCAAGAAGTATCGTAGCGTTTGGACTCCGTTTGGTACAGATTTTCTGTAAAACCAAAAACAAGCAGAAAACAACAGCTGGCACTAGGCACTGAGTTTATAGGTTAGTCCCCAAAAATGATATAAAATTGCATATAAAGTATCTAAGAATGATAATATAATAGCATGAAACAATAAAAAATTATAGATACGTCGGAGACGTATCATACCCCCAGCCAGTTGTGGTTCACTGCTCCATGAGAATTGAGACAAGTGTTTGTCTGGGCAACCCTCCTTGCACCGATTAGATGAACTAATCCTAAGTGAGGTAAAACAACCAGAACCCACAAATGTAGGGGATCAATTTTACTCCCTCCACCCACATATATAGGGCCTAATACTTTTTTCAAGGTTAGCTTTGACCACGGATTAACCTAATAATATATAACATGCATGTTACACAAAGCATACCATCAAATTCATAAGTGAAAGGAATTTCTAATGATATAGTTTTTATATCATACATCTCATATACTAATAATTTTAACATTGGTCAAAGGCTACCTCAAAAAATGTATTAGGGCCTATATATGTGGATGGAGGGAGTAGATCTTTTCGATAAGTGAGCCTGTGCTACTTATAGACTGCGTTGGTATTTTCCCGAAGAGAAGAGAATGATGCAGTATAGTAGAGATAAGTATTTCCCTCAGTTAAGAACCAAGGTTATCAATCCAGTAGGAGAACCACACAAAATCCTTTAGCAGCACCTACACACAAAAGCAAACACTTGCACCCAACGCAAATAAGAGGGTTGTCAGTCCTCTTAGCGGTTATTTGCAAGGATTAATTCTGATAGTGATAGATAGAAGTATAAATTGCAAAATAAAATAAAAGTAAATAAATTGCAGCAAGGTATTTTTGGATTTTAATATATGATAAAGATAGACCCGGGGGGCCATAGTTTTCACTAGAGGCTTCTCTCTCGAGCGCAGAACATACGGTGGGTAAACAAATTACTGTTGGGCAATTGATAGAAAAACAAATAATTATGACGGTTTCATGGCAATGATCTTGTATATAGGCATCACGTCTGAGACAAGTAGACCGACTCCTGCCTGCATCTACTACTATTACTCCACCCATAGACCGCTATCCAGCATGCATCTAGGGTATTAAGTATGAAACAGAGTAACGCCTTAAGCAAGATGACATGATGTAGACAAAGTAAACTCAAGCAATATGATTAAACCCCATTTTTTATCCTTAATGGCAACAATACGTGTCATGTCCCTTTCTGTCACTGGGATTGAGCACCGCAAGATTGAACCCATCACAAAGCACCTCTCCCATTGCAAGATAAACCAATCTAGTTGGCCAAACCAAATCGATAGATCGGATAGAAATACAAAGCTATAACAATCATGCATAAAAGAGTTCAGAGAAGACTCAAATATTTCTCATGAATAATCTGATCATAAACTCACAATTCATCCGATCCCAACAAACACACCGCAAAAGAAGATTACATCGGATAGAACTCCAAGAACATTGAGGAGAACATGGTATTGAAGATCAAAGAGAGAGAAGAAGCCATCTAGCTACTAGCTATGGACCCGTAGGTCTGTGGTAAACTACTCACACATCATCGGAAGGGCGGCAAGGTTGATGAAGAAGCCCTCCGTGATCGATGCCCCCTCTGGCAGAGTACCGGAAAAGGCCTCCAGATGGGATCGTGGAAGAACAGAGGCTTGCGGCGGCGGTAGGGTTTTCTCTTCTAGCTCTCTGATGGTTTTCGAATATTTGAGAATTTATAGAAGTGGAATTAGGTCAAAAGAAGCCACGAAGGGCCCACAAGGCATCAGGGCGCCCCCCCTGGGGCCGCGCCATGTTGCCTTGTGGCTTCCTCGTGAAGTTTCTGGCTTCCTCCTGAAGCTTCCAGGGTCTCTTTTGTCCAGAAAAAAATCGTCAAAAAGTTTCGTGGCATTTGGACTTCGTTTGGTACTGATTTTCTGAAAAACCAAAAAACAAGCAGAAAACAGCAACTGGCACTGGGCACTAGGTTAATAGGTTAGTCCCAAAAAATGATATATAATTGCTATAAATGAATATAAAAACATCCAAGATTGATAATATAACAGCATGGAACAATCAAAAATTATAGATACGTTGGAGACGTACCAGGCATCCCCAAGCTTAGACGCTTGAGTCTCCTTGAATATTTACATGGGGTGCCTTGGGCATCCCCAAGCTTGAACTCTTGCCTCTCCTTATTCTCCTCATATCGATACCTCCTCGTTCTTCGAACACTTCATCCACACAAAACTTAACCGAACTTTTTATTAGAAGGGTTAGTACATATAACATCAAATCTCATCATGTCCTGCTCTAACATTATTGTATAATTATAATCAAACATTACCCACTGTATGCTATCATAATTCTATGGCTCCCAAGTCAATGGGGCTCAACAAGATTTCAAACATAAGCAAATAACGAAACTATAACAGCAATCTGTGAAAACAGGACAGTCTGTAAAGATGCAGATGGTACATATACTTATGTAACTCAAAACATTCTGAAAAATTAGGAAAAAATAAACAATTTGCATAGCAGTACTGTGTAAAAAATTCAGAATTTTTGCATGTTCCAGTAAAATAAAAAAATTCAAGCACTACAGCAAAAGTTTCTGTTTTTTCACAGCACACACCAAACAAGCAATTTAAACATCCTAAAGGTAAATCTTGGCACATTATTTTTATAATACAATGGATTTGTACAAGGGGATAATTATTTTTGTTGAAAATTTTCTGTAATCAAGATTCACAAAGTTTTCATGGGCATGAACAAAGTTCAAGGCTAGCCCCCACTTCCACATTGCTCATCTGTCTCACTTTCACTTTTCTTTTTGAAAAGTTTTAGGTTCCCCTCTCTATTTTCTAGTCTTTAAACTTTTTTTTAAAAGCACTCAATAGAAATAAAATGACTCTCTAAAAATTCCGGGTTGTCTCCCTGGCAGCGCTTTCTTTAAAGCCATTAAACTAGGCATAAAGTGCTCAAGTAATCGATCCACCCGGATCTCAAGGTATATCAAAGCCAATTTTAATTAACAATGATTTATAATTTAGTAGTGAGCACAAAGCAACATATATCATGCAATGACGAAGTCTAACTCTCTTCCTATGCATTGGCATGTCATAAAAGAACAATCCATGCACATCAAGTAAAGGCCAATGCATAGTATAAACAGTTTCTTGTAATTTTATCGTATTGGAAACATAGAGAGGTAGAGATGTAGTTCCTCTCTGATAATAATTGCAAGTAGGAGCAGCAAGCACATGCACATTATATTCATCAAAATTATCATGTGCAATACTAAAACGCAACACATCAATGTAATCCTTAATAAGCGCAAACTTCTCCGATATAGTGTAGTTTGGAGAATTCAAAAAGATAATAGGACTATCATGTGTTGGTGCAATAGCAACAATTTCATTCTTAACATAAGGAACTATAGCAAGTTCATCTCCATAAGCATAATTAATATTGGCATCATGGCCACAAGCATAGCAAGCATCAATTTCATCAAAAAGGGATATTTCAAATGAGTCCAAGGGATCATAACAATCATCATAGCATTCATCCTTCAGTAAGCACGAAGAGAAATTAAACAATGTATGAGTTGAAGAGTTACTCTCATTAGAAGGTGGGCACGGGTAGCTAATCCGCTCTTCCTCCTTTTGTTCTTCGCTTTCCTCGTCATCTTTTTCATCTAATGAGCTCACATTATCATCAATTTCTTCTTCCGTAGGAGCCTGCAAAATATTAGTCTCTTCTTGGACAGAGGAGTTATCCTCAATATATTCTTTAACATAAGCATTAGAAGCATAGTTTTCATAGCAATATTTAAGTATAGCAAAATTTTCAGATTTGTAAAGAGTAGCATCACACTTTTCAATCAAAGAAGCAATTTCATACGCACCCTTAAAAGCAACAAATTCTTCAATTTGTTCAATATCATAGTAACTATAAACACCTCTGGCATAAGAAGATAAGATTTCATTATCCTTAAACTCACATTGGTACTGAAGGTGTTTTTTAGGGTCTTCAGAACAACAAGTAAAATCATGTATTTCACATAAATTCCACGCGTAGCAATTCAAAGTATTAATATGATGCCATAAAAGTTTCCCTTTTTGAGACAAGCGGTGTCGCACAAAATAAACATGCTCATCTAATGATTTTCCCTCAACTAAGCTAGTTGGCTTTTCAGCACGAGCACAAAGGGATCGAAAATGATCCAAGTAGAAAGCTTCAGCAGTATGATAGATTTTGGGTGGTTCTTCAACCATTGGTTTAGCAAGTACAACTAATTTTTTTTGATATTTTACGTTTCCTACCCATAACTAAAGATAGAAAACAAGAGCACAAAATAAAAACTACTTAGTGATAAAGCAAAGCAAGCACACACGAGAATATCAACTCCACGCTATTGCTCCCCGGGAACAGCGCCAGAAAAAGGTCTTGATAACCCACAAGTATAGGGGATCAATTGTAGTTTTTTCGATAAATAAGAGTATCGAACCGAACGAGGAGCTAAAGGTAGAATTAATATTCCCTTCAAGTTCTATCGACCACCGATACAACTCTACGCACACTTAACGTTCGCTTTACCTAGAACAAGAATAAAACTAGAAGTACTTTGTAGGTGTAATGCTAAAACTACTTTGCAAGAATAAAACTAGGAGTACTTTGCGAGAATAAAACTACGAGTAAATTGCAAGAAAATAAAAGTAGAAAGCTTTTTGTAACACAAAAGAAAGATTGTCCATAGGCAATTGAATATGACATGTGTGATAATTATTATATGCAATGAGGAAGAGGCATACGCTAACATACTTTCCGTACTTGGATCATATGCATTTATGATTGGAACTCTAGCAAGCATCCGCAACTACTAAAGATCATTAAGGTAAAACCCAACCATAGCATTAAGTAAAAAGTCCCCATTACTCCCATACGCAACAACCCCCTTACTCGGGTGTAAGCTTCTGTCACTCTAGCCGCCCACTATAAGCGAATTATGAACGTATTGCAAACCCTACAGCGGGAATCCCTCACGCTTGCGTGACACGGAGGGCACCATAGGACAGCACCATATCAACATAAAACTCATATCAATCACACCATACCACAATTAACCCGTAGGACAAAAAGAATCTACTCAAACATCATAGGATAGCCATACATCATTGGGTAATAATATATAGCGTTAAGTACCATGTTCAAGTAGAGAATTACAGCAGGAATAGAGAGGTTACACCGCTGCAAAGAGGGGGAGAGAGTTGGTGTTGACGGCGGCGAAGTTGTTGGTGTAGATCGCCGTCACGATGGTTCCCCCGGTGGCGTTCCGGCACCACCGGGAGAGAGGGGGAGAGAGCCCCCCTCCTTCTTCTTCTATCTTGGTCTCCCCCCTAGATGGGAGGAGAGTTTCCCCTCTGGTCCATGGCCGCCATGGCTCCCGGAGGAGAGAAGCCCCTCCGAGATTGGATCTCTCTCTCTGTTCTCTTCTGTTTCGCGTCCCCCGTTTTCTGGCCTTTCACCGTTTCTTATATTCCCGGAGATCCATCACTCCGATTGCGCTGAAATTTTAACACGATTTTTTTTCTTGATATAAGCTTCCTTGCGCCCGAAGAAGAGCCCCAACCGACTTACGGTGTTCCCACAAGGCACCACCGCGCGGCCAGGGGGGTGGGGGTCGCGCCCAAGTGCCTTGTGAAGGCTGTGGGCCCCCGCTTGCGTTGATTCCACCTCCCAAAAATCACATATATTCCAAAATAATTCTCCGTAAAATTTTATCGCGTTTGGACTTCGTTTGATATGGATTTTCTGTGAAACAAAAAACAGGCAGAAATAGGAACTGGCACTGGGCACTGGATCAATATGTTAGTCCAAGAAATCATATAAAATGTTGCCAAAAATATGTGGAAATTGTAGGATATTGGCATGAAACAATCAAAAATTATACATACGACGGAGACGTATCAGTGCGGCCGCTGACGAGGAAGAGTAGGACATAGGACACGGACCGGCCGACTTGAGACTCGAGGCGCTGCCTCCTCCTATGCACTACTCCTCCTCGTTGGAGTCCGCTACATGTTCGGTACCAGTGGACGTGAGGTCGACGATGGACGTCGACGAGCCGGCCTCGTCGTTGTACCTGCGCCAACGAAGCACACTTGGTAGCGCAAACGACGCGCAGCTGCCGGCGCTCTCGTCTGTGGTCGCCAGTGCTGCCAGTGCCGCTGATGACCCACAAGTATAGGGGATCTATCGTAGCCTTTCGATAAGTAAGAATGTCGAACCCAACGGGGAGTAGAAGGAATTGACAAGTAGTTTTCAGCAAGGTTTCGTTGTAAAAGCTGTAAAGATAATTTGATAGGTTGTTTGATAGCAAGATAATTTGTAAAAAGGTAAATGGTAACAAAAGCAATAGAGTGCAGCAAGTGACTCAATCCTTATGTATGCTAAGGACAAGCCGGTTATGTTTCTTATAGTGATAAAAGCACTCTTGAGGACACACGAGAATTTTCGTCAAGTCACTTTCACCAAGTTCCATCGAGTTACCGTTCATTATTTTGATAAGTGTTGTGTGGGTAGACCTATGCTAAAGTACTGTCCTTACTTGGACAACTACCTACTTATGATTATACCCTTCATGTAAGCAACCGCAAATACAAGAGAAGTAATTAAGATGAATCTAACCATAGCATTAAACTTTAGGATCCAATACGGTTGCTTATGCAACAATTCATAAACTAGGGTTTAGGCTTCTATCACTCCCGCAACCCATCATCTACAAAGTGGTTCCACAATTCCTTCCCCTAGGCCCGGTGATGGTGAAGTGTCATGTAGTTGATGTTCACATAACACCACTAGAGGAAGAACACCACAACATAATATCAAAACATTAAATAGTATTCAACTTCACATGATTACTAGCAACAAGACTTCTCCCATGTCCTCAAGAAGTAATGCATCTACTCACAAGACATCATATGGATCATGATCAGTGGGTATGAATAGATGGTAAACAATCTGAACATAACAATCTTTCATCGATAAAACTCCTAAGCATCAACTACAAGATGTAATCAACACATAAAAGTACTCTTAGCAACCGATCTGAGGTTATGATACATAGATTGTATAGATGGATGAACTAGGGTTGTGATGGAGATGGTGCTAGTGAAGTTGTTGATGGAGATGATGATCCCAATGATCAACGGAGTGTTGGTGATGACGATGGCTTCAATTTCCCGCTCCCGGAGGAAAGTTTCTCTGCCAGAATCGCTCCACCGGAGAGCAACAGTACTCTGCCTCGGTTTCGCCTCGCAGACGGTGGCGAAAAGTCCCGAGTATTTTCTTTGATTTTTTAGGGTAAATGGGATTTTATGGCTAAAGGGCTTCGCGAGAAAAGCCGCTAGGCCACCAAACGGGCCCACCACGCGACGAGGGGGGCGCTTGGCCAGGCTATCTGGCGCTCCTGTGGCACCCCTCTGGCCCATCTTCGGTCTCTGGTCTTCATATTTTCCACAAATAACTCACAAAAATCCCCGACATATTTGGAGCTCCGGAAAATTTCTTTTTCTTCTGTTGCAAATTAGGTGCAGATTTCCAGCTGTCCGGTAATTTCCCTCTCTGTGTATACCTTGCATTTCAAGAGAGAAACGGCATTATAATTACATCATAATGTGAAATATATCACTGAAATTTGATAAATTACAATAATAAATAGTTATGCAAAATGACGTATCAGCCGCCTTCGCGTCCAACTGCCACGTCGCGACTGCGTTGCAGGCAGCACCGAGCGTGCACGGCCTCGTACAGCGCCCGCTGCTTGGTGACGAAGTTGGGGTTCTCCGCGGCCATGGCCGCCATGGCCTCCTCCCTCGCGAGCTCGCCATAGATTTGGCCCTCCGCCAGCCGGTGCTGCTCAAGGTGGGAGAGGTTGTCCCGCTGCTCCTCCTGCACCTGCCGGAACGCCGACATTGGTTGCAACCCCAGCTGCTCCTCCGCCATGGCGACATTGAAGTGTGCCTGCTCCATGGTCAAGCCAGCATAGAATGGCACAGGCAGGATTGCCGACTCATCGTCGGAGGCCACCTCCATCGTCCCGTCGTTGTCGAAAACCTTCCGGCCATCTTCTATCTGCCTCGCCCACGACGGCCTGCCAGTCGGCCGCAAGGGCGGCCAGCTCATGCTTCTGCTTCGCCGAGAGGCTCCCACAATGCGCTAGAGCTCGCGATCATGGTGGATGTGGTGCACGGAGGAGAATGTGAAGCAGGGCGGTGGTGTGGTACGGTTTGTGCCAGGCGGGGCCTTGTTTAAATAGCGGATGCCGGCTAGGCCAAGTGCCAGGGTGTGTTAATGCCCGCGCCGGAGTGGGTTTCTCAGCCGGCGTGCGTGTTTAATGCCGGCAGGCGGATGGACGGGATGCCCGTTTGAATGCGGTAGATGCCCGTCCACTCACGTCGCTCCGGCATTAAACATGCGCAGAGACCGGGACGCGGTGCGGGCGGCGCTCTCGTCCGGCGCACCGCTTCAATGTCGGCACCAGTGAGAGGTTGCGTCCGCTCTGGGCTGGCATGAATGTGCGGCAACCGCTTCGCGCGGGAGAGGGCGCGGGCATGGAGAGGGCATTGGGTGGGACCAGGGCGTCGGACGGCTCCGCGGACCGATGGGGTACCGGTTGGATGTCTTGTGGCGTCCGGACCGCTCCGTTCGGAGGGGTGCGGACAGTTTGAGGTGCATTGGAGATGCCCTAATGACACTAGGAAAGTGGAGCATACAATTTTGTATCAGTATTTTTTGATGTATTTCTTGGAAATAGAAAATTTGAGGGTATGTCAAGGGAAGAGCCCACTCGTTGGTGGCAAAGCGAATCATCCTTACGCTAACTAATACTCTTAAGAAACTAGAGAGATAATCCACGCGTTGCAACATGAATTGGATGTAGTTATTTCTACAAGTTTTAGCGGTATGAAACTTTAGTATTTGGATTAGCAATATGAGAATTTAAACTAAATACATGCAATTTATTATATTTGATTATTATATAGTTGTGGAATATTTATTAAGTATGACTAGCATGCATGGTGCATATTAAAGTGGGTTTTTTTAATGAGAGTTGGATCACTTACTTCGGACAGCCCGGAGATTATCATGCCACAAGGCTAATTAAAATTTTATATTGAAATTTCATGTGTTTCAGTTGTCTCATACAACTTGATCTATAGGGCTCTGTGAGCTTTGTAGAAAATTACTGGGCATCTTTCTCGTCTTGTCATGCAAACATGCAGGTGGAGATGTGTAACAAAGGTAAGCAAGTGGTGGTGGACATTCAGCCAACCACCAATATGGAGAGGAATTTTATTTCTTGGCAGCCTCCCACCTCAAAGTTCTTCAAGATTAATGTCGATGCAAGTTTTGTGGAGGCCATTAAAGCTGCGACCGTGGGGGTGATTGTCAGAAACCATTGTGGACAAGTTATTATTTCCTCTTGGGATTATATTGGAGCTTGCTATAGCATCGAAGAAGTGGAACTTAGGGCGACCCTATCTGGCCTGTATATCGATATGACTCTCGACATGCCCATCATTTTGGAAACTGATTGTTCTTTTGTGGCTTCTGTTTTTGGAAGAGATTGTTTTGACAGGTCACCCCTTGTTGACTTAAGAAGGAGGCGGTCAATGTCTCGAAGCTGCTGGTGAAGTTACAGATATCCAAGATCAACAGGAGGACTAATATGGTGGCTCACGAGATTGCAAAGTTTAGTTTTGATAATAGGTCTGATGGAATTCTTTTTAACTCTGTTTCGCCCTGCGTGGCTAATTTTGTAATGAATGATTGTATGAAAATTTTAAGTTAATTAATACATGGTGGGGTTTTTTTCAAAAAAAAAAAACGTCGTACACCATTGTATGCTTTTTTAAGGGAGTATTTTATGTCCTAGCAAGCTGCTTAATTTTCCACACAATTTCGTGCTTCCCACAACCAACAAGTTCGTAGTATATTTTTGATAATGATGTCGTAGTTCTTCCCAAAAGGCTCAGCAGATTGATAGTTTGAAGTACTTTCATATATGTGATCATCGTTTTGTAGTTATATATCAACAAGTTATGCTAGTGATACCTTAATTTTGGAGACTATACGACCTATTTTCCAAACATTCCCAACATATTGTAAACAAATACAAAATTTGCATGGGATTGGGGGATATAGCAATTCACAAATTTAAAGTACTCCCTCCATCCAGGTGCATAGGAAACCTTAGGCTGGTCATAATGAGAGTAACTTAGCTAGTAACATAGCGTACCCTAATGCAAGTTTGCTTACGTGGAAAGTATTTAAGAAGAAGAGAGGTGTTTGTGATAACATAATATGTTACCGTAACATAACGCTGCCCATGCAAAATGAGTCTACAACCTAATAAATGCAACCATCTATACTACTATTTTTATGATACTTTGCACTATGAAAGTACTAGTAGTAACATAGATTAGTGTCATATGCATGACACTACTTACTCCCCACTATGACTAGCCTTAGGAGCTGCATCGCGACCAAGGCTCATGGTGATAGGTCAGTGTTATACTTGGAATCGTGGAAATGAGCCTATGAAACGTGCCCTCCAAAAACACAATTGAAAGAGACAATTAATCCCGCATGCATGAGGATGAAAGGATTGAAATGTGCATGCCTGGGAAGTGGAACCGAGAATGGGAAGTGGAACTGAGAAATTAATGGAGGCTGCATGGGGGATCCGAACAAGAAAATTCATGGGTTACGAGGGATATTAATTACAATTGCGACTAATACTTTTGGAATACCTTAATTAGGTCCTACTCTCTCCGTACCGATGCATAAGTTATCTTAGAGCAAAGCTAATAGAAGAGCCTGCTGCCGGCTTTATACCAGTGACACGCTAGCTATATAGCATGCTTATATAATAAACTGGCTGTAGGTTAGCTATAGTCTTTAATGCTTGCATGAAGGAAGATGCAAGGAAAGACATAGTGATTGGCTGGCGCCTGCCTTTAGTCCTCCCACGGGCTGCATGCTGGCTCCATTCCATCGAAACTTGTGCTATCGCCCGGTGATGGATGAAGCGCCGGCTCCCTTCTCTCTCCTACTTTCTCTCTCCTCCAGTTAAGATTTTGCTGATGTGGAACATCTTATAGCCAGCTGACTAGGATCTATTATACTTGCTCTTACGAAAACCAAATAATCCCAAAACACTTAGGCGCAGTGCATTAACTCCCACCTCGTTTCTTGTTTCTTGACATGAATGAAGGAATCAACCAATAAGAAACATGGGCCGTGTATATTTTTAATGACTTGAGACTACATAGCACGGCATGCAGTGGTCAGTTCATTGCATGCAATGGTATTAATTAGTAAATAAACATTAAGTTCTCTCGTTTTCTCCTCCGCCTTGGTCGCGGTGCACAACGTAAGATGACTTATACACCGGTACGGAGGGAGTACTTGGTTGGTGTGAATTATAAGATGGGCCTAAGAAACCGGAAATGGGGAAATCCTTCAGATGCCAAATTTGCAACATAGGCCACTATTTTTGTGACTAAGAAATATGTATGTTGCAGTATTGAAAAAACGACATTTGAAGTCTCTGGTAAGTTTACTCATAGTTTAATCTTATAATTATATTCTTTCGCCTTCTAGTAAAGTTGTATTTCAAAATTACCATAATATTTTATGATAAGTATACTATGGAGTAGCAGAACTATCGCCTGCTGCAAGGTATGGCCAATGGCGAAGCTATAATGCTATTTGCCGTTTTTTTATCGAACGAGCCTCCTTGTCGATTTCTATTAAAGAAACTGGCAACAACTTTTACACTTTCAAAACAAAAACTGCGGAAATATAAAGAAGCAAACATTTCCAATGCTATTACATCTATAACAAAGAAAATAACTATAGAAAGAAAGCCCATTTCCATTTTACAAAACACGTGAACCGAATCTACACAAGATCAAATTGCCAAAAGAGAGCCCTAGCCAAGCTCCATCACAGAGTACTTTGTCTCGTTGGATTCCCTCCATGACTCCTCGCATAGGCCTCCTGTGGCACCATTTTGATGGGGATAACTCTGATTTGGGAGTATTATCAATCCATATATCCTCCCAAAACAGGGTTATCCCCATCACCTAATAAACTCACTGCTAGAATCGCCCTTTTTGCCACAAAGCCCATAATAAACTCGGCGAAATCTGCACCGAGTGCCAAACTCGGCGCACAACACTCGGCTAGACGGGGCTCGACAATCATTAATACTGCCGAGTTTTTTCTATCACGAACTCAGTGAATATTTAGACAATGTTTGCCGAGTTCCTACGAGAAAAAACTCGGCGAACCACACCGTCAGACGGGACGGGCCGTTAACGAACATGCCACGTGTCACCATAGTTTGCCGAGTTTTAGTGTGCTAAACTCGGCAAAGTACGACGAATAGAAATAAGCCACGTGCCAGCACTTATTGCCCAGTACAAAATATTTGCCGAGTTCTTTAGTCAGCACAACTGGGCCAGAGTACTCTTGATAAATTTCTCAAAAATATGATTCACATTGATCAGACTGACAAAAAAGTGAGCCCCTAGCTAGTCCCAACTCTAATCCATAACAGGGTTTGATTCTGAAGATATTTTCTGGACAACAATTGTCACCACTCCAATTTCCAAAGTCATTTGCATAGCAGGCTTTGATTCATGACTAGTAAATAAGGAACCCCCCGGCAACCTCAGTCTTTTGGTATGCGCACGACATGCCAGTTGATTAGGTGATAATTTATTTTATTATTCATCTCCTGCCACACCATTCTAGCTCTACAAGAATCCACCACCCCTTTTGACACCTCTAGGAAGGACATCATATAAGGAATACTATTGAGACAGGAATTAGTGAGGGTCACCCTTTCCCCAATAGACAAGATGTTACCTTTCCAACCTGCCATCTTCTTCTAGACAATAAATTTCATTCTTGTGGATATTAATTTACAGATCCGAAGTTTCTTCAAAAGTGCTAACTATTGTTTACATAATGCGCTAGTTGCTAGCATAGGAGAATATTGTGCTGTCACTTAGCTAGTGTTAAAAAAACGCTAACTATTTAAAAACTTGGTACTTTTTGTTAAAAAAAACCTTGGTACTCCCTCTATAAACTACTATAAGATGTTTTAGATCACGATCTAAAACGTCTTATATTAGTTTACAGAGGGAGGGGGTACTTTGGAAGATACACGTGGATCCACTAATCCATCTGCTATGACCCTAATTTGGACAATAGGAGAGTCAAGATACACATCAGGAAATTTGGTATTTCTGGCTCGCCACATGAATGCACCTTTCCAGCGGTGTAGAATATCATTTTCACTGGATCCAGGCAAGATAGCAAGGATCCAACAAACGGTTGTTAATTGTTTATGATTGGCCCATTTTTGTAGGCTAGAGGAGCCTAGCGTGAGCAAACATTACAGTGACAGGACCTTAACGCTCTGTTATAAACTCCAAGATTAGAGCCCAGGTTCTAACATAATCGATCTTTAGGGATTCACTCACCGAGGTAAACAATTACTAGCATGCATGATTAGTTCTGCGGTGTCACGTGTGCTTAACTACTCTTACCATTTCTGCCTCGATGTTGCACGAGCTAGGTCAGTGGCAACGTACGGATCTGTCTATGCTCATGGACGACATGGACGACTCGCGCCTGTTCATGCAGTGGGTGGTGAGCACACTGGAGCAGCAGGATCCAGGAGGAGCCGACGGCGGCAGCGACAAGAGCGCCGGCTTTCCGTGTCTCCAGGCGCCCTGCGATTCCTCGGAGCTGACGGAAGCACAGAACAGTCTGAGCTCCGGCGACGACACCGGCGGCGGTGGAGGAATCATCACCCCAGCCCCCGATTCGGCTGTGCACCAAGGCAGTTGGTCCATGTCGTCCCCGACCTCGGGCGGGCCGTTCGCGCCCAGAAGCATGAGCAGCACCGGCACCAGCAACACCCTGTCCATGAGCTGGAACTTCGGCGCTGTCTTGCCGCCGCAGTCGTCTAGCAGAGGCGGCGGGGCCACGCTGGCCGCCGGAGCGCCGCTTCGTTCCGGCGTGTCACAGCCGACGAGGAGGGCCTCCACAAAGAGCACGCCGTACGCGCAAGACCACATCATGGCGGAGCGGAAGCGCCGGGAGAAGATCAACCAGCGCTTCATCGAGCTCTCCGCCGTCATCCCCGGCCTTAAGAAGGTCTTTGAATATGTCAAATCCCCCAACTTTTTCTACATTTCATAATATTCCTCCAGGAAACACTTCATCAATTTGGTTCAATTATTTTGGATCGATCAGATGGACAAGGGGACGATTCTTGCCGACGCGACCACATACGTGAAGGAGCTCCAAGAGAGGGTCAAGTACCTGGAGGCTGCCGGCGGCAACCACAGGAGCGTTGAGACCGTGGTGCTCGTCAGGAAGCCACGGTGCCTCGTCGCCGGCGAGGCCTGTCCGGGGTTCTTCCCGGCAGCCGGGACGCCGGCAATTGGGAGCCAGCTGCCGGAGATCGAGGCAAAGCTCTCGGAGGACAACGTCATGGTGAGGATCCACTGTGAAATAAATGGAAAGGGTCTGGTCGCCAGGGTTCTTGCGGAGGTCGAGGAGCTCCACCTCCGCATCGTCCACAACGATGTGATGCCGTTCACAGCGTCCACCGTGATTATAACCACCATCGCAAAGGCAAGTTCTCCTAAGTAATACTAGCTGTCGTACGTTATATACGTATGCATTCTACTCTTTGTCGACTCTAGTTTTTTTCGAATAAATACATAAATATATAAAGCTTACCATTCTATAACATGCACACCTGCAAAGTACTAAGATGGTGAGACAAAGTAACGGTTAAGTAGCAACTCAAAATCTCCTTATAAACACTAAAAAACTTTAGATTGTTTCATTTAGAATTACTTGTATTCAAATAGTAATTTTTCCTATCCAAAATCTTTTTTTAAGACATGGCACGTTTTTCAAGATGGTAATATGACCACCAATTTATGCACAAACATATGTTTTTTTTTGTGGGTAAGACTTGTATTAATCGAGGATTCAGAGGATTACAATCCAACTTACACAAGTCCACTGCCTCCGGGGGACCGGACCCCAACCAAACTACTGCTCTACCTTCAGATCTTGCGAATTCTGCTAAAAAATGGCTAACCACATTCTGGCTACGATTGACATAATAAACTCTCGTTGTGCGAATTGACATCAAATGCTTGATCTCAGCCACCAGGGAAGCGAAAATTGACCTATCTATGCCACGGCCATTAATCATGTTCACTGCCACTGTTGAATGCACAAACATATGTTGTCTAACATAAAAACAACTATGCACTATTAAGGTATATTTCAGTGTAAATGTAGTATTGTTGATTTAATGTTTTAGATATTAGTTATTTCTTTCTAGACAATCAAACTTAGTAATGTTTGGCGGATACAATTGTTAAAAAGAGAAACTTTTCAGGCTGGGGGCATGTGGGGGTAAGCATCAATCTCTTTTAGAGCAACAACATAAAACATTGTACGAGTAGTATTTTCTAATTGTGAATGTTATATACATATCAACTATACATGTCCAGCCACATCCCTTAGGGGTATGACTTTAAATTTTCGTGGATTTACTGACTTTACCATTCAGGTGGAGGAGGGCTTTACCGTCAACACAGAGGAGATAGTAGGAAGACTCAACTCTGCACTGTACCAACATAGCAGCAGCAACAACAATTATTAAGACTGGAGAAACAAGAAACTGAAGAGCCTAACTACGGCTTTGTATATATTATAGACATAAGGTCCATGTAGGTCGTACGTACATATATGCGTGCAACGACCATTAATTGATGCAAATGTCGATGTTTCTTCTTTCAAAAAAAGGTGCAACAATCTGATATGGATGTGACTGATTTGTCTCTCACTGTGCATGGTAGGATGCATGAGAACTATATAGGCTACAAAATGGAAGGTGTATAAGTGAAGTTGTAACAATCTAGAGGATGGTGTTCATTCATTATCAAGCCTTAGGGCACAATTTATATATATGAAAGTTGATAGGAATCATGCTTTTTGATTGGTTCACTTGGCTATGCTATGGTCATTAGATCATGGCTCCAGCCCTTACAAACCATGTGATTACATACAAACTGTAAAGTTGCAGCCCATGCATAGAAGATCTTACACAAGTGTAGTCTCTAGCGATAATGGGCCGAGGGGGACCCAAATGGCGTGGTGGTGGGTTTTTTGACAGATTGTTGTCCATAGTCATCTATTAACCATGAATTTGAGTTTGTGCCACTTTGAAAATAAATAAATGAAGCTAAGTATGTGCTCCCTTATTAGTAAGTATATTGGCCAAAAAAGGAAGGTGGAAAAGGCTTGGATGCATCAATATTGCAACTAGCCACCCGAAACTTTTGGTCACCCCAAATGTTAGAAGCAATGTAATATATCACTTTGGATTAGGTAAGTTCGCGAGAAATTTTCTATGATCATATAGTTTTTAAGACGGTACCTCAACCATTATTTCCATGCAAACATGCTATTTCATATTTGTAATGTTTTTTCTAGTAATTCTTCTATATTGATATCCAAACATAGAAACGTTAGACTGGAAAAATCTTAAGAGGTCATTATCTTAGATTAGATTGGTACACCCCCCTTAGAAAAAATTTCAACTTCCTATGCAAATTGTGATGGACATTAAACTTACCCATTAGTCAAGGTCAAGCCAAAGTCAAGTCAATGAAAGTCCAAGAAAATTGCAATGGTCAACAATCCAATAGAAAGACAGAAATAAAACACACAGTTAAATATTCAATGTAAACCCCTAGAAAAAAGGAACCCACTCGAGAGTGTGTAAGTGCATCCAGTGCCCTTTTGTGTATTTTCGATGATTATTGACAAAAAGGTTAAGGGACTAATGTGTTTGTGAGTATACGCAGGTGAAAGTCCTTGAGGATTTGGTTTAACCAGTGGGTAATGACCAATAAAAATGTTGTGTGAGAACATTGAAAACTTCAAAATGCCTATTGAAGGATTGAAGTTTTTCATGTAGACTTTTGTTTACTAGTTTCTTCATTATTCATTTGAGTCATAGGGCAAACCATACGATTAAGAGGGGGGGGGGGGGTTCCTCACTGAAGCAAGATTGAAGTCTTTGTGTGTGCGTGGTCAATCATAACCTATTTCTTCAGTAAGAGAAGACTTGAAAATATCCTTCCAAGCGAGCCTTTTAGATCCTCTGTCAAGGTTGAATCTTTGGAACACTCGGGGTTAAATTCCTCGCCGAGGAGTTGGAAAATTTTCTCCACAAGTTATTCCATGTGTGCATGTCTTTGAAATTCCAACCGTTACCACTTGTTAGCATGTGTGTTGGCGTGGTCCTTCCAATGACCATATTGGCCCTAGTGGATATATGTGTGCTGGCTATAAATAGCCCTGTACCCTGCTACTTATGAGCTGCGTTGGGATTTTCCCCGAAGAGGAAGAGTGAAGCAATATAGTAGCAGATAGTATTTCCCTCAGTGAGAACCAAGGTTATAGAACCAATAGGAGAACCATGCAAATTCCTAGTAAGCAGTACCTGCACACACAAGAGCAAATACTTGCATCCAACGCGGGCAAGAGGGTTGTCAATCCCCTTGAACTCGTTACTTGCAAGGATTAAATCTGGTAGTGATAGATATATAAATTGAAAAGTAAAATAAAAAGAGTAAAATTACAGCAAGGTAATTTTGGTTTTAGTAATATGATAAAACTAGACCCGGGGGCCATAGTTTTCACTAGATGCTTCTCTCTCGAAACATATCATACGGTGGGTAAACAAATTACTGTTGGGCAATTGATAGAAAAGTGCATAGTTATGATGTTATTCATGGCAATGATCATGTATATAGGCATCACGTCCGTGACAAGTAGACCGAAACGATTCTGCATCTACTACTATTACTCCACTTCGAGAGCGCTTCTATGCTTGCCTCTCTACGTATTAAGTTCATAACAAATAGAGTAATGCATGAAGTATGATGACATGATGTAGACAGAATAAAACCAAGCAAAATGATTAAACCCCGTCGTTTTACCCTTAATGGCAACAATACAAATACCTGCCTCGCTACCCCTTCTATCACGAGGTGAGGACACCGCAAGATTGAACCCATTACAAAGCACCTCTCCCACTGAAGATAAATCAATCTAGTTGGCCAAACCAAATGGATATATCGGAGAGAAATACAAAGCTATAATAATCATGCATAATAAAGTTCAGAAAAGACTCAATTACTTTCAATGAATAATCTGATCATAAACCCACAATTCATCGGATCCCAACAAACACACCGCAAAGAAGATTACATCGAATAGAACTCCATGGAGATCATGGAGAACATTGTATTGAAGATCAAAGAGAGAGAAGAAGCCATCTAGCTACTAGCTATGGACCCGTAGGTCTGTGGTGAACTACTCACACATCATCAGAAGGGCAGCAAGGTTGATGTAGAAGCCCTCCGTGATCGATTCCCCTTCCGGCAGAGTACCGGAAAAGGCCTCCAGATGGTATCGCGGAAAAACAGAGACTTGCGGCAGCGAAAAAATTGTTTCAGGTGGCTCTCTAGGGGTTTTGGAATATTTGGGAATTTATAGCGCTGTAATTATGTCAGACGGAGCCACGAGGGGCCCACAAGGCATCAGGGCGCGCCTACCCCCCAGGGCGTGCCCTGTTGCCTTGCCGTCTCCTCGTAGGTATACTGGTCCTCCCCCGAAGCTTCTAGGGTCTCTTTTGTCCAGAAAAAAATCGTCAAGAAGTATCGTAGCGTTTGGACTCCGTTTGGTACAGATTTTCTGTAAAACCAAAAACAAGCAGAAAACAACAGCTGGCACTAGGCACTGAGTTTATAGGTTAGTCCCCAAAAATGATATAAAATTGCATATAAAGTATCTAAGAATGATAATATAATAGCATGAAACAATAAAAAATTATAGATACGTCGGAGACGTATCATACCCCCAGCCAGTTGTGGTTCACTGCTCCATGAGAATTGAGACAAGTGTTTGTCTGGGCAACCCTCCTTGCACCGATTAGATGAACTAATCCTAAGTGAGGTAAAACAACCAGAACCCACAAATGTAGGGGATCAATTTTACTCCCTCCACCCACATATATAGGGCCTAATACTTTTTTCAAGGTTAGCTTTGACCACGGATTAACCTAATAATATATAACATGCATGTTACACAAAGCATACCATCAAATTCATAAGTGAAAGGAATTTCTAATGATATAGTTTTTATATCATACATCTCATATACTAATAATTTTAACATTGGTCAAAGGCTACCTCAAAAAATGTATTAGGGCCTATATATGTGGATGGAGGGAGTAGATCTTTTCGATAAGTGAGCCTGTGCTACTTATAGACTGCGTTGGTATTTTCCCGAAGAGAAGAGAATGATGCAGTATAGTAGAGATAAGTATTTCCCTCAGTTAAGAACCAAGGTTATCAATCCAGTAGGAGAACCACACAAAATCCTTTAGCAGCACCTACACACAAAAGCAAACACTTGCACCCAACGCAAATAAGAGGGTTGTCAGTCCTCTTAGCGGTTATTTGCAAGGATTAATTCTGATAGTGATAGATAGAAGTATAAATTGCAAAATAAAATAAAAGTAAATAAATTGCAGCAAGGTATTTTTGGATTTTAATATATGATAAAGATAGACCCGGGGGGCCATAGTTTTCACTAGAGGCTTCTCTCTCGAGCGCAGAACATACGGTGGGTAAACAAATTACTGTTGGGCAATTGATAGAAAAACAAATAATTATGACGGTTTCATGGCAATGATCTTGTATATAGGCATCACGTCTGAGACAAGTAGACCGACTCCTGCCTGCATCTACTACTATTACTCCACCCATAGACCGCTATCCAGCATGCATCTAGGGTATTAAGTATGAAACAGAGTAACGCCTTAAGCAAGATGACATGATGTAGACAAAGTAAACTCAAGCAATATGATTAAACCCCATTTTTTATCCTTAATGGCAACAATACGTGTCATGTCCCTTTCTGTCACTGGGATTGAGCACCGCAAGATTGAACCCATCACAAAGCACCTCTCCCATTGCAAGATAAACCAATCTAGTTGGCCAAACCAAATCGATAGATCGGATAGAAATACAAAGCTATAACAATCATGCATAAAAGAGTTCAGAGAAGACTCAAATATTTCTCATGAATAATCTGATCATAAACTCACAATTCATCCGATCCCAACAAACACACCGCAAAAGAAGATTACATCGGATAGAACTCCAAGAACATTGAGGAGAACATGGTATTGAAGATCAAAGAGAGAGAAGAAGCCATCTAGCTACTAGCTATGGACCCGTAGGTCTGTGGTAAACTACTCACACATCATCGGAAGGGCGGCAAGGTTGATGAAGAAGCCCTCCGTGATCGATGCCCCCTCTGGCAGAGTACCGGAAAAGGCCTCCAGATGGGATCGTGGAAGAACAGAGGCTTGCGGCAGCGGTAGGGTTTTCTCTTCTAGCTCTCTGATGGTTTTCGAATATTTGAGAATTTATAGAAGTGGAATTAGGTCAAAAGAAGCCACGAAGGGCCCACAAGGCATCAGGGCGCCCCCCCTGGGGCCGCGCCATGTTGCCTTGTGGCTTCCTCGTGAAGTTTCTGGCTTCCTCCTGAAGCTTCCAGGGTCTCTTTTGTCCAGAAAAAAATCGTCAAAAAGTTTCGTGGCATTTGGACTTCGTTTGGTACTGATTTTCTGAAAAACCAAAAAACAAGCAGAAAACAGCAACTGGCACTGGGCACTAGGTTAATAGGTTAGTCCCAAAAAATGATATATAATTGCTATAAATGAATATAAAAACATCCAAGATTGATAATATAACAGCATGGAACAATCAAAAATTATAGATACGTTGGAGACGTACCAGGCATCCCCAAGCTTAGACGCTTGAGTCTCCTTGAATATTTACATGGGGTGCCTTGGGCATCCCCAAGCTTGAACTCTTGCCTCTCCTTATTCTCCTCATATCGATACCTCCTCGTTCTTCGAACACTTCATCCACACAAAACTTAACCGAACTTTTTATTAGAAGGGTTAGTACATATAACATCAAATCTCATCATGTCCTGCTCTAACATTATTGTATAATTATAATCAAACATTACCCACTGTATGCTATCATAATTCTATGGCTCCCAAGTCAATGGGGCTCAACAAGATTTCAAACATAAGCAAATAACGAAACTATAACAGCAATCTGTGAAAACAGGACAGTCTGTAAAGATGCAGATGGTACATATACTTATGTAACTCAAAACATTCTGAAAAATTAGGAAAAAATAAACAATTTGCATAGCAGTACTGTGTAAAAAATTCAGAATTTTTGCATGTTCCAGTAAAATAAAAAAATTCAAGCACTACAGCAAAAGTTTCTGTTTTTTCACAGCACACACCAAACAAGCAATTTAAACATCCTAAAGGTAAATCTTGGCACATTATTTTTATAATACAATGGATTTGTACAAGGGGATAATTATTTTTGTTGAAAATTTTCTGTAATCAAGATTCACAAAGTTTTCATGGGCATGAACAAAGTTCAAGGCTAGCCCCCACTTCCACATTGCTCATCTGTCTCACTTTCACTTTTCTTTTTGAAAAGTTTTAGGTTCCCCTCTCTATTTTCTAGTCTTTAAACTTTTTTTTAAAAGCACTCAATAGAAATAAAATGACTCTCTAAAAATTCCGGGTTGTCTCCCTGGCAGCGCTTTCTTTAAAGCCATTAAACTAGGCATAAAGTGCTCAAGTAATCGATCCACCCGGATCTCAAGGTATATCAAAGCCAATTTTAATTAACAATGATTTATAATTTAGTAGTGAGCACAAAGCAACATATATCATGCAATGACGAAGTCTAACTCTCTTCCTATGCATTGGCATGTCATAAAAGAACAATCCATGCACATCAAGTAAAGGCCAATGCATAGTATAAACAGTTTCTTGTAATTTTATCGTATTGGAAACATAGAGAGGTAGAGATGTAGTTCCTCTCTGATAATAATTGCAAGTAGGAGCAGCAAGCACATGCACATTATATTCATCAAAATTATCATGTGCAATACTAAAACGCAACACATCAATGTAATCCTTAATAAGCGCAAACTTCTCCGATATAGTGTAGTTTGGAGAATTCAAAAAGATAATAGGACTATCATGTGTTGGTGCAATAGCAACAATTTCATTCTTAACATAAGGAACTATAGCAAGTTCATCTCCATAAGCATAATTAATATTGGCATCATGGCCACAAGCATAGCAAGCATCAATTTCATCAAAAAGGGATATTTCAAATGAGTCCAAGGGATCATAACAATCATCATAGCATTCATCCTTCAGTAAGCACGAAGAGAAATTAAACAATGTATGAGTTGAAGAGTTACTCTCATTAGAAGGTGGGCACGGGTAGCTAATCCGCTCTTCCTCCTTTTGTTCTTCGCTTTCCTCGTCATCTTTTTCATCTAATGAGCTCACATTATCATCAATTTCTTCTTCCGTAGGAGCCTGCAAAATATTAGTCTCTTCTTGGACAGAGGAGTTATCCTCAATATATTCTTTAACATAAGCATTAGAAGCATAGTTTTCATAGCAATATTTAAGTATAGCAAAATTTTCAGATTTGTAAAGAGTAGCATCACACTTTTCAATCAAAGAAGCAATTTCATACGCACCCTTAAAAGCAACAAATTCTTCAATTTGTTCAATATCATAGTAACTATAAACACCTCTGGCATAAGAAGATAAGATTTCATTATCCTTAAACTCACATTGGTACTGAAGGTGTTTTTTAGGGTCTTCAGAACAACAAGTAAAATCATGTATTTCACATAAATTCCACGCGTAGCAATTCAAAGTATTAATATGATGCCATAAAAGTTTCCCTTTTTGAGACAAGCGGTGTCGCACAAAATAAACATGCTCATCTAATGATTTTCCCTCAACTAAGCTAGTTGGCTTTTCAGCACGAGCACAAAGGGATCGAAAATGATCCAAGTAGAAAGCTTCAGCAGTATGATAGATTTTGGGTGGTTCTTCAACCATTGGTTTAGCAAGTACAACTAATTTTTTTTGATATTTTACGTTTCCTACCCATAACTAAAGATAGAAAACAAGAGCACAAAATAAAAACTACTTAGTGATAAAGCAAAGCAAGCACACACGAGAATATCAACTCCACGCTATTGCTCCCCGGGAACAGCGCCAGAAAAAGGTCTTGATAACCCACAAGTATAGGGGATCAATTGTAGTTTTTTCGATAAATAAGAGTATCGAACCGAACGAGGAGCTAAAGGTAGAATTAATATTCCCTTCAAGTTCTATCGACCACCGATACAACTCTACGCACACTTAACGTTCGCTTTACCTAGAACAAGAATAAAACTAGAAGTACTTTGTAGGTGTAATGCTAAAACTACTTTGCAAGAATAAAACTAGGAGTACTTTGCGAGAATAAAACTACGAGTAAATTGCAAGAAAATAAAAGTAGAAAGCTTTTTGTAACACAAAAGAAAGATTGTCCATAGGCAATTGAATATGACATGTGTGATAATTATTATATGCAATGAGGAAGAGGCATACGCTAACATACTTTCCGTACTTGGATCATATGCATTTATGATTGGAACTCTAGCAAGCATCCGCAACTACTAAAGATCATTAAGGTAAAACCCAACCATAGCATTAAGTAAAAAGTCCCCATTACTCCCATACGCAACAACCCCCTTACTCGGGTGTAAGCTTCTGTCACTCTAGCCGCCCACTATAAGCGAATTATGAACGTATTGCAAACCCTACAGCGGGAATCCCTCACGCTTGCGTGACACGGAGGGCACCATAGGACAGCACCATATCAACATAAAACTCATATCAATCACACCATACCACAATTAACCCGTAGGACAAAAAGAATCTACTCAAACATCATAGGATAGCCATACATCATTGGGTAATAATATATAGCGTTAAGTACCATGTTCAAGTAGAGAATTACAGCAGGAATAGAGAGGTTACACCGCTGCAAAGAGGGGGAGAGAGTTGGTGTTGACGGCGGCGAAGTTGTTGGTGTAGATCGCCGTCACGATGGTTCCCCCGGTGGCGTTCCGGCACCACCGGGAGAGAGGGGGAGAGAGCCCCCCTCCTTCTTCTTCTATCTTGGTCTCCCCCCTAGATGGGAGGAGAGTTTCCCCTCTGGTCCATGGCCGCCATGGCTCCCGGAGGAGAGAAGCCCCTCCGAGATTGGATCTCTCTCTCTGTTCTCTTCTGTTTCGCGTCCCCCGTTTTCTGGCCTTTCACCGTTTCTTATATTCCCGGAGATCCATCACTCCGATTGCGCTGAAATTTTAACACGATTTTTTTTCTTGATATAAGCTTCCTTGCGCCCGAAGAAGAGCCCCAACCGACTTACGGTGTTCCCACAAGGCACCACCGCGCGGCCAGGGGGGTGGGGGTCGCGCCCAAGTGCCTTGTGAAGGCTGTGGGCCCCCGCTTGCGTTGATTCCACCTCCCAAAAATCACATATATTCCAAAATAATTCTCCGTAAAATTTTATCGCGTTTGGACTTCGTTTGATATGGATTTTCTGTGAAACAAAAAACAGGCAGAAATAGGAACTGGCACTGGGCACTGGATCAATATGTTAGTCCAAGAAATCATATAAAATGTTGCCAAAAATATGTGGAAATTGTAGGATATTGGCATGAAACAATCAAAAATTATACATACGACGGAGACGTATCAGTGCGGCCGCTGACGAGGAAGAGTAGGACATAGGACACGGACCGGCCGACTTGAGACTCGAGGCGCTGCCTCCTCCTATGCACTACTCCTCCTCGTTGGAGTCCGCTACATGTTCGGTACCAGTGGACGTGAGGTCGACGATGGACGTCGACGAGCCGGCCTCGTCGTTGTACCTGCGCCAACGAAGCACACTTGGTAGCGCAAACGACGCGCAGCTGCCGGCGCTCTCGTCTGTGGTCGCCAGTGCTGCCAGTGCCGCTGATGACCCACAAGTATAGGGGATCTATCGTAGCCTTTCGATAAGTAAGAATGTCGAACCCAACGGGGAGTAGAAGGAATTGACAAGTAGTTTTCAGCAAGGTTTCGTTGTAAAAGCTGTAAAGATAATTTGATAGGTTGTTTGATAGCAAGATAATTTGTAAAAAGGTAAATGGTAACAAAAGCAATAGAGTGCAGCAAGTGACTCAATCCTTATGTATGCTAAGGACAAGCCGGTTATGTTTCTTATAGTGATAAAAGCACTCTTGAGGACACACGAGAATTTTCGTCAAGTCACTTTCACCAAGTTCCATCGAGTTACCGTTCATTATTTTGATAAGTGTTGTGTGGGTAGACCTATGCTAAAGTACTGTCCTTACTTGGACAACTACCTACTTATGATTATACCCTTCATGTAAGCAACCGCAAATACAAGAGAAGTAATTAAGATGAATCTAACCATAGCATTAAACTTTAGGATCCAATACGGTTGCTTATGCAACAATTCATAAACTAGGGTTTAGGCTTCTATCACTCCCGCAACCCATCATCTACAAAGTGGTTCCACAATTCCTTCCCCTAGGCCCGGTGATGGTGAAGTGTCATGTAGTTGATGTTCACATAACACCACTAGAGGAAGAACACCACAACATAATATCAAAACATTAAATAGTATTCAACTTCACATGATTACTAGCAACAAGACTTCTCCCATGTCCTCAAGAAGTAATGCATCTACTCACAAGACATCATATGGATCATGATCAGTGGGTATGAATAGATGGTAAACAATCTGAACATAACAATCTTTCATCGATAAAACTCCTAAGCATCAACTACAAGATGTAATCAACACATAAAAGTACTCTTAGCAACCGATCTGAGGTTATGATACATAGATTGTATAGATGGATGAACTAGGGTTGTGATGGAGATGGTGCTAGTGAAGTTGTTGATGGAGATGATGATCCCAATGATCAACGGAGTGTTGGTGATGACGATGGCTTCAATTTCCCGCTCCCGGAGGAAAGTTTCTCTGCCAGAATCGCTCCACCGGAGAGCAACAGTACTCTGCCTCGGTTTCGCCTCGCAGACGGTGGCGAAAAGTCCCGAGTATTTTCTTTGATTTTTTAGGGTAAATGGGATTTTATGGCTAAAGGGCTTCGCGAGAAAAGCCGCTAGGCCACCAAACGGGCCCACCACGCGACGAGGGGGGCGCTTGGCCAGGCTATCTGGCGCTCCTGTGGCACCCCTCTGGCCCATCTTCGGTCTCTGGTCTTCATATTTTCCACAAATAACTCACAAAAATCCCCGACATATTTGGAGCTCCGGAAAATTTCTTTTTCTTCTGTTGCAAATTAGGTGCAGATTTCCAGCTGTCCGGTAATTTCCCTCTCTGTGTATACCTTGCATTTCAAGAGAGAAACGGCATTATAATTACATCATAATGTGAAATATATCACTGAAATTTGATAAATTACAATAATAAATAGTTATGCAAAATGACGTATCAGCCGCCTTCGCGTCCAACTGCCACGTCGCGACTGCGTTGCAGGCAGCACCGAGCGTGCACGGCCTCGTACAGCGCCCGCTGCTTGGTGACGAAGTTGGGGTTCTCCGCGGCCATGGCCGCCATGGCCTCCTCCCTCGCGAGCTCGCCATAGATTTGGCCCTCCGCCAGCCGGTGCTGCTCAAGGTGGGAGAGGTTGTCCCGCTGCTCCTCCTGCACCTGCCGGAACGCCGACATTGGTTGCAACCCCAGCTGCTCCTCCGCCATGGCGACATTGAAGTGTGCCTGCTCCATGGTCAAGCCAGCATAGAATGGCACAGGCAGGATTGCCGACTCATCGTCGGAGGCCACCTCCATCGTCCCGTCGTTGTCGAAAACCTTCCGGCCATCTTCTATCTGCCTCGCCCACGACGGCCTGCCAGTCGGCCGCAAGGGCGGCCAGCTCATGCTTCTGCTTCGCCGAGAGGCTCCCACAATGCGCTAGAGCTCGCGATCATGGTGGATGTGGTGCACGGAGGAGAATGTGAAGCAGGGCGGTGGTGTGGTACGGTTTGTGCCAGGCGGGGCCTTGTTTAAATAGCGGATGCCGGCTAGGCCAAGTGCCAGGGTGTGTTAATGCCCGCGCCGGAGTGGGTTTCTCAGCCGGCGTGCGTGTTTAATGCCGGCAGGCGGATGGACGGGATGCCCGTTTGAATGCGGTAGATGCCCGTCCACTCACGTCGCTCCGGCATTAAACATGCGCAGAGACCGGGACGCGGTGCGGGCGGCGCTCTCGTCCGGCGCACCGCTTCAATGTCGGCACCAGTGAGAGGTTGCGTCCGCTCTGGGCTGGCATGAATGTGCGGCAACCGCTTCGCGCGGGAGAGGGCGCGGGCATGGAGAGGGCATTGGGTGGGACCAGGGCGTCGGACGGCTCCGCGGACCGATGGGGTACCGGTTGGATGTCTTGTGGCGTCCGGACCGCTCCGTTCGGAGGGGTGCGGACAGTTTGAGGTGCATTGGAGATGCCCTAATGACACTAGGAAAGTGGAGCATACAATTTTGTATCAGTATTTTTTGATGTATTTCTTGGAAATAGAAAATTTGAGGGTATGTCAAGGGAAGAGCCCACTCGTTGGTGGCAAAGCGAATCATCCTTACGCTAACTAATACTCTTAAGAAACTAGAGAGATAATCCACGCGTTGCAACATGAATTGGATGTAGTTATTTCTACAAGTTTTAGCGGTATGAAACTTTAGTATTTGGATTAGCAATATGAGAATTTAAACTAAATACATGCAATTTATTATATTTGATTATTATATAGTTGTGGAATATTTATTAAGTATGACTAGCATGCATGGTGCATATTAAAGTGGGTTTTTTTAATGAGAGTTGGATCACTTACTTCGGACAGCCCGGAGATTATCATGCCACAAGGCTAATTAAAATTTTATATTGAAATTTCATGTGTTTCAGTTGTCTCATACAACTTGATCTATAGGGCTCTGTGAGCTTTGTAGAAAATTACTGGGCATCTTTCTCGTCTTGTCATGCAAACATGCAGGTGGAGATGTGTAACAAAGGTAAGCAAGTGGTGGTGGACATTCAGCCAACCACCAATATGGAGAGGAATTTTATTTCTTGGCAGCCTCCCACCTCAAAGTTCTTCAAGATTAATGTCGATGCAAGTTTTGTGGAGGCCATTAAAGCTGCGACCGTGGGGGTGATTGTCAGAAACCATTGTGGACAAGTTATTATTTCCTCTTGGGATTATATTGGAGCTTGCTATAGCATCGAAGAAGTGGAACTTAGGGCGACCCTATCTGGCCTGTATATCGATATGACTCTCGACATGCCCATCATTTTGGAAACTGATTGTTCTTTTGTGGCTTCTGTTTTTGGAAGAGATTGTTTTGACAGGTCACCCCTTGTTGACTTAAGAAGGAGGCGGTCAATGTCTCGAAGCTGCTGGTGAAGTTACAGATATCCAAGATCAACAGGAGGACTAATATGGTGGCTCACGAGATTGCAAAGTTTAGTTTTGATAATAGGTCTGATGGAATTCTTTTTAACTCTGTTTCGCCCTGCGTGGCTAATTTTGTAATGAATGATTGTATGAAAATTTTAAGTTAATTAATACATGGTGGGGTTTTTTTCAAAAAAAAAAAACGTCGTACACCATTGTATGCTTTTTTAAGGGAGTATTTTATGTCCTAGCAAGCTGCTTAATTTTCCACACAATTTCGTGCTTCCCACAACCAACAAGTTCGTAGTATATTTTTGATAATGATGTCGTAGTTCTTCCCAAAAGGCTCAGCAGATTGATAGTTTGAAGTACTTTCATATATGTGATCATCGTTTTGTAGTTATATATCAACAAGTTATGCTAGTGATACCTTAATTTTGGAGACTATACGACCTATTTTCCAAACATTCCCAACATATTGTAAACAAATACAAAATTTGCATGGGATTGGGGGATATAGCAATTCACAAATTTAAAGTACTCCCTCCATCCAGGTGCATAGGAAACCTTAGGCTGGTCATAATGAGAGTAACTTAGCTAGTAACATAGCGTACCCTAATGCAAGTTTGCTTACGTGGAAAGTATTTAAGAAGAAGAGAGGTGTTTGTGATAACATAATATGTTACCGTAACATAACGCTGCCCATGCAAAATGAGTCTACAACCTAATAAATGCAACCATCTATACTACTATTTTTATGATACTTTGCACTATGAAAGTACTAGTAGTAACATAGATTAGTGTCATATGCATGACACTACTTACTCCCCACTATGACTAGCCTTAGGAGCTGCATCGCGACCAAGGCTCATGGTGATAGGTCAGTGTTATACTTGGAATCGTGGAAATGAGCCTATGAAACGTGCCCTCCAAAAACACAATTGAAAGAGACAATTAATCCCGCATGCATGAGGATGAAAGGATTGAAATGTGCATGCCTGGGAAGTGGAACCGAGAATGGGAAGTGGAACTGAGAAATTAATGGAGGCTGCATGGGGGATCCGAACAAGAAAATTCATGGGTTACGAGGGATATTAATTACAATTGCGACTAATACTTTTGGAATACCTTAATTAGGTCCTACTCTCTCCGTACCGATGCATAAGTTATCTTAGAGCAAAGCTAATAGAAGAGCCTGCTGCCGGCTTTATACCAGTGACACGCTAGCTATATAGCATGCTTATATAATAAACTGGCTGTAGGTTAGCTATAGTCTTTAATGCTTGCATGAAGGAAGATGCAAGGAAAGACATAGTGATTGGCTGGCGCCTGCCTTTAGTCCTCCCACGGGCTGCATGCTGGCTCCATTCCATCGAAACTTGTGCTATCGCCCGGTGATGGATGAAGCGCCGGCTCCCTTCTCTCTCCTACTTTCTCTCTCCTCCAGTTAAGATTTTGCTGATGTGGAACATCTTATAGCCAGCTGACTAGGATCTATTATACTTGCTCTTACGAAAACCAAATAATCCCAAAACACTTAGGCGCAGTGCATTAACTCCCACCTCGTTTCTTGTTTCTTGACATGAATGAAGGAATCAACCAATAAGAAACATGGGCCGTGTATATTTTTAATGACTTGAGACTACATAGCACGGCATGCAGTGGTCAGTTCATTGCATGCAATGGTATTAATTAGTAAATAAACATTAAGTTCTCTCGTTTTCTCCTCCGCCTTGGTCGCGGTGCACAACGTAAGATGACTTATACACCGGTACGGAGGGAGTACTTGGTTGGTGTGAATTATAAGATGGGCCTAAGAAACCGGAAATGGGGAAATCCTTCAGATGCCAAATTTGCAACATAGGCCACTATTTTTGTGACTAAGAAATATGTATGTTGCAGTATTGAAAAAACGACATTTGAAGTCTCTGGTAAGTTTACTCATAGTTTAATCTTATAATTATATTCTTTCGCCTTCTAGTAAAGTTGTATTTCAAAATTACCATAATATTTTATGATAAGTATACTATGGAGTAGCAGAACTATCGCCTGCTGCAAGGTATGGCCAATGGCGAAGCTATAATGCTATTTGCCGTTTTTTTATCGAACGAGCCTCCTTGTCGATTTCTATTAAAGAAACTGGCAACAACTTTTACACTTTCAAAACAAAAACTGCGGAAATATAAAGAAGCAAACATTTCCAATGCTATTACATCTATAACAAAGAAAATAACTATAGAAAGAAAGCCCATTTCCATTTTACAAAACACGTGAACCGAATCTACACAAGATCAAATTGCCAAAAGAGAGCCCTAGCCAAGCTCCATCACAGAGTACTTTGTCTCGTTGGATTCCCTCCATGACTCCTCGCATAGGCCTCCTGTGGCACCATTTTGATGGGGATAACTCTGATTTGGGAGTATTATCAATCCATATATCCTCCCAAAACAGGGTTATCCCCATCACCTAATAAACTCACTGCTAGAATCGCCCTTTTTGCCACAAAGCCCATAATAAACTCGGCGAAATCTGCACCGAGTGCCAAACTCGGCGCACAACACTCGGCTAGACGGGGCTCGACAATCATTAATACTGCCGAGTTTTTTCTATCACGAACTCAGTGAATATTTAGACAATGTTTGCCGAGTTCCTACGAGAAAAAACTCGGCGAACCACACCGTCAGACGGGACGGGCCGTTAACGAACATGCCACGTGTCACCATAGTTTGCCGAGTTTTAGTGTGCTAAACTCGGCAAAGTACGACGAATAGAAATAAGCCACGTGCCAGCACTTATTGCCCAGTACAAAATATTTGCCGAGTTCTTTAGTCAGCACAACTGGGCCAGAGTACTCTTGATAAATTTCTCAAAAATATGATTCACATTGATCAGACTGACAAAAAAGTGAGCCCCTAGCTAGTCCCAACTCTAATCCATAACAGGGTTTGATTCTGAAGATATTTTCTGGACAACAATTGTCACCACTCCAATTTCCAAAGTCATTTGCATAGCAGGCTTTGATTCATGACTAGTAAATAAGGAACCCCCCGGCAACCTCAGTCTTTTGGTATGCGCACGACATGCCAGTTGATTAGGTGATAATTTATTTTATTATTCATCTCCTGCCACACCATTCTAGCTCTACAAGAATCCACCACCCCTTTTGACACCTCTAGGAAGGACATCATATAAGGAATACTATTGAGACAGGAATTAGTGAGGGTCACCCTTTCCCCAATAGACAAGATGTTACCTTTCCAACCTGCCATCTTCTTCTAGACAATAAATTTCATTCTTGTGGATATTAATTTACAGATCCGAAGTTTCTTCAAAAGTGCTAACTATTGTTTACATAATGCGCTAGTTGCTAGCATAGGAGAATATTGTGCTGTCACTTAGCTAGTGTTAAAAAAACGCTAACTATTTAAAAACTTGGTACTTTTTGTTAAAAAAAACCTTGGTACTCCCTCTATAAACTACTATAAGATGTTTTAGATCACGATCTAAAACGTCTTATATTAGTTTACAGAGGGAGGGGGTACTTTGGAAGATACACGTGGATCCACTAATCCATCTGCTATGACCCTAATTTGGACAATAGGAGAGTCAAGATACACATCAGGAAATTTGGTATTTCTGGCTCGCCACATGAATGCACCTTTCCAGCGGTGTAGAATATCATTTTCACTGGATCCAGGCAAGATAGCAAGGATCCAACAAACGGTTGTTAATTGTTTATGATTGGCCCATTTTTGTAGGCTAGAGGAGCCTAGCGTGAGCAAACATTACAGTGACAGGACCTTAACGCTCTGTTATAAACTCCAAGATTAGAGCCCAGGTTCTAACATAATCGATCTTTAGGGATTCACTCACCGAGGTAAACAATTACTAGCATGCATGATTAGTTCTGCGGTGTCACGTGTGCTTAACTACTCTTACCATTTCTGCCTCGATGTTGCACGAGCTAGGTCAGTGGCAACGTACGGATCTGTCTATGCTCATGGACGACATGGACGACTCGCGCCTGTTCATGCAGTGGGTGGTGAGCACACTGGAGCAGCAGGATCCAGGAGGAGCCGACGGCGGCAGCGACAAGAGCGCCGGCTTTCCGTGTCTCCAGGCGCCCTGCGATTCCTCGGAGCTGACGGAAGCACAGAACAGTCTGAGCTCCGGCGACGACACCGGCGGCGGTGGAGGAATCATCACCCCAGCCCCCGATTCGGCTGTGCACCAAGGCAGTTGGTCCATGTCGTCCCCGACCTCGGGCGGGCCGTTCGCGCCCAGAAGCATGAGCAGCACCGGCACCAGCAACACCCTGTCCATGAGCTGGAACTTCGGCGCTGTCTTGCCGCCGCAGTCGTCTAGCAGAGGCGGCGGGGCCACGCTGGCCGCCGGAGCGCCGCTTCGTTCCGGCGTGTCACAGCCGACGAGGAGGGCCTCCACAAAGAGCACGCCGTACGCGCAAGACCACATCATGGCGGAGCGGAAGCGCCGGGAGAAGATCAACCAGCGCTTCATCGAGCTCTCCGCCGTCATCCCCGGCCTTAAGAAGGTCTTTGAATATGTCAAATCCCCCAACTTTTTCTACATTTCATAATATTCCTCCAGGAAACACTTCATCAATTTGGTTCAATTATTTTGGATCGATCAGATGGACAAGGGGACGATTCTTGCCGACGCGACCACATACGTGAAGGAGCTCCAAGAGAGGGTCAAGTACCTGGAGGCTGCCGGCGGCAACCACAGGAGCGTTGAGACCGTGGTGCTCGTCAGGAAGCCACGGTGCCTCGTCGCCGGCGAGGCCTGTCCGGGGTTCTTCCCGGCAGCCGGGACGCCGGCAATTGGGAGCCAGCTGCCGGAGATCGAGGCAAAGCTCTCGGAGGACAACGTCATGGTGAGGATCCACTGTGAAATAAATGGAAAGGGTCTGGTCGCCAGGGTTCTTGCGGAGGTCGAGGAGCTCCACCTCCGCATCGTCCACAACGATGTGATGCCGTTCACAGCGTCCACCGTGATTATAACCACCATCGCAAAGGCAAGTTCTCCTAAGTAATACTAGCTGTCGTACGTTATATACGTATGCATTCTACTCTTTGTCGACTCTAGTTTTTTTCGAATAAATACATAAATATATAAAGCTTACCATTCTATAACATGCACACCTGCAAAGTACTAAGATGGTGAGACAAAGTAACGGTTAAGTAGCAACTCAAAATCTCCTTATAAACACTAAAAAACTTTAGATTGTTTCATTTAGAATTACTTGTATTCAAATAGTAATTTTTCCTATCCAAAATCTTTTTTTAAGACATGGCACGTTTTTCAAGATGGTAATATGACCACCAATTTATGCACAAACATATGTTTTTTTTTGTGGGTAAGACTTGTATTAATCGAGGATTCAGAGGATTACAATCCAACTTACACAAGTCCACTGCCTCCGGGGGACCGGACCCCAACCAAACTACTGCTCTACCTTCAGATCTTGCGAATTCTGCTAAAAAATGGCTAACCACATTCTGGCTACGATTGACATAATAAACTCTCGTTGTGCGAATTGACATCAAATGCTTGATCTCAGCCACCAGGGAAGCGAAAATTGACCTATCTATGCCACGGCCATTAATCATGTTCACTGCCACTGTTGAATGCACAAACATATGTTGTCTAACATAAAAACAACTATGCACTATTAAGGTATATTTCAGTGTAAATGTAGTATTGTTGATTTAATGTTTTAGATATTAGTTATTTCTTTCTAGACAATCAAACTTAGTAATGTTTGGCGGATACAATTGTTAAAAAGAGAAACTTTTCAGGCTGGGGGCATGTGGGGGTAAGCATCAATCTCTTTTAGAGCAACAACATAAAACATTGTACGAGTAGTATTTTCTAATTGTGAATGTTATATACATATCAACTATACATGTCCAGCCACATCCCTTAGGGGTATGACTTTAAATTTTCGTGGATTTACTGACTTTACCATTCAGGTGGAGGAGGGCTTTACCGTCAACACAGAGGAGATAGTAGGAAGACTCAACTCTGCACTGTACCAACATAGCAGCAGCAACAACAATTATTAAGACTGGAGAAACAAGAAACTGAAGAGCCTAACTACGGCTTTGTATATATTATAGACATAAGGTCCATGTAGGTCGTACGTACATATATGCGTGCAACGACCATTAATTGATGCAAATGTCGATGTTTCTTCTTTCAAAAAAAGGTGCAACAATCTGATATGGATGTGACTGATTTGTCTCTCACTGTGCATGGTAGGATGCATGAGAACTATATAGGCTACAAAATGGAAGGTGTATAAGTGAAGTTGTAACAATCTAGAGGATGGTGTTCATTCATTATCAAGCCTTAGGGCACAATTTATATATATGAAAGTTGATAGGAATCATGCTTTTTGATTGGTTCACTTGGCTATGCTATGGTCATTAGATCATGGCTCCAGCCCTTACAAACCATGTGATTACATACAAACTGTAAAGTTGCAGCCCATGCATAGAAGATCTTACACAAGTGTAGTCTCTAGCGATAATGGGCCGAGGGGGACCCAAATGGCGTGGTGGTGGGTTTTTTGACAGATTGTTGTCCATAGTCATCTATTAACCATGAATTTGAGTTTGTGCCACTTTGAAAATAAATAAATGAAGCTAAGTATGTGCTCCCTTATTAGTAAGTATATTGGCCAAAAAAGGAAGGTGGAAAAGGCTTGGATGCATCAATATTGCAACTAGCCACCCGAAACTTTTGGTCACCCCAAATGTTAGAAGCAATGTAATATATCACTTTGGATTAGGTAAGTTCGCGAGAAATTTTCTATGATCATATAGTTTTTAAGACGGTACCTCAACCATTATTTCCATGCAAACATGCTATTTCATATTTGTAATGTTTTTTCTAGTAATTCTTCTATATTGATATCCAAACATAGAAACGTTAGACTGGAAAAATCTTAAGAGGTCATTATCTTAGATTAGATTGGTACACCCCCCTTAGAAAAATTTTCAACTTCCTATGCAAATTGTGATGGACATTAAACTTACCCATTAGTCAAGGTCAAGCCAAAGTCAAGTCAATGAAAGTCCAAGAAAATTGCAATGGTCAACAATCCAATAGAAAGACAGAAATAAAACACACAGTTAAATATTCAATGTAAACCCCTAGAAAAAAGGAACCCACTCGAGAGTGTGTAAGTGCATCCAGTGCCCTTTTGTGTATTTTCGATGATTATTGACAAAAAGGTTAAGGGACTAATGTGTTTGTGAGTATACGCAGGTGAAAGTCCTTGAGGATTTGGTTTAACCAGTGGGTAATGACCAATAAAAATGTTGTGTGAGAACATTGAAAACTTCAAAATGCCTATTGAAGGATTGAAGTTTTTCATGTAGACTTTTGTTTACTAGTTTCTTCATTATTCATTTGAGTCATAGGGCAAACCATACGATTAAGAGGGGGGGGGGGTTCCTCACTGAAGCAAGATTGAAGTCTTTGTGTGTGCGTGGTCAATCATAACCTATTTCTTCAGTAAGAGAAGACTTGAAAATATCCTTCCAAGCGAGCCTTTTAGATCCTCTGTCAAGGTTGAATCTTTGGAACACTCGGGGTTAAATTCCTCGCCGAGGAGTTGGAAAATTTTCTCCACAAGTTATTCCATGTGCGCATGTCTTTGAAATTCCAACCGTTACCACTTGTTAGCATGTGTGTTGGCGTGGTCCTTCCAATGACCATATTGGCCCTAGTGGATATATGTGTGCTGGCTATAAATAGCCCTGTACCCTGCTACTTATGAGCTGCGTTGGGATTTTCCCCGAAGAGGAAGAGTGAAGCAATATAGTAGCAGATAGTATTTCCCTCAGTGAGAACCAAGGTTATAGAACCAATAGGAGAACCATGCAAATTCCTAGTAAGCAGTACCTGCACACACAAGAGCAAATACTTGCATCCAACGCGGGCAAGAGGGTTGTCAATCCCCTTGAACTCGTTACTTGCAAGGATTAAATCTGGTAGTGATAGATATATAAATTGAAAAGTAAAATAAAAAGAGTAAAATTACAGCAAGGTAATTTTGGTTTTAGTAATATGATAAAACTAGACCCGGGGGCCATAGTTTTCACTAGATGCTTCTCTCTCGAAACATATCATACGGTGGGTAAACAAATTACTGTTGGGCAATTGATAGAAAAGTGCATAGTTATGATGTTATTCATGGCAATGATCATGTATATAGGCATCACGTCCGTGACAAGTAGACCGAAACGATTCTGCATCTACTACTATTACTCCACTTCGAGAGCGCTTCTATGCTTGCCTCTCTACGTATTAAGTTCATAACAAATAGAGTAATGCATGAAGTATGATGACATGATGTAGACAGAATAAAACCAAGCAATATGATTAAACCCCGTCGTTTTACCCTTAATGGCAACAATACAAATACCTGCCTCGCTACCCCTTCTGTCACGAGGTGAGGACACCGCAAGATTGAACCCATTACAAAGCACCTCTCCCACTGAAGATAAATCAATCTAGTTGGCCAAACCAAATGGATATATCGGAGAGAAATACAAAGCTATAATAATCATGCATAATAAAGTTCAGAAAAGACTCAATTACTTTCAATGAATAATCTGATCATAAACCCACAATTCATCGGATCCCAACAAACACACCGCAAAGAAGATTACATCGAATAGAACTCCATGGAGATCATGGAGAACATTGTATTGAAGATCAAAGAGAGAGAAGAAGCCATCTAGCTACTAGCTATGGACCCGTAGGTCTGTGGTGAACTACTCACACATCATCAGAAGGGCAGCAAGGTTGATGTAGAAGCCCTCCGTGATCGATTCCCCTTCCGGCAGAGTACCGGAAAAGGCCTCCAGATGGGATCGCGGAAAAACAGAGACTTGCGGCAGCGAAAAAATTGTTTCAGGTGGCTCTCTAGGGGTTTTGGAATATTTGGGAATTTATAGCGCTGTAATTATGTCAGACGGAGCCACGAGGGGCCCACAAGGCATCAGGGCGCGCCTACCCCCCAGGGCGTGCCCTGTTGCCTTGCCGTCTCCTCGTAGGTATACTGGTCCTCCCCCGAAGCTTCTAGGGTCTCTTTTGTCCAGAAAAAAATCGTCAAGAAGTATCGTAGCGTTTGGACTCCGTTTGGTACAGATTTTCTGTAAAACCAAAAACAAGCAGAAAACAACAGCTGGCACTAGGCACTGAGTTTATAGGTTAGTCCCCAAAAATGATATAAAATTGCATATAAAGTATCTAAGAATGATAATATAATAGCATGAAACAATAAAAAATTATAGATACGTCGGAGACGTATCATACCCCCCAGCCAGTTGTGGTTCACTGCTCCATGAGAATTGAGACAAGTGTTTGTCTGGGCAACCCTCCTTGCACCGATTAGATGAACTAATCCTAAGTGAGGTAAAACAACCAGAACCCACAAATGTAGGGGATCAATTTTACTCCCTCCACCCACATATATAGGGCCTAATACTTTTTTCAAGGTTAGCTTTGACCACGGATTAACCTAATAATATATAACATGCATGTTACACAAAGCATACCATCAAATTCATAAGTGAAAGGAATTTCTAATGATATAGTTTTTATATCATACATCTCATATACTAATAATTTTAACATTGGTCAAAGGCTACCTCAAAAAATGTATTAGGGCCTATATATGTGGATGGAGGGAGTAGATCTTTTCGATAAGTGAGCCTGTGCTACTTATAGACTGCGTTGGTATTTTCCCGAAGAGAAGAGAATGATGCAGTATAGTAGAGATAAGTATTTCCCTCAGTTAAGAACCAAGGTTATCAATCCAGTAGGAGAACCACACAAAATCCTTTAGCAGCACCTACACACAAAAGCAAACACTTGCACCCAACGCAAATAAGAGGGTTGTCAGTCCTCTTAGCGGTTATTTGCAAGGATTAATTCTGATAGTGATAGATAGAAGTATAAATTGCAAAATAAAATAAAAGTAAATAAATTGCAGCAAGGTATTTTTGGATTTTAATATATGATAAAGATAGACCCGGGGGGCCATAGTTTTCACTAGAGGCTTCTCTCTCGAGCGCAGAACATACGGTGGGTAAACAAATTACTGTTGGGCAATTGATAGAAAAACAAATAATTATGACGGTTTCATGGCAATGATCTTGTATATAGGCATCACGTCTGAGACAAGTAGACCGACTCCTGCCTGCATCTACTACTATTACTCCACCCATAGACCGCTATCCAGCATGCATCTAGGGTATTAAGTATGAAACAGAGTAACGCCTTAAGCAAGATGACATGATGTAGACAAAGTAAACTCAAGCAATATGATTAAACCCCATTTTTTATCCTTAATGGCAACAATACGTGTCATGTCCCTTTCTGTCACTGGGATTGAGCACCGCAAGATTGAACCCATCACAAAGCACCTCTCCCATTGCAAGATAAACCAATCTAGTTGGCCAAACCAAATCGATAGATCGGATAGAAATACAAAGCTATAACAATCATGCATAAAAGAGTTCAGAGAAGACTCAAATATTTCTCATGAATAATCTGATCATAAACTCACAATTCATCCGATCCCAACAAACACACCGCAAAAGAAGATTACATCGGATAGAACTCCAAGAACATTGAGGAGAACATGGTATTGAAGATCAAAGAGAGAGAAGAAGCCATCTAGCTACTAGCTATGGACCCGTAGGTCTGTGGTAAACTACTCACACATCATCGGAAGGGCGGCAAGGTTGATGAAGAAGCCCTCCGTGATCGATGCCCCCTCTGGCAGAGTACCGGAAAAGGCCTCCAGATGGGATCGTGGAAGAACAGAGGCTTGCGGCGGCGGTAGGGTTTTCTCTTCTAGCTCTCTGATGGTTTTCGAATATTTGAGAATTTATAGAAGTGGAATTAGGTCAAAAGAAGCCACGAAGGGCCCACAAGGCATCAGGGCGCCCCCCCTGGGGCCGCGCCATGTTGCCTTGTGGCTTCCTCGTGAAGTTTCTGGCTTCCTCCTGAAGCTTCCAGGGTCTCTTTTGTCCAGAAAAAAATCGTCAAAAAGTTTCGTGGCATTTGGACTTCGTTTGGTACTGATTTTCTGAAAAACCAAAAAACAAGCAGAAAACAGCAACTGGCACTGGGCACTAGGTTAATAGGTTAGTCCCAAAAAATGATATATAATTGCTATAAATGAATATAAAAACATCCAAGATTGATAATATAACAGCATGGAACAATCAAAAATTATAGATACGTTGGAGACGTACCAGGCATCCCCAAGCTTAGACGCTTGAGTCTCCTTGAATATTTACATGGGGTGCCTTGGGCATCCCCAAGCTTGAACTCTTGCCTCTCCTTATTCTCCTCATATCGATACCTCCTCGTTCTTCGAACACTTCATCCACACAAAACTTAACCGAACTTTTTATTAGAAGGGTTAGTACATATAACATCAAATCTCATCATGTCCTGCTCTAACATTATTGTATAATTATAATCAAACATTACCCACTGTATGCTATCATAATTCTATGGCTCCCAAGTCAATGGGGCTCAACAAGATTTCAAACATAAGCAAATAACGAAACTATAACAGCAATCTGTGAAAACAGGACAGTCTGTAAAGATGCAGATGGTACATATACTTATGTAACTCAAAACATTCTGAAAAATTAGGAAAAAATAAACAATTTGCATAGCAGTACTGTGTAAAAAATTCAGAATTTTTGCATGTTCCAGTAAAATAAAAAAATTCAAGCACTACAGCAAAAGTTTCTGTTTTTTCACAGCACACACCAAACAAGCAATTTAAACATCCTAAAGGTAAATCTTGGCACATTATTTTTATAATACAATGGATTTGTACAAGGGGATAATTATTTTTGTTGAAAATTTTCTGTAATCAAGATTCACAAAGTTTTCATGGGCATGAACAAAGTTCAAGGCTAGCCCCCACTTCCACATTGCTCATCTGTCTCACTTTCACTTTTCTTTTTGAAAAGTTTTAGGTTCCCCTCTCTATTTTCTAGTCTTTAAACTTTTTTTTAAAAGCACTCAATAGAAATAAAATGACTCTCTAAAAATTCCGGGTTGTCTCCCTGGCAGCGCTTTCTTTAAAGCCATTAAACTAGGCATAAAGTGCTCAAGTAATCGATCCACCCGGATCTCAAGGTATATCAAAGCCAATTTTAATTAACAATGATTTATAATTTAGTAGTGAGCACAAAGCAACATATATCATGCAATGACGAAGTCTAACTCTCTTCCTATGCATTGGCATGTCATAAAAGAACAATCCATGCACATCAAGTAAAGGCCAATGCATAGTATAAACAGTTTCTTGTAATTTTATCGTATTGGAAACATAGAGAGGTAGAGATGTAGTTCCTCTCTGATAATAATTGCAAGTAGGAGCAGCAAGCACATGCACATTATATTCATCAAAATTATCATGTGCAATACTAAAACGCAACACATCAATGTAATCCTTAATAAGCGCAAACTTCTCCGATATAGTGTAGTTTGGAGAATTCAAAAAGATAATAGGACTATCATGTGTTGGTGCAATAGCAACAATTTCATTCTTAACATAAGGAACTATAGCAAGTTCATCTCCATAAGCATAATTAATATTGGCATCATGGCCACAAGCATAGCAAGCATCAATTTCATCAAAAAGGGATATTTCAAATGAGTCCAAGGGATCATAACAATCATCATAGCATTCATCCTTCAGTAAGCACGAAGAGAAATTAAACAATGTATGAGTTGAAGAGTTACTCTCATTAGAAGGTGGGCACGGGTAGCTAATCCGCTCTTCCTCCTTTTGTTCTTCGCTTTCCTCGTCATCTTTTTCATCTAATGAGCTCACATTATCATCAATTTCTTCTTCCGTAGGAGCCTGCAAAATATTAGTATCTTCTTGGACAGAGGAGTTATCCTCAATATATTCTTTAACATAAGCATTAGAAGCATAGTTTTCATAGCAATATTTAAGTATAGCAAAATTTTCAGATTTGTAAAGAGTAGCATCACACTTTTCAATCAAAGAAGCAATTTCATACGCACCCTTAAAAGCAACAAATTCTTCAATTTGTTCAATATCATAGTAACTATAAACACCTCTGGCATAAGAAGATAAGATTTCATTATCCTTAAACTCACATTGGTACTGAAGGTGTTTTTTAGGGTCTTCAGAACAACAAGTAAAATCATGTATTTCACATAAATTCCACGCGTAGCAATTCAAAGTATTAATATGATGCCATAAAAGTTTCCCTTTTTGAGACAAGCGGTGTCGCACAAAATAAACATGCTCATCTAATGATTTTCCCTCAACTAAGCTAGTTGGCTTTTCAGCACGAGCACAAAGGGATCGAAAATGATCCAAGTAGAAAGCTTCAGCAGTATGATAGATTTTGGGTGGTTCTTCAACCATTGGTTTAGCAAGTACAACTAATTTTTTTTGATATTTTACGTTTCCTACCCATAACTAAAGATAGAAAACAAGAGCACAAAATAAAAACTACTTAGTGATAAAGCAAAGCAAGCACACACGAGAATATCAACTCCACGCTATTGCTCCCCGGGAACAGCGCCAGAAAAAGGTCTTGATAACCCACAAGTATAGGGGATCAATTGTAGTTTTTTCGATAAATAAGAGTATCGAACCGAACGAGGAGCTAAAGGTAGAATTAATATTCCCTTCAAGTTCTATCGACCACCGATACAACTCTACGCACACTTAACGTTCGCTTTACCTAGAACAAGAATAAAACTAGAAGTACTTTGTAGGTGTAATGCTAAAACTACTTTGCAAGAATAAAACTAGGAGTACTTTGCGAGAATAAAACTACGAGTAAATTGCAAGAAAATAAAAGTAGAAAGCTTTTTGTAACACAAAAGAAAGATTGTCCATAGGCAATTGAATATGACATGTGTGATAATTATTATATGCAATGAGGAAGAGGCATACGCTAACATACTTTCCGTACTTGGATCATATGCATTTATGATTGGAACTCTAGCAAGCATCCGCAACTACTAAAGATCATTAAGGTAAAACCCAACCATAGCATTAAGTAAAAAGTCCCCATTACTCCCATACGCAACAACCCCCTTACTCGGGTGTAAGCTTCTGTCACTCTAGCCGCCCACTATAAGCGAATTATGAACGTATTGCAAACCCTACAGCGGGAATCCCTCACGCTTGCGTGACACGGAGGGCACCATAGGACAGCACCATATCAACATAAAACTCATATCAATCACACCATACCACAATTAACCCGTAGGACAAAAAGAATCTACTCAAACATCATAGGATAGCCATACATCATTGGGTAATAATATATAGCGTTAAGTACCATGTTCAAGTAGAGAATTACAGCAGGAATAGAGAGGTTACACCGCTGCAAAGAGGGGGAGAGAGTTGGTGTTGACGGCGGCGAAGTTGTTGGTGTAGATCGCCGTCACGATGGTTCCCCCGGTGGCGTTCCGGCACCACCGGGAGAGAGGGGGAGAGAGCCCCCCTCCTTCTTCTTCTATCTTGGTCTCCCCCCTAGATGGGAGGAGAGTTTCCCCTCTGGTCCATGGCCGCCATGGCTCCCGGAGGAGAGAAGCCCCTCCGAGATTGGATCTCTCTCTCTGTTCTCTTCTGTTTCGCGTCCCCCGTTTTCTGGCCTTTCACCGTTTCTTATATTCCCGGAGATCCATCACTCCGATTGCGCTGAAATTTTAACACGATTTTTTTTCTTGATATAAGCTTCCTTGCGCCCGAAGAAGAGCCCCAACCGACTTACGGTGTTCCCACAAGGCACCACCGCGCGGCCAGGGGGGTGGGGGTCGCGCCCAAGTGCCTTGTGAAGGCTGTGGGCCCCCGCTTGCGTTGATTCCACCTCCCAAAAATCACATATATTCCAAAATAATTCTCCGTAAAATTTTATCGCGTTTGGACTTCGTTTGATATGGATTTTCTGTGAAACAAAAAACAGGCAGAAATAGGAACTGGCACTGGGCACTGGATCAATATGTTAGTCCAAGAAATCATATAAAATGTTGCCAAAAATATGTGGAAATTGTAGGATATTGGCATGAAACAATCAAAAATTATACATACGACGGAGACGTATCAGTGCGGCCGCTGACGAGGAAGAGTAGGACATAGGACACGGACCGGCCGACTTGAGACTCGAGGCGCTGCCTCCTCCTATGCACTACTCCTCCTCGTTGGAGTCCGCTACATGTTCGGTACCAGTGGACGTGAGGTCGACGATGGACGTCGACGAGCCGGCCTCGTCGTTGTACCTGCGCCAACGAAGCACACTTGGTAGCGCAAACGACGCGCAGCTGCCGGCGCTCTCGTCTGTGGTCGCCAGTGCTGCCAGTGCCGCTGATGACCCACAAGTATAGGGGATCTATCGTAGCCTTTCGATAAGTAAGAATGTCGAACCCAACGGGGAGTAGAAGGAATTGACAAGTAGTTTTCAGCAAGGTTTCGTTGTAAAAGCTGTAAAGATAATTTGATAGGTTGTTTGATAGCAAGATAATTTGTAAAAAGGTAAATGGTAACAAAAGCAATAGAGTGCAGCAAGTGACTCAATCCTTATGTATGCTAAGGACAAGCCGGTTATGTTTCTTATAGTGATAAAAGCACTCTTGAGGACACACGAGAATTTTCGTCAAGTCACTTTCACCAAGTTCCATCGAGTTACCGTTCATTATTTTGATAAGTGTTGTGTGGGTAGACCTATGCTAAAGTACTGTCCTTACTTGGACAACTACCTACTTATGATTATACCCTTCATGTAAGCAACCGCAAATACAAGAGAAGTAATTAAGATGAATCTAACCATAGCATTAAACTTTAGGATCCAATACAGTTGCTTATGCAACAATTCATAAACTAGGGTTTAGGCTTCTATCACTCCCGCAACCCATCATCTACAAAGTGGTTCCACAATTCCTTCCCCTAGGCCCGGTGATGGTGAAGTGTCATGTAGTTGATGTTCACATAACACCACTAGAGGAAGAACACCACAACATAATATCAAAACATTAAATAGTATTCAACTTCACATGATTACTAGCAACAAGACTTCTCCCATGTCCTCAAGAAGTAATGCATCTACTCACAAGACATCATATGGATCATGATCAGTGGGTATGAATAGATGGTAAACAATCTGAACATAACAATCTTTCATCGATAAAACTCCTAAGCATCAACTACAAGATGTAATCAACACATAAAAGTACTCTTAGCAACCGATCTGAGGTTATGATACATAGATTGTATAGATGGATGAACTAGGGTTGTGATGGAGATGGTGCTAGTGAAGTTGTTGATGGAGATGATGATCCCAATGATCAACGGAGTGTTGGTGATGACGATGGCTTCAATTTCCCGCTCCCGGAGGAAAGTTTCTCTGCCAGAATCGCTCCACCGGAGAGCAACAGTACTCTGCCTCGGTTTCGCCTCGCAGACGGTGGCGAAAAGTCCCGAGTATTTTCTTTGATTTTTTAGGGTAAATGGGATTTTATGGCTAAAGGGCTTCGCGAGAAAAGCCGCTAGGCCACCAAACGGGCCCACCACGCGACGAGGGGGGCGCTTGGCCAGGCTATCTGGCGCTCCTGTGGCACCCCTCTGGCCCATCTTCGGTCTCTGGTCTTCATATTTTCCACAAATAACTCACAAAAATCCCCGACATATTTGGAGCTCCGGAAAATTTCTTTTTCTTCTGTTGCAAATTAGGTGCAGATTTCCAGCTGTCCGGTAATTTACCTCTCTGTGTATACCTTGCATTTCAAGAGAGAAACGGCATTATAATTACATCATAATGTGAAATATATCACTGAAATTTGATAAATTACAATAATAAATAGTTATGCAAAATGACGTATCAGCCGCCTTCGCGTCCAACTGCCACGTCGCGACCGCGTTGCAGGCAGCACCGAGCGTGCACGGCCTCGTACAACGCCCGCTGCTTGGTGACGAAGTTGGGGTTCTCCGCGGCCATGGCCGCCATGGCCTCCTCCCTCGCGAGCTCGCCATAGATTTGGCCCTCCGCCAGCCGGTGCTGCTCGAGGTGGGAGAGGTTGTCCCGCTGCTCCTCCTGCACCTGCCGGAACGCCGACATTGGTTGCAACCCCAGCTGCTCCTCCGCCATGGCGACATTGAAGTGTGCCTGCTCCATGGTCAAGCCGGCATAGAATGGCACAGGCAGGATTGCCGACTCATCGTCGGAGGCCACCTCCATCGTCCCGTCGTTGTCGAAAACCTTCCGGCCATCTTCTATCTGCCTCGCCCACGACGGCCTGCCAGTCGGCCGCAAGGGCGGCCAGCTCATGCTTCTGCTTCGCCGAGAGGCTCCCACAATGCGCTAGAGCTCGCGATCATGGTGGATGTGGTGCACGGAGGAGAATGTGAAGCAGGGCGGTGGTGTGGTACGGTTTGTGCCAGGCGGGGCCTTGTTTAAATAGCGGATGCCGGCTAGGCCAAGTGCCAGGGTGTGTTAATGCCCGCGCCGGAGTGGGTTTCTCAGCCGGCGTGCGTGTTTAATGCCGGCAGGCGGATGGACGGGATGCCCGTTTGAATGCGGTAGATGCCCGTCCACTCACGTCGCTCCGGCATTAAACATGCGCAGAGACCGGGACGCGGTGCGGGCGGCGCTCTCGTCCGGCGCACCGCTTCAATGTCGGCACCAGTGAGAGGTTGCGTCCGCTCTGGGCTGGCATGAATGTGCGGCAACCGCTTCGCGCGGGAGAGGGCGCGGGCATGGAGAGGGCATTGGGTGGGACCAGGGCGTCGGACGGCTCCGCGGACCGATGGGGTACCGGTTGGATGTCTTGTGGCGTCCGGACCGCTCCGTTCGGAGGGGTGCGAACAGTTTGAGGTGCATTGAAGATGCCCTAATGACACTAGGAAAGTGGAGCATACAATTTTGTATCAGTATTTTTTGATGTATTTCTTGGAAATAGAAAATTTGAGGGTATGTCAAGGGAAGAGCCCACTCGTTGGTGGCAAAGCGAATCATCCTTACGCTAACTAATACTCTTAAGAAACTAGAGAGATAATCCACGCGTTGCAACATGAATTGGATGTAGTTATTTCTACAAGTTTTAGCGGTATGAAACTTTAGTATTTGGATTAGCAATATGAGAATTTAAACTAAATACATGCAATTTATTATATTTGATTATTATATAGTTGTGGAATATTTATTAAGTATGACTAGCATGCATGGTGCATATTAAAGTGGGTTTTTTTCATGTATAGTGGCATGATGAGTTGTCATAGTTGCATGTTGAGAGAGTTAAAGTTAATGAGGCATGCATGATGGCATGGTGACTTGGCATAGTTGCATGTTAAGATAATAGAATTAACGGGGATCAATTATTTAGGTATATAGGATATGGCCGTATTGGTACTTGTTTTCTCCTCTAAAAAGTTCTTACATGCGCACAAATGTCGGAACCGTTCTTTATTTTGCCAGCAGGCAGGGGAGTAGATATATTTTTCACGGAAGGCAGAGGATCAGATTTGTTTACTCATTTTCCCCACAAATCCGGAGATTATTTTATTTCAGTTGGACCCGGACATAATTAATCCATATCTATACATGTGGTGTAGCCACAGGTTTACTAGCGACTCTTTTCCCTACCATATAAGATGTTGTAACAGGTCGACCAAACCATTCCAGTTGGCTTAGGGCCTTCTTGATTAGATCACTAGATTCCGAGGACCAAGGATTCAGAGTAGTAAACCATTAAAAATGGACAAGAATACATGTGTAAAACAGGAGATTGGGAAGCAGAGGACTTGGAAGACATGAGTGTTTGATGCCCAAGAATTTTGGGCCTCTATGATTCAAAGGATCCTGGTACGAATTTTAGAGGATTAAAATTCTTAGGAATTTTTTCGACGTTGGTCGTTTGATTCATATGATTGAATCCTGTAGGAATTCCTTAGGATTCCTTTGTACTACATTTCATAGAAATTTTAGCATCCAGTAAAACCTCTTGGTAAGAATCCTTAATCCTGTAGGATTCAAATGGTTATGACATTACAATCCTTTGTTTTTTCTAGTCATGAATTTTTGGAATACTGCAAATCAAAGAGGTCTGTGTTGCTTTGGATGTTTGATTCGCATGAATAGGAAAAACACACGAATCATCATAAGTGTGGCCAAATTCAAATCAAACCACAAGCAACAATGAAGTTCTAATTTTATTATGCCACAAATTACCCTTGGCTCATTGTTCATGCCAAGAATTTCTAAAAAGAGGTCTGAGTGATTGGCTGAAATCCTACGTTTTCCCGCCAAGTCTGAGTTCAAACAGTTCTTTTTGTGTGTGTGTGTTTTCATATGTTCCATGAGACTGAGTAAACGAAAACTTATGAAATACCATCCGTGAGATGAAAATTCTTCGAAAAATTCCTACAGATACAGTCCCGCAAATTAAACGGTCCTATAGAAAAATCAGCAAAGGTACCAATCTCTCAAAAATTAAAAAGAGTCCATAGTGTTATGATAATTAGGTGCAGCCTCCGAGGTTGGAGAAGCATGGACAATGATCATTTTCACCTTGCCACTGACCTGAGCCACTTGTATCAGCTTCCAACAAAATGGCCACTTGTATGGAATGGCGCACAAGCAACAGAAGGTAAAAAGCTACTGTCATCTGCTGCGGCCAATTACAAAACAAGAAGAACGATATAAACGAGCACCATCAGCCCATGCGACAATACGGCGTCATTAGATTGCAATCGCGGCATGCATGTGACTGTATGATTGCTCCACTTTTCAATTCGCCGTCCCTTCTGATCTTATTGGTCGAATATTTTAGATTTGTCTGAGTATCATTAGCTGCCTGATCGAGGTATCCGGGGGGCAGTTGCGCCATATATATATCGACCAATCATGATTAGTTTTCACCTCTTATAGGTACGGTGCCCTTGTGACGTTTCCAGTCACTACTACACTTTCTACGTCCAGTACGCTGTCACCGGGACAGTGACTAGGACGACAAATTTGATGGTGAAAGAAAGGAGAGCAAAGGCAGAACCTTGCCGTATTTGTGGACACCCCGAGTTCCTAATTTTGCGTACCTGACCGCCGCTGTCGTTCGCACAGTGGTTTAATCACGGTCCTCACGTGGTTTAATTTGCAGCTCACCGTTTAGAACGTGGTTTCTCAACAGAGAGTAATAAAGGAGTGCTGGATAAATTACTTCCGACAGCCCGGAGATTATCATGGTACTCCCTCCGAGCGTTTAGATACAGAGGGAGTACAAGTTTAAAATATGGGGCCACCCATTCCTCATGCGCCTGATTTTTCTTTTCACGTTAGTCGATTTCTGGCAGCTAGGGATGCAAGAAAAGTTCGAGACTCGTGGGACGCTCGAGATCGGCTCGTCTTTTGGCTCGATTCTAGATCGACTCAAAAATAAATGAGCTGAGTATGAGCACTTTTTGTAACTCGATCGAGAAATTAGCTGATCTTGAGTTAACAATGGATTGCCCGATTTTAGCTCGAAACTTGATATAATATAATTATATTAGTTAAGGGCGGAGAAAATTTAGGGTCAATATGGTACGTGGTCAACCATGTGTTAAATATCATGTTATTTTTGGCTAAAGTATGAGAGCAGACGCACCTTCATTTTCTTCTCTTACTAGTTCATCCACGATCTATTGCTATTAAGCACTAGTCTTTAGTTGATAGAGACTAAGTCAAACTATTTTGAAATAGTTCATATTATCATTGTTTTGATTGAAATAATATTTATAGCGGTTTTTTATATTGTGTTGTGTCTTATCTTGTTCGAAAAATTACCTTTGAATACTAAAAAAATCATCTTATTTAGCTCAAGATCGTTACAAGCTGAGCACGAGCCACTTTCTACAGCTCGACCTTGAGCTTCGCTCAGTTTGGGCTCGATTGAATTTTAGTATAAGTTGAGCTGAGCCTAGTTTAGCTCACTTGAACTCGACTTGTTTGCAGCCTTATTGGGAGCGCGTCCGATTTACATTCAACGGTTCATGTCACGGTACTGTTTATCCTCCTCCTCCCGACTCCTTCCACTCACATGAGTTGCCCGATCCAGCGTCGGTGAGGCCACCTGTTGCCGCCACCAGCGACAGGAGGCGCTCCCACGCTGACCTCGTTGCACTGACCTCCCCTCACCACCGGTCTGCTTCTGCCCCCGCCCATCCCTCTAAACCGCCCTAACTCATGTTCTTCTACGGCATTGGCAGCCCCCTCCCCCCCCCCCCCCCCCCCCCCCTCTCCCCAACACACACACACACACTCCAACAGTCAACCTCCAACTGCCCTCCACCTGGGACACCGTTGTCGCGTCGTCCACGGCTCCAGGTCCCTCTGGTCCAAGCCCACGCCGGCGTCCTTGAGCCTCGCTGGGCACGCGACGACGCCACGAACTTCGGTCTCGGTGCCTTTGTGGAAATTGACTAATGTGATAATGTCTTTCAAGTGACCGGAGATTAGCAGACACATTAAATTATCTTTGAAATTTATATATTTCATCTGGTTATCTTATACAACTCGATCATCTTATGAAATTTGATCTATACGACTTTCAGTATAGTTTAATACACAATAGTCCTAGTTTTCAACCTCACTTTGCTAGGATTTCCGGTAGCTCAGTGCATTGTCTGTGTTTAGCTTTCAATGTCTTTTCAGTTAACACGGCACCACAAATATTTTTAAAACAAGACTTGGCTTTGTTTGGAGGAGAAAATGACTGTAAAATTAACACACATCAAACAAAAGGTAACCAGCACGTACCATGTATGATGAGAAGACCATTAGTCTGGACGAATTGAACTAAGGCTAGCCATAGTGAGAGTAGGTACGAGCTAGGTCAAACCCTCATTTTTTCTCTAAGGGCTAAAACCCTTAATCTTGTCATTTGTCCAAAGTGCCTTCTCAAACCCTAAGACTTTGGCAAGCGCCTCATCTTTTTCATGTGGGGTCTCCCAAAATGTTAAGGGTTGAAAAGGAATTAAAATTCAAATTTTGGTTGAAACCCTAAACCCTAAATAATGGCTATATATTTTTAGAAATAAAAATATGCACCACACCATTGGTAATTCATTTAGGGCTAATTCCCAGTTAGAGTTAACCCTTCTTGTTAATTTGTCACTAACCAACAGGAAACAAACTTGTTAAATCAACCCTGACGGTGCCAAGGCAATGACATGCGGGCCCAAACCACTGGTTGACCTAATCTTTGTTGACTAGGTGACGAGGGCACTGGCCCCACTTGTCATACCCTGTTGTTGGGGAACGTTGTATGGAAAACAAAAAAATTCTACGCACACGCAAGATCTATCCATGGAGATGCATAGCTACGAGAGGGGGAGTGTGTCTACGTACCCTCGTAGACCGTAAGCGGAAGCGTTAGAACAACGCGGTTGATGTCGTCGAACAACTTCACGATCCAACCGACCGAGCACCGAACGTACGGCACCTCCGCGTTCAGCACACGTTCAGCTCGGTGACGTCCTCGACTTCTTGATCCAGCAAGACGGCGAGGTAGTGGATGAGTTCCGGCAGCACGACGGCGTGGTGACGGTGATGGTGATGCTATCTCCGCAGGGCTTCGCCCAAGTACTGCGAAAATATGACCGAGGGACGGAACAGTGGAGGGGGGCGCCGCACACGGCTAAGACAATGTTGTGTACTTTGGGGCGCCCCCTCTTCTCTATTTATATATGTGTAGGGGCTTGGAGTAGAAGGAATAGTGCCACGTGAACAGTAACCATGAATAGTAAACACGTGGACTTGGACTCCAAAGTCCAATCCTATTCCTACTAGGACTCTCCCTTTTTTCCTTCCCTAGCTGCGTGGGCTTTTGAGGACTTGGTGCGCCTGGCCCAATAAGGCCAGGGCGCCTCCCCTTAGCCCATGCCAGCCCTTTGGGACGTGGTGGACCCACTTGTGGACTTCCGGACCCCTCCGGAATCCTCCGGAACCTTCTGGAAGCTTCCGGGTACAATACCGAAAAAACTGCACCTTTTTCCGGAACCCAAAATATGACTTCCCATATATAAATCTTTACCTCTCGACCATTCCGAGACTCCTCGTGACGTCCGGGATCTCATCCGAGACTCCGAACAATATTCGGTTACCAATTCACATAACTCATATAACACTATATCGTCAACGAACGTTAAGCGTGCGGACCCTACGGGTTCGGGAATGATGTAGACATGACTGAGACGCCTCTCCGGTCAATAACCAATAGCGGAACCTGGATGCTCATATTGGTTTCTACATATTCCACGAAGATCTTATCGGTCGAACCGCAATGACAACATACGTAATTCCCTTTGTCCGTCGGTATGTTACTTGCCCAAGATTCGATCGTCGGTATCTCCATACCTAGTTCAATCTCGTTACCGGCAAGTCTCTTTACTCGTTCCATAATACATCATCCCGTAACTTAACTCCTTAGTCACTTTGCTTGCAAGCTTCTTATGATGTGCATTACCGAGAGGGCCCAGAGATACCTCTCCGAAACACGGAGTGACAAATCCCAGTCTCGATCCATGCCAACTCAACGGACACCTTCGGAGATACCTGTAGAGCATCTTTATGATCACCCAGTTACGTTGTGACGTTTGATAGCACACAAGGTATTCCTCCGATATTCGGGAGTTGCATGATCTCATGGTCTGAGGAACATGTATTTGACATTCAAGAAACCAGTAGCAATAAACAGAACGATCATATGCTAAGCTAACGGATGGGTCTTGTCCATCATATCATTCTCCTAATGATGTGATCTCGTTATCAAATGACAACTCATGTCTATGGTTAGGAAACCTTAACCATCTTTGATCAACGAGCTAGTCTAGTAGAGGCTCACTAGGGACACGGTATTTGTTTATGTATTCACACATGTATTTAAGTTTCCGGTCAATACAATTCTAGCATGAATAATAAACCTTTATCATGAACAAGGAAATATAAAATAATAACAACTTTATTATTGCCTCTAGGGCATATTTCCATCACCTGTGACTAGGCTAGTTGTGAGTAACAGATATTTTACTGGATTATTTTAAAATCAGAAATGATTTTGGAAATTTCAGAAAAACATTTAAACTTTGAGAAATCATAACCAATTCACCATAGCCCCAAAAAATGTGTATAATTTACCAAAATGTTCAGAAAAATACCACTTATATGTTCGTTTCATTTGCATTCAGGATAAAGCTACTGAAAATACTTGTTTAGGGCAAACAACATTATAGACCTTTTAATAATTACTTGAGTAGTTGGAAATGCTATAATTAGTGTGTTCTACTTCAGTTAACTTTCTAATTGTTGCATTAGGTTAATTCTACAGAGCCCTATGCCATGTCATGAATTGCATATCATGATCATGTTGGCGTCTTATTGTAGTAGTAGTAGTAGTAGTAGTAGTAGTAGTAGTAGTAGAATGCATCATTTGCTCTTTTTTAGTGTTTCTGCTTCTTCTTGGTTAAGATTTGGAGATGACATGAGAAACAAGCAAGATCTGAGCGCCAAAGCACCGACAGGCAACCAAAACCTCATTTGATCATGTTGATATCCCATTTCTTTGTAGCTTACAATAGTATCTTCCCTTGCGATATTTTTCACTCATTCTCTACTGCATAACCTGATTTTGTAACCCCTTGCTCCTTACAATCCTAGCATGCATGGTTAGGAGCTGCTTGATGTTTCATTATGTTGGATCAACATTCTTGTCATACTTGTCCATGCTTAATGTGTGTATGTCTTGATCCATCTGGGCGATGAATCACAATGGAAGATGAACATGTAAAGTGGGTTAAGGTGTGGTTACTGGAGGTAAGTGGGTTATGCATGACTAAAGGTGAAGGTGAGAGGTTGTGTTGGATAACATGGTGGGTTGTCCCACTTAAGCCGCTCTTAGGAACTGAGTTATCACTGTATTGATCCAAGACTAAGCGTGCTAAACATACGGGGGTTATATGGGTCACCCCTCAGTCTAGTACCTTGCATCAAACCGGTCCAAGAGTCACATAGTTCCGGCTTTCCATTTGTGGTGCAAGTTGGAAAAAGAAAAGAGATGTGGTGTAGTATGATCTTACCTAGGTGTGGCACGACTTTTCAAATTGATAAACCATCTTACGGGATGGGCTTGGGCCCTACACACAATAGTTGAGTGTATCGGAGATTCGGTTGAACTCGTGGTTTTGGGTAAAATTTATGTAAGTGATTCCCTGGACTAGCCTCGAGTGTAAGGGAAGTGTCGCAGTAGATCACCCTCTGCCGGCATACAATGATAGTGTGCTTAATGATATTGCATTAAGAGACGATCAACGCACGTGTGGGTAAATTGGTACACCCCTCGAGGGTTAAATCTATTTGAATAGTTGTGTCCACGGTTATGGACGAACTGGATATTATTGCTTGGACTAGATAACTTTAACGGTTACTCTAAAATTTCCCAAGACAAGTGTGAGTGACATGGATTGCTTTCTCGCAGGTGAGTGGAGGGGGATTCAAGGTGGCGTATTGTGGTGGTCCAGGATAGTTGGTACTCAAAGTCATACTCTCGCATCTACTTCTCAGTAGTCACTCCACTTCTGCTTAGAGTTGCGTATTAGGGTATGCTAGTTTTATGCTCACATAGTCCACAAACAACCCTTATGGATATCTTGTGCATCTATTACTACTCTGATGCAAGTCTTGCGAGTACTCTTGTACTCACCTTGCTTTATTTATTCTTTTGACCGGGATGTTGCAAATCAGATGGTAGCATTTGGACCAGGTGATCTCTAGTGGTGAAAGACGGCGTTACCTATGGTTGTCCTAGGCGGTGATCTGGGAAGGGAATGGTCACCATCTTCTTTATGTGTCTAAGGTATATTTTCGTTTCTGCTATAAGAGCTGCAACTTGGTTTCCACCGATCCAGGAAATTGGATCTAGGGTTTCCCTTGAAGCACTCGGGTAGGCAGACACTAGCTGTAGCGACTACACCCTCAACAAGGTCACGACATCTTTAGGTGTTGCCACCATCATCCTGGCAGCACCAAGCTGGCTTTCACCGATAGTCTCGGCAGCCTAACCGGTGGGTGGCATGTCCACCTAGCACACCGCCAATTCCTTCTGCCCTACGAGAGAGAGCCCGACCCAGGCACACCATCCCACAACTGACCCATCTTCGCGAAGGCTAGAGCATGGTTGCGAGGGCGCCCGGAGCCTGGCAGAGGCCGCCATCGAGAAGCCATCGCTGTCAAAGTGTTGCGGCGCCAGGCGCTGGATCAGAACCTAATGGGATGCCACGCCACCACGCCACCACCGGGGGAGGAAGCACGCATCTCCGCCCTGCCTAGAGCATGCACAGCTGGGCAGGAGCACCATCAGTAGTGATGAGAATTACCGCACCACCTTGGAGCTACGGGGAAATGCACCACGCATGAGGGAGCATGCCTCGCCGCCACGGTCTTAGCCCGGCCACCTCCTCTGGTGGCGGCGAGGGAAGGTGGAGGATAAGGGGGTGTTGGTGGCGGCTGTAGATCCGGGTTCCCCTGTGTCACCACAAAAGCGACACAAGGGTTGTATTTTTGTTTCACTACATGTTGTTTCTTGGTTATATATAAACAAGACATGTTAGGGATACCTTGTTTTTCTAGATCGTATGACCAACTTTCCAAACATGCCCAACATACTGTAAACAAATACAAAATTTTCATGGGATTGTGGGATGTAGCAATTTGCAAATTTAAAGTATGTTACTCCCTCCCTTTTGGTTTGTTCGGGCGATCTTAAAAATCAAAATTTTCCTTTATGTAAGGCTCATTGTCTTGGGAATATGTAAATATAGCTATGCCTACATTAAATTCTGTCAAATTGTGTTTCCCAATTTGAGATCAACCAATGCATGGAAGAGAGAAAGGGACATGCATATAGTATTAAAATGTTGTCTGATACTTAATTAGGTCCCCCTTGGTTGGTGTGATTTGTAAGATGGACCTAATACACCAAAAATGAGGGAATCCTTCATACCCTAATAATCCTTCAGATGCCAAATTTGTAAGATAGGTCATCACCTTTGTCTTGTAATTCTATGTTACCTTCTAGTAAAGTTATATTTCAAAGTTACCATATTAATTATGATAAATATACTATGGAGTAGCAAAGAGTATCGCCATCTACAAGGTATGGCAAATAGTGGAGCTATTCGGAGCAATAATGCTAGTTGCTTTTTTTCTTACTCAGCGAGCCTCCTTGTTGACTGCTATTAAAGAAACCGCCAGTTTTTACACAATTCCAAAACAAAAGACTGCGGAAACATAAAAAGGAAGCATTTAAAAATCGAGTTGCGTTTTTACAAAACACATGAACTGTGTCTACAGAAGATCGAGTTGCGAAAAGAGATCCCTAGCCAAGCTCCATCACAGAGTAATCACCAGGCTTGTTGGATTCCACCCATGACTCCTCGCGTAGGCCTCCTGTAGCACCATCTTTATCTTGGTGATTCCCTCCTCAAGTTTTCCTTGCTCTCAACTTTCTGCAAGATTCTTTAGTCATTTAGAATATGACATAAGTTGTAGATCACAATAGTTTGATCACCATGACCTTTTTTTTATCAAAACATGTTGCATTTTGAGTTTTCCGCATAGTCCAACACATCACTACTCCCCCACAAAGCAAAAATATATATCTTTGCTATCGGGAAGTGTTAATCCACCCCCAACGATATCATCTGAGACTCAAGGGCCCTAGACATACCCAAAGCACACATAGAGATCATGTATGACAAGCATAGCTAGTACACAATTAAGTAACATATTATCAACTATCTCCTTATCTTCCAGAGTGGCATTGATCATTGCCAATCCATCCCCTCTTGATGAGGTCATACTTGGTTAGGATGCTATTTTTAAGCATCAACCACATGAAAATCTTGATCTTGAGGGGTATCTTGAACATCCATGAATCTATATCCAACCATATCAGATTGTTTGAGCTGGAGTTATATACCTCCCACAATAAATTTTTTGTTTATTTCAAATTGTCCACTACACTCTAGCTTTCTCTTCAGATAAAGTTTGTTCATCCACTAAGATCTTTAAAGCTTCCCACTGTTTTGCACTCCCATCCCTCAACTTAGACTTTATGAACTATAATCTTCTTTGATAAGGTGACATTATAAAGTCTGGGGAATTGCTCTTGTAAAAAAAGGTGTATCACCAATCCAGATACCCACCCCCCCAACCAGAGTTTTAGCCCCATAACCTAACAACCTCTTAGTAAACTCTGGAAAATATGGTTCACATTCATCTGACTCTACCAAAAATATGAGCCCCAATCGCAGCTCTAATCCTGGGTTTGATTCTAAAGGTATTTTCTGGACAACCATTGCTGGCAGGCACCTTCAGTGTTCTCCAGTTTCCAAAGTCATTTGTATAGTAGGCTTTGATTCATGTCTGTTATCTCAAGAACCCCTAGGCCACCATAGTATTTTGGCATGCATGCCACCAGTTGACTGGGTGGTATTTCCTTTTACTATTCATCCCCGGCCATACCATTCTGGCTCTTCAGGAATTCATTTTCTCCAACACCCATTTTGGCACGTTCGGGAAGGACATCATATATAAAGGAAACTACTGAGATGGGAATTAATCAGGGTCACCCTATCCCCAATAGACAAGATGTTTCCTTTCCAATGTGCCTTATTCTTCTCAATCTTATATTCCACTGGCCCCCATTAGGAGTTACTAATCATTTCCATGTCTATCGGTATCCTCAAGTACTGCATAGGTAGCTACCCCGCAGAGCTGGTAAAAATCTCATTGTATCATTTTCTTTATCATTTATACTTGTACTAGAAAATAAATCTCACTCTTGTGGAAATTAATTTTTAGACCAGAAATTTGTTCAAAATGCTATAGCTATTGTTTACATAAGGCTAGCTAGTTGGTAGCATAGTGTTTTGGGGTTCAAAAAAGCTATGGCACATTTATATGTAGCTATTTTAAACCTTGGTATTTTGGAAGATACATGTGGATCCACTAGTCCAGCTGACATGGCCCTAATTTGGACAATAGGAGTCAAACAGACACATCATGAAATTTGGTATTTTTGCCCCACCACATGCATGCACCTTTCCACTGGATCCAGGCATGATATAGCCAGGATTCAACAAATATGATTGTTAATTCTTTATGATCGGCTCATTTGTTTTAGGCTAGAGAGGGGCCATTGAGAGGCCTAAGTGTGAGCAAACATTACAGTGACAGGAGCTTAATTAGCAGAGCGGGTGCATGTTCCGTTATAAACTCCAAGATTATAGGCCAGAATTCCATACCCATCAGCTGCAGGGATTGGATCGCTCACCGAGGTAAACAATTAGTGGCATGCATGTGTGCTGGTACTAGTACGGAGAATTCTAGAATTTGAGTGTGTACTTTTAGAATAAAAATGCTAAAACTCTATGTATTTATACAAAATGCCCCATCACCCCTCCCCCCCACTCATATAGTTTGCCCTCACTCAGAAATGTAGTTTCTAGGTCCACCCCTAGTTAAGAGTTTATATTCTCAAGAGTCAGGTTAAGAGTCACACTCTCTTTGGATTGAAGGAAAAACATAGGAATTTTGGAAGATTCTAATCAATAGAAAATTTTCGTATGGAAACCCTTTGGTTCATAGGGTTGAGGTTGCCAAATTCGTATGGAATCCATTCCTATATGCCCTTCATTCCATTGGAATCCCAGCATGACCTCAAACCTCATTTTATTTTTCCTTCGAGAAGCCCAATGCACTTGCACTCTATCTCTCTCTACCCTCTCTCATCAATCCTCCAAAATACATGTGTTTTCTCCTATGCACCATTCAAAGGCATCTCTAATGAAATTCATGTGTTTTGTAATCCTGTAGGAATTCTCAATGCATGGCATCTCAATCCTATGTTTTCAATTTCTTGCAATACAAACAGTCAATCCCAACTAAGACCTTATCATATAAATTGTTTTATTGTCGACTCTAGATTATGTGAAGGGAAAGAAGAGTCGACAATGGATTCTACCTTTTTGGATACCTTAAGTGGTTATTTCCAGAAATAAGAGTTAAAGCTTACTTTTGTCTACTATGTACCATATATTCTCTGTTAATGCCAATCATATTGCTAATGTAGTCAAAACTAGTTTTTATGTCTGGGAGTAGTCAACACTAGTTAGCTTCTCATGTACACTACCCATTGATTTCTGCAAGCCGCCGATGTGTTTCAAAAGTTGAATTTGCGATATTTTACAATTCATTAGTTGTGTCCAGTGTCCAGGAACACGGAAGTGTTACACTATGTTTATTGAAACTACTTATATGATCTACTCCCTCCGATTCATAAAAAGTGTCGTGCCTTTAGAGTAGTATTCATTACATTATCAGAAATAAATGATCAAATAGTTTCTTGTAGAGAATGCAAGAGTCCAATTAGAATATGTACGGCCGGCATTTTTCTCTCTCTTAGGGGTACCGCGAGAGTTTCCTTCGGGGGACTATATCAACTTAGAAATAGTCAATCGACATTGATAGCATCGGATGTTCTCAACCTTTTTTACCTGTATTAATCTTGAACTGAGATCAGATGGTTCTTAGTGATGACTTAGAAATAACAATATGTTGATGACGACAACGGATGGATACATCTTTATTTTCACTACCCTCCATGCCCACTCTAGTTTTTTTGAATAAATACATAGATATAAAAGTTTACCAGTCTATAACATGCACACCTGCAAAGTATAAGATAGTAAGGCAAAGTAATAAGTAGCAACTCAAAATCTCCTTGACACTAAAAAACTTTAGATTGTTTCATTTAGAATTAACTGTAGTGGATTTTAGGTTTCCTAATATTCAAATAGTAGTACTTTCTCCTATCCAAAATCTAATTAGGACATGGCACATTCTTCAAGATGGTAATTTGACCACCAATTTATGCACAAACATGTTGTCTAACATATAAAAAAAGTGCACTATTAAGGTATATTTCATTATAAATCTAGCATTGTTGATTTAATGTTTTAGATATTAATTCTTTCTTTCTAGGAAAACGAACTTAGAAATGTTTGGCGGACACAATTGTAAAAAAGAGTTAAACTTCGATCTGGAGGCGTGTGGTAGTAAGCATCAATCTCTTCAGAGCAACAACAGAAAACATCGTAGTATTTTCTAATTGTGGATGTTATATACAGATCTACCGTACATGAGAACTAAACATGTCCAGCCACATCCGTTAGGGCTATGACTTTAAATTTCCGTGGATTTACTGACTTTACCATTCAGGCATGGGCGGAGCTACAGTGTTGGGCCGGGGTCAATTGACCCCGACGACCTCGGCCCAAACCCTGTTATATATATATATACAGCCCACAAGAAAAAATGACAGTGAGAAAAAATTGACCCCGGTCCAAAAAAGGCCCAAAACGTAGCAGCTTAAAGCAAGCACGAAGGCCCATTGCCACTTTGGAGTTGGGATCGATCTCCACTTCCCGATCGATCTAAAAAGAATAGATCGGGGTCAAGCACGCCTGGCCAGGGGCATGCAGGCCCAGTTGCCAGTTCCGATCGATTCGCTAAAAGAAAAACTTCCGATCGATCTCAGGAGTCAGGATCGCTTTCGCTGGATCACGCCTGTGTCGCCCTTCGTTCTTTCTTCACGTCCTGCCCGACGGTCTGTGTGTTCGCCAGCAGCGCCGCCGCTCCCAATCTCCACTCCTCTGTCTCTTCTTCATAAAAAATTAAGATTCGTGTTCGCAGATTCGATCTGTAAGTGATACTAAAGCCGATTTCTTCATCCAATTCATATACTTTCTACTTTTATGTTAGGGTTTACTGATGTGTTGATTTTTTAAATAATTGCTTCAAGGTTTGCGTGGGTAATCTAATCAAGGTTTACTGATGGGTGATGATTTCATGAACTTGCAGCAAGACTTCTATATTCAACTCCCTGTACGGATGCGATAGATTACTTTGTGAAGATGAAAGAGCGTAGAGGTGAAGAAAAATAGAAAGGTAACTACTTTTTGTAATTGGAGTTTATCTTGCTATGATACATTGGCAACTATTATTTTTAATTTATGTGAGATTATTAAAAGAACTTTATAGACATATATTATTGCTATTTTTTTGACGGATACATTAGTGCTACTTATTCGTGTTGACCCCGACGACCTTTTATCCTGGCTTCGCCCCTGCATTCAGGTGTAGGAGGGCTTTACCGTCAACACAGAGGAGATAGTAGGAAGACTAATCTCTGCACTGTACCAACATAACAGCAGCAACAGCAGTGGCAGCAACAATTATTAAGACTGGAGAAACAAGAAACTAAAGAGCCTAACAACAGCTTTGTATATAGACATAAGGTCCGTGTAGGTCGTACGTACATATATGCCTGCAATGACCATTAATTGATGCAGAGCTCGGTGTTTTTTCACCTTCCAAAAAAAGGTGCAACAACCTGATATGGCTATGGCTGATTTGTCTCTCACTGTGCATGGTTGGATGCATGAGAACTATATAGGCTACAAAATGGAAGGTTTATAAGCGAAGTTGTAACGGTCTAGAGGATGGTGGTCATTCAGTATCTTATATATGAAAGTTGATAGGAATCAAGCTTTTTGATTGGTTCACTTGGCTTTTTTTTTTATTGGTTCACTTGGCTTTTTTTTTATTGGTTCACTTGGCTTTTTTTTATTGGTTCACTTGGCTTTTTCATGGTCATTAGATCATGGCTCCAACCCTTACAAACCATGTGATTACATACAAATTGTAAAGCTTCAGCCCATGCATAGAAGATCACACAAAATAGTAGTCTCTCACGATACTGGGCCACAAGGGGGACCCAAAGGGCATGACAATCATTTTTGTTGTTTACAGATTGTTGTCCATAGGCATCCGAAACTTTTGGTCACCCCAAATGTTAGGAGAGGAACAATGTAATATATCACTTTGGAACAGGCAAATGCACGAGAAATTGTCTTTGTGATATACTTTTAAGATGGTACTTTGACCATTATTTTCTATGCAAACATGATATTTCATACTTTCTAGTAATTCTTCTATACTTTCTAGTTTTTCAATTCTAATATTTCTTCTATATAAATAATCAAACTTGGAAATGTTTGATTCACAAAATCTTAAGATGTCATTATATTTGATTAGATCGGTACACCTCCCTAAATACTCCGTATTGGACTAGTTATACGGCTTTTTTTTTTCTTTGCGGGTATATACGACGCGTTGTTGGAAAAAAAAAATCCACAAATCAACACACGATGATCCATTAGAGCTAGCCGTGAATCTCGATTAGAATCGAATGACGAAATTTCACCTTTTTCAACTTTCTTTAGATGGAGTACCGATGGAAGCAAGACGAAAGAACATATATAAATTGGTTGGCAACTGCACGAACACTAGCTAGCTAAATTATTGTCGTCTGAAGGACTTTTCGTTGGTGGTACTGCACTAGACTTGTTTATCTCGCATCATCTTTATCAACTACAGTACTACCCACAAGCATGCACATACATATGCCTGCTCGATCACATCAATGATTCCTTGGAATCGATGGGACGTCCACAAAGTAACTTTAGGGTTTCATTATACTATTTTCCGTGTCCTCTTTCTGATAGAATGGCGTGCTCAGGTGTTTCTTGTAGCGAACTCATGCGCTAACAGCAGACACACTCCTTTTCAGACTTTTTAGGCCGACAGAAACAGCTCCAAAAGCTAGTTGTACGCACGTTGTTATATAAACTGAGCTGCTAGCTCCGGAATCCAATATATGCCATTGCTAGCTACGTGCTGATCACCATTATTGGACATGTAAAAAGCTGCTGATAGTGATATATGTGGAGAATGCGTGCACATGAGTTTATGCGTGGGCATGAACTCGTCTCGTGATGTTCTTGCAGATGCATGTCGGCATATCTGATTATAGGTTTGGAGGCAGCTCCCTGTCTGAGATGACATACTAATTCCTGCTACGAGTGTCAGGTTTGTTACAAATTTTGCGGGAATACAAATACTGTATTTACAGTAGTACTAGTAGTATACATAGTACTAATATGCTCCAATCTAATCTACATTAATATATATGTGGCTCAAAATCACTATCATACATACTCCCTCTGTAAACTAATATAAGAGCATTTAGATGAGAGCGGACGTTTGGCTCCCGGAAGCCATGGAGGCCTTTTTTTGAAAACAAATCAAAATTCAAACTTTTCGGTTTCAAAAAAATCTAAAAAAAATTGTGCAAGTAAACAAGTATGTTATGTCTATGTGTGTAAAATTTCAGAATGAAAAACGTTGAAATGCGATCTGTACAAAAAAGACAAATTCATGGCCTGGAAGGATGAATAGTATCATGTGTTAAAAAGCCCCAGATTTGTCTTTTTTGCACAGCCCTCATTTCAACGTATTTTGCCCTGAAAATTTACACACATGTGTGTTATGCCTTCATGTATATGTGTGGTTTTTTTCAGAATTTTTTGAAATGTAGAAAATATGAAATTCGACAAAATTCAAAAATTTCAAAACCGAGCTCCATGGAGCTCGGCCTCCAAAGACAATATCCACATTTAGATCACTACTTTAGTGATCTAAACGCTCTTATATTAGCTTACGAAGGGAATATTAAATTTCTTTTGGATGCTATAATCAGTAACCTCATGTGAGTCCTGACCAGTCTCCACGCCTTGGGAGACGTGCTCGCTGGAGGCGATCAGCACACCTCTAGCGCTTTCCTATTTAGATCCGCGAGATACACTATTTTACCACTTTGGAACATATGCTTGCTGCTACGGGTAAAAGCAAATACTATTCAGATACACCATTAACAACATATTGGTCGCGTGTCCATCACATATTAGGATATCAACACCTATTATTAGGATCAAATTCCAATTTGGATCCGCGAGATACACTATTTTACTAAATTTTCTGAGTTCAGCTGTTAATGACTACAGTTACGTAATATATATACATTAGGTCCATAACGACACAAATGCATGAGCTCACCTACATACGAGATAAGACCAGAAAGAAAAACACACACACATACACATCCATCTGGTAACTATGAGTTCGCTCTCTGCGGCAATGTCTCGAATGCAGAAACTGTGTTGCTAAACTTCATACGGTGAAGGGGCGCCCCACTCGGCTTGATGGCACACGCAACCTTGTCCTCGAGGGGGCACCGCGCTCTCAACATTGAGAACACGTGGTTGTTCAGCCTCCTAGCCTTCCTCATCGCTTCAAGGATGACCTCGTAGCCCTTCTCGTAAACATTATAACAAAAGCAATGTGAATCTCCAGAATCGAGGACAGGAAAAAATATTATTAAGAGGATCTCTAACTTCAGACGAGGAAAGTAGGAAATGATCTCACTTGGAAGATATTTGGGCTTTTGCTCCTATCCGCAGGTTGGTAAAGTGAAACCGTTGCGGTTTCTATTTCTGCCACGTTGAGAAATTGGTAGGAGAAATCGAAAAGCTCGAAATGCAGCTGCTGCCCCAGTAAGTACATGATAGTACAACCAGCCCATGCTACAGAGTCGCCCAACATTTCTCGTTTCTTTGAAGGATTGGTCATGCTATCTTCCAAGTAGCTCTGGATAAGATAAGAAGCAAAAACCTACTTATTCAGTCACTGCAAAGGGATGAAGCACTAAAACTACGCTGCAATCATAAAAGAAAGTCATCAATAGCTCTGAAATTCTATGTCATCCCAGACGAAGTAGAACTGCTAAAACCAGAAGAAAAAGAGCAATCAGAATAAGGTAGAGGCTACAGAGAAACGAGATATGGTTTGTCATCTACGCAGTTATTTTTCAAATACGTGGAATAAACATTAAGCAGCTGCAGCTAAAAAGCTGTACACAATGGGCACAATAGAGTTTACTTACATACTGAAGACCACTAAAAACACGATAGAAGTCCTTCGATGTGGTTATGTCAATGAAACCTGTCTTTGGAGTTGCACTCCATTTGCTGTAATGTCTATCCAGGGCAGCACTTGTGAAAGCAAGAGCATACTCCAGCACGCTCCCTGAGTTGAGATTTGACTTGTATAATAGGCCTGTTGGAAAGAGAAGTTTAATCCAAACTAATAACATGGTAAAACAAGTAGATAAGAAAAACACATATTTGTGTGCTTTAAGGCTCCATTTGGATGGGACGGGAGTGGTTTGATTTAAACAAAATTCTACCCCCTCCGTCCCATAATCTTATATTATGGGACAGAGGGAGTAGTTTTCAGAAAGGATTAGGGTGAGACCCCACCTGTTCTGAACCCATCCAAGCAAAGGCCTAACTAACACTATCTATTTCATTAGAAGAAACACCAGCTATACAAAATGAGATGTCTAATCTGGAGGGTAATCGTCCACAAACCTTATCATTTTTTCTGAAAGATAACAAGCAAAAGAATATCATTTAGTATGGACTTACTGGCAGCTTCAGCCTGCTTTGACATGACAAGATATGAAGATGGATTTGCGCATGCAGGACTAGATGCAACTGCACTGGTGGCAGCACTGAGCAATGTGGTAAATGGAGTTTTATCAGAGTAGGCATGCTTCACTTGCCCATCATTTCCTGGTACCAGTCCCAACCATGGAGCTGATTGCATGAACTGTGTAGTGTCGATTTGTCTCTATCGGAGAAACAAATCATAAACCAGTAAGATAAATGGAATATTTTACAGCATTATAAAACAGGAGGGGCAGAAAAAGCGCCAGACAAAAAAAAACCTACAACTGAATGACATTTGCTTACATCAGAAAGAATGCAGACCATATGATGTGTTTATAAACCAAACAACTTAACGGACAGTGGAATGGACAAAGAACATTAACATGTGTAAGCAGTGTAACAGCTCCAGCAGGACAATGAAAACATAACGCGGAATAGTAAACCTACAATTTGACAATCATAGAAAATAAATTGCCTATGGAAATAGGCTCACCAAAACAATGTCCAGAAGGCTCATCCAATACAAAGCACTTCCAATTTCCTTAAGGTCATGAAGAACTTCAATTTTCACATCTGATTTTGCTTCCCATGTCAATATTTCATGAATTATCTTCTGGCAGCCTACAATACATGCAGCATGCTATTCGTAAATAAGAAGAACCTGCCAAAAACTTGTATGGTCCAGAGTCATCCAATGCTAAAGAAAACAATATGGACTTATAAGTTAGAATTTGATTCTTCCACTTCAGAACCACACTGACAATGTACCAAATTAGCAGCACGAAAAACTATGCTGTTTAGGTAGTCCTCTGTTCGCTTATGTAGTCCTCTGTTCTTTAGGAGATACGATATCATAACTAGTACTCCCTCCGATCCATATTAATTGTCGCTGATTTAGTAGAAAGTTGTACTAAATCAGCAACAATTAATATGGATTGGAGGGAGTACATCATCTAAAATGGAACTTCTACAGAAACTTTAGTTTCCCTCGTAAGATAAGCTCAAGCAGAACAGATTGGGCAACTGTACATAAATGTGGGGTGATAAATGATAATCACCCAAAAGTAGCACTAACACCTAGGATGGTTCTTTGAGAAATTATGCAGCACCCACTATGTTATGTTTCACACAGGTATTTGCAGAAAGCCAGCATGGGAGCCCATTCCTGTTGGGATTTGAAACTCTGATTGCCACCAGCTAACATGTTACCTGCTATACCACCATCAAACGAAAGAAGTCCAATAGACTTTGGCAGTGCTTCTTGCAATCCTGTTACTTTTGGCACCATAGCTGTTATCTGAACAGGAAGAGCAAATTATTAGTTACTTAGTATCAAGTCCAAACAAATATTACTCCCTCCGTTCCATATTAGTTGTCGCTGAAACGGATGTATCTAGACGTATTTCAGTGCTAGATACATCCATTTGAGCGACAACTAATATGGAACGGAGGGGGTACTTAGTAAACTTCATGTTGTCTCCTAGGTCTGCCTTCCTAGTATTTCAGTTATCAGAGATGCATCCAAGCACTCAAGCATATTTTTACAGTAATTCTACTTTGGCTAATTAGGATAGTGTGCCTTGAGGACATGTTACCTTAAAGTTAGCTAACACAGTTATACACTCACCTTACTTGATATATGATCCAGTAAAGCACGGATAATACCAGGTAATGATCTGGAACCGAGAAGTTTAACAACTGCAAACATGTGAGGGATCCCAAAGAAGTCACGGTACAGACCAGCAAGACCCTGGTATGCCATTGTCAAATCCTACAAAGACAATGAGAATGCAGCAATAGAGATTAAGGTATCTGGTAGATATCATGTTGAGGTAAACATGGTACTCCCTCAGATCCATATTACTTGTCGCTGAAACGGATGTATCTAGACGTATTTCAGTCTAGATACATCTGTTTGAGCGACAAGTAATGTGGATCGGGGGGAGTAACACATTTTGGATGAGTGAAAAGGAAAACATCATGAAGTATGAGATGCAATGATGTAATATGTTGCAAATTGTACTGTCATATATACTAACATTCCAGCTGTCCAAATCCTATATCCTATATATATATCTAAGAGTCTCATCCCCACTAACTTATTTATCTCAACATGCAAGTATGCCACCTCACCATACAATTATGAATGGGATAAGGCCCACTTCAACATGCAATCATGCATAGGAAAAGATCCACCACAACATTTAACCATGCATGGGAAAATATTTTCCATCCAATTATTCTATTTATATTCAACAAATATTGTTACAACCATACATAATAAAATATATTAACTCATATGTATTTTAATTTTTTGTTCTCATGTTATCAACAACTCCGCCTATGTTGTCTCAACATAGCCGGTCCCAAGCCCGGATAAAGGAGGAGGGTTGTGATAGGCTTGGCGAGCCAACGTCAAAACTCAGCCACTCTTATGGAGATGAAACCCAAAAGATTTTCGTTGGGGCGTAACCCTCTCAGCGACGCGCCACATCGGAACCCGGGTGTGGTGGAAAATGGACAAGGGCCGGGCCGTCACCCCCCAGGTGGCACGCCGTATCTTGATCTGGATACGGTGGCAAGTGAGCGAGGATCGGGTCGTCGCATCCTTAGTGGCGCGCTACATCGGCGCCCGGGTGTAGTGGAAATTGAGCAAGGGTCTTCGCATTTGACTCGACGAGTGCGAAGGGTAAGGAAGCTAGCCGAGCCTAGGAGGATTCGCTTAGGTAGCTGGAACGTAGGGTCTCTGACAGGTAAGCTTCGAGAGGTAGTTGATACCGCGGTGAGGAGAGGCGTTGATATCCTTTGCGTCCAAGAGACCAAATGGAGGGGACAAAAGGCAAAGGAGGTGGAGGGTACCGGCTTCAAGCTGTGGTACACGGGGACGGTTGCAAACAGAAATGGAGTAGGCATCTTGATCAGCAAGAGCCTCAAGGATGGAGTGGTAGACGTCAAGAGACGTGGGGACCGGATTATCCTGGTCAAGCTGGTAGTTGGGGACTTAGTTCTCAGCGTTATCAGCGCGTATGCCCCGCAAGTAGGCCACAATGAGAACACCAAGAGGGAGTTCTGGGAAGGCCTAGAGGACATGGTTAGGAGTGTACCGATTGGCGAGAGGCTCTTCATAGGAGGAGACCTCAATGGCCACGTGGGCACATCTAACACAGGTTTTGAAGGGGTGCATGGGGGTTTTGGCTATGGCATCAGGAACCAAGAAGGAGAAGATGTCTTAAGCTTTGCGCTAGCCTACAACATGATCATAGCTAACACCCTCTTTAAGAAGAGAGAATCACATCTAGTGACTTACAGTAGTGGGCAACACTCTAGCCAGATTGATTTCATCCTCTCGAGAAGAGAAGACAGGCGTGCATGCCTAGACTGTAAGGTGATACCTGGAGAGAGTGTTGTCCCTCAGCATAAGCTTGTGGTTGCTGACCTCCGCTTTCGGATTCGTGTCCAGCGGGACAAGCGTGCCAAAGTCGCTAGAACGAAGTGGTGGAAGCTCAAGGGGGAGGTAGCTCAGGCGTTCAAGGAGAGGGTCATTAAGGAGGGCCCTTGGGAGGAAGGAGGTGATGTAGACAACATGTGGATGAAGATGGCGACTTGCATTCGTAAGGTGGCCTCAGAGGAGTTTGGAGTGTCCAGGGGAAGTAGAAGAGAAGCTAAAGATACCTAGTGGTGGAACGATGATGTCCAGAAGGCAATTAAGGAGAAGAAAGAGTGTTTCAGACGCCTATATCTGGATAGGAGTGCAGACAACATAGAGAAGTACAAGATGGCAAAGAAGGCCGCAAAGCGAGCTGTGAGTGAAGCAAGGGGCCGGGCGTATGAGGACCTCTACCAACGGTTAGACACGAAGGAAGGCGAAAGGGACATCTATAAGATGGCCAAGATCCGAGAGAGGAAGACGAGGGATGTTGACCAAATCAAGTGCATCAAGGACGGAGCAGATCAACTCCTGGTGAAGAACGAGGAGATTAAGCATAGATGGCGGGAGTACTTTGACAAGCTGTTCAATGGGGAGAGTGAGAGCTCTACCATTGATCTGGACGACTCCTTTGCTGATACTAGCAGGCTTTTTGTGCGGCGAATCCAGGAGTCGGAGGTCAAGGAGGCTTTGAAGAGGATGAAAGGAGGCAAGGCGATGGGCCCTGATTGTATCCCCATTGAGGTGTGGAGAGGCCTCGGGGACATAGCGATAGTATGGCTAACCAAACTTTTCAACCTCATTTTTCGGGCAAACAAGATGCCAGAAGAATGGAGACGGAGTATATTAGTACCAATCTTCAAGAACAAGGGGGATGTTCAGAGTTGTACTAATTACCGTGGAATTAAACTGATGAGCCATACAATGAAGCTATGGGAGAGAGTCATTGAGCACCGCTTAAGAAGAATGACAAGCGTGACCAAAAATCAGTTTGGTTTCATGCCTGGGAGGTCGACCATGGAAGCCATTTTCTTGGTACGACAACTTATGGAGAGATATAGGAAGCAAAAGAAGGACCTGCATATGGTGTTCATTGATTTGGAGAAGGCCTATGATAAGATACCGCGGAATGTTATGTGGTGGGCCTTGGAGAAACACAAAGTCCCAGCAAAGTACATTACCCTCATCAAGGACATGTACGATAATGTTGTGACAAGTGTTCGAACAAGTGATGGCGACACTGATGACTTCCCGATTAAGATAGGACTGCATCAAGGGTCAGCTTTGAGCCCTTATCTTTTTGCCTTGGTGATGGATGAGGTCACAAGGGATATACAAGGAGATATCCCATGGTGTATGCTCTTTGCGGACGATGTGGTGCTAGTCGATGAGAGTCGGACGGGGGTCAACAGGAAGTTGGAGTTATGGAGGCAAACTTTGGAATCGAAAGGTTTTAGACTTAGTAGGACTAAAACCGAGTACATGAGGTGCGCTTTCGGTACTACTAGGCACGAGGAGGAGGAGGATGTTAGCCTTGATGGGCAGGTGGTGCCGCAGAAGGACACCTTTCGATATTTGGGGTCAATGTTGCAGAAGGATGGGGATATCGATGAAGATGTGAACCATCGAATTAAAGCCGGATGGATGAAGTGGCGCCAAGCTTCTAGCATTCTCTGTGACAAGAGGGTGCCACAAAAGCTAAAAGGCAAGTTCTATAGGACGGCGGTTCGACCCGCAATGTTGTATGGCGCTGAGTGTTAGCCGACTAAAAGGCGACATGTGCAACAGTTAGGTGTGGCGGAGATGCGCATGTTGAGATGGATGTGTGGCCACACAAGGAAGGACCGAATCCGGAATGATGATATACGAGATAGAGTTGGGGTAGCGCCAATTGAAGAGAAGCTTGTCCAACATCGTCTGAGATGGTTTGGACATATTCAGCGCAGGCCTCCAGAAGCCCCAGTACATAGCGGACGGCTAAAGCGTGCTGATAATGTCAAAAGAGGCCGGGGTAGACCGAACTTGACATGGGAAGAGTCCGTAAAGAGAGACCTGAAGGATTGGAGCATCACCAAAGAACTAGCCATGGACAGGGGTGCGTGGAAGCTTGCTATCCATGTGCCAGAACCATGAGTTGGTCGCGAGATCTTATGGGTTTCACCTCTAGCCTACCCCAACTTGTTTGGGACTAAAGGCTTTGTTGTTGTTGTTGTTGTTGTTGTTGTTGTTGTTCTCATGTTATCAACCCAAATTTTTATCAACCAATTTCCGCAGCAACGCCCGGGGTATCCTCTAGTAACTTTAAATCTGCCTTACTTCCAGAGTTGCTCATTAGTCCATGATGCTATCATTTTTCCATCAGAACTTCATGTTATATAACTCCAAGATTTAACTATGTATAGCACTTGCATATTCATAAGTAAAAAAAAATACTGGAAATGAAAGTGGCATATTCAGTAGCAGGTACTGGAAATCGCAAGCGGCAGATTTCATAGCAGGTGCTTACATGCGATCCACAGTAGAAGTAAGGTTTCCCAGTAGAAGCATCTGATCTCTGAGAAGAGTGATGAGCTCCTTTTAATGATCTCACAAACCGTTGTGTAGTATTACACAGGATGAAATTGGGCAAGAAATCTGTTTGCATCTCATTCCATATCTGGGTCGATCAGAAAATTTGTCAAATTTAGATAAAACTTTAACTGGATAAATGAACAAGCAGTTTTTTGCAGGAATAGACATAGAGATGCATATCAATATATCATATTGTAGCATCACTACTGATACTGTGACTTCCCAGCAAAAACATAAAGGTTTTGTCTTTCATGTGCAACTGCCACCAATAATACACTGATCACCAGTTGCACAGACGAAGAATTACACAACAGCAACTAGTGAATTCTCCAACCAAAGAAAAAGAACAAGCTAATACAAGAAAAAGAAATACAGGTCATGACTACCAGGCATATTGAAATTCAATCTCATTACTAAGTCATATTACACATCAAAATAAAGCATGGAAGTACAGGCCCAAACCTGAGAAGAGATGCGACTCGAATAAGAAACCAGTGAAAGGTTCTCTTGCATTTCACTAATCATAAGAGAGTAAGAATCCAGTTCAAGAAATCTTGATATTGACTGATGTGTAAGCTCCAAAATATCCAATAGTTGTTGTAGTTCCTAATTTGAGAAGACAAACGAGGCAAAGTTCCAAATGGTGATTGGCCAGAATAAACATGTAAATTGCTTAAGAAAATATAATTGAACACATGAGACATTGTCTGAACATAAAGATAAAAGAATCTTACTACAACACCGCATAGATCTCCATATTCGAAGCGCTCCAGTAGGAAATCGATATTTTCTCGGAACAGTTTGTTCATTCTCTGAGTAATTAGACTTCTTAAGTCAATTGTCCTCCCTAAGATCTGAGACGTGAAATGACTTGTTTCAGCAACACTGGAACACAGTAAAGAAAGATTTGGTATGGATAGTAGCCTGAAATGAATAGAGATTGACATGTAGGCAGATGAACTGAGCATGAAACCAGATGGTTTTGCGTTCATGTCTCAAAGTCAAAGGACGAACCAAAAATCAAACACCAAATACTACTCCCTCCGTCCCATAATGTAAGACGTTTTTTGACACTAAATCAAACACCAAATACTACTCCCTCCGTCCCATAATGTAGTGTCAAAAAACGTCTTACATTATGGGACGGAGGGAGTAGTTTAGAAGCTGAAAGCACAGCTGTAAAGGGTAATTGAAAGGTAACCCCACCAAATCTTGATTGTGCATGCAAATTCAAGAAATCACAATATAGATGGTGTGGCAGGCGTATCAAATATGATAAAATAAAATAAACTCCATATGGCATTTCACACAGCACCCTTGGCACTAGTACCCTTATAGTATGTGCGGTTTCTCTCATGGGTGTATACTACCAGTGTAAAACACAAATTTGGAAATAGGGAGATATTGATGTGGCTCTCAAAATGTAGAAAAGTATATTTCTACACAGTTTGTTAGTAGTATTTAAAACTGCTCTAATTAACTGATTAGAAATCAAGGATCCAACATTTAGAAGACGGAAAAAAAGTATGTGGTTCATAAATGCTAATGATTACATGAACAGCTGCTATTGATCAATAGATACCGAAAAGCCTCAAAGTAAACCATATCAAATAAACCCTTACCATGACTCTTCTTAGCTTGAAAATTGCATCAAATCTCAAGGGTTTGACAAAGTACTTCTCACCATCATCACATGCATAGGTAAATGAACTATCAAGAAGAGTACTGCATATGAGGGAGGGAGATGGATCAGCACAGACAAAAAAAGCATTCCAGGTAAATCAGTGCACAGGTAAAACTGAAAAGAGAAGGTTGATACCTTGCTGCACAACTCTTATAATATGTAAAGATGACCTCATTAAGCTTCTGAACCAGAAGATCAAAGGAAAGATCGACCTGCAAATCAGTGCAAAAGAAACACCAGTAAGATGCTTTACAAATGCAAAACAGGAAGATTAATTATAATGTTTCAGGAATTTCCAGCCTAGCAACAACCTTTTGCTTAAACATGTCAATTTCCCAAAGTTCATAATTGTATAAGCAAGCAGCTCGAAGATGAACCGAAATGGGCTCTGGTATTACACCAATGGTGAACATACACTCATGCATGCAGTTATTTTATAATTTGAAGCAGTAATGGACAAGAATTTTTGGAACATGCTTCCATGTGCACCCATTATGAATAGTAAAATCGGAAAAAAGAATACTAGAAGAAATCGAAAAATTCTGAAATTTTAGGGTATCAAACTTGGTCAGACTGGCCTACTCACACGTAAATTTTCGTGAAGAAATGGCATCCGTGGTATTCTAGGCAAAAAGTCAAAATCAATGCTATCCAAAAATATTGCTGTTTGAAGTAATACTAAGATCCGATTTTGTTTTCTTCGCTGAGAATACCATGTGTGCATTTCTTCACAAAAATTCACGTGCAGTCGACCAAGTTTGATACCTCAAAATTTCAGTTTTTTTTTCCTACTTTTTTTCAATTTTACTATTCACGTGGGTGCGCGTAGAACCATGTTCACCTTGGTACTTCCGCAGTAAAATTACTGAAAATTAAAATGCAGTAGAAACACTATAGTTGTTTCTGAGGAATGGGACATGACATAATTACACAATGTGTGTCCGGATAGTTACACCAGCAAGTGATAACGAGAACAGAATATAAACAATTTAGCTCATTCCACAAACTTTGTAATGACAATGCACTTGTGAATAGACTGGTAAAAGACAAGAAATCCTTGTGGTAAATGAGAATATCTCAAATGACTGGCAATTTAAGCAAACATGTTCATAACACCATATAAAATATTAGCACGTCATCCAGTATAGATAACAACACCATATCAGAATCCTGAGTTTGCCTTGGTAGATTTTTTTATAGATAGATGTTGTGAGAAGGGAAGGAAGAGAGCAATGAGAAGGAACAAGATGCGATAACACAAATTTGAAACCGTCTTCAAATGGTTATTAAACAAAGGGGTAAAACAGCACAGATTCTTCAGCTCCTCTACCCTCCATGAAAAACAAGAATGCAATGACAGGAGTCGAAGACACTGATATTCAGTCAAGAGATGAAAAACAACTAACAGTCGGCATAGCAACGCAAACTAAAAAAGGGCAAATGTCACAACCGTAATTGCTTACCTCAGCTTCAATTTCGTCATAGAGAAATCTCTGTTTGAGATAAGTTAGTGCATGTTGAGCAGAGTCGTTGTAGAGGTCAAGTGGTATCAAAATGCTTTCAAGAAGACCAGCATCTTGAGATTCAATGACATGGTCCACCAGCATCCAGGGGAGGGAACATTCAATTGGAAACTGTCATCAAGACCAAAGTTAGTATAAACAGATGACCATAAGCTGTATAAATAAAAATGTGGAGTGGCAACTCGGCTAGCTGCAACAACTAGTTAAACATGAATTAGCATGTTGAGTTAATATGGACCAAAACGTTTTCATAGTATTTCCTGACAGACAGGATAGTATTATCCTCAGAAGGCAAACTAGAACACGGAAAACACACCAGAGTCAAGAGCCAAAAGCCAAAGACAAGCACATAAATAGGCGCTCTTTTAGCTTATAAGCCAAAATCCAAAAGCCAAAGTTAAGCCTAACCAAACCCCTCCTAAAACTCTATTGGAAGTTGTTGAACCGGTATGGGCCCAAGCCCATCAAGCTTTGTCACTTAGGGCCCAAGCCCATGTGGAGGAGCTGACCTAGAAGGGGCATCCAGTCCTCCCGTTCCCGATTGAGCCGCCATACGAGATAGCCAACTTACGCGAACAACCAGACCAGGTGACCGAAGCTGTCTGGAGGTACTCCTCTCTCCTGACACAACATGGTATCAGAGGCCAGGTTCGGCGGGGCCTGACGGAGGGCGGCGCCGGCCGGCGAGGCGGCGGGGTCCGGCGGGGATCAGCGGCGGTCCTGCGCGCTGGAGAAGAGGCGGCTGTGGCGAGCTGTGCGCGCGAGGAGGAGAAGCGGCTGCGCGGGCGACGGCTGGGGCTGGTTCTGCTGTGTTTCTCAAGGAGGAACGGAGAAAGAGGAAGGAGAAATTGCTGGTGTTGTGCAGCTGCTAGTCAGGGGAGATACGAGCTGTGGTGTTGTTCTGCTGCGTGTGCTGCTAAAATTGCTGTGTGCTGGTGCTGGGCTGTTACTGCTGTTTGAGGAGTCTGCTGCTGAGAAGTCTCTGCTGCTGCTACTGGGAGTTGCTGTAATTACTCCCGAGCAAAGACGGGTGAAAACAAAAGGGGAAATACAACATGTCTGTGGCAGAAGCTGAGAAGACTGGAATGGTGAAGGAATTGGAGAGCCTCAAGAGGAAGGTGGAGGAAATCCAGGCTGGCAAGGAAACAGCCGAGTGGGCGACACGTGAGAAGGATGCTCAGATCGTTAAGTTCAGGGCTGAGTTGGAGGAGCTCCATGCTTTCATATCACAGCTCCATACTACAGGCTTGAATGATCGCTATGGAAACTGTGCTCACTGGGCCTCCACTGATGAAGATAATCCGGAAAAGGAATCTCTTGCTACTAATGAGAATGGTCCAGAATGGGTTCTAGACTCTGGAGCATCTAAGAATGTTGCGGGCAAATCTTGTGTGTTCGAGTCTTACAATAAGCATCCTCCTTCTCACACAAGCACTATACAAACTGCTGACGGCACAAAACAGCGTGTCATAGGGGTTGGTACAGTAAAGTGCACTCCGACCATCTCCCTATCCTCAGTTTTACATGTGCCAGCTTTTCCTGTCAATTTGGTCTCTTTCAGTGCTCTCATTGATCAAATAGATTGTCGTGTGATCCTTGACAAATTCGGTTGCGAGATTCAGGAGCGACAGACAAGGCAGATGGTTGGGACTGGCACCAGGCGTAGGGGGCTCTGGTATATGGACCAAGGGGTGGAGCCGGACTTGGTTTGTGCTGTGACCATGGAGGACAAGGAGAAGCAGGCGATGATCCATCACTGTAGGATGGGACATGTCTCGTTTGATAAGATGAGTAGAATATTTCCGGATGTTATGTGTGGAATAGACAAGGGCAAGCTGACATGTGATGCTTGCGAATATGCAAAACACACAAGAGCTACATATGTGAGTAAGAGGCTTAGAAGCATATCTCCTTTTATGCTCATTCATTCGGATGTATGGAAGAGCCCAGTTGTGTCAGTGAATGGAATGAAGTACTTTGTTACCTTTATTGACTGCTTTACTCGTATGACTTGAATTTATTTGATGCGTCACAAGGATGAGGTGTCCAGCTGTTTTCAGAATTTCCATGCCTTGGTAAAGAATCAGTTTAAGGTGCAGGTGCAGGTGATCAGGACTGACAATGGCACAGAGTATGTGAACAACACCTTTGGGGTCTTCTTGTCTGACCAAGGGATTCTTCATCAAACTTCTTGTCCGGACACTCCCCCTCAGAATGGAGTGGCAGAAAGGAAGAATCGACATATTCTTGAGGTTGCTCGGTCGTTGATGTTTACCATGAATGTGCCCAAGTTCCTGTGGAGTGAAGAAGTTATGACAGCCACATATCTGATCAACCGGACACCTTCAAGGATACTCGGCATGAAATCTCCGTGAGTTGCTGCTTGGAGAAAATAAGTTTGTTGTTCCCCCAAAGTTGTTTGGCAGTACTTGTTTTGTTCGAGATCACCGGCCTTCTGTTGGGAAACTTGATCCGCGAGCAGTGAAGTGTATTTTTCTGGGCTATGCTTCGAGTCAACAGGGGTACAAATGTTGGTGTCCCTCCGAGAAACGCCGATTTGTAAGTATGGATGTCACTTTCAGGGAATCTGAGCCATTCTATGGTGGGCCAACAGACCTAAGTCTGTTGTTTGCAGAGCTTGACCACTTACACTCTGTGCAGGATGGTCAAGAGGGGGAGAAGGCTGTAACTAATTCTCAGGATGATTCTGTGGGCACTAACACTGATGATGATGTACATGTTCAAGTCCAGCCAATTGTGGGTACGATTCCGGTTGGTACTCTCACTGGTGGTGATGTGCAGATCCAGGTTCAGCCAAAAGTGGGTGATGTGCAGGTTCAGGTCCAGCCAACAGTGGGTTCCATTCAGATTGGTAATCTCCAACTTCCTGTTTGAGATCGGTGGCAGAAGATTCCCCTAGTGTAGTCTCGACGGCAGCCACAAGTGCATAGCTCATCTGACACACGTCTGGTATTGTCGGGCCCATGGAACCCGGGGTATTCAGGCCCGTCTACCTTTGGCCCAGGGCGCAACGCCTGGCGTGGGCCCAGCAGGCCATCATCACCAAGCACCTCACCAGGGCTCCTCATGAGGCCTTGGCCTCCCGAGGCCCCCTTCTCAGGGAGCGGGCGAGCAAGGCTCAGCACCTCCACCAGCGGCCTCGCGAGGTCCTCTCGCGAGGCGACCTCCTGAGGTGGCCTCCCGAGGCCCCCTCCCGAGGGCGCACGAGACGAAGGCCGTTCAGCGGAGCCGCGCGGTCTGGGGCCCATCACGTGGGTGACGCGCGCGGCGACTAGCGGCGACAAAGGCCGCGCGGATGAAGATGGTTTCCTCTTTTGTGTTAAGGGAGCAGGGCCAGATATCTAGTCCCCAAAGCAACACCAAAGGTTGCCCGATCGGCGAAGGAAGACCAAGACGGCGGGCGCGCAGGGCGGAGGTCATCACCGAGCCCACCGGCGTGTCATGGATCACGCTTTGGCAGGCGAAGACCGCCTTTAGTCAGGATAGCCTGAGCGCCTTCCCCTTTCAAAACCCGCCAAGTGTGGCAGCCCTTCCCGCCTAAGTTTCAAGGGGGAAGAGGACCGATGCGGGTATAAGGGGGGCAGAGCAGCCATTGTAGAGGGGACTCCGGTTCCCATCGCCCTTGACCTTGTACTTTCTCTCTCGCACCAGAGCAATTACCAACCAAGCAGGAGTAGGGTCTTACACCGCAAGGTGGCCCGAACCTGGGTAAACCGCTGAGCCCACGGTCTGTCCCTCGCTAGCGCGCTCTCGCCGTAGCCTCGCCGTCGCTTAGCCGTGGTAGGAAACGAAGTGGTAGAACGAGCTCACCCCAGTGTTCGAACCTTTGGGTTCCCGGAGCCCGACTTCCGACATTTGGCGCGCCAGGTAGGGGTGCGCTACTGTTCTTCCGCTCTGCCCTCTGCTCCACCAACCCCATGGCCGACGCACGTCGCGAGCGCGCCGAGCGCAGGGCTGGCCGTGTGGCTCAGACGGAGCCAGTGGCCCGCGGCAATCGCCGCCGCCCTGAAGCCGAGGCTGCTGCCGCCGCCGACCCCGTGTAACGCCCCGGACACACCCACCGACGGTCGTTACTCCTGGCGAGATCTAGACTGGCCCCACAGATCAATACTAGTCTTTCCTGCGCACTTTGTCCTCACTCGTGCGCACCCGGGACCAACTTCCCGGTCGGTCACCCATCCTGAAATTACTCCAAGCTAAGCACGCTTAACTTGGGAGTTCTTTCCGAATGGGCTCCCAGAAAAGAAGGAATTTCTTATTGATATGAGTAGTCTATCATCCCTATTAAGCCAGGCTATCACATACACCCCCACTCAGAGGAACCGCTGTCCTCGTCGGGCCACAGGAATGTTCCCTCTTGGCACATACGTCTGTGCATCCAGTCCGGCACATGTGCCATGCCGTGTGCCACGACGGGTCACAAACGTCATGCACAACATGACCGCGCACCTATCCACAAACATCCGTGTAACCGCGAGGGTCGGCTCTGATACCAACTTGTAACGCCCCGGACACACCCGCCAACGGTCATTACTCCTGGCGAGATCTAGACTGGCCCCACAGATCAATACTAGTCTTTCCTGCGCACTTTGTCCTCACTCGTGCGCACCCGGGACCAACTTCCCGGTCGGTCACCCATCCTGAAATTACTCCAAGCTGAGCACGCTTAACTTGGGAGTTCTTTCCGAATGGGCTCCCGGAAAAGAAGGAATTACTTATTGATATGAGTAGTCTATCATCCCATTAAGCCAGGCTATCACACCCCGCTGCCCGCGAGCAACAGGGCTCCTCCCTGCACCCCTCCGTGCAGGCGAACGGCCACACCGCCACTGCCTCCTTCCTCGCCCACCGCGGGCCGCCGAACCCGCAGGCCGCGCTGCTCATGGCGCGCGAGCTGCTCCGTTACCGTCCAGCTGACGCCGGCTACGACGCCTGGCTAGGTCGCATCACCGAGCTCGTCAACGCCGCCGGGGACACTCCGGCGCCTTCCCACTCGCTTCGCCCTCCGCCGTCTCGCGCTGGGGACCTGGCGCACGGCACTCCCCCGCCGCCTCCTCTGCTCGACGAGCACGGCGGGCCTCAGTGCGGCGCTTGGGCTCGCGGGCTCGCGAGCCGTCCCGCGGCGCGTCCTCGCCGGACCGTGACGAGGCCAACTGCCAGATCATTCGCCGCGCGCCCCCTGATGCGCGTGTGTTCCTCGAGCGGCAGCGCCGGCGCCAGGACCAGGCCGTTCAAGACGTTGCGGCGGCTGGGCGTCAAAACCGCGCCGCCCTCGCTGGCGGCGTCCCCTCAAGCGGCGTGGGCTGCCGTGCCTTCACTCGCGAGCTGCGTCGCGTGGTCTGGCCCGCGAATTTCAAGCCTGAGCTGCCTCTGCGCTACGACGGCACCCCCAACCTCGCGGAGTTCCTTCAGCTCTACGCGCTGAGCGTCGAGGCGGCGAACGGCGACGACAAGGTCATGGCAAACTGGTTCCCCATGGCCCTCAAGGACGGCCCGCGCTCCTGGCTCATGAACCTCCCCGAGGCGTCCATCTCCCCATGGCCCTCAAGGACGGCCCGCGCTCCTGGCTCATGAACCTCCCCGAGGCGTCCATCTCCTCATGGGCCGAGCTCTGCAGCCAGTTTGTCGCCAACTTCAAGGGCACACAGGACCGCTCCCTCACCATCAACGACCTGCGACGTGTGCGGCAGCGCCCGGACGAGACCCTCCACAAGTACATCTAGCGCTTCAGCCAAGTGTGCAACAAGATCCCGCGCGCCTCCGACGCGGCCGTCATCTCTGCATTCTCCACCGGCGTCATGGACGTCAAGATGCGCGAGAAGCTCGCCATCAACGGTGAGCTCGACTCCGTGGTAGAGCTGCTCGATCTCGCCGACAAGTGCGCCAAGGCTGAGGAAGGCCGCCTCTTCATCCACAACGACCCCGACGCGGCGCTCGACGCGCGCCGCCAAGGCCAAGAGCAAGGACGTCAAGCGCAAGGGCCCGGCTGCGCTCGCGGCGGAGCCCGAGCAGAAGCGCGGCCGTGACCGCGACGAGCCCAGGAAGGACGGTCGGCCGCTCTGCGCCTTCCACAACATGCGCTCCCACAGCACCGAAGACTGTCAGGAGCTCAAGCTGCTCCGCGACGAGCGCCAAAGCCGCCGAGACGACCGCGATGGCCGCGGTGCCGGCCGTGGAGGTGGCCGCGGCAGCAACCGTTGGGACAGCCGCAACGGCAGCGGCAACTTCCGCCAGGGTTGGCGCGACCAGCCTCGTGAGGCCGTCTGGCGCGACCAGCCTCGTGAGGCAGACCCTCAGGGCAATTGCCGCTCTTCCGCCGCTGCCGCTGCCACCCCGGAGGAGAGACGTCAACCGGCTGGGGGCTACCAGGAGCCTCGCGCGGTTGCCTGCATCCTTGGCGGGTCCCAAGCCCCCGCGTCCATCCGCCACTTCAAGCAGCTCTCTCGCGAGGTGTATGCCGCCCTCCCACGGCCCGAGGCCGCGCGACCCCTCAAGTGGTCGCAGTACGCCATCACCTTCGACTCCAAGGACCACCCCAAATCCACGGCCTCCGCAGGCGCACTCCCCATGCTGTGCACCCCCACCATCAGCAACGTTGCGGTCACCAAGACCCTCATCGACGGGGGCGCCGGCCTCAACGTGATCTCCATCGAGACCTTCGAGACGCTCCAGGTGCCCTACGACCAGCTGATGCCGACTAGGCCCTTCTCCGGAGTGACCAATGGCTCCACCATCCCTCTGGGGCAAGTGCGCCTCCCCGTCACCTTCGGCACCCGCAAGAACTACCACACCGAGCTCATCGACTTCGACGTCGCGCACATCGGCCTGCCTTACAACGCCATCTTGGGCTACCCAGCTCTCACCAAGTTCATGGCGGCCACCCATCACGCCTACAACGTCCTCAAGATGCCCGGCTGCAGCGGCATCATCACCGTCACCTGTGACGAGAAGGACGCGGCCAGCACCCTCGAGCGTGCCTACAAGGTTGCCGCGGTCGCGCACCCGGCCGACGAGGACGCGGTCGAGCCTCCTGAGGCCGCGCCCGCGAAGAAGAAACAGCTGTTCTCTCAGGTGTCGATGGACGGCAGCGGCTCCGGCCCTGCCTTCACCATCGGCACAGGCCTCCCTCCTGCATAGGAAAGCGCGCTCGTCACCTTCCTTCGGGCAAACTCGGATGTTTTCGCCTAGAAAGCATCTGACTTGTCCGGTGTGCCGAGGGAGGTGATCGAGCACCACTTAGCGGTGTGCCCCAATGCACGCCCCATCAAGCAGAAAGCACGGCGCCAGGCGCCAGAGAAGCAAAATTTCACCGTCAAGGAAGTTCAGAAGCTCCAGGAAGCTGGGGTCGTTCGCGAGGTGCGCCAACCCGAATGGCTCGCCAACCAGTCGTCGTTCCCAAGAAGGGCGGCAAGGAGCGCATGTGCGTTGACTTCACCAGCCTCAACAAGTTCTGCCCTCAGGATCCCTTCCAGCTGCCTCGGATTGGCCAGGGCGTTGGCCCCACCGTCGGCGGCATGCGCATGCCTTTCGGGCTGAGGAACGCCGGCGCCTCTTTCCAGAGGCTGGCGCCCTTCGTGCCAGAGCCTCGTGAGCCTCCTGCTCCTCGCGAGCCCCCAGGGCCTCGTGAGCCCCCTGGCCCCGGAGGAGCGGACTCCCTGGGCGCGCCTCGCCAAGCGGTCTGACGTCGCCCCAGCGCGGTCCTGCCAGGTGCGCTCGATGCGTCGCCCTGCGCGGCCCACACTCCATGCCGCGCCTTGCTCCCGGAACCCTTCTGCCAAGGTGATTTTGTTTAAATGCGGCTGAGGGTGCCCCACGGGCTGCACCAACCCATAGTTGCCGGGAACGGGGAACGAGGCCGCGTCCCTCGACTCGGGATCGTCGACCCGGATCGAGGGTCGGGGTCGAAGCATGGAACGACACGCTTCGATCGCCGGGACGCGACCCTAAAAACCAAGGAACGAGAAGCTTGATTGACGGAGAGTTTGAAGACGTACCTGGCTTTTGCAGCGTCCGTCCTCCACCGTCGACGAAATCTAGCTGGCTTCACGTACGCCGCCGTCGAATTCGATGCATCCTCCGGTACTGGTAGTGCGGACTGCGGCGGCGCCACGGGAGCCTCAACGGTCTGCACCTTCCGGGGCGGTACATGGTGGCTGGGGCCAGGCCTTCTAGCTGCCGCATCGGCCGTCTTCGTCGAGCCCCTTGCATACACGAATGCGGCGGCGGCAGCGGATGTCTCCGTGCGTTTTGGGGTTAAGGTTAAAAACGGGATTCCTTTGGGCGATGCATCTCTTCTGTGGGCCTGCATGACAATCAAGGCCCATAGCGATCCACCAGGGGGCTGTTCCATTCGATTGCCAAGTTAACAACAATGGACTAAAAAGCCTATAATATACCAGCGTTGTTGTTGCATCGAGGCCTAATCGTTCCCGATCATCGTTCCCAAATTGCGTGGGACGCGTTCCGCTTATCGATCGGTCGATCGAAAGAAGTATACCCCTAGCGTTCCGTGTAATTTGTCACCGGCGATCCTCGTTCCTTGTTCCCATTCCTCAACCCCATCGACCCGGGAACTTGGCAACTATGCACCAACCTCGAGCCGATCCGTGCCGGACGCGGCAACCTAGCCCCTATCCTTTTGGTTGTGTAGCGAATTTTGCTGATTTTACCTTGATGAGTTATGTTACCTGCTTAATTGCCTGTTAAGTTCGATGCCGACCGGAGAGCGCCACACGCTCGCGACCCCTCCCCTGGCCGATTCCGTAAGTGGGGGCTAGGCACGGTGTCTGTGCTCGGGTCCGTCCCTGCAGTGCCGTCAAATCCAAGCGACTGAGCTCTGGCTCGCGGGCCTGCTCCCGTGCACGCCACCTCACCAAGGTCCTTGGTGCCTTGTCTCCTCACGGAACGGCCACGGGCGAGTTAGCGAGCGCGTGCCGCTCCCCCCATCGTGAATTTGTCGACATGCAGCCCCTCAGGAGGCGAGCTGCGCGAGGACCTCTTAGGCGGCCTCTCGCGAGCCGGCCTCGCGGGACGAAGACACTTCAAACGCCGAGCCTCGTGAGCACGCCTCGCGAGCTGTGTGAACTCCTCACGAGCTGTGGCTCGCCCGACACCGCTCTCCGCCAAAAGCTAAGTCTAACTACCTCGCGAGACGCCCTTGCCGTCACGCAAGCTCTCTCCCCTCGCGATCCCGCTGGGTGCTAGCGTTTTCTCTTCTGTGTAAGCCGCTTGCACGCCAAAGGGGGGATCCCTGAGCATCATGCCTCAGGAGCCCTCACTAGCTCCCCGTGCCCCTCACCTCCTGGCCTTGTCCCGGCATCGCGACCGGACATACCAGCGACGGCCAAGGCCCGCTCGGGGGCTGGGTCCTGACGGCGTAGAGCGCTGAGGCGAACAAAGAAAAAAAAACCAGCCTCACGAGAGGACTTCGGGAGGGAATGCATACATCCCGAATCACAAAAGCATTAAGCTGAGCATAAAAGATATTGTTTTCACGACCCCGCGGGGCTACATCGGTTCAATGCAGGAAAATAAAAAAAGAAAGGGCCTAGGCGAGGCGCCGTCTCCCCCAAGACTCCAGCGCAGGCGCCGCGCGCGTTCCCAAGAAGGCGCTGCGGGTAAGTGCGGCTCCGTCACCGTGCGCGCGGTGCCCCGGCTCCGGAGTCGTCGCCGCCCGCGCCTAGTCGGAGTCCTCGTCCTCGCTCTTGACGCGGGGGGAGTCGCCGTCGTTCCCACCCCCGCCGGAGGCGGCACCGCTGGAGCTGTCGTCCTCGCTGGAGGAGAGCTGCCATCCTCGCTCTCCGCGCAGCACTCCAGGCGGCTGCCGGAGAGCCCGAAGATCTTCACGGAGAGTGTGGCGGCCCCGTCGTACTTGAATTGGAGGACGTGCCCCCGCTTCAGGCCGCGGGCGAGGGCGAACGACTTCCACCCCTGCCTCAAGAACATGAAGCCCGAAGGAGTGAGCTTCGTCGCCACCCAGGAGGGGCCGTTGCAGCAGCCGTCAGCCTGCACCCACAAGCCCAAGGGCGCGCGCTCCGCCATCGCCGCCGCGAAGGAGTCCGGAAGCCGGAGCCAGGTGCAGGGGCTGCGGTGCATGTTCACGATGAACTCGTGCGCCGCCTCCGCCGAGTGGCTCCCCGCCTGAGGAGGTAGCGCGGTTGCCCCGCCACGGCCGCCTCGGCCCCGCGCGCCTCGCCCTCCGCGCCCGCGAGCGGCGCCCCTCCCGCGACTGCTGGGCCCGGCGCCGGCAGCCGTCGGGGAGCGCCCGCGCCCCCGGGGCGAAACCTGGGATGCGGCAGCGGAAGCACGGCCACACCCTCTCCCCCTCACCATTTCCGTGGCGGCTCTAGCAAGACGACAGAGGAAGCAGGAGGAAGGAGAAGATGGGTGGAGGACTTCAGCTCTCCCCTCTCCCTCTTTATACTGAGCTCCGCCTTCTCCGGCGTTGGGAATTGAAGCAACAGGGAGGCGCTGAGGAAGGCAATGATGGTCTCGCGTCGCCGCGGCGGGCTTTATGTCAGCGCGGGCGGTTACCGAGACGTCGTGGGAGAAGTGGAGGCGTCCCCAGTCACATCGTGCGCCACGCGTCGCGCCTGGCCGCAGGCGGTTAGGGCCCGCGCCGTTTCGCCCCCCTGTAGGCGGGAACGTGCGCGCCGCGGGCCCGGGGGCTACTGTCGGGCCCATGGAACCCGGGGTATCCAGGCCCGTCTGCCTTTGGCCCAGGGCGCAACGCCTGGCGTGGGCCCAGCAGGCCATCATCACCAAGCACCTCACCAGGGCTCCTCATGAGGCCTTGGCCTCCCGAGGCCCCCTCCTCAGGGAGCGGGAGAGCAAGGCTCGGCACCTCCACCAGCGGCCTCGCGAGGTCCTCTCGCGAGGCGACCTCCTGAGGTGGCCTCCCGAGGCCCCCTCCCGAGGGCGCACGAGATGAAGGCCGTTCAGCGGAGCCGCGCGGTCTGGGGCCCATCACGTGGGTGACGCGCGCGGCGTCGAGCGGCGACAGAGGCCGCGCCAGCAGGCGCGGATGAAGATGGTTTCCTCTTTTGTGTTAAGGGAGCAGGGCCAGATATCTACTCCCCAAAGCAACCCCAAAGGTTGCCCGATCGGCGAAGGAAGACCAAGACGGCGGGCGCACAGGGCGGAGGTCATCACCGAGCCCACCGGCGCGTCATGGATCACGCTTTGGCAGGCGAAGACCGCCTTTAGTCAAGATAGCCTGAGCGCCTGTCCCCTTTCAAAACCCGCCAAGTGTGGCAGCCCTTCCCGCCTAAGTTTCAAGGGGGAAGAGGACCGATGCGGGTATAAGGGGGGCAGAGCAGCCATTGTAGAGGGGACTCCGGTTCCCATCGCCCTCGACCTTGTACTCTCTCTCGCACCAGAGCAATACCAACCAAGCGGGAGTAGGGTCTTACACCGCAAGGTGGCCCGAACCTGGGTAAACCGCTGAGTCCACGGTCTGTCCCTCGCTAGCGCGCTCTCGCCGTAGCCTCGCCGTCGCTTAGCCGTGGTAGGAGACGAAGTGGTAGAACGAGCTCACCCCAGTGTTCGAACCTTTGGGTCCCCGGAGCCCGACTTCCGACAGGTATATTCACGGCGGCAGCCAGAAGTGCAGAGGGAGCAATCAGTGCAGGGGAGCAGCAAGGCACTGATGCAAGCTCATCTGACACAGTGGAACTGCCTATTGCGTTGCGAAAGGGGACACGTGAAGCGGCACAGAAGGCTTTACCACCGGATGTTTTTGATGATCATGACATTGGAAATTTTGTGTCTTACGAGGCTTTGTCTCCTTCCTATAGAGCGTTTGTTGCCTCTCTTCAAACTGTGTCAATCCCAAAGGATTGGAAGGCTGCAAAGCAAGATTCCAAGTGGCGTGAAGCGATGATAGAAGAGTTGGAAGCACTGAGGAAAAACAAGACGTGGGTGCTAACCACATTGCCGGCAGAAAAGAAAGCAGTGAGTTGTAAGTGGATCTATACAGTGAAGCAGAATCCTGAGGGGAAGGTGGAACGGTATAAGGCCAGATTGGTCGCCAGAGGATATGGTCAAACTTATGGAATTGACTATGACGAGACGTTTGCTCCAGTGGCAAAGATGAACACAGTAAGGATATTGGTTTCCTGTGCTGCAAACTTTGGGTGGAAGTTGCATCAGTTAGATGTCAAGAATGCCTTCTTACATGGTGAGTTGCAGGAAGAAGTGTACATGGAGATACCACCAGGTTTTGGTACTTCAGAGACCACGGGGAAGGTATGCAGGCTGAAGAAATCCTTGTATGGACTGAAGCAATCACCGAGGGCATGGTTTGATAGATTCAGGCGTGCTGTCCGTGGTATGGGGTATGGTCAGTGTAACGGTGACCACACGGTGTTCTACAGACACTCTGATCAGAAGATCACCATTCTTGCAGTTTATGTGGATGATATTATTATCACTGGAGATGATAAGGAGGAAATAGAGAGATTGAAGGGGTGTCTGAGCAAGGAGTTTGAGGTAAAGGATTTGGGCAACCTAAAATACTTCCTTGGTATTGAAGTGGCCCGGACAGAGAAGGGAATATCTTTGTGCCAACGGAAATACACCTTGGATCTCTTGAGTGACATGGGCATGATGGGATGTCGTGCAGCCCCTACTCCGATTGAACAAAATCATCAAGTGACAGCACAGTCAGGAGAGCTGGTGAATAAGGAAGATTATCAGAAACTGGTTGGAAGGTTATTGTACTTGTGTCATACCAGGCCTGACATTACGTATGCCGTGGGTGTGGTGAGCAGATACATGCATGAACCAAGGAGTGGGCATCTTGATATTGTGCACAGAATTCTGAGATACTTGAAGGGGACTCCGGGTAAAGGGTTGTGGTTTGCGAAGAGTGGACATCTTGAGGTGGATGGCTATAGTGACTCTGATTGGGCCAGTTGTCAAGATGATAGAAGATCAACTTCTGGCTACTGTGTGTTTGTGGGAGGAAATTTGGTGTCATGGAGAAGCAAAAAACAGACAGTTGTGTCTAGATCAATAGCAGAAGCTGAGTATAGAGCATTATCTCAAGGGTTGTGTGAGATGCTCTGGGTGAAGTACCTACTGAGCGAGTTGAAACTTCTGAGGAAGGGACCCTTGAAGGTGTGGTGTGACAATCAGTCAGCTATAGCCATTGCTAATAACCCAGTTCAACATGATAGGACAAAGCATGTGGAAATTGATCGCTTCTTCATTAAGGAGAAACTTGATGCTGGGATCATTAGCCTTACTCATGTCAGCTCTGGGCAGCAGTTTGCAGATTGCTTGACAAAGGGACTGGGAACAAAGGACTGTAACTTGGCATGTGACAAGATGGGAATGATAGATATCTACCACCCATCTTGAGGGGGAGTGTTGAACCGGTATGGGCCCAAGCCCATCAAGCTTTGTCACTTAGGGCCCAAGCCCATGTGGAGGAGCTAACCTAGAAGGGGCATCCAGTCCTCCCGTTCCCGATTGAGCCGCCATACGAGATATAGCCAACTTACGCGAACAACCAGACCAGGTGACCGAAGATGTCTGGAGGTACTCCTCTCTCCTGACACAACAGAAGTGGTACGTCACCATCGCCAATATGCAGGTACATTACTATTCAATGCTGTAATTAGTACTCCCTCCGTTCCATCGGAGGGAGTAGAATTTATGAACAAAGATCAATGCATTGCTACCTCATTTGTAATGAATCTTACATGTGTGAACTCAAATAACATAGTTACAAACGTATCATACAATATTCTACATTAAGTGTCCTCGACTCTTTGCATATATTAAATATTCACCATGCTTCTCCAAGTTACATATGTCCAGATTAAATTAGAATTCTGATCATGAAGCAAACATAACTTGCAGAACTAATTTGGGTCTAAACAATGAAAAAGAAACAAAAAGGAATGATAAACTTGCCACTTAAAAAGATTCGATGTGGTAATCCTAACACCAGGACACTTCAAAGCTATATCTAAATTCTCATTAATAGTTGTTATCATCTTGAATTTCGTTATATTTCACTAAGCAATGTGAAATGCTGCACCTGGATAACACGGGAAGATTCCAGGTAGAACTCTCGAAACCAAAGAAATCCAAGATCAGTTAGTGTACCAATCGTTGCTGCATGTGTCCACAAAAGTTGACGGTTAATTACATTATCCAAAGGAAAATAAAGTTGAAAAACACTAAATACAAACTTTCCAAATTTAGATTGGTGCTCTTTAATAATAGAACCAATTAGAATAAACTGAATGCATTTCCCCATGAGTACAACATAGATGATTAAAAATAGATTAGGTATTGAGCGCAAGAAATGCACATACAGCAGCAACTGCATGCATATGAGAATTGTTATTCCTTATTTTGAGACCGCAGAGGTACCTGTAAAGTCCAAAATATGCAAGAAAAAACTGAGCTTGTAGAAAAACGTCTCTAGCTGTTTAAGATCTTCCACAGGTATTCCGGAGCTACTATTTCCAAATAGCCCTCCAGGTTTTCTCAGATTACCACCAGATACAAGCTCACAGATGAGAAATTGCAAACAATGAATCTGTATTAAGTTTGATAACAGAAGTAGAAGTCAGAAATCAAATGCAGAGTAAACAAAATATTCTTAACTAGAACACATAATAAAAAATACGATTTACAGCAAGATGAAAATTAGAAAATTAAAGACCTAAATATAACATTTTATATTTATTTTAATGGGGTTCTAATCAATTTCCATTCCATATACTTGGAAATTGCACATCAGAGTCATCAGAAACAGAAGTACAAAAATAAACAGAACCAACCATTTATATATAACTTTTGTGTTAGTGCAAAATCAAATATGCATAGTTTTACAGTGAAGTGAAGAGAGCTTTACAAAATCAAAATTGTTAAGCTTCATGCACTAGCCAACGCAACTCAAGAGGCCTATACGTGGACAAAGGGGGGCGGCAGCAATTTTTGGATAAATTGCGAAAGTCAGGACTTGAACTCAAGACCTTGGGCTCTGATACCATGTTAAGCTTCATGCACTAGCCAGCGCAACCGAAAGTCCGAACTGAAGGAAAGGGCTAGGCAATCCACATATACACTTCAACAAAAATCACCTTTCAAAAAGACTCAGTCAACTCTAGATGTTCTTAAGAAGCTCTTGAATTAAATATGCAATCCTCTCAGCTCTAGATGCTCACAAGAACCTTCAGAAATTAGAACACAGTGTTTGCTCAACTCTACATGTTGCCTAGAAATTATTTGAGATTTGTGAGGTGATGATACATGAACATACATTTCAACTATGATTCTGGCCCTTTATCTCCTTATGAGAACAGTATGCTGCAATAGCACCCCCAAAAAAAAAAAACCTAGCATGTGTAACCAGAATACTCAAAGTTCCAATGAACTGGTTAGAAAAAATAGCACCCCGGTGACTCAGTCAGTAAATTTGGTGTTATTACATTATTATAGCCTTCAATAGTTTCGCCATTTTATACTAATGAAAATGGGTAGAATAATGTTGTTCAATAAAATCAATGCCACCTAGCCACCTATAATTACAAGCTTCAAATCTGGGACTGTTTGAATTTGAGCTGCTGGAGTCACATGTTAGAAACCACAGAACATTGAATAGGCTGTATTTAGTCATGTCCTCAAACTGTTTCAGATATGGTAGATGCTCAAAATATGCTACAGTATATGATAATGCAGCTTAAATGCTAGGCCGTTAGCCTGTTGAATGAGAGCTTAAACAATTCAGCCTTTATTACTGTAAACAAGGTGGTGCAGGGGCTAAGCAGTACATACAATTAACAAATAATTGCTTTTACATTTAAAACGCTTGTAAAACCTGTGCAGCTGTTGGTGCAACTGGTCTCGGATAAAATGTGCTTTGCCTCATTTCCTCAGTTTCTTGGTGTAGCGAGTGCTGCTCTGGATCTGCCTTGCTGGTGTTGGCCATCCAATCTGCGGAGAGGGTTCGCATATCAGAGAGAATCCTGAAAGAATAGCAAAGAAAAATGAACAAAACATTATAAAGTTCCCCTTAATGTATTGTCACGTTTCAGAAAGAACGATCTCACAAAAATAAATATAGATGACAAAGACAACATCACATTGAGAAAATGTGTCAATCTCAAACTGAATAAATTACTATGTGTTGCCAGCGACATAGCGGGCGATACGCCAACCCATCTGAGTCTATTGGAACTATGGAGGGTAAATCTCAATATAAAGTAAATACAAGGATGGCTGAGGCAGAACAAATTACCGAGAAAGGTCCTTCTTCTTCCGAAATGTTGTACGAAGCATTGTATCTAGTTTATCCTGTACAAAATCCTGGACCTCCATATGTATTGTTTCCCACAAAGCTTCAGACACCAAGGTGTCACAATGTTGCATCATCAATCCGATACTCTTTATGTAACCAATTAATTCAAGCAGGGCCCTTCTTTCTTCTGCAGTATAGTTCCAGCGTACTACCTGCATGCAAGTTGCAAAATAGTCACTAAATTTAAGTTATGAACACAAAAAAATTCAAATCATTCGGCTTATGAAATACAGAGGTCATTTTACAAACACGGATAGCAAAAGATTCTGCTAATATTATCTGTTTGAGAGACCACGACAGTTAATAGCCACCCTAAGGCTGAGAAGACAAAATGTAGCACATGCTCAGAAACACTTAATCAGTTAGTTTCAGAATGATGAAGTGGGAGAAACGTCTGTGTGCCCACATGTCTCAAGCTCAATTAAAATGCACACGACAGTTAAGGGTTCAGGGCTAGGGGCTCATGCACATAGCAGCATCAAGACCAATTTTGTCAGCATTTACAGGATGAAAGTGGTGAATAGATGAAAACTGTTGTCTGCACTAGAACATGCATCTTCAGATTACTAAGCCCAGATAAATGAAATTAAGCACTGAAGACATTTAGGATGTTCTGTTTGAAATGCATTCAGGATGTTAAAAGGGCCCGACAAAATGAATACAAAAGATAGAACAGCACTCAGTCAAGTAGATCATTCACAAGGTGAGTCAACTTTTTCCAACATGGCCACTTCCACGCCCCTCACTTAAATGATAATAATGCAATGGAGTGTTGTATATTGCATAAAAATGGATGCTACAAATACTTCTTGCGAAGCAAAAAGGTAGACCTTTTCGTAGTCAAAAAACGTCGCTGAGTCTTGTTGAGAATCTGAAATAGGTGGCTCTTTGCAAGGGCGTGAAAATTTCCAAGCACACTGTTCCCAGATCCTGCCAGTCCATCGACTAAGAAGCTGGAAGCCTTCCACAACAGTATCATACATGTTCCCCTTAATATCTCTAGACCAGTCATTATCTGCACCATCTGATGACTTCAACGTTATCATCTGAAAGTACAGTAAAGGTCAATATCAATGCAGCTCACAGCCCACCAAATTAAAATAAGCTTCATTAGCTGAGAAATTAAATCTCTTTTCCAAAAAAATATGCTAATTTAAATCTCCATGAAAAAACACATGTGCTGCATCAATTTAAGCTCAATGAGTACAATTAGCAGAAACGATTGAGATAATGTTTGTGACAATGATTCCTATTTTCATCAAGGGCGGTGGTGCACAGGTAGTGACAATTCATGAGGTATCATTTCCATACTGGAATATATAATTTATTGGTAACTCAAAATGATGATAACATCACCTGGTTCATTGCAGAGGCAAAACGTATAGAGAAGTCATCATGCTCAGCTCTTATAGTTCCCATGTGGTTCAGAATCAAGTAATGCCTCTGATAAGTGGTTCAGTTAAGGAATTTAAAGCACGATACTACTTGCCATATGTAAATATATATATAGCTCATTTTTTTAACCACTTTATATAGCTCGTTAATTCATGATGTTTATCATCCCCAAGAAAATCAGTTTGATTTGATATCATTCTTTAATTGGAATATTGATTTGCTTAGACAATAGTCACATCTGTTTGGGTAGTAGCCAACATTTGTTGAATCCTCAAGCTGCCCCGTTAACAAAAACATGATTAGAAGACTTTGCAGAAAGGATATTCTTGTAGCTCACGCGGAGGAATTTCATGGGGAGCTGGAAGAGTAAGAAGACGAATTTGACTGGAGAAATTTTGAAAATATGATGACAATTCCTTCAACATTGCAGCAGGGGATAAATGCAGATCTGGAAATGCCGGAATAACTGGATCATTCTGCAAAATAGGTACGAGTAGTAGTAAATAAATGGTAAATATAACCTAAATAGCACAAATAGATAGTTAAACTTTTTCTAAAAAAATAGGTTAACAGAACAGCTAGAAGATGATAATCATACCTTAAAAATATTGAGAAGACGGTTTATCTTGACTCTCTTATAGAGTGACTCGCTCTCTTTCTCCGATGAGGTTGCTAGAACAACCAAAACTGGGAGAACACGAAGTAGGATGTGACGCTCAGGGAAAAGAAGAGCAAAGTCTAATTCCAATGACTCCACACAGAATACTATAAGGACCTGTAGAATGTCCTCAACACTATTCTTTGAGTCAAGGGAATCATAACTGTCATGGACAAAGAAAATAACACAACACCGAAGAACAGTAGTTGTAGTAGGTACATAATAATAAGCAGATTTAGGCCCTGTTTGTTTGGGCTTTTGCTTCTGCTTTTGCAGTTTTTCCACTTTGGTAAAAAGCCACAAAAGCTCCTAAATAGGGGCTTTTTGCTTCGGCTTTTGGCTTCTGAATCAATATTGTTATATGATGGTATAAGCCAAAAGCCGAAGCAAAAAAGCACCTATTTGGGAGCTTTTTTTTGGCTTTTTTGTCAAAGTGAAAAAGCTGCAAAAGCAGAAGCAAAAGCCCAAACAAACAGGGCCTTAGAAGCCATCTAAAATTGTACATGACCATCAACAGTTTACTGCAACTGTTCAAAAGTGACGGACATCAACAGAAAATTGTTCAAGTACATGATTTATAAACAACGACGTCAAATGCAGAACTGTGTCCCTACAATCTTCTAAAAAGGTGACATATTTTCCCTCAGTCAGATCCTATATATATTTTGGGCACACTTACTTTTTCCTATGGCTCGAAAATCTTTGTACTATGGGCAGCAAAATTCTTGTGGTGATCTGGTAGATGTACCAAAGATAATATATACTCCCTCCGTAAAGAAATATAAGAGTGTTTAGGTCACTAAAGTAGTGATCTAAACGCTCTTATATTTCTTTACAGAGGGAGTATTTTGAATGTGCATTATTTTCCTACTGCTGAGCATAGATAGTCATGTGTAAGAAAGAAAGCAGGATAGTAGGATACGTATTTGTCCGAAACATCTCAGCATGCAAATTTAACAAGATGGCCCATCTGGTGCTCAGAAAAATCTGCAAATAGTAGCAAAATGAAATTAAATGCATGGTTACCATTATAGATTTTATGTCAAACAACTCAATGAGAGATATTGGCCTCAGAGTCCATTCCTTTAGCTAAAAGTGGAAGAGTCAAGAGTGTCCATTCTCGAAACAATACTTAAAATGTTATAATATTATGCAGAAATAACCATGATCATGGTGACTTAGATTTTCAATGATATGACAAATCAGCAACCTGAAGATCATCCAGCTCTTCTCTCATAGTGTCGGTGTCCTGCCACTGAGTGCTTACTTGAGTAAATGTTCTGCATCAAAGTGTAAGGACTAATAAATTATCGGAGCATTTATGTGGACCGAGACTAACATGGATGCACCTTCAAAGCCGTACATGTTTATGCTCTTATAGGTAGGTAGCAAAGTAGTTTAATCTTTAAATAGTAAATTGGCCATGGTAGGCTGATCCGAAATAACTAATGCAGATACCAATAAATGGTTTCTTTCTAATCAGCAACTACAGAATGCACCAAACTATGTTGAGAGTAGAATCATAAAATTTGTGATATGCTAATATATACATAGGTACAGTAACTGCAGCCTGTTGGAAGTTGCAAGAGTTACTCAGTTACACTCGCCACTCAAAGCAAGCAGTCCCAACCATTCGTGCAATCTGCTCACTATTCTTCAGTAGGTTAGCAGAACTCCCTTAGAATCGAGTGAGTATTTGATCTCTAAACTAGCAATACATACCTCACCTTAAAGCATACATGCAAAACATGGAAATGTTAGCATGTAATTACTTATTGGAAGCATGTAGCGAGTAACTAAACTGAAGGTGAATGTGGACTACAGCTATCCATAATTCATTGCTGCTAGTTACCCTATGTGCCAAAAGGAGAGTTTTGTTCACAGATGTTGAATAATGAGAAAATCAATTGGCAATCAACCAATTTTACTTCATCAACTCACTCCTTCATTTTGTGGTACGTGGTCTGGGAATTAAAAGTCAAAGCATGAACATATACCTCTTGTACCATGAAAAATCATTAGGTATACTTGCTTTTGCATTCTTAAGATGATCGAGCTGTAGTAGGACATCAAGCAATTTCAGCATAGACCTGCATTAAAATCAAAATAAAACCATAAACCAGATTCTAAATGGAAAAAACATGGACTTAACAATGCTACTCTAAGAAATAGATTAACAGAATTGGGTTAAGCTTGGAAGTTCTATTTTCCCTCTACAGGCTGAGGAAGTAATCAGAAGTCAAAACATACACCGATTTTTCTGGACCAGAATGATGAAATATATCCCATTTATAGTGGCACAATTGTAGGCATCGAATATATATGTCCATGTCTGTTAACCTATAAGTGGATATTCCAGAGACAGAGTTCTGGAAACTGTTACCAGAATGCTTTTCCTCTGGTTTAGATGTATTGTTTCGTTGGCTGGCAATTAAAACCAGCTAGTTTTACTAATTTGAGTAGTAAACAAATGTCCAGTTGATATTTAATTTGTGAAATCATAATCATAGACATCATATTCTTTCTCTAAGCGAAAAGAAAGCTAAAGAACAGACACCAGGGCAAAAGAACAAACCAAAAATGAGTGATTGTGGGTCCATTGACCAGTCTCTCGGGCCTAGAAAACCTCTGCATATCAGCTGCCAGCTGCACCAGATAACAAAATGCTGTTAAAATCTGCAATGATGCCAAAATATTTCTGAAGGTCTTGTACTGCTGGCAAATGCTAAACATTACTACGGTACCACAAGAAAAATGGTGACAATGACACAGGTCCAAACCTTAGTTGATTGGTAGCTAAAGATGACAGGACACTTGTCCTAATGTAAAACAACATATGTACTTCAATTTCAAGAAAGTTTCAGGGGCTGTCAGACAAGTTTTACTCAATTTTGCATTAACAGTAACATATAAGAATCTTTGGTGAAAAGTAGCCATCAGTGCCGTATGGAAGCAGGTATCTATAAGAGACAAGTATGATGAAGGAACTAAATTACTAGACACAATGGGGGTCCTACCTTTGAAGCAGCAGATGCTTGCCACCTCTGAATTTCACGTAAACGACTCATTTCCAGGTCAAGAACTTGATATGTTTCTAGGTACAAATCTGCCTGGCTATGCTTCATTGAATCTGGCAGCTGCATTCAATGTTTAACAGTCCATGATACTCAGTCAAGACTACAGTAGAGAATTATGTACTTCATGGTGAAGAATTTATACAGCACTAAGAGAACTATGCACTATGAACCATCTTATATCAACAATAGAGAAAAGACTCAATGCACAAGTAACAGATAAGCTAATCAAAAAGTGAGAATATTTGGGTTCAGAATCCACAAGATGAAACTTCAGAAAACTAATCAGCTCAAATCAGAGTCAAGTGCAGTGAGGATGCGGTTCAATCAACATAATAACTAACAGAAGTTTGCACATATCTTGGTTGACCGTCGTGGAAAGTGGAAAAAGGGAGTAGCTGTGTGCTAGCAGATTAAATTTACAAATTAATGACAGAACTACCAGTGATTCAAAGGAGAAACGTTAGTTACATATGTTGTCAGTAACATTGTAGAATTACCGGTGATTTTAATATCCATATGTTGTGGAATTGGAAGGAAAAAGAATAATGCAAAACTTCTTTTGAGACATCAACAGCATTATGGTATAATGTGGCGATTATTTACATGGAAATAAATGGATGGACAGAGTAAGGAGAAGTTAACCTGAGGTAGCGCCTTAACACAGCTACGGTATGTGTACAGCAAAGAAGCCATTTCCTTTCCCTCTTGAATCAGAGTATTCTGCAGTTCATGTTCATCCACAAGACAGTGAAAGAGAGAAAGTAAGTTAGCATTTTCCAGTTAAGGCAACATGAAGAAACGTATTTACAATAAGAAGATAGATAGGAGAAAGGAACAAAAGAGGGGAAATGGGATTAGAATAAACTGAGCTACGATATACCAAAATATACAATCCTTTCCAGATCCATTTTGCTCCTTGAAACTACAAGTTTTTTCCTCGTGATTTATATTACATTAAGGGTACATTCTACTAAACTATTACTACAACAGTTGCTAGGACTAAGTACAGAACTGAGACCCCTTTAACTCAGGAATCTTGGTGTTGGACCGGTATGGGCCCAAGCCCATCAGCCGTGTCACTTAGGGCCCAAGCCCATGAGGAGGAGCTGACCTAGAAGAGGCATCCAGTCCTCCCGTTCCCAGTAAGGCCGCCACACACATTCAACCTCACGTGAACCACCAGACAGAAAACAGTGCGCTGTCTGAAGGTACTCTCCCCTCCCTCGATTCAACATGGTATCAGACCGGGCGGTGGCGTAGCCGCTCGCCGGCGAGGTGGCGGGGTCCGGCGGGGCCAGGCGAGGAGCGGCGGCTGCGTGCGCAGCTGCGCGCGGGCGCGCGAGGCGCGGGCCAGGCTGCGCGCGAGGCGCGGGCGTGGCTGCCAAGAGGAGGTGCTGCGTGGCAGGGGGAGGAAGCGGAGGTGCTGCTTGTTCTCCTCGAGGAGAGTGAGGCGAGCTGCGGCTGCTGCTTGCTGCGCGGGCTGAGGCGCTGCGGGAGGAGCAGGGGAGAAGAAGGAGGAGGCTGAGTGCTGTTGCTGCTGGGTGTTGTGCTGCTGCAGTTGCTGCTGTTTGAGGAGAGGAGGCAGCTGGGAGCCTGGGACTGCGCTGGATTGCTGCTGCTTCTGCTGGAAGTGTGTTTCTGCTAGTGCTGCTGCTGCTGTTTGCAGAGGAGAGGAAGTCTGCTGTGCAGCTGCTGCTGCTGATTGTACAGGAGAAGAAGGGCTTGAGGGGGAGAGCCTCACACTCAAGGAGAGGCTCTTCCTGATGGAGCAGGAGGTCGGCAGGGGGTGCCGTCTTGTGACCATTGAGGCGCGTTTTGCAGGGGCTGATGGTGCTGCTGGCAGCATCAAGAATGCTGTTGTTTTGAAGGAGATGGATGATACCATAGCTGCGGTTGGTGCTCACCATGCAGTCAAGGAGTCTCTAGGGAATGATGACATGAGAAGGGGTGATGTGGAGCTAGAGAAGAGTGGTGAGGACAGTGCAGAGAAGGCCGGTGCCGGGTCAGAGAAGGAATACAGCATGACTGTAGCAGAGGTTGAGAGGCTCAGGGAGGAATTGGAGAGCTTCAAAAGGAAGGTGGAGGAAATCCAGGCTGACAAGGAAACAGCCGAGGGGGCGACACGTGAGAAGGATGCTCAGACTGTTAAATTGAGGGCTGAGTTGGAGGAGCTCCATGCTTTCATATCACAGCTCCAAACTGCAGGCTTGAATGCTCGCTATGGAGGCTGTGCTCACTGGGCCTCCACTGATGAAGATAATCCGGAAAAGGCATCTCTTGCTACTAATGCGAATGGTTCAGAATGGGTTCTAGACTCTGGAGCATCTCAGCATGTTGCGGGCAAATGCTGCGTGTTTGAGTCTTACAATAAGCATCCTCCTTCTCACACGGGCACTATGCAAACTGCTGATGGCACAAAACAGCCTGTCATAGGGGTTGGTACGGTAAAGTGCACTCCGACCATCTCCTTATCCTCAGTTTTGCATGTGCCAGCTTTTCCTGTCAATTTGGTCTCTCTCAGTGCTCTCATTGATCAAATAGACTGTCGTGTGATCCTTGACCAATTCGGTTGCGAGATTCAGGAGCGACAGACGAGACAGACGGTTGGGACTGGCACCAGGCGTAGGGGGCTTTGGTATATGGACCAGGAGGTGCAGCCGGACTTGGTGTGTACTGCGACCATGGAGGACAAGGAGAAGCAGGCGATGATCCATCACTGTAGGATGGGACATGTATCTTTTGATAAGATGCGCAGAATATTTCCGGATGTTATGTGTGGAATAGGCAAGGGCAAGCTGACATGTGATGCTTGTGAATATGCAAAACACACAAGAGCCACATATGTGAGTAAGGGGCTTAGGAGCATATCTCCTTTTATGCTTATTCATTCGGATGTATGGAAGAGCCCAGTTGTGTCAATGCATGGAATGGAGTACTTTGTTACCTTTATCGACTGCTATACTCGTAATACTTGGATTTATTTGATGCGTCACAAGGATGAGGTGTTTAGCTGTTTTCAGAATTTCCATGCCTTGGTGAAGAATCAGTTTAAGGCGCAGGTGCAGGTGATCAGGACTGGCAATGGCACAGAATATGTGAACAACACCTTTGGGGTCTTCTTGTCTGACCAAGGGATTCTTCATCAAACTTCTTGTCCGGACACCCCCCCTCAGAATGGAGTGGCAGAAAGGAAGAATCGACATATTCTTGAGGTTGCTCGGTCGTTGATGTTTACCATGAATGTGCCCAAGTTCTTGTGGAGTGAAGCTGTTATGACAGCCACATACCTGATCAACCGGACACCTTCAAGGATACTTGGCATGAAATCTCCGTGTGAATTGCTGCTTGGAGAAAATAAGTTTGTTGTTCCCCCAAAGTTGTTTGGCAGTACCTGCTTTGTTCGTGACCACCGACCTTCTGTTGGGAAGCTAGATCCGCGGGCAGTGAAGTGTGTTTTTCTGGGCTATGCTTCTAGTCAGCAGGGGTACAAATGTTGGTGTCCCTCTGAGAAACGCAGATTTGTAAGTATGGATGTCACCTTCAGGGAGTCTGAGCCATTCTATGGTGAGCCCACAGATCTAAGTGTGTTGTTTCAAGGGCTTGACCATTCACACTCTGTGCAGGATGGTCAAGAGGGGGAGAAGGTTGCGTCTCACACTCAGGAGGATTCTGTGGACACCAACACTGATGATGATGTGCAGGTTCAAGTCCAGCCAATTGAGGATACAACGTCTCACACTCAGGAGGATTCTGTGGACACCAACACTGATGATGATGTGCAGGTTCAAGTCCAGCCAATTGAGGGTACAATTCCGGTTGGTACTCTCACTGATAGTGATGTGCAGGTTCAGGTCCAGCCAACAGTGGGTTCCATTCAGATTGGTAATCTCCAGCTCCCTGTTCGAGATCGGTGGCAGCAGACCCCCCTAGTGTACTCTCGACGAGAGCCGCAAGTGCCACAAGTGCATGACTCGTCTGACACTCGTCTGGTATATTCTCGGCGGCAGCCACTTGTGCAGGAGGAGCAGCAAGTGCAGGGGGAGCAGTCAGTGCAGGGGGAGCATCAAGGCAGTGGTGCAAGCTCATCTGACACAGTGAAACTGCCTATTGCGTTGCGAAAGGGGACACGTGAAGCGGCACAGAAGGCCTTACCACCGGAGGTTTTTGATGATCATGATATTGGAAATTTTGTGTCTTATGAGGCTTTGTCTCCTTCCTATAGAGCGTTTGTTGCCTCTCTTCAAACTGTGTCAATCCCAAAGGATTGGAAGGCTGCAAAGCAAGATCCGAAGTGGCGTGAAGCGATGATAGAAGAGTTGGAAGCACTGAGGAAAAACAAGACGTGGGTGCTAACCACATTGCCGGCAGGAAAGAAAGCAGTGAGTTGTAAGTGAATCTATACGGTGAAGCAGAATCCTGAGGGGAAGGTGGAACGGTATAAGGCCAGATTGGTCGCCAGAGGATATAGTCAAACTTATGGAATTGACTATGACGAGACGTTTGCTCCAGTGGCAAAGATGAACACAGTAAGGATATTGGTTTCCTGTGCTGCAAACTTTGGGTGGAAATTGCATCAATTAGATGTCAAGAATGCCTTCTTGCATGGTGAGTTGCAGGAAGAAGTGTACATGGAGATACCACCAGGTTTTGGTACTTCACAGACCACGGGGAAGGTATGCAAGCTGAAGAAATCCTTGTATGGACTGAAGCAATCACCAAGGGCATGGTTTGATAGGTTCAGACGTGCTGTCCGTGCTATGGGGTATGGTCAATGTAATGGAGACCACACGGTGTTCTACAGACACTCACTCTCTGATCGGAAGATCACCATCCTTGCAGTTTATGTGGATGACATTATCATCACTGGAGATGATAAGGAGGAAATAGAGAGATTGAAGGGGTGTCTGAGTAAGGAGTTTGAGGTAAAGCATTTGGGCAACCTAAAATACTTCCTTGGCATTGAAGTGGCTCGGACAGAGAAGGGAATCTCTATGTGCTAACGGAAATACACCTTGGATCTCTTGAGTGACATGGGCATGATGGGATGTCGTGCAGCCTCTACTCCGATTGAACAAAATCATCAAGTGACAGCAAAATCAGGTGAGCTGGTGAATAAGGAAGATTATCAGAAACTGGTTGGGAGGTTATTGTACTTGTGTCATACAAGGCCTGACATTACGTATGCCGTGGGTGTGGTGAGCAGATACATGCATGAACCAAGGAGTGGGCATCTTGATATTGTGCACAGAATTCTGAGATACTTGAAGGGGACTCCGGGTAAAGGGTTGTGGTTTGCGAAGAGTGGACATCTTGAGGTGGATGGCTATAGTGACTCTGATTGGGCCAGTTGTCAAGATGATAGAAGATCAACTTCTGGCTACTGTGTGTTTGTGGGAGGAAATTTGGTGTCATGGAGAAGCAAGAAACAGACAGTTGTGTCTAGATCAACAGCAGAAGCTGAGTATAGAGCATTATCTCAAGGGTTGTGTGAGATGCTCTGGGTGAAGTACCTACTGAGCGAGCTGAAACTTCTGAGGAAGGGCCCCTTGAAGGTGTGGTGTGACAATCAGTCAGCTATAGCCATTGCTAATAACCCAGTTCAACATGATAGGACAAAGCATGTGGAAATTGATCGCTTCTTCATTAAGGAGAAACTTGATGCTGGGATCATCAGCCTTGGTCATGTCAGCTCTGGGCAGCAGTTTGCAGATTGCTTGACAAAGGGATTGGGAACAAAGGACTGTAACTTGGCATGTGACAAGATGGGAATGATAGATATCTACCACCCATCTTGAGGGGGAGTGTTGGACCGGTATGGGCCCAAGCCCATCAGCCGTGTCACTTAGGGCCCAAGCCCATGAGGAGGAGCTGACCTAGAAGAGGCATCCAGTCCTCCCGTTCCCAGTAAGGCCGCCACACACATTCAACCTCACATGAACCACCAGACAGAAAACAATGCGCTGCCTGAAGGTACTCTCCCCTCCCTCGATTCAACACTTGGCTACGTGATTATTATTATTTTCAATAATAAATAGGAACAAAAGAAGTGCAGTTATTGTTCAAAATAGTGGTAATAGAGAAGATAGTGATTGAGGACTTGTGGTGATATACTGTTGATCAGTATAGTGGTGAGAAAATAGCAGGTAAATGGAAAGTTGACAGTAGTCATGATGAGAGAAAGGTAGATAGTATATACACTAGCATACACCTCCGATGAATCAAGTATGATGATGGTGCCATGAAAAAAGTATGTATGCACATGTTTAGGTGCACGTCCATGTAAAGAGGGGATGTTTTGGCTAGGCAGCAAGAGTATAGAATTAAATGACTGAGATTGCTTCTTAAGTTAACAGTTTATACTTCATATAGATCAGTAGCGGTACATATATCAGTTATTCAGATGCACATCACCTAAATACAAGAATTTCCCCAAAAAAATAGAACTAAATAGTTATAGATCAAAAGATGGCATAGTTATTAGTTATTCGCAGGGACATCACTTGAAGAAAAAATATTGGCAACCAAAAGGGAACGAATATATATTGATCAGAAAGAGAAGATCGTGCACAATGCAACAGCAAAGAAACTAGCAGTTACATACCAGCTGGTTGATTGCTTTTGTATCTTCCCCTAATGATAGACGATAAGCAGCAACATCGCTGTACTCTGAACATAAAAGTGCAATTTTCTATTACAATACTCAATTTTCTATTACAATACTCAATTTAACGAGAGCGGGAAAACATGGAAAATTAATCACAAGGCATGCAATGGGATGGGTAGATTCATGTCTTGTGGTTGTGGTTGTGGCTGTGGGTTGTGGCTGTGAGTGCAATATGCCCATCAGGCATCAACACAACAATTGTGCATAAAAATGTACTTCAAAGCATCAACGAGATGAAAGACATTTATCACATTCACATACCGATAGGACTATTAGTTGCATATCTTTCACTCGACAGGAGCACGGCTAATCCCTGCACATCTGGCTGCTCGTCCTGAAATTTAAAATGCAACTAATTAATAGAAACTCGGGGTCAGGCAGAGCAGGGCAAACTACACAAGAGATCATAACTGATTATGCAAGGATCTGAAGTTTGCACCCTGCAACAACACATTTCTACATATGCAAAGTGAATAGCTACATGTAGCAGACTGTCTAACCTAAGTCAACACGGTTATACTACTCAGTCCACAACAGCTCCCAGTAATTCATCAAACTGAACTTCTACATTCTACATATCACAATCCAAGCCACTACAAACCTGCGAACTACGAAAACAATGGAACTGACACTAGGTTATCTAAACCAGGGAGCTAGGCTGACAATGAGCTCGATAAGAACAATAGTTGACAAGTGACCCAAATGTAAAGCAGCTCATAGGAAGCATAGCAGTCACTTCCTCCAACATTTGAAATTAACAGAGAACTGGAATGAAACTACACATATCCCACATTCCAACAACGGGCCTCAAACTAAACTAAACCCAGCCAAAATTAAAGGGCGCCTAACAGCAGACCACCACTCGACTACAGTTGAAGTGTGGCAGCAAAGCACGCCTCTACATTCCTCTAGTGGGGTTCAATTGAAGCAGCCGGACAGCCAGCACCGAGGCTACCACCGACAAATTCGCAGCGCCGGAAGCGGAAAACCCCTACAGAGCACCGCACTTCCCCGCGCAGCGCTTCTGCTGGCCCGGGCCCGAGGAGCAGATCGGGCGCCAGCTGGGAACAGGGGATGGAGAGGAGCGGGCCTGGACGGGGGGTTTACCTCGAGGGAGAAGGTGGAGAGGGCGGCGATGGCCTCCTCGACGGGGATGGCCATGGCGCCGCACCGCCGGCGGATGCGGACGCGGGCGGGGCGCCGGGGGGGAGGGGTGCGCGGCGGTGGGCCGGAGTGGGTGGGAGCGAGGTGGCGAAGGAGTGGGAGGGGAGAGGAGATGCACCCCCAACTCGTATCGTACCGTGGGCTGAGCAGTGACGACCGACGACGTACGCCGTGGGGACGGACGGGGGAGTAAAGAGGGGTGAACGGAGAGAGAAGGCGAGTAGGGTACTCGAAGGGAAAGTAGAGAGAGAGGACGACGGCACGGCGTTCGTCCGTTACGACGAGTTATTACCGAGTGAACGAACGAATGATTCCGCCGCGTCGTGGACCCGTGGTCCATCCTTTTTTTTTTTTTTGAGGGGTAACCCGTGGTCCATCCAGCCCGGTGGAGCTGAGTGGGCAGTCTCTACTTTGAGCCCAGTTGTGCGGGAACCCACCACCAAGGTAGCCCAGCCAGATTAGGCCCTGCTTTTTTTAGGGGAGATTAGGCCTGCTGTGTTGCATGAACGCATTGCCTCAAGGCAGCTTGAAATGGGCCTGACCAGTCAATATACAATATACAGAGGGAGTAGTTTCTATCGTAGGGTTTTTTTCTGGTTTTTTGCTACTTTTTTATTTATGTTTTTGTTTTTGTTTATATTTTCGAAAAAAATTAAATACATATATTCCACAAACTTTATGTACTTCAATTTTTCAAAAAAAATATCGCAAATTGGAAAAATATTAACGCAATGTAAAAAATTGTTAGTGTAATTTAACAAAAATGTTGATAGCATTGAAAAAAATTCTTGACATTTAAAAATGTTCTCGCGTTTCAAAAAACGTATGTTACATTTAAAAAAGGTTTAACATCTATAAAAAAATATTCATATATATATGCCATAAAATGTACACTGTGTATGTAAAAAATACAGAGTGGACATCAAAACAAATATTTCAAAAAAAATAATGATGTGTTTGAAAATATTAAACGTGAATAAAAAATTTATTTATCATGTATCTGGAAAATGTACAATGTGTTCGAATGTAAACAAGTGTTAAAATAAATTAAAAATAAAAAGAAAAAGGAAGAAAACCACAGAAAACAGGAAAAAAAAGGAGGCCGTTGCGAATGGTGAAACCCAGATAAGAAAACTGCAGAGGAAAAACTCGCGCCACAGCCACAGTAATGGACCGGCCCAGTAGCGGCGAGATGGAGCTCCCGTGGAAATCCAGAGCCCGGTTTACGAGTAGACGTGCTCGTCAGAAGTCTGAACAAGTGAACAGCTTGTCTGAATCTGAATAGAAAAAACAATAGGAGTACTACATACCCTCATCACGCACGCCTGCTTGGTTAGTTATGCTCAAGTTTTTCTCTTCAAACAAGAAAAAGCTGGTCAGGTAGCACCAAAAGAATGCGTTAAACATCACTTTTTACAGACCCGCCTGGCCAAGCAGCGGAAGAAGGAAAAGCTGCAGTTATGCCTGGCCACGTACTCCCCTGTCGCTGCATGCCTGCATCCATGTCTCGTAGTCGTAGCAAGCCTATTGATCGATGTGCAGCGCAGCGCAGTGCAGTGATGCCGGACGGTCTAGGCAGCCGGTGGGGCAGCGCGCATGTGAGACTGCTTCGATCGGTGAATCGCTGCCATGGCACGCGTTCTGCATCACGACGCCGCAAGGACTACTCCGCACCGGACTGTAAAAGGCGAGCTGGACCTGCGTGCGATGCAGGTCCAGGCTTCGGGCCATGATGATTCGGCAATCGATGGTACCGCACTGCACGGCCAGCCTGCATGCTACTGCACGGTGCATGGGTAGAGCGTTTAAAACGCCCCGGATCGACGCGTCCTGCAGCGTAGCGTATCCCTGTCCATGTCCTGCATGCTAGCTAGCCCTTGCCACATGCTTCCAAGCTTTAACTACTTCCTCCGTCTCATAATATAAGAGGGATTTTGACACCAGTGTAATAATCCCTCTTATATTATGAGACGGAGGAAGTAATTGTTAGCAGGTCGGCCAGACGATCGATCGGTACAGAGTAAAAGTTTAGTGCTACTACCACGTTCTATACAGCTACTGTACGTACTAGTATACCACTTACTTGCTCTGTTCTGTTCCTAGTCAAGCACTCGTTCGCTGGCACAGATTAAACAGCTAGCTCCATGCATACGGATCGCTGGATTAAACCATATAACCAGACCACCGAGTTCAGGTGTACGTACGGTACGATCGTCGTCCCAGCTCGTTAACTCCACCTGCATGGCCATGGTGCATGCGGCCCAGTAATTGCTCGCCTGGCGCTCGATGCGGTTTCGCTCGCGTCTGCAGATCCGGTCGGGGGCCAGTCCATTCCAGGGAGAGAGAGAGAGACCGGCGCAACGACTGCACGTACGGGGATCCATCGGTCCAGCGCGCCCCCTGCCTCGTCTCAGAGGAGGCCTCGACGGAGAAGAAGACGACCGTGCCGGTGCCGACGCGTATGGACAAGACGTACGGCGCGTGGTGCAGGTGCGGACACGGGACGGGACAACGCGGGAGCTAGGGGACGTTGCCGTCGCGACACATGCAGCGTACGTGCGTGCGTGCGCCGGTCATCTGGCCGTCGCCATCGATGACACCCCCTACAGCCAACAACAGGTTACGTGGCGTGGTCCTGTCTAATGCGCGCGCTGCAGACCAGACGAACGATTGGTGAAGAGTGAAAAAGTTGAGTGGCACTGTCGAACAGGCTATTGTTTTTTAGCTGAGAGCTGAAATGAAGCTGTGAAACGAAAACCCAAGGTTATACTGTGTCATGAGATTTTGGGGGTCCGGGGCGAAACTAAATCTCGGGACCCTTAGAGTATAACTATCATAACAATAATAATCAATATCTTTACGGTATATGCCATCCTCCATTTCTGACCATCCGGTCTGCATCTAACGCATCTGAGGTAGATTATGGAGCATCTACCTCAGATGCGTTAAAATTATAATTATCTAATGTTCTAAAATCTGGCAACTGCGTAAGAATATTTGGCTTAATTTTCATGCTCGATACTAGCATATAGAACGAAGGAAATGGACATGGGGTATGTGAGCTCGAGCTCACATGCTCTTGGATGAACAATTATAATTTTAACAAGCTCAAGCACAATCTACCTCAGATGCATTAAAAGATCCGTTAATCTGCTCCACAAAATTCGGTTGCCAGCTACAACCCTTCCCCACATCATACAACAAATAAAGGGAATATACACTGGGTGAAACCTAACATATTTTTAGTGATATCTAACAAAATTAGTGTAAATTTTTTAAGTTTTTGAACAAGTATCAGTCAAGTTTGGATCCATTGCAATACACGGGGCACTTTGCTAGCACATGTATATATATAAATTTTAATCCATCCAAAACCAATTCATATAAAATAATTTATACACATAATGGTGAAAAAAATACATCATAAGTTGAGCAGTCCGAAATCTATGCGTCATATATGCAAAGATAAATTACTTAATTAGTTGATAGGGAATTAGTAATTAAAACCTTGGATCTGTTAGACGATGCGGTCTGGATTGGCAGCGTGATGTACGTCTACGCTTGGCGATGACAGATGACATCTCCAGCGGAGATTGGAGAGCGGAGGTCACCGATAAAACGGCGAGTCGTGATTAGAATCGTGATCCTGTAGGATCGAAAGTATGTCTAAAGGAGGGGTGATTAGACTACTTGACCAAATAAAAACCTAATATTTTCCCAATTTTAGAAATAGGCAGATTTTAGCAAGCATACAAGTCAAGCATCACCCTACACATGCAATTCTAAGAGTGTATCAGCGGAAAATAAACAATTGCATATGTAAGTAAAGGAGGGGATCGGAGATTTCAAACGCAATGAAGACACGGTGGTTTTTGGCGTGGTTCTGATAGGTAGTGCTATCGTACGTCCACGTTGATGGAGACTTCAACCCAAGAAGGGTAACGGTTGCGCGAGTCCACGGAGGGCTCCACCCATGAAGGGTCCACGAAGAAGCAACATTGTCTATTCCACCATGGTTTACGTCCACGAAGGACTAGCCTCACTCGGGGTAGATCTTCACGAAGTAGGCGATCTCCTTGCCCTTACAAACTCCTTGGTTCAACTCCACATCATGTCGGAGGCTCCCAAGTGACACCTAACCAATCTAGGAGACACCACTCTCCAAAAGGTAATAGACGGTGTGTTGTTGATGAACTCCTTACTCTTGTGCTTCAAATGATAGTCTCCCCAACACTCAAACAACTCCTCACGGATTTGGCTATGGTGGAAGAAGGATTTGAGTGGAAAGCAACTTGGGAAAGGCTAGAAATCAAGATTCAAATGGTAGGAATGGAATGACTTGATCTCAACACATGAGTAGGTGGTTCTCTCTCAGAAAATGTATGGTGGAAGTGTAGGCACGTTCTGATGGCTCTCCTTACTGAGAAGGAAGTGGTGGAGGGGTATATATAGCCTCCACACAAAATCCAACCGTTACACACTTTTGACCCAACTCGGTGGCACCGATTCAGAAGTCTCGGTGGCACCAAACTATGTAAAAGATATGAACGTTAGGAATCTCGGTGGGACCGACTGGAACAACTCGGATGGACCGAAGTGCAATGGCTAGGGCAAACCTCGTCTCGGTGGCACCGATTGCATCAACTCGATAAGACCGAAAAGCAATAAGGCAACAGAGAGTTGGCAAGCCATCTCGGTGAGACCGATTTGCAAAACTCTGTGGAACCGAAGTAAGCGCAAACGATTACAGAGAGTTGGCAAGGCCATCTCGGTGAGACCGAGATCCATATCGGTGGATCCGATTTGTTAGGGTTTTGGCAGTGGCTAAGTCCAGATGAACTCGGTGGCTCCGGATAGAGAATTTCGGTGGGGCCGAGTTGGAATGTAGGTTTTGGACATATTTGGGTAGAGAGAGTGGTTGAGGGTTTTGGAACACTGTCACTAAGCACTTGAGCAAAAAGACCATTAAGCAACACATCATCTCCTTTTAATAGTATTGGCTTTCCTATGGACTCAATGTGATCTTGGATCACTAAACCAAAAATGTAGAGTCTTGATCTTTTGCCAATCCTTGTACTTAGCATTTTGAGGGGTCCACATCTCTAGTCCTTGCCATGCCAATCATTGAACATCCTGAAATCTTTAACTTGAATGGACATTAGTTCAATGAGATATATGTTGTTATGAATTACCAAAACCACCAAGGGAGCAAATGTGCTTTAATCTCCCCCTTTTTGGTAATTGATGACAACATATAGATTAAAGTTTCGACAAATGATTAAATGAATGAAATACATCGTCGCTTTGAGAAGTATGTGATAAGCAAGAGCTCCCCCTAAATTTGTGCATTATTAAGAATTTGCGTTTGAATACAAATGCACAATCGATTAGGATCATGGGTCACTCTTCCATGTCACATACAACTTGGTGGAGCGCGTAAAAAGATATGAATGGAATAGTAGGCACGCATCACCAACACAAGTGAATGATCATACAAGATAATGATAAGCAAGAGCATCTCATAGGGCATAATATGATCAATCACATCAAGTAGTAGCTCACAATCATAACGATTAAAGTACTCACAGACATAGTATCAAGCACACACATCGAAACAAAGTACCAGAAAGCAAATAGTAGCAAAAGAACTTGAGAAAAATCCAACGAGCAAAGCAAAGCAAGACTCTCTCTCTCGAAGCTAAGATCTATACAAATTCTCCCCCTTTGGCAACAAGTACCAAAAAGCTCGAATAGGTATAGGACTAATACGGCACTCTAGGCACGATCCTTGGAAGCTCCTGAAGGGGATCTCCGGCTGGCAGCTCCGGTGTGCGTAGAAGGCGTTGAGAGAAGTGCATCCGCGAAGGCTTCAACTGATGTCTGTTGGGCTGGTGGAGTGGAGACCGGAGGTGGCACTGTAGCAGCAGCAGCAGGTGCAGAGACTGTGGTCCTCGGAGCCACAAATGGCACTGCAGCAGACCTGGTTGCCCTGGGCACTGTCTGGAATCTCTCCGTAGTGGGTATGTCATCTCCACTATCATCTGAAGCGGCTGCCCTAGCTGCATCAACATCGTCCTTCAGCTTCTCCACTATAGTCTGGACCTCAATGATCTTGACATCTAGATCATGAATCTTCGTCTCGACTATCCGCTCTAAGCTAGCCTGGTTCTGGGTGAGGTTGGCCAGACTTCGCTCAATCCTCAGGGTGGCTTCTAGCAGATAAGTCATTTGGTCAGTCTTAGACTTGAGGTTGGCAATGGGAGCATTGGGAGCAGATGCCTCCTTGGCTGTTTTTGCTTCCTGGGCTACTCGGATCTTCTCTTGTGCTTGAGCAGAGGTGGGATGCGAAGGATCCATCACAATGACATTGTCCTCAAACTCTGGACGCAGTGGGAGATGCTCACGATCAAGAAGATAAGTGCTCGTTCCAACCTTGGAATTGATGAGCATCTGGATATGTGGAGCATATCCGCAAGATCTCTTCTGATCAGCAGCTGTCCTCTTGATGGTTTCTACAATCAAGCTCATCACCTTGAACTTCTGAGGTGTGTCAAAGAGGTGCAGCAGGTTGATGGAGTGGCCACGTATCATCTTATCATCTCCTGACTTGGGAAACAGAGTGTACCGCAAGATAGTGTTTGTGGTGGCCAAACCGGGTAGCAAGTGCTTCACTGACCCTATCTTGTGTGTCTCGATGTCCTTCTCTGGAATAGCTGTGTACATATTGGCCATGGAATTGTGGTCCATCTTGAACTTGGCATAGATATCAATGTCATCATCTTCTTCCTCTGGAGCACCAAGAAGAGTAGCCCACTCAGAGATGGTTGACTGGTATCTGGAACCCTCAGTCATCCACACAATCCTGCCATCAGGATAGAAATGAGCTATGGAGTAGAATTGCATGATCATCTCATCATTCCACTTTGTCAACTTCTGTCCAACAAACTCATCAACACCAGCAATCTGGAAACTCTCATGAACATGGGGGAAATAATCCTCATTGGCATCAATGTACTTCCAATCCACCCATCTCATGTCGTTGACAATTGGCTTCTTATCAAGCAGAACTGTCTCATAGAAGTCTTTTTGCTCTCTGGTCTGGAAGCGGTAGTCACAAGTTGTTCTCCTCCTGGCGGCATAGGGATCTGACAGTCTCCACTGACGCAGTCCTTTGTCCTTCCTTAGCATCATATTCTCTGCAACCGGGTGTGCATTGTCATGGTCTGGAATCTTGGGCTTCAATTTCCTGAGCACTAGTGGCTCCTCATCAACATGGGCTTCAGGCACTGGGGCCTTGTTCTTTTCACTAGCAGAAATGTTTCTGGTCGACCTCTTGGGTGCTGGAGCTTTTGGTTTGGACTTTGTGGGGGCAGCAGTCCTAATAGCATCTGACATGAGCTTCTGAGCTTTTGCAGGGGGTGCATTAGCTGCTGGCTCCTCCTCTTCCTCTGAATCACTCCTCATGGAGGGTTTTCCAAGCACATGAGCAGTAGTTTTCCTTGCTCTCTTCTTCTTTCCTCTTGCAGCTGTTTCTGTGTCACTTGGCTCTTCAAGTGTAAATTGCATTGTTTTATTGGGAACTTTCTTCACAGCAGTTTTATCTTTGGCAGCAGTTGGCTTGGTGCTATATTACTTTGCAAGCACAACTCTCTTCTTCTTTGTTGCTGCTTCACTAGCAACAAAGTCCTCATCCTCACTGTCTGAGGTTCTCTTCTTCCTGGTTCTTGTTGCAGCCTTTGGAAGATCTGGAGAGCTTCTCTCTCCCTCATAAAAGCTTTCTGCAGGGCTAGAGCCTGCGCTGAGATCTGTGTGCTGCTCTGACATGTTCTGGCTATCGCTGGCATCAGACATCTTGCAAAGCTGACCCTGTGAATAGATGGGTATGGGCAGAGTAGATGAGTCATCACAAAAAGCAGAAGTTTTTCATAAAAATTGAGTTCAACTCTTAGTTTCAAGTTTTCACAGAAGGCATTTCGGATTGACCGAGTTGATCATCTCGGTGATACCGAAGCACTCAACAGAAACTTTACACGCCATTTCGGTCAGACCGAGATGGGGTTCGGTGACTCTGAGATGCTAGGGTTTCACTGAGATTTTACTTTCGGTCTCACCGATTCGTACAACTCGGTGGCACCGAGACGTACTAGTGCTATGGCCTGGGGCCAAATCGGTGACTCCGAAAATTTCTAATCGGTCGGTCCGAGAAGCGTTCGGCGGAAACTTAAACCTAAAATTTTTACTCGAATCTAATCTATGGACATTGCAGTGTAATAGGAGTTCTCAATCCGTGGCAAGAATCATGGCAATCCTATCGTGCATTGAATCAGAAATTGGAGCACGAAAGAGGTCGAATCTCACCCTAACTTGGTGGAGATCCTCTACGGCGGCAACGGCGGAGTAGATTGCCGTTGACGGCGACGGAATCCGGCGGCAAGGGCGCGCTGGAGACGAAGGCGACGATCCGGAGACCTAGGCGACGGCAGCAACAGGGTGCGGGAACGAGAGGGTTTGAGAAATTTCAACCGTTCGGGCCCGTGAGATATATATACCCGTATGCTGTCGGTGGCTCCGAGTTGGACAAATCGGTGGAACCGATATGTGTAACTGCAAGCAGGTTAGCACATCGGTGGCGCCGAAATGGTTCAACTCGGTGACACCGAGATGAAAACCTAGATCAATCTAAATGATTTCGGTTGGACCGAGTTTGAGTGAATTGGTTCGGCCGAAATCATGTAGAAGGTTTTGGAGGTTCAGCCCTTTCAGATCGGTGGCTCCGAGTGCTCCTCACCCGGAGGGTCCGAAAATGACTTGTTCAATTTTTGTGATGTAGCAAGAATAGAATTTGAGACAAGAAAGCATAGATAGCTAGAGAAGGTACTTAGGCATTCTTGTACATCCACTTGGCCAGAAAAACCAAGACAATCAAAACAACAAATGGATGTCCTCGAATGATGAAAACATGTAAACCAACATGCTCACACAATAAGATAGCAAATGAAATATGTGTCAAACATGCACAACCAAGTCTAGCATCTATCAAGCAATGGCGATGACTAGGTCATCTATATATGAGTATATTGACTTAGGAGCCAAATGAGAACATTTGATCATAGGTCATACTCATCGTTTAAGCACAAGTGGGGTTGCCACTTTTACATAAAGCATTGATGTGTTCACACCATTAGAGTTGCTTTAGCTCAATTATTTAGAGCAAAGCTCCCCCTAGATGTGATATCCCCCCTAAGAGGGATGAACTAACCTTGGGTTTTGTCGATGATGACTTCATGTAGATGTTGAAGATGTGGATGCTCAATGTTGATGTAGACCATCAAGAGTTGGGAGCAATCCTTTGGAGTTTTGTTCTTTCAATACCTACATGGGTTAGTCCCACACAAGGAACATACAAGGATATCCATAGACATAGAGTGAAATACACATATATGATGTCCATGAATGCATTGAATACCTCGTCCCTTGCCTTACCAACAACAGGGTTTGTGACTCCATGTACTAGTGGAAAATGTGGAAGTTGGTTGCACAAGTTCCTGCCATAATGAATATGAGTGAAGTTTGTTGGCGGAGTCACCCTCAAGAACTCTCTAGTTCTTCTTCTTTTGGACCCACATCAACTTGATGGGAATCCTTGGAGTTGTAGTAGCACTTGATGAAGTAGAACTTGATGAAGTCTTGGGAACCCACTTGACCAAGGCTTGAGGAGCTTCTTCAAATGAATCAATCTATTCTTGAAGCTTATCCTTGCATTTTAGCTTATGGTCTTGTGGTGGAAGATCTTCTTGAGCTTGTGTTCCCTTGAAGGAAGTAGGATCATACTTCTCTTGTTGAGGAACAAACTTCGTCTTGGGGTATTGATCTTCTTCCCGCTCAACTCCATTGGCATTGAACTTTCGTTCAAAACCAACACCTTGGTTCTTCCGGTGCCTTCCTTGCTTGCGTACAATTTCCTCAAATTTCTTACTCCCGGCAAGACTCTTGTAGACATCTTTTTCTGTAATTCCTTTCAATAGCATATTTTCTTGCTCAAGTGTAACTTGGCTAAGAGAATCATTAGTGGAATCAATAGAACTACTAGAAGCAACAACATTGGATTTAGCATTGTTATTGTTACTACTAGAGGTAAAACCCTTTTTACCCTTGTTGCTAGTTTGCTTAGGTTTAACTTGTGGCGTAAAGGTAGACAAGAGTAAATGATTGGCAAGATATGAAGAACTCTTCTTACGAAGATCATCATTGATAGCTTTAAGAAACTCATGCTCTTTCTCTAAATTTAGCTTCTCGAAGCATAGCTTCTCATGAGTTCTTAGAAGTTCTCTATGATCCTCTTGAGTTGTTTCATGAGCTAACTTAAGAGCATTTAGTTCTTTAGTTAGACGCTCAATCTCCTTCATAGCATTGTCACTCATTTCCTCTTGACTATCATGATTACTAGCATTTTCATTATAGCTCACATCACTAGCCTTATCAACAAGTAAATCATCATCACCAAGCAAATCATCTTCATCACTATTGAAATCAAGATACTCGGGGTGTGATACCTTGGGGCCTTTTGCCATGAAGCATCTTCCAATTCCTTCATTTGATGAGTCAAATAGATCATGGGAGTTGGATGACACAAGAGCAAGTCCGGCAACACCTTCATCTTGACTATAGTCGGAGTTGGAGTGATAACTTCTCTCGGAGTGGTTGTCGGAGTCGGAGCCGGAAACCCATTCACCAACATGAGCTTGATGTCTTCTTCTTGTGTAACTCTTGGATGACTTGTCCTTCCTCTCCGAATCCTTGCTTCTTCGAGAGTGTCTTCGTTCATAACGATCATCTCTACTCCTTCTCTCCTTATGAGGTGATTCAAATCTTCTATGTCTTCCTCTTGGTGATTCGTCTCTTTTCTTGTAGGGACCGTACACTCATTGGAATAGTGTTCGGGTTTTCCACAATTGTAGCAATTACGGTCACGACTTGATGATATTCTCTCATAGTGTCTTGAGCTAGAGCTTCTTTCTTTCCCTTTGTTCTTGTAGAACTTGTTGAATCTTTTCACCATTAGGCTTATCTCTTCATTGGATACTAGCTTGTCACTTGGAGTTGTTGGAGCATCGGTTGAGGCTTTGTAAGCACCACTTGATTTGTTGTGTAGCTCCTCTTTGTCCTCGAGTGACATTTCATGAGCAACAATCCTTCCAATGACTTCCGTGGGCTTGAGATCTTTGTAATTTGGGATCATTTGGATCAATGTGCAAACGGTATCATATTTTCCATCCAAAGCTCTAAGTATCTTCTTGATGATGAATTTGTCGGTCATCTCTTCACTCCCTAAGCCGGCAATCTCATTTTTGATGAGAGCAAGCCTAGAGTACATTTCTGCGACTCCTTCACCATCCTTCATCTTGAACTTGTCAAGTTGACTTTGAAGCACATCCAACTTAGATTCCTTGACGGACTCGGTACCCTCATGCATATCAACCAAAGTATCCCAAATTTCCTTTGCATTCTTGAGGCGGCTGATTTTGTTGAATTCCTCGGGACACAAACCGTTGAAGAGAATGTCACAAGCTTGAGCATTGTATTTCAACATCTTCAATTCTTCCGGGGTTGCTTCACGATCCGGTTCCTTGCCATCCTCGAAGAAATCACCTTGCAAGCCAACACGAACAACAGCCCAAACGGCAGGGTTATGACCAAGAAAATGCATTTTCATCTTATGTTTCCAACTAGGAAAGTTTGTACCATCAAAATATGGACCTCTACGGTGATAGTTACCCTCACTAGACACCATACTCTCCTAGGTTGTGAAACCAAGGCTATGATCACCAAAGCAATGGAAATCAAGGCTTACGGAGACCAAAGCTCTGATACCACTTGTAGGATCGAAAGTATGTCTAGAGGGGGGGGGTGATTAGACTACTTGACCAAATAAAAACCTAACCTTTTCCCAATTTTAGAAGTAGGCAGATTTTAGCAAGCATACAAGTCAAGCATCACCCTACACATGCAATTCTAAGAGTGTAGCAGCGGTAAATAAACAATTGCATATGTAAGTAAAGGAGGGGATCGGAGATTTCAAACGCAATGAAGACACGGTGGTTTTTGGCGTGGTTCCGATAGGTGGTGCTATCGTACGTCCACGTTAATGGAGACTTCAACCCACGAAGGGTAACGGCTGCGCGAGTCCACGGAGGGCTCCACCCACGAAGGGTCCACGAAGAAGCAACCTTGTCTATTCCACCATGGATTATGTCCATGAAGGACTAGCCTCACTCGGGGTAGATCTTCACGAAGTAGGCGATCTCCTTGCCCTTACAAACTCCTTAGTTCAACTCCACATCATGTCGGAGGCTCCCAAGTGACACCTAACCAATCTAGGAGACACCACTCTCCAAAAGGTAATAGACGGTGTGTTGTTGATGAACTCCTTGCTCTTGTGCTTCAAATGATAGTCTCCCCAACACTCAAACAACTCTTCACAGATTTGGCTATGGTGGAAGAAGGATTTGAGTGGAAAGCAACTTGGGAAAGGCTAGAAATCAAGGTTCAAATTGTAGGAATGGAATGACATGATCTCAACACATGAGTAGGTGGTTCTCTCTCAGAAAATGTATGGTGGAAGTGTAGGCACGTTCTGATGACTCTCCTTACTGAGAAGGAAGTGGTGGAGGGGTATATATAGCCTCCACACAAAATCCAACCGTTACACACTTTTGACCCAACTCGGTGGCACCGATTCAGAAGTCTCGGTGCACCGAACTGTGTAAAAGATATGAACGTTAGGAATCTCGGTGGGACCAACGGGAACAACTCGGATGGACCAAAGTGCAATGGCTAGGGCAAACCTCGTCTCGGTGGCACCGATTGCATCAACTCGGTAAGACCGAAGTGAAGCAATAAGGCAACAGAGAGTTGGCAAGCCATCTCGGTGAGACCAATTTGCAAAACTCGGTGGGACCGAAGTAAGTGCAAACGATTACAGAGAGTTGGCATGGCCATCTCGGTGAGACCGAGATCCATATCGGTGGATCCGATTTGTTAGGGTTTTGGCAGTGGCTAAGTCCAGATGAACTCGGTGGCTCTGGATAGAGAATTTCGGTGGGGCCGAGTTGGAATGTAGGTTTTGGACATATTTGGGTAGAGAGAGTGGTTGAGGGTTTTGGAACACTGTCACTAAGCACTTGAGCAAAAAGACCATTAAGCAACACCTCATCCCCTTTTAATAGTATTGGCTTTCCTATGGACTCAATGTGATCTTGGATCACTAAACCAAAAATGTAGAGTCTTGATCTTTTGCCAATCCTTGTCCTTAGCATTTTGAGGGGTCCACATCTCTAGTCCTTGCCATGCCAATCATTGAACATCCTGAAATCTTTAACTTGAATGGACATTAGTTCAATGAGATATATGTTGTTATGAATTACCAAAACCACCAAGGGAGCAAATGTGCTTTGAGATCCTCATGAAGAAGCGAACTTGCGATTAGATCTGACCATCTCGGAAGGGAAATTAGGCAACCAAACACGCGTGCGTTCAAGGCTACAACTACGAGCTACATCGGATGAGGAGTCGAGGAACGAGCCTTTATGTGCGTAGGCTAGACACAGCCTGCGTCTGCATGTTCAGCCCATGTCCTAGTGCATAGTGGGCTTAGCCTAGTTGGCTAATGTACACGTACTTACCCAGGGTGGGGCCCCCTGCATCCTGGGGGCCCGGGGCGGCCGCCCCCTCTGCCCGCCCTCAGGGTCGGCCCTGTATATTGTACATCTCTCATGGATCAGTGATGTGAACTTGAATAGATTGCTAATAGCATTTCTTACTCTAGGGACATGGATTCTTTGCTATGGCAATATACTGAAACTCGGGTCTACTAGCACCCTATACAACATCATCGATTTTAGAGGTCACCAGAGCATCTACAACCGGAGCCCTCCAATCCGTCCAAAACGCCCGGAAGGGCTGTCCCGTCAGTGACCGGACGCAAAAACGCCACCCAGCGGATGTCCCATTTTCAGCCCAAACGGCCGGACTGACCAGCAACCCTCATATCCGGCCCATATATGGGACGGATATGGGGCCACCCGGACGCAACCGCCACGTAGGATTGGCCCACTAGGGCCCGTGCCGCCCCCACCGATGTCCCAAAAAACCCCACCCGGCCGGACGAACTCTAGTCAAACCCCTCACTCCTCTCAGTCAACTAGTCATCTCTGCTCCCTCCCAACTCCATGCCCTCCTCTTTGCCATGGCCAACTCCGGCGCTGGCTTCGGCAGCGAGCCGGATCCCATAGACTGGGACGGCCACGTCAAGGAGGAGGACGCTGAATCTAGCAGCGACGCGTTGGATGAGGAGGAGCTCGCTCTCCGCATCGCCATCAAGCGCTCGCACATCAAAACCGGAGGAAGCACGAGCTCCGTCGCATCGGCCAGCTCCTCCATGTCCCATCGGCATAATGTGGGCGCCGTCCCGCGCACGCCCGGCCCGCTCCACGCCACTCCAGATCCGGAGCAGGACGGACGTGTCCCCTTCCCCTCCGGCGGCTGCACCACCCGAGCAGTGGGTGCTCGTGCCCACGGCTCCCGTGCGCATGCGCATGCCGGAGTCGGAGGCGAAGGCGTCCCGACACGAGCGGCAGCGGGCGGCGGTGGAGCCCGGCTCTTCCCGCCAGTGCGCACGCTCCATCCCCGTTGACCTGGAGGAGGCCCTCCTCCGCGAGGTCATGCGGCGCTTGCTGACCACGGCAAAGACCGACGCGCGGCGCCTCCGGCAGAAGAACGCGAAGGTGCTCCGCCTCGACCTCGAGGCGTCCGAGCACCTCGTGAGGGAGAAGGAGTCCGGCAAGGCGAAGGCGCCCCGCCATGCGGAGGAGTGGCAGCGCCTCCTCGCCACCTCTCCGGCTACATCTCCTCGTCGTCGGAGAGCGGCACCACCACGAACGACGACGACGATGATCCTCCCGCCGCGGACGCCTGCATGGAGGAGATGGACCACCACGTCGCGGACCGCAAGGGCAAGGGCCCGGCCAGGAAATGGTGAATTCCGGCCACCCCCCACTGCTATGTTAATATTTTTAGTTGTTTTATGTCGTATTTAGGTTGAATTTGAACTTCGTCGGCCCTTTTGGATGAACTTTATGAATGTCTAATGACTGAAATGCTATGTTGTGTGTTATCTCACCTACGTGCTTTGCATGTGTTTGTATGAAAATGTGTAGGACATTGAGATCTGTGGTTGTGGGGAGGGCAAAATGGCAACTGCCCGGACACCGCGAGCGGACACGCCGGCGGGTCTTTGGGAGCCGCAATTTTCCAATCCTGATTATAGATGCTCTTATGTCTCTGCTGCTTGGTCTGTGATGTCTCCTCACAGGCTAGGATTCTGGTTTTTTTATGGTTGCTTGCTTACAACAAGTTCATGACAAGAGACAAACTGAAAAAGAAAAATATGCACAAAACTGAAGACTGGACCTTTTGCTCTGAAAATGAATCCATATCTCATCTATTTTTTGACTGTGTGGTAACAGGGTTAATTTCTCGCCTAGAGAGAAAAAAACGACATGTAGTAACTAGACCGGGTTCACCTTGCAGAATTCATCGCTGCCGATCGATGGGTGCGGCCTTCGCTCGTGCTGCGCGCAGATCCGGTCGGGGGCCAGCCAAGCCCGGAGGGAGACCGGCGCAACGGCTGCAGGACGTATGGCCGGCGATCCACTGCCAAGAAGACCCACCGTACCGACGCCCGTCGATCTCTCAAAGAAGACCCACCGTGCCGGCCGGTACCGACGCCGACGCGTATCTACAACGGGGAACTATGGGCGCGTTTGGTTACCTGCACCGTTTTTTGCCCATTTGCATGCTTGACCCAGTTGGGCCTGGCTGAGCATATGCAGGCAAAAAACCAACATATGCATGTTGATTGGTTGCCTGCATATGCTCTTCCTGCATCATAACGATGCCTCTACGCACCGCGTTTGGTTGCTCGCATTGTATGTGGTCAGATGAGTGCACGTTGTTTGGTTGCATACGAGCATAGAGTTGTGCTCACCTTGTACCCTCTTTGGTGAGCTTACCCACTACTACAACGCCTTACACACGATCACACCGAGCACACCAACACCACAGCAATGCAATGGCGATGAACTGGACGAAGATGATGAAGTTCTTCAGCCCAAACTAACGATCCACCTTGCCAATGTCAACCTTGCTGCATGCGTGCTCTCGCACAAACTTGGCGTAAGCAGTTTCTGCTGCCTGCCTAGTCTTAAACCCTCTCTGGCTGCCGTCGGGAAACCCTAAAACTTGTTGGTTGCAAGCTTCCCATGAACTGTAAACCCCTGGAGTCCTTCCGACGAACACCGCATACCACTTGCCCTAGCAGTAGCAGTGCAAAAGAGAAATAAGTTGAAGCAACGAGCATTGGAACACACAAGCTATGGAGCACTCCAGGAGCAAGCAATGAAGCACAGAAGCAATGGATCAGAAGAGCATTAGTAAGCATGCATGATCATACGGCATAGCAAGTTCAACCTACCACTACTATGGTGTCATCCTATCACCACATCCAAAAGAGGGTGTAATCCTACCACCGCAAGTTCGTGATCACCATGAGGATCACCGTGAGGGGTTAGTATATACCAACTCACCAAAATATACAGACCATAAGATTGTTTTCAAGCCCTAACTATGCAAAATATACGTCGTCATCATTGTCCTTGTCACCAACGCCATCGCCGTCGAGGATCATGCACGCTATCGTCACCAGCAGAAGCAACACTAGTAGTAGTGCTTGCCCAACCAGGTCCTCAGCCAGAGCACCCTGTGGGCCTCTCCCATGGCAACAAACCCAACACCTTGGGCTTTGTTGTCCAGCAGGTGGCAGAGAGCCACCATGAGAGCCTCTGGGCTGAAGCCAACTTGCTCCATTACGGCGCCGTAGAGGTCAGGGTGGACGTTGACCGTCTTGCTCTCCCTGATGGCGGTGGCCACCTCCTTCACTGCCTGAGTCATGCTAGTGAAGACGGTCAGCTCCTCCTCCATGAAGCCTGCCCGCTTCCTCTTCCTATCAATCACAGGAACGTGCTCACCATCCTTCTCAGGAGCATCAATGTTGATGGTGTCTGACTCCTGGGTGTCTGGATAGTCAGGCATCGGGGGCATCGGCGAGCCAAGCGGCTAACCATAGCCCATGGCATGCTTGCCGGTTGCGAGCCCGAAGGAGAAGATCTGCTGCATCTGATAACCCACAAGTATAGGGGATCGCAACAGTTTTCGAGGGTAGAGTATTCAACCCAAATTTATTGATTCGACACAAGGGGAGCCAAAGAATATTTGCAAGTATTAGCAGTTGAGTTGTCAATTCAACCACACCTAGAGACTAAATATCTGCAGCAGAGTGATCAGTAGCACAGTAGTATGGTAGTTTGATAGCAATAGCAATAATAGTAACAGTAGCACTAACGGTAGCAACAATAGTTTTGTAACAATTGTGACAGTAGTAACTTAGCAAAGAATAATATGTGAAAACTCATAGGCATTGGATCGGTGATTATGTTGGATAACATTCATCATGTAACAGTCATAACCTAGGGCGACACAGAACTAGCTCCAATTCATCAATGTAATGTAGGCATGTATTCCGTATATAGTCATACGTGCTTGCGATAAGAACTTGGATGACATCTTTTGTCCTACCCTCCCGTGGCAGCGGGGTCCATAAGGAAACTAAGGGATATTAAGGTCTCCTTTTAATAGAGAACCAGAACAAAGCATTAACACATAGTGAATACATGAACTCCTCAAACTACGGTAATCACCGGAAAGAATCCCAATTATTGTCACCTTGGGGTATGCGGATCATAACACATAGCAGTTGCGTATAACTTGCAAGATCGGATCAAGAACACAAATATATTCATGAAAACATAAAGGGTTCAGATCTGAAATCATGGCACTCGGGCCCTAGTGACAAGCATTAAGCATAGCAAAGTCATAGCAACATCAATCTCATAACATAGTGGATACTAGGGATCAAGCCCTAACAAAACTAACTCGATTACATGATAAATCTCATCCAACCCATCTCCGTCCAGCAAGCCTACGAAGGAATTACTCACTCCCGGCGGTGAGCATCATGAAATTGGTGATGGAGGATGGTTTATGATGACGATGACGGAAGATCCCCCTCTCCGGAGCCCCGAACGGACTCCAGATCTGGCCTCCCGATAAAGAACAGGAGGTGGCGGCGGCTCCGTATTGTAAGACGCGATGAAACTTCCTCTCTTATTTTTTTCTCTGCAATTGTGAATTTATAGGCTTGAGATTAGGGTCAGCGGAGCCACGTGGGCCCCACAAGCCACTAGGGCACGCCGGGGAGGGAGGGGGTGGCGCGCCCTGGTGCCTCGTGGGCAGCAGGTGGCTCCCCTCCAGTGGAACTTGGCTCCAGTATTTTTTATTTATTCCATAAAAAATCTCCAAAAAGTTTCGTCCAATTCCGAGAACTTTTATTTCTACACAAAAAAACAACACCATGGTAGTTCTGCTGAAAACAACGTCGGTCTGGATTAGTTTCATTCAAATCATCCAAATTAGAGTCCAAAATAAGAGCAAAAAGTATTTGGAAAAGTAGATACGACGGAGACGTATCAACTCCCCCAAGCTTAACTCATTGCTTGTCCTCAAGCAATTCAGTTGACAAACTGAAAGTGATAAAGAAAAACTTTTACGAACTCTTTTGTTCTTGTATCCGTATATAAGCTTAAATAATACCCAGGGTTTCAGCAAAGATTATAACTAACCATGCAAATCAATGGCATAATCAACTAGCGAGCAATAATAAGATATATCAAATGCCAACACTTTGTCAAAACAATCATGATATAATATGACAACATGGTATCTCGCTAGCCCTTTCTGAGACCACAAAACATAAATGTAGAGCACCTCCAAAGTTCAAGCAATGACTAAACATTGTAATTCATGGTAGAAGAGATCCAGTCATGATGCACACAACATTAACTATACACAATGCATGAGAATGACAATAGTGCTCTCAGGACTGGTGCTTATTTGAGAAGGTGGTGACTCAACAATAAAAATAAAATAACATAAAAGTAAATAGATGGGCCCTTCGCAGAGGGAAGCAGGGATTTGTAGAGGTGCTAGAGCTCAAAGCTTAAATTAGAGATAAATGTAATTTTGGGAGGTATGCCTTTCCTGTCAACGTCACAACCGAGAGTTTTCAATATCTTCCATGCTAAACACATTATAGGCGGTTCCCAAACGGAAAGGTAAAGTTTACTCCCCCTCCACCAACAATCACAAGCCATGGCTAGCCGAATCCTCGGGTGCCCTCCATACCAACAACTTTCCGGGGGAGTTTGTTTTTTTATTTTGCAATTTTAATCATGGGACTGGGCATCCCAATTACCAGCCTCTCTCGTGCAAGGACAAGTGAATAAACACTCATCGTGAGAATAACCCGCTTAGCATGGAAGATACTGACCGCCCCCCGTCGCTCCATGAGCTGTATGGGCACACAAAACAGAGGTTCATTTGAATATTTAGAGGTAGCACGTGCAAATTTACTTAGAACGGCAGAGTAATACCGCATATGGGTAGATATAGTGGACTCATCTGGAATAACTTTGGTTTAAGGGTTCTGATGCACAAGCAGTATTCCCGCTTAGTACAAGCGAAGGCTAGCAAATAGGTTGAGAAGCGACCAGCTAGAGAGCGAAAACGGTCATAATCATGCATTATGAATAATCAACATTGAATACTAGCATGAGTAGGATATAAGCACCATGAACATAAATATCGTGGAGGCTATGTTGGTTTTGAATCAACTACATGCGTGGACATGTGCCAAGTCAAGCCACTCGAAACATTCAGAGGAGGATACCATATCATCATACTACATCATTAACATTTTAATGCATGTTGACACCCAAGATAAATCATTATCCACTCCTAACTACTTAAGCATGGCATGAGCAACTATAATCTCTAATTGTCATCATAAACATGTTTAATCATAATATGCTGAATCATGGATACTGAGTTAAACATACTTACAAAAACAAAAATAAGAAGAGTTCATACCAACTTTTCCTTGCCACAATCACTTCATCAAATCATCATCATTATTGCCTTTCACTTGCACGACCGAATGATGTGAAAATAATAATAGTGCAAGTGTGCCATGGACTAAGCTGGAATCTACAAACATTTTATTCAAGAGAGAAGACAAGGTAAAACTGACTCATCATTTTCATCGTGGTCTTCTCCCTATGACAACTCAACGAAAAGAAAAGGAATTCAGAGAAACACACTGAGATATTTTTGGAGTTTTTAGTTTTTCTGAAGTGAGCAAATTAAGGAAGAAAAACGAAAAGCGAGAAAACTATTTACATGGGAGAACTCCCAACAAGCAAAAGAAGAAACAAGAAATCTTTTTGGGTTTTCTTTTAATACTACGAACTAACAAACAAGAAAGGAAAACCGAAAAGAAGTGAGAAATATTTTTGGGTTTTTGAAGTTTTTCAAACACACAAGAAGAAAGCAAAAAATAAAACTAACATGGATATACAATGAAAAAGTATGAATACCGACAACTGAAATGAATATGTGAACATGAATGTAATGTCGGTGAGAGATACGTACTCCCCCAAGCTTAGGCATTTGCCTAGCTTGGTCTACGGCCATCCATAGTAGCCATCCGGTCCCATATGAAAGTGCTGAGGCGGCGGCACCTGAGCGTCCCAATCCTGGGCCTCATCCTCTGCCGCTACCAATGCGTTCCGGTAAGCAACGATGTCCGGTGGCATAACAGTATATCCGTTCCTGGCATGAGAATCAAATAAAGCAGGTGCAGGCAACGGAATAATATCACGAGTATCCTCACTAAAAACTAAATTATAACGAATGTGGTGAGGAGGCTCAGGAGCATCAAGAAAGTGGTGGTCCCTCATAGACTAGTGATCTAAGTAAACTCTGGGCAACAAATAATCATGTGGGCGTATGTTAACACTAAAACGTCTCGCTAAGCGAGTATCATAAATACCACCATGAATTTTACCCTTAGTCCTATTAGTGTGCAGGCAGCGTACAATGATAGCTCCCAGGTTATAAGTGTTGTCATTATGCAGTGCGCGGCGTAAAATGGCAAAGTCACGTGCACATAGCGCACCACCTTGCTCTCTAGCAGTCAAGCATTTTCCTATGAATAAAGCAAGGTAATGAACAGCGGGAAATTGCAAGCTAGTGGCTCGGGCTTTCGACACGCCCCTTTCCTCTCCCACAGTTAAAGTGTGGAGGAAGCCCTCAAACTCCACCGGTTGAGGCTCTCTTATTTCCCCATCAAAAGGGATCAAAAAAATCTCACAAAACTCAGCAAGCGATATCTGATGATGTTCAGCATATAAATCAAAATGCGCCGCAGGGGGTTCGAGCCTATTCAGGAAATGAAAGTTTTACACAAAGGAATTCGTAAGGATGTGGTGCTGGTCACACTCATCTGTGAGGAAGTCGGTCAACCCGGCATTGGCAACAAATTGCGCGAACTCTTGGTAGAATCCGGCTTCGTTCATGAAGGCATTGTGCGGCCATTCGCACGGCCGGACCTCCGTCCTACATGGAATGTTGAGGTCGCTGTCCGAGGAGTCTCCAAGGACTCCCTTGGCGTTCCGCTTCGAGGAACTCCTCCGGAAGAAATTCATTTTCCTAAGAACAAATTTCTGAAAAATTTTGGGCCACAAAAAGATGTTAACAAAACTTCACAAAATTGATAGCAACTACTCATACAAGTGCCTAGAGGCCATATCAAGCATTCAAACTACTTAGGACTCAAAGAATTCAACATGCAAGCTCATTTTCAGTAGCACCAAGAGCAGCTAATTATGCAAAATATAATCCACTAGAGCAATGATACGTCTCCAACGTATCTATAATTTTTGATTGTTCCATGCTATTATAGTATCAATCTTGGATATTTTATATACATTTACAAGCAATTATATATCATTTTTTGGGACTAACCTATTAACTTAGTGCCAAGTGCCAGTTGCTGTTTTTTGCCTGTTTTTGGTGTTTCCAGAATATCAGTACCAAACGAAGTCCAAATGCCACGAAACTTTTTGGAGATTTTTTTCTGGACATAAGAGACACTAGAAGCTTTGGGAGAGGGCTAGAAGACAGAGGAGGTGGCCACGAGCCACCAGGGCTCGCCCCAAGGGGGGTGGCGCGCCCTAGTGCCTCGTGGGCCCACCTCTGCTCCGTTTGACCTAATTCCACCTCTATAAATTCTCTAAAATTGGGAAACCAACAGAGGAGTCCACGAAATACTTTTTCCGTCGCCACAAGTTCCTGTTCTCGAGAGATCCCATCTGGAGGCCTTTTCCGGCACTCTGCCGGAGGGGGGTTCGATCACGGAGGGGCTCTACATCAACCTTGCTACCCTTCCGATGATGCGTGAGTAGTTTACCACAGACCTTCGGGTCCATAGTTAGTAGCTAGATGGCTTCTTCTCTCTTTTTGATCTTCAATACAATGTTCTCCTCGATGTTCTTGGAGTTCTATCCAATGTAATCACTTTTTGCGGTGTCTTTGTTGGGATCCGATGAATTGTGAGTTTATGATCAGATTATCCATGAATATTATTTGAGTTTTCTCTGAACTCTTTTATGCATGATTGTTATAGCTTCGTATTTCTCTCCGATCTATTGATTTGGTTTGGCCAACTAGATTGATTTATCTTGCAATGGGAGAGGTGCTTTGTAATGGGTTCGATCTTGCGGTGCTCAATCCCAGTGACAGAAAGGGACATGGCACGTATGTATCGTTGCTATTAAGGGTAAAAAGATGGGGTTTATTCATGCGTGAGTTTACTTTGTCTACATCATGACATCTTGCTTAAGGCGTTACTCCGTTCTTTATGAACTTAATACACTAGATGCATGCTGGATAGCGGTCGATGTGTGGAGTAATAGTAGTAGATGCAGAATCGTTTCGGTCTACTTGTCTTGGACGTGATGCCTATATATATATGATCATTGCCTTGGATATCGTCATGATTATTTGCTTTTCTATCAATTGCCCAACAGTAATTAGTTTACCCACCGTATGCTATTTTCAAGAGAGAAGCCTCTAGTGAAAACTATGGCCCCCGGGTCAACTTTTATCTTATATTAAAAATCCCAAAATACCTTGCTGCAATTTTAATTTATTTATTTTATTTTGTATTTTTGTTTGACCTATCTATCTATCACCATACAATTTAATCTTGCAATTAACCGCCAAGGGATTGACAACCCCTTGTTCGCGTTGGGTGCGAGGATTTGTTGTTTTGTGTGCAGGTACTGCTAACGAGTTGGTGTGTGATTCTCCTACTGGATTGATAACCTTGGTTTCATAACTGAGGGAAATACTTATCACTATTGTACTGCATCATCCCTTCCTCTTCGGGAAAATCCCAACGCAGCTCACAAGTAGCAGGAATAATTTCTGGCGCCGTTGCCGGGGAGACATCATCAACATCTATCAAGTACCTACGCATAAATCTTTCATCTCCTTGCATTTACTTTATTTGCCTTTGCCTCTCGTTTTCATCTCCCCCACTTCTAAATTTTTTTTACAAAAATACAAAAAATATTTTTCGTTTGTCTTTTTCTTATTTGCTTGATTCCTTGCTTGCTTTACCATTATGGCTAGTTCTTCGCTCATTACTGTTACCCCTGAAAATGAAGTACTTAATTTTAAACAAAGGGGAGGAGAGAATTTAAAAGATGCTTGGTATAGGATTTGTGATGCTCATAATAGATCAATTCGCAAGCAATCCACCATCGTCCTTCTTTGCAATTTTTATGTGGGCATTACTACTTGGTATAGATTTGTACTTGATACTATTACCAGAGGGAATTTCTTGATGTGTCCCTCTATGGATGCTTTCAATGCTATGGGAAATTTAGTGGGATCACCACCTATCACTGTTAATTAAACAACTTTGACCTTAGAACATGTTATGCAAAGGTTAGAAGCCATTGAAAATAAAATGCCTACTATTGAACATCTTGAGAATTTAGATAAAAAAATTCATAATCATATCACTCAATTTGGTTCTAAGGTAGGAATCACATTAAAAACCTTAAAGGAAAAGGAACCGGTAGTTAATGAAAGAATAGAACAAAGCCCCGCTAGAATCGATAAGATAGAAGAAATTATTAATAATTTGGGCTCGGCTTTTTCCTCCGTTAAGAATATTGATAGAACTCCTCTCAATAAAAATTGCAAGTTTATGTATGTTCGTAAAACCAATGGTGCTATTTCTAGTAAGGGAAATGAGGATCTTAAAATGATTAGCGTGCACCCCAATTTCATTGATGCGATTAAGGAACCTATTCATACTAGTAAAATTCTTGATTTTGTGCCTAGAAGTGTGATGATGAGAAACACCTACGTTAAATCCACTAGGAAAAATGGATGTGTGATTGGGGAATTGGAAACCAAGGATGACAATACTTGAAACTATGCATTATGCCAAGCTAGGGGCATAAAACAATAGCGCTTGTTGGGAGGCAACCCAATGAATAAAATAAATTTTTACTTTTTATTTCTGTTATTGTGTGTTTACATAATTATGCTACTGTTATGATTGTGTTTTTTATGTTTTAATTAGTGTTTGTGTTAAGTAATGCCTTTGGGATGATTTGGAAGATAGTATAATGGATGCTGTTTGGAAAACAGAAAGTTTTGCACCCACTGCTGGAATTTTAATTCTGTACTGGAGCGTCAGAAAAATCTGCAATTTTTACACAGTATTGGTATATGAATTGCCCACGTTGTCCTCATTTTTCAGAATTTTTGGGGTTATAGAAGTATAGCTTTTAAATAGAACTTTACAGACTTTTTTGTTTTAGACATATTCTGTTTTTGTTGCATAGTTTGCTTATTTTGATGAATCTATGGATCGTATCGGGGGGTATGAGTCATGGAGAAGTTGGAGTACAGTAGCATTATGCCAATATTAAATATGAATCAATTTACTACAGTACTTAAAGTTAAAGATTTATTTGTTATACTAACGGATCTCACGAAGGTTTTGTTGAGTTTTGTGTGATTGAAGTTTTCAAATTTTGGGTGAAATCACGATAGATGAAGGAATAAGGAGTGGCAAGAGCCTAAGCTTGGGGATGCCCAAGGCACCCCAAGGTAATATTCAAGGAAGACTCAAGCGTCTAAGCATGGGGATGCCCCGGAAGGCATCCCCTCTTTCTTCTACCAACTATCAAAAAATTTACTTGGAGCTATATTTTTATTCATCACATGATATGTGTTTTACTTGGAGCGTCGTGTATTATATGAGTCTTTGCTTTGTTTTCTTTTTAGTTTGTCACAATCATCTTTGCTGGACACACCTATTTGAGAGAGCCACACGTTTATCATGATTTGTTAGAATGCTCTATGTGTTCACTTATTTTTTTTTTGAGCTAGGCAGTTGCTCTAGTGCTTCACTTAAATATTTTTAAGCACGACGGTTGCTATATTTTGAAGAAATATTTGAACTCTCATGCTTTACTTATATTATTTTGAGAGTTGATAAGATTAAATTTTGAAGAAATATTTGCACTCTCATGCTTCACTTATATCTTTTTGAGAGTTGATAATAGTAATGGTAATTTGCACAAGATATGAATTTGGTCCCAAAGTAATGAATATTCAAGAGGGATATAATAAAAACTTTCATGAAAGATCATTGGATATGATAAGTTTGATTCCTTGCAATAGTTTTGCGATATGGAGATGATGATATGTGAGTCATGTTAGTGAGTAATTGTGATTTAGTAAGAATATTGGTGTTAAGGTTTGTGATTCCCTTTGCATGCACATAAAGTCAATAGTTATGCAACGAAATTATATCCTACTTATGGTGCATTATTCGGTGTTAGTTATATTCAATGCATGTTTATGACCGTTTTCGCTTTTTGGTTGGTCGCTTCTCAATCTATTTGCTAGCCTTCATTTGTACTAAGCGGGAATACTGCTTGTGCATCCAAACTCCTTAAACCCAAGTTGTGCCAAATGAGTCCACCATACTTACCTATATGCGGTATTTCCATGCCGTCCCAAGTAAATTTGCATGTGCCAACTCTAATTTTCAAAATGATTTTTCGTTTTGTGTGCCCGTACCGCTCATGAAGTAGCAGGGGGTGGCCAATATTTTCCATGCTAGGTGTGTTATTCTCACGATGAGTGTTTATTCACTTGTCATTGCACGAGAGAGTGGCAGGTAATAGGGATGCCCAGTCCCTAAATGAAATGAAAAAAAATTAATATGATGATAATAATAAATTCCTTGAAAAGTGTTGGTATGGAGGGCACCCGTGGATACGGCTAGCCATGGATTGTGAAAGAATGGTGGAAAGGAAATAAACTTTATTTTCTGTTTGGGAACCGCCTATAATGTGTCTAGCATGGAAGATATTGGGAATTCTCGGTCGTTTTCGTTGACTGGAAAAGCATGCCTCTCAAAATAATTTTATCTCTCTAATTTAAGCTCTGAGCTCTGGCACATTTGCAAATCTCTGCTTCCCTCTGCGAAGGGCCTATCTATTTACTTTTATGCAATTTTTATTTTTATTTTGAGTCTCCATCTTCTCTTACAAAGCACCAACTAGAGAGCACTATTGTCATACTTGTGCATTGTGTGTAGCTAATATTGAGTATGTTTCATGAATGGATCAATGATTGAGCATAATGGGCTAGGGATAACTTTCTTTAGCGTTGATATTTTGAAAGACATGGTTGCTTGTTAGTATGCTTGAGTATTTATGTCTTCATGTCAAACTAGAGACTATTGCTTTGAATCATTCAAGTCCAAATGTCCATGCTATAAAAGAAAAGAGTTTACGATGAATATGATAGGTAGCATTCCACATCAAAAATTCTGTTTTTATCATTTACCTACTCGAGGACGAGCAGGAATTAAGCTTGGGGATGCTTGATACGTCTCCAACGTATCTATAATTTTTGATTGTTCCATGCTATTATAGTATCATTCCTGGATGTTTTATATACATTTACAAGCAATTATATATCATTTTTTGGGACTAACCTATTAACTTAGTGCCCAGTGCCAGTTGTTGTTTTTTGCCTGTTTTTGGTTTTCCAGAATATCAGTACCAAACGAAGTCCAAATGCCATGAAACTTTTTGGAGATTTTTTCTGGACATAAGAGACACTAGAAGCTTCGGAAGAGGGCCAGAAGACAGAGGAGGTGGCCACGAGCCACCAGGGCGCGCCCCGGGGGGTGGCGCGCCCTGGTGCCTCGTGGGCCCACCTCTGCTCCGTTTGACCTAATTCCACCTCTATAAATTCTCTAAAATCGGGAAACCAATTGAGGAGTCCACGAAATACTTTTTCCGCCGCCGCAAGTTCCTGTTCTCGAGAGATCCCATCTGGAGGCCTTTTCCGGCACTCCGTCGGAGGGGGAATCGATCACGGAGGGGCTCTACATCAACCTTGCTGCCCTTCCGATAATGCGTGAGTATTTTACCACAGACCTTCATGTCCATAGTTAGTAGCAAGATGGCTTCTTCTCTCTTTTTGATCTTCAATACAATGTTCTCCTCGATGTTCTTGGAGTTTTATCCGATGTAATCACCTTTTGCGGTGTGTTTGTTGGGATCGGATGAATTGTGAGTTTATGATCAGATTATCCATGAATATTATTTGAGTTTTCTTTGAACTCTTTTATGCATGATTGTTATAGCTTCGTATTTCTCTTCGATCTATTGATTTGGTTTGGCCAACTAGATTGATTTATCTTGCAATGGGAGAGGTGCTTTGTAATGGGTTCGATCTTGCGGTGCTCAATCCCAGTGACAGAAAGGGACATGGCACGTATGTATCGTTGCTATTAAGGGTAAAAAGATGGGGTTTATTCATGCGTGAGTTTACTTTGTCTACATCATGTCATCTTGCTTAAGCGTTACTCCGTTCTTTATGAACTTAATACACTAGATGCATGTTGGATAGCGGCCGATGTGTGGAGTAATAGTAGTAGATGCATAATCGTTTCGGTCTACTTGTCTCAGAAGTGATGCCTATATAGATGATCATTGCCTTGGATATCTTCAAGATTATTTGCTTTTCTATCAATTACCCAACAGTAATTTGTTTACCCACCGTATGCTATTTTCAAGAGAGAAGCCTCTAGTGAAAACTATGGCCCCCGGGTCAACTTTTATCTTATATTTAAAATCCCAAAATACCTTGCTCCAATTTTACTTTATTTATTTTATTTTGTATTTTTGTTCGATCTATCTATCTATCACCATATAATTTAATCTTGCAATTAACCGCCAAGGGATTGACAACCCCTTGTTCGCGTTGGGTGCGAGTGTTTGTTGTTTTGTGTGCAGGTACTGCTAACGAGTTGTTGCATGATTCTCCTACTGGATTGATAACCTTGGTTTCATAACTGAGGGAAATACTTATTTCTACTGTACTGCATCATCCCCTCCTCTTCGGGGAAATCCCAACGCAGCTCACAAGTAGCAAGCAAAAACTAATTGGTGCAAATGAGGAGTCACATACCAAGTAGCAATCTCCCAAAACAGTTTCGGAATCGGAGCTCCGAGCAAAGAGATCAAAAATCTCAGGTTTTGGAGCAAGAACGTGAGAGAGAGAGCTACCAGGAATTTTTGCTAGAGGTAAGAGACGAAGTGGGCTGAGGGAATAAGTGAGGGGGTCCCTGTGGGGCCCACAAGCCACCAGGGTGCGCTAGGGGAGTGGCGTGCCCTGGTGCCTCGTGGGCACCTGGGGCATCCCTCTGGTATGTTTTTAGTTCCAAAAATTCTTAAATATTCTATAAAAATTCATGTAAAAATTTCAGATCATTCTGAGCACTTTCATTTTTGAGCACTTTTTTATTGCACGGATAATTCAGAAAACAGGGTAATCATGGCATTTTATTGCATTTATCTAAAAAAATAGAAAACAAAAAGTGGGTGCAGAAGGTTGTGCTTACTAAATTCATCGACCACATGCCTCTAAAAAAATCCATTAATAAGGTTGATCAAGTCTTATTAACAAACCATTTCCGAGTAACATGAAACCGAAGAACCTTCGTAAAACACTAGGTTACCTCAACGGGGATGTGCACCTCCCCAATAATAAGAGTTTCATATTTCTTTTTGAAAGTAGGAAGAGGGAGTTGAAAACTTCCAATAGTAATTGTTGGAGTCTTTTCAATAACATGAATACCGTTTACTTGAAATTGTTTCTTCGGAAAGTGCACCGTATGTTCATTACCATTGATATGAAAAGTGACCTTGCTTTTGTTGCAATCAATAACAGCCCCTGCAGTATTCAAAAAGGGTCTACCAAGGATAATCGACATGTTATCGTCCTCGGGCATATCAAGTATAGCAAAGTCTGTTAGGATAGTAACATTTACAACTACAACGATATTTGTCAGTCATTTGCAATGATATTTCAGTGGGAGTGAGTTTATTCAAATCAAGTCTTTTATATAAAGAGAAGGGCATAACACTAACACCGGCTCCTAAATCACACAAAGCAGTTTTGACATAATTTCTTTTAATGGAGCATGGTATAGTTGGTATTCCTGGATCTCCTAGTTTCTTAGGTACTCCGTCCTTAAAAGAATAATTTGCAAGCATGGTAGAAATTTCAGCTTCAGGTATCTTTCTTTTATTTGTGACAATGTCTTTCATATATTTAGCATAAGGGGCCATCCTTAAAATGTCAGTCAAACGAGTACGCAAAAAGACTGGCCTAAGCATTTCAGCAAAGCGTTCAAATTCTTCCTCATCCTTATTCTTGGATGGTTTAGGAGGAAAGGGCATGGGTTTTTGAACCCATGGTTCTCTTTCTTTACCATGTTTTCTAGCAACGAAGTCTCTTTTATCATAACGTTTGTTTTTAGGAGGTGGGTTATTGATACGTCTCCAACGTATCTATAATTTTGTATTGTTCCATGCTATTATAGTATCAATTTTGGATGTTTTATATACATTTACAAGCAATTATATATCATTTTTTGGGACTAACCTATTAACTTAGTGCCTAGTGCCAGTTGCTGTTTTTTGCCTGTTTTTGGTTTTTCAGAATATCAGTACCAAACAGAGTCCAAGTGCCATGAAACTTTTTGGAGATTTTTTTCTGGACATAAGAGACACTAGAAGCCTCGGGAGAGGGCCAGAAGACAGAGGAGGTGGCCACGAGCCACCAGGGCGCGCCCCAGGGGGGTGGCATGCCCTGGTGCCTCGTGGGCCCACCTCTGCTCCGTTTGACCAAATTCCACCTCTATAAATACTCTAAAATCGGGAAATCAATAGAGGAGTCCACGAAATACTTTTTCCGCCGCCGCAAGTTCCTGTTCTCGAGAGATCCCATCTGGAGGCCTTTTCCGGCACTCTGCCAGAGGGAGATTCGATCACGGAGGGGCTCTACATCAACCTTGCTGCCATTCCGATGATGCGTGAGTAGTTTACCACAGACCTTCGAGTCCATAGTTAGTAGCTAGATGGCTTCTTCTCTCTTTTTGATCTTCAATACAATGTTCTCCTCGATGTTCTTGGAGTTCTATCCGATGATCACTTTTTGCGGTGTGTTTGTGGGCATCCGATGAATTGTGAGTCTATGATCAGATTATCCATGAATATTATTTGAGTTTTCTCTGAACTCTTTTATGCATGATTGTTATAGCTTCGTATTTCTCTCCGATCTATTGATTTGGTTTGGCCAACTAGATTGATTTATCTTGCAATGGGAGAGGTGCTTTGTAATGGGTTCGATCTTGCGGTGCTCAATCCCAGTGACAGAAAGGGACATGACATGTATGTATCATTGCTATTAAGGGTAAAAAGATGGGGTTTATTCATGCGTGAGTTTACTTTGTCTACATCATGTCATCTTGCTTAAGGCATTACTCCGTTCTTTATGAACTTAATACTCTAGATGCATGCTGGATAGCGGTCGATGTATGGAGTAATAGTGGTAGATGCAGAATCGTTTCGGTCTACTTGTCTCGGACGTGATGCCTATATACATGATCATTGCCTTGGATATCGTCATGATTATTTGCTTTTCTATCAATTGCCCAACAGTAATTTGTTCACCCACCGTATGCTATTTTCAAGAGAGAAGCCTCTAGTGAAAACTATGGTCCCCGAGTCTACCTTTATCATATATTGAAAATCCTAAAAATACCTTGCTGCAATTTTACTTTATTTATTTTATTTTGTATTTTTGTTCGATCTATCTATCTATCACCATACAATTTAATCTTGCAAATAACCGCCACGGGATTGACAACCCCTTGTTCGCGTTGGGTGCGAGGATTCGTTATTTTGTGTGCAGGTGCTGCTAACGAGTTGTTGCGTGATTCTCCTACTGGATTGATAACCTTGGTTTCATAACTGAGGGAAATACTTATCTCTACTGTACTGCATCATCCCCTCCTCTTCGGGGAAATCCCAACGCATCTCACAAGTAGCAGGAAGAATTTCTGGCGCCGTTGCCGGGGAGACATCATCAACATCTATCAAGTACATACGCATAAACTTTCATTTCCTTGCATTTATTTTATTTGCCTTTTATTTGCGTTTGCCTCTCGTTTTCATCTCCCCCACTTCTAAAAAATTTACAAAAACACAAAAATATTTTATTTGCTTGCTTGCTTTTATTGCCATGACAGCACTCAAGAACATAAAGTGAAAGCAAAAATTTAAGATCACTATGGATCCTCATCCACTTGCTAATCTTTTCAAAAGATCTAATTGCAATGAACCAATTGCTAGTGATTTGAGTGCTCTTGATTTTCTCTATGAAGTTTTGCTTGAAAATCATGAATCTGAAAATTGTGATGAAGTGTTAGAAGAAGAAATTTATAAAGTGATTCATGATAGCTCCTTGATTGAAAAGCATGATTGTAATGATGTTACTATAAATTCTATTAATGTGAATTGTGCTAATAATATGCAAAACTACAAGCTTGGGGATGATAATTTTGTTATGTCCACTACTTATTGCAATGATCATGATTGGGGTGATAATGCTTCTTATGATCTTCAAAATTTATTTAAGCCTCATGATGAATATGTTATTGATAATAATGCCAGCAATACTATTAAAAGTGGGTTTGGAAGAGTGTCAGCTTTAGGTAATAATGATCCCACTACTTTGGAGAATTATCAATCTTATGAAATTTTTGATAAAAGTGGGTTTGGAGAGATCATGACTTTAGTTGATGTTAATCCCACTATCTCGGAAGATTATAAAACTTTTATGCATGTGGATCATGAAGAGAATATTTTATATGATAGCCATATTGTTGAATTTGACTATGATCCTACATGTAATTATTATGAGAGAGGAAAATATGGTTGTAGAAATTTTCATGTTACTCAATTACCTCTCTTGAAGTTCAAATCGTTAATGCTCCGTTCTTCTTCCTTGCATATGCTAGAGATTGCTTGTCTTGATAATTTGTTCTCCTATAAAATGCCTATGCATAGGAAGTATGTTAGACTTAATTGTGTTTTTCATATACTTCATGATGCTCTCTTTGTGTTTCTATTATTATCTCTCATGAGAGCATCCTTGAAATCTCAAGCCTATCTTAATGGCTATAAAGAAAGAGCTTGTTGGGAGACAACCCAATGAATAAAATATGTTCTTGTGTGTTTACACAATTATGCTACTGTTATGCTTGTGTTTTTATGTTTTAATTAGTGTTTGTGCCAAGTAAAGCCTTTGGGATGATTTGGAAGATAGTATAATTGATGCTGTTTGGAAAACAGAAAGTTTTGCGTCCAGTGCTGGAATTTTAATTCTGTAATGGACGTCAGAAAAATCTGAAATTTTTACACAATATTGGTATATGAATTGCCCACGTTGTCCTCATTTTTCAGAATTTTTGGAGTTACAGAAGTATAGCTTTTAAATAGAACTTTACAGACTGTTCTGTTTTAGACAGATTCTATTTTTGTTGCATAGTTTGCTTATTTTGATGAATCTATGGATCGTATCGGGGGGTATGAGTCATGGAGAAGTTGGAGTACAGTAGAATTATGCCAATATTAAATATGCATCAATTTACTACAGTACTTAAAGTTAAAGATTTATTTGTTATACTAACGGATCTCACGAAGGTTTTGTTGAGTTTTGTGTGATTGAAGTTTTCAAGTTTTGAGTGAGATCACGATAGACGAAGGAATAAGGAGTGGCAAGAGCCTAAGCTTGGGGATGCCCAAGGCACCCCAAGGTAATATTCAAGGAAGACTCAAGCAACTAAGCTTGGGGATGCCCCGGAAGGCATCCCGTCTTTCTTCTACCAACTATCGGTAATTTTACTTGGAGCTATATTTTTATTCGTCACATATCATGAGTTTTGCTTGGAGCGTCGTGTATTTTATGAGTCTTTGCTTTGTTTTCTTTTTAGTTTGTCACAATCATCTTTACTGGACACACCTATTTGAGAGAGCCACACGTTTATCATGATTTGTTAGAATACTCTATGTGCTTCACTTAAATCTTTTGAGCTAGGCAATTGCTCTAGTACTTCACTTAAATCTTTTTGAGCACGGCGGTGGCTATATTTTGAAGAAATATTTGAACTCTCATGCTTCACTTATATTATTTTGAGAGTTGATAAGATTAAATTTTCAAGAAATATTTTCACTCTCATGCTTCACTTATATCTTTTTGAGAGTTGATAATAGTAATGGTAATTTGCACAAGATATGAATTTGGTCCCAAAGTGATGAATATTCAAGAGGGATATAATAAAACTTTCATGAAAGATCACTGGATATGATAACTTTGATTCCTTGCAATAGTTTTGCGATATGGAGATGATAATATGTGAGTCATGTTAGTGAGTAATTGTGATTTAGTAAGAATATTGGTGTTAAGGTTTGTGATTCCCTATGCATGCACATAAAGTCAATAGTTATGCAACGAAATTATATCCTACTTATGGTGCATTATTCGGTGTTAGTTATGTTCAATGCATGTTTATGACCATTTTCGCGTTTTGGTTGGTCGCTTCTCAATCTATTTGCTAGCCTTCATTTGTACTAAGCGGGAATACTGCTTGTGCATCTAACTCCTTAAACCTAAGTTGTGCCAAATGAGTCCACCATACCTACCTATATGCGGTATTTCCATGCCGTTCGAAGTAAATTTGCATGTGCCAACTCTAATTTTTTCAAAATGATTTCATGTTTTGTGTGCCCGTACCGCTCATGAAGCGGCAGGGGGTGGCCAATATTTTCCATGCTAGGTGTGTTATTCTCACAATGAGTGTTTATTCACTTGTCATTGCACGAGAGAGTGGCAGGTAATAGGGATGCCCAGTTCCGAAATGAAAAAAAATTATATGATGATAATAATAAATTCCTTGGAAAGTGTTGGTATGGAGGACACCCGTGGATACGGCTAGCCATGGATTGTGAAAGAATGGTGGAAAGGAAATAAACTTTATTTTTTGTTTGGGAACCGCCTATAATGTGTCTAGCATGGAAGATATTGGGAATCCTCGGTCGTTTTCGTTGATAGGAAAAGCATGCCTCTCAAAACAATTTTATCTCTCTAATTTTAGCCTTGAGCTCTGGCACCTATGCAAATCTCTGCTTCCCTCTGCGAAGGGCCTATCTATTTACTTTTATGCAATTTTTATTTTTATTTTGAGTCTCCATCTTCTCTTACAAAGCACCAACTAGAGAGAACTATTGTCAAACTTGTGCATTGTGTGTAGCTAATATTGAGTATGTTTCATGAATGGATCAATGATTGAGCATACTGGGCTAGGGATAACTTTCTTTAGCGTTGATATTTTGAAAGACATGGTTGCTTGTTAGTATGCTTGAGTATTTATGTCTTCATGTCAAACTATAGACTATTGCTTTGAATCATTCAAGTCCAAATGTCCATGCTACAAAAGAAAAGAGTATATGATGAATATGATAGGTAGCATTCCACATCAAAAATTCTGTTTTTATCATTTACCTACTCGAGGACGAGCAGGAACTAAGCTTGGGGATGCTTGATACGTCTCCAACGTATCTATAATTTTTGATTGTTCCATGCTATTATAGTATCAATCTTGGATGTTTTATATACATGTACAAGCAACTATATATATCATTTTTTGGGACTAACCTATTAACTTAGTGCCCAGTGCCAGTTGCTGTTTTTTTTTGCCTGTTTTTGGTTTTTCAGAATATCAGTACCAAACAAAGTCCAAATGCCACGAAACTTTTTGGAGATTTTTTTCTGGACATAAGAGACACTAGAAGCTTTGGGAGAGGGCCAGAAAACAGAGGTGGTGGCCACGAGCCACTGATAGCCCTCAAATATAGGGGATCGCAACAATTTTCGAGGGTAGAGTATTCAACCCAAATTTATTGATTCGACACAAGGGGAGCCAAAGAATATTTGCAAGTATTAGCAGTTGAGTTTTCAATTCAACCACACCTGGAAACTAAATATCTGCAGCAGAGTGATCAGTAGCACAGTAGTATGATAGTTTGATAGCAGTAGCAATAATAGTAACAGTAGCAGTAACGGTAGCAGCAGTAGTTTGGTAGCAATGGTAGCAGTAGTAACTTAGCAAAGAACAATATGTGAAAAGCTCGTAGGCATTGGATCGGTGCTATTGTTGGATAACATTCATCATTTAACAGTCATAACCTAGGGCGACACAGAACTAGCTCCAATTCATCAATGTAATGTAGGCATGTATTCCGTATATAGTCATACGTGCTTGCGATAAGAACTTGCATGACATCTTTTGCCCTACCCTCCCGTGGCAGCGGGGTCCATAAGGAAACTAAGGGATATTAAGGCCTCCTTTTAATAGAGAACCGGAACAAAGCATTAACACATAGTGAATACATGAACTCCTCAAACTATGGCAATCACCGGAAAGAATCCCAATTATTGTCACCTTGGGGTATGCGGATCATAACACATAGCAGGTGCATATAACTTGCAAAATCGGATCAAGAACACAAATATATTCATGAAAACATAAAGGGTTCAGATCTGGAATCATGGCACTCGGGCCCTAGTGACAAGCATTAAGCATAGCAAAGTCATAGCAACATCAATCTCAGAACATAGTGGATACTAGGGATCAAGCCCTAACAAAACTAACTCGATTACATGATAAATCTCATCCAACTCATCACCGTCCAGCAAGCCTACGAAGGAATTACTCACTCCCGGTGGTGAGCATCATGAAATTGGTGATGAAGGATGGTTGATGATGACGATGCCGGAAAATCCCCCTCTACGGAGCCCCAAACGGACTCCAGATATGGCTTCCCGATGAAGAACAGGAGGTGGCGGCGGCTCCGTATCGTGAAACGCAATGAAACTTCCTTTCCTATTTTTTTCTCTGAAATTGTGAATTTATAGCGTTGGAATTAGGTCAGACGGAGCCATGTGGGCCCCACGAGGTACCAGGGTGTGCCCTGGTGCCTCGTGGGCATTGGGTGGCCCCCTCCAGTGGATCTTGGTTCCAGTATTTTTTATTTATTCCATAAAAAATCTCCAAAAAGTTTCATCCAATTCCAAGAACTTTTATTTCTGCACAAAAAACAACACAATGGCAATTCTGCAGAAAACAACGTCAGTCCGGGTTAGTTCCATTCAAATCATGCGAATTAGGGGCCAAAACAAGAGCAAAAGTGTTTGGAAAAGTAGATACGACGGAGACGTATCAGCCACCAGGGCGCGCCCCAGGGGGGTGGCGCGCCCTGGTGCCTCATGGGCCCACCTCTGCTCCGTTTGACCTAATTCCACCTCTATAAATACTCTACAATCGGGAAACTAATAGAGAAGTTTTAATACTTTTTCCACCGCCGCAAGTTCCTGTTCTCGAGAGATCCCATCTAGAGGCCTTTTCCGGCACTCTACCGGAGGGGGATTCGATCACGGAGGGGCTCTACATCAACCTTGCTACCCTTCCGATGATGCGTGAGAAGTTTACCACAGACCTTCGGGTCCATAGTTAGTAGCTAGATGGCTTCTTCTCTCTTTTTGATCTTCAATACAATGTTCTCCTCGATGTTCTTGGAGTTCTATCCAATGTAATCACTTTTTGCGGTGTCTTTGTTTGGATCCGATGAATTGTGAGTTTATGATTAGATTATCCATGAATATTATTTGAGTTTTCTCTGAACTCTTTTATGCATGATTGTTATATCTTTGCATTTCTCTCCGATCTATTGATTTGGTTTGGCCAACTAGATTGATTTATCTTGCAATGGGAGAGGTGTTTTGTAATGGGTTCGATCTTGTGGTGCTCAATCCCAGTGACAGAAAGGGACATGACACGTATGTATCATTGCTATTAAGGGTAAAAAGATGGGGTTTATTCATGCGTGAGTTTACTTTGTCTACATCATGTCATCTTGCTTAAGGCCTTACTCTGTTCTTTATGAACTTAGTACTCTAGATGCATGTTGGATAGCGGTCGATGTGTGGAGTAATAGTAGTAGATGCAGAATCGTTTCGGTCTACTTGTCTCGGACGTGATACCTATATACATGATCATTGCCTTGGATATCGTCATGATTATTTGCTTTTCTATCAATTGCCCAACAGTAATTTGTTCACCCACCGTATGCTATTTTAATGCTTGTTGACACTTAAGATAAATCATTATCCACTCCTAGCTACTTAAGCATGGCATGAGCAACTATAATCTCTAATTGTCATCATAAACATGTTTAATCATAACATGCTGAATCTTTGATACTGAGTTAAACATATTTACAAAAACAAAGAACAAATTGAGTTCATACCCGCTTTTCCTTGCCACAGTCACTTCATCAAATCATCGTCATTATTGCCTTTCACTTGCACGACCGAATGATATGAAAATAATAATAGTGCAAGAATGCCGTGGACTAAGCTGGAATCTGCAAACATTTTATTCAAAGGAGAAGACAAGGTAAAATGGGCTCTTTGTTAGATCAACAATAATGCATATGAGAGCCACTCAACATTTTCATCGTGGTCTTCTCCTTACAATGACTCAACAAAAGAAAAGAATTTCGGAGAAACACACGGAAATATTTTTGGAGTTTTTGGTTTTTCTGAAGGAAGCGAAATAAAGAAGAAAATGAAAAACGAGAAAAACTATTTACACGGGAAAGCTCCCAACAAGTAAAAGAAGAAACGAGAAATCTTTTTGGGTTTCTTTTACTACTACGAAACTACAACTAATTAAACTAGAAAGAAAAACCAAAAAGAAGCGAGAAATGTTTTTGGATTTTCTCAAAGTTTTTCAAACACACAAGAAGAAAGCGAGAAAAATAAAATTAACATGGGTTATACAATGAAAAAGTATGAACACTGACAACTAGAATGAAATGTGTAAGCATGAATGTAGTGTCAGTGAGAGATACGTACTCCCCCAAGCTTAGGCTTTTGCCTAGCTTGGTCTACGGCCATCCGTAGTAGCCATCCGGTCCCATATGAAACTCCTGAGGCGGCGGCACCCGAGCGTCCCAATCCCGGGGCTCCTCCTCTGCCGCTGCCAACGCGTTCCGGTAAGCGATGATGTCCGGGGGCATCACGGTATATCCGTTCCTGGCATGAAAATCAAACAAAGCAGGTGCAGGCAACAGAATAATATCACGAGTATCTTCACTAAAAACCAAGTTATAACGAATGTTGTGAGGAGGCTCAGGAGCATCAAGAAAGTGGTGGTCCCTCATGGACTAGTGATCTAAATAAACTCTGGGCAACAAACAATCATGAGGTTGTATGTTAACATTAAAACGTCTCGCTAAGCGAGTAGCATAAATACCACCATGAATTTTACCCCTAGTTCTATTAGTGTGCAGGCGGCGTGCAATGATAGCTCCCGGGTTATAAGTGTTGTCATTATGCAGTGCACGACGTAAAATGGCAAAGTCAGGTGCAGCTAACACACTACCTTGCTCCCTTGCAATCAGGCATTTCCCTAAGAATAAAGCAAAGTAATGAACAGAGGGAAATTGCAAGCTAGTGGCTCGGGCTTTCGACACGCCCCTTGTCTCTCCCACAGTTAAAGTGTGGAGGAAACCCTCAAACTCCTCCAGGCGAGGCTCTCTAATTTCCCCATCAAAGGGAATCAAACTTATCTCACAAAATTCAGCTAGAGGTATCTGATAATGTTCAGCATATAAATCAAAGTGCACCTCAAGGGGTTCGAGCCTACTCAGAAAATGAAAGTTTTGCACAAATGAATTTGTAAGGATGTGGTGCTGGTCACACTCATTTGCGAGGAAGTCGGCCAGTCCGGCATTTGCAATGAATTGCGCAAACTCTTGGTAGAATCCAACTTCGTTCATGAAGGCATTGTGCGGCCATTCGCACGGCCGGACCTCCGTCCTACGCGGAATGTTGAGGTCACTATCCGAGGACTCCCCAAGGACTCCCTTGGCGTTTCGCTTCGAGGAACTCCTCCGAAAGATATTCATTTTCCTAAGAACAAATTTCAAGGAGCAATCTCCCAAAACAGTTTCAGAAACGGAGCTCCGAGTAAAGAGATCGAAAATTTCAGCTTTGTGAGCAAGAACACGAGAGAGAGAGCTACCAGGAATTTTTGCTAGAGGTAAGAGACGAAGTGAGCTGAAGGAATAAGTGAGGGGGTCCTTGTGGGGCCCACAAGGTACCTGGGCGCGCCAGGGGGTGGCGCGCCCTGGTGCCTCGTGGCACCTGGGGCACCCCCCTTGTATGTGTCCAGTGCCAAAAATTCTTAAATATTACATAAAAATTCATATCAAAATTTTATGCATTCTGAGCACTTTTATTTTTGGGCACTTTTTTATTGCACGGTTAAATCGGAAAACAGGATAATCATGGCATTTTATTGCATTTAACCAAAAATAACAGAAAATAAAAAGTAGGTATAGAAGGTTGTGCTTACTAAATTCATCGACCACATGCCCCTCAAAAAGAATCCATTAATAAGGTTGATCAGGTCTTATTAACAAACCATTTCCGAGTGACATGAAACCGAAGAACTTTCGTATAACACTAAGTTACCTCAACGGGGATATGCATCTCCCCGATAATAAGAGTTTCCTATTTCTTTTTGACAGTAGGATGAGGGATTTAAAAACTTCCAATAGTAATTGTTGGAGTCTTTTCAATAATATGAATACCATTCACTTGAAATTGTTTCTTCGGAAAGTGCACTGTATGTTCATTACCATTGATATGAAAAGTGACCTTGCTTTTGTTGCAATCAATAACAGCCCCTGCAGTATTCAAGAAGGGTCTACCAAGGATAATCGACATGTTGTCGTCCTCGGGCATATCAAGTATAACAAAGTCTGTTAGAATAGTAACATTCGCAACTACAATGGGCACATCCTCACAAACACCGATAGGTATGGCAGTTGATTTGTCAGTCATTTGCAATGATATTTCAGTGGGAGTGAGTTTATTCAAATCAAGTCTTTTAGATAAATATAAAGGCATAACACTAACACCGGCTCCTAAATCACACAAAGAAATTTTGACATAATTTCGTTTAATGGAGCATGGTATAGTTGGTATTCCTGGATCTCCTAGTTTCTTAGGTACTCCATCCTTAAAAGAATAATTTGCAAGCATGGTAGAAATTTTAGCTTCAGGTATCTTTCTTTTATTTGTGACAATGTCTTTCATGTATTTAGCATAAGGAGGCATCTTTATAATATCAGTCAAACGAGTGCGCAAAAAGACTGGCCTAAGCATTTCAGCAAAGCATTCAAATTCTTCCTCATCCTTTTTCTTAGATGGTTTAGGAGGAAAGGGCATGGGTTTTTGAACCCATGGTTCTCTTTCTTTACCATGTTTTCTAGCAACGAAGTCTCTTTTATCATAACGTTTATTTTTAGAAGGTGGGTCATCAAGATCAACAGCAGGTTCTACTTCAACATCATTATCAGGTTCTTTATCATTATCATGTTGGATGTCCACATGAGCATCATCATTATTATTATCATCAGGTGGTTGTACATTACCAGATTGTGTTTCAGCATCAGAAATAGAAACATCATTACTATCTTCTAAGGGTTTTTCTACCTCGGGTTCACTAGAAGTATGCAAAGACCTATCATTTTTCTTTTTCTTTTTCTTTTTAGATGGACTAGGTGCATCAACATTAATTCTTTGAGAATCTTGTTCAATTCTTTTAGGGTGACCTTCAGGATAAAGTGGCTCCTGAGTCATTCTACCTCCTCTAGTCATTACTCTAACAGCATGATCATTCATATTGTTATTCATTTCATTGAGCAATTCACTTTGAGATTTAGCAACTTGTTCTAATTGAGTTTGAACCATAGATGCATGTTTACTCACACCTTTAACATCATTAGCAATTCTAAATAAAAAGTCACTCAAGTGATCGATCATGTAGGCATTTCGTTTCAATTGTTTCATGACATTTGCATTGAAGTGATCTTGCTTAATAATATAATTGTCAAATTCATACAAGCATTGACTAGGAGGTTTGTTATAAGGAATATCACTTTCATCAAACTTTATAAGAGAATTTACCTCTACTACCTGTGACGGTGTGTCAAGACCATGTATTTCTTCAATAGGTGGTAGATTCTTAACATCCTCAGCTTTAATACCTTTTTCCTTCATACATTTCTTTGCTTCTTGCATATCCTCAGGACTGAGATATAAAATACCCCTCTTCTTCGGAGTGGGTTTGGGCGGTGGTTCAGGAAGTGTCCAATCGTTATCATTCTTCAATATATTATTCAATAATTCCTCAGCTTGTTCGATAGTCCGTTCCCTGAAAACACAACTCGCACAACTATCTAGGTAGTCCCTAGAAGCATCGGTTAGTCCATTATAGAAGATATCAAGTATTTCATTTTTCTTAAGAGGATGATCAGGCAAAGCATTAAGTAATTGGAGAAGCCTCCCCCAAGCTTGAGGGAGATTCTCTTCTTCAATTTGCACAAAGTTAAATATTTCCTGTAAAGCAGCTTGTTTCTTATGGGCAGGAAAATATTTTTCAGAGAAGTAATAAATCATATCCTGGGGACTACGCACACATCCAGGAGCAAGAGTATTATACCATTCCTTAGCATCACCCTTTAATGAGAAAGGAAACAACTTAAGAATATAGTAATAGCAAAAAATTTCCTCATAAGCAAATAGGGTGGCTATGTCATTTAATTTTGTAAGATGTGCCACAACGGTTTCAGTTTCATAACCATGGAAAGGATCAGATTCAACCAAAGTAATTAACTCAGGATCGACAGAGAATTCATAATCCTTATCAGTAACAAATATGGGAGAGGTAGCAAACTTAGGATCATATTTCATTCTCTCCCTCATAGATTTTTCTTTCATATCAGCAAGCAACTTTATAACTTCATGTCTATCATTACAAGCAAGAATAGCTCTAGCTGTCTCCCTATACAAGCAGTGTTCATCAGGTGTTTCAACTCTAGTAGGGGAGCTAGGCATATTAGGTGAATCATAATTCTCAAGAGATTCAACATTTTCTATTTCTTTAGCTTTAGCAATTTGTTCAGTAAGAAATTCACCAAGTGGCACAACATTATCAAGCATAGTACTAGCATCATCATGAGTATCATTCATAGCAGAAGTGGTATCATCAATAACTTGCGACATATCAGAATTAATAGCATGTGGTGGTGTTGCAAGTTTACTCAAAACAGAAGGTGAATCAAGTGCAGAGCTAGATGGCAGTTCCTTACCTCCCCTCGTCTTAGAGGGAACGATCTTGGTCTTAGTGTCTTTAAGATTCTTCACAGTGATCAACAGATATAAATCCCAAGTGACTTAGCAAATAAAGCTATGCTCCCTGGCAACGGCGCCAGAAAAAGGTCTTGATAACCCACAAGTATAGGGGATCGCAACAGTTTTCGAGGGTAGAGTATTCAACCCAAATTTATTGATTCGACACAAGGGGAGCCAAAGAATATTTGCAAGTATTAGCAGTTGAGTTTTCAATTCAACCACACCTGGAAACTAAATATCTGCAGCAGAGTGATCAGTAGCACAGTAGTATGATAGTTTGATAGCAGTAGCAATAATAGTAACAGTAGCAGTAACTGTAGCAGCAGTAGTTTGGTAGCAATGGTAACAGTAGTAACTTAGCAAAGAACAATATGTGAAAAGCTCGTAGGCATTGGATCGGTGATATTGTTGGATAACATTCATCATGTAACAGTCATAACCTAGGGCGACACAGAACTAGCTCCAATTCATCAATGTAATGTAGGCATGTATTCCGTATATAGTCATACGTGCTTGCGATAAGAACTTGCATGACATCTTTTATGCTACCCTCCCGTGGCAGCGGGGTCCATAAGGAAACTAAGGGATATTAAGGACTCCTTTTAATAGAGAACCGGAACAAAGCATTAACACATAGTGAATACATGAACTCCTCAAACTATGGCAATCACCGGAAAGAATCCCAATTATTGTCTCCTTGGGGTATGCGGATCATAACACATAGCAGGTGCATATAACTTGCAAAATCGGATCAAGAACACAAATATATTCATGAAAACATAAAGGGTTCAGATCTGGAATCATGGCACTTGGGCCCTAGTGACAAGCATTAAGCATAGCAAAGTCATAGCAACATCAATCTCAGAACATAGTGGATACTAGGGATCAAGCCCTAACAAAACTAACTCGATTACATGATAAATCTCATCCAACTCATCACCGTCCAGCAAGCCTACGAAGGAATTACTCACTCCCGGCGGTGAGCATCATGAAATTGGTGATGAAGGATGGTTGATGATGACGATGCCGGAAGATCCCCCTCTACGGAGCCCCAAACGGACTCCAGATCTGGCCTCCCGATGAAGAACAGGAGGTGGCGGCGGCTCCGTATCGTGAAATGCAATGAAACTTCCTCTCCTATTTTTTTCTCTGAAATTGTGAATTATAGCGTTGGAATTAGGTCAGACAGAGCCATGTCGGCCCCATGAGGTACCAGGGCGCGCCTGGGGGGTGGAGCGCCCTGGTGTCTCATGGGCACCGGGTGGCCCCCCTCCAGTGGATCTTGGTTCCAGTATTTTTTATTTATTCCATAAAAATCTCCAAAAAGTTTCATCCAATTCCATGAACTTTTATTTCTGCACAAAAAACAACACAATGGCAATTCTGCAGAAAATAGCGTCAGTCCGGGTTAGTTCCATTCAAATCATGCAAATTAGGGGCCAAAACAAGAGCAAAAGTGTTTGGAAAAGTAGCTACGACGAAGACGTATCAGCCACCAGGGCGCGCCCCAGGGGGGTGGCGCGCCCTGGTGCCTCGTGGGCCCACCTCTACTCCGTTTGACCTAATTCCACCTCTATAAATACTCTAAAATTGGGAAACTAATAGAGGAGTCCACAAAATACTTTTTCCACCACCGCAAGTTCCTGTTCTCGAGAGATCCCATCTGGAGGCCTTTTCCGGCACTCTGCCGGAGGGGGGGTTCGATCACGGAGGGGCTCTACATCAACCTTGCTACCCTTCCGATGATGCGCGAGTAGTTTACCACAGACCTTCGGGTCCATAGTTAGTAGCTAGATGGCTTCTTCTCTCTTTTTGATCTTCAATACAATGTTCTCCTCGATGTTCTTGGAGTTCTATCCAATGTAATCACTTTTTGCGGTGTCTTTGTTGGGATCCGATGAATTGTGAGTTTATGATCAGATTATCCATGAATATTATTTGAGTTTTCTCTGAACTCTTTTATGCATGATTGTTATAGCTTCGTATTTCTCTCCAATCTATTGATTTGGTTTGGCCAACTAGATTGATTTATCTTGCAATGGGAGAGGTGCTTTGTAATGGGTTCGATCTTGCGGTGCTCAATCCCAGTGATAGAAAGGGACATCACATGTATGTATCGTTGCTATTAAGGGTAAAAAGATGGGGTTTATTCATGCGTCAGTTTACTTTGTCTACATCATGTCATCTTGCTTAAGGCCTTACTCTGTTCTTTATGAACTTAGTACTCTAGATGCATGCTGGATAGCGGTCGATGTGTGGAGTAATAGTAGTAGATGCAGAATCGTTTCGGTCTACTTGTCTCGGACGTGATGCCTATATACATGATCATTGCCTTGGATATCGTCATGATTATTTTCTTTTCTATCAATTGCCCAACAGTAATTTGTTCACCCACCGTATGCTATTTTCAAGAGAGAAGCCTCTAGTGAAAACTATGGGCCCCGGGTCTACCTTTATCATATATTGAAATTCTTAAAAATACCTTGCTGCAATTTTACTTTATTTATTTTATTTTGTATTTTTGTTCGATCTATCTATTTATCACTATACAATTTAATCTTGCAATTAACCGCCAAGGGATTGATAACCCCTTGTTCGCGTTGGGTGCAAGGATTTGTTATTTTGTGTGCAGTTGCTGCTAATGAGTTGTTGCGTGATTCTCCTACTAGATTGATAACCTTGGTTTCATAACTGAGGGAAATACTTATCTCTACTGTACTGCATCATCCCCTCCTCTTCGGGGAAATCCCAATGCAGCTCACAAGTAGTAGTTATCAAGATCAACAGTAGGTTCTATTTCAACATCATTATCAAGTTCTTTATCATTATCCGATTGGGCATCTATATGAGCATCATCATTATTATTATCATCAGGTGAATGTTCATTACCAGATTGTGTTTCAGCATCGGAAATAGAAACACCATTATTATCTTCTAAGGGTTTTTCTACCTCAGGTTCACTAGAAGTATGCAAAGTCCTATCATTTTTATTTTTCTTTTTCTTTTTAGATGGACTAGGTGCATCAACATTAATTCTTTGAGAGTCTTGTTCAATTCTTTTAGGGTGACCTTCAGGATAAAGTGGCTCCTGAGTCATTCTACCTCCTCTAGTCATTACTCTAACAACATGATCGTTCATATTGTTATTCATTTCATTGAGCAATTCACTTTGAGATTTAGCAACTTGTTCTAATTGGGTTTGAACCATAGATGCATGTTTACCTACACCTTTGACATCATTAGCAATTCTAAACAACAAGTCACTCAAGCGATCAATCATGTAGGCATTTCGTTTCAATTGTTTCATAACATTTGCATTGAAATGATCTTGCTTAATAATATAATTGTCAAATTCATACAAACATTGACTAGGAGGTTTGTTATAAGGAATATCACCTTCATCAAACTTTATAAAAGAGCTTACCTCTACCACCTGTGGCGGTGTGTCAAGACCATGTATTTCCTCAATAGGTGGCAAATTCTTAACATCTTCAGCCTTAATACCTTTTTCCTTCATACATTTCTTTGCTTCTTGCATATCTTCAGGACTGAGAAATAGAATACCCCTCTTCTTCGGAGTGGGCTTAGGCGGTGGTTCGGAAAGTGTCCAATCATTATCATTCTTCTATATATTATTCAATTGCTCCTCAGCTTGTTCAATAGTCCGTTCCCTGAAAACACAACCAGCACAACTATCTAGGTAGTCCCTAGAAGCATTGGTTAGTCCATTATAGAAGATATCAAGTATTTCATTTTTCTTAAGAGGATGACCAGGCAAAGCGCTAAGTAATTGGAGAAGCCTCCCCCAAGCTTGAGGGAGATTCCCTTCTTCAGTTTGCACAAAGTTAAATATTTCCTGTAAGGCAGCTTGTTTTTTATGAGCAGGAAAATATTTTTCAGAGAAGTAATAAATCATATCCTGAGGACTACGCACACAACCAGGAGCAAGAGTATTATACCATATCTTAGCATCACCCTTTAGTGAGAAAGGAAATAACTTAAGAATATAGTAATAGCGAATTTTTTCCTCATGAGCGAATAGGGTGGCTATATCATTTAATTTTGTAAGATGTGCCACAACGGTTTCAGTTTCATAGCCATGGAAAGGATCAGATTCAACCAAAGTAATTAACTCAGGATCAACAGAGAATTCATAATCCTTATCAGTAACAAATATGGGAGAGGTAGCAAACTTAGGATCATATTTCATTCTCTCCCTCATAGATTTTCTTTCATTTCAGCAAGTAATTTGATAACTTCATCTCTATCATTACAAGCAAGAATAGCTCTAGTCGTCTCCCTATCAAAGACATGTTCATTAGGTGATTCAACTCTAGTAGGAGAGCTAGGCATAATAGGTGAATCATAATTCTCAAGAGTTTCAACATTTTTAGCATTCCCAATTTCTTTAGCTTTAGCAAGTTGTCCATCAAGAAATTCACCAAGTGGCACAGTATTATCAAGCATAGTACTAGCATCATCATAAGTATCATTCATAGCAGAAGTAGTATCATTAATAACTTGCGACATATCAGAATGCATAACAGGTGGTGGTGTTGCAAGCTTACTCAAAATAGAAGGTGAATCAAGTGCAGAGCTAGATGGCAGTTTCTTACCTCCCCTCGTCTTAGAGGGAACGATCTTGGTCTTAACGTCTTTCAGATTCTTCATAGTGATCAACAAATATAAATCCCAAGTGACTCAGCAAATAGAGCTATGCTCCCCGGCAACGGCGCCAGAAAAAGGTCTTGATAACCCACAAGTATAGGGGATCGCAACAGTTTTCAAGGGTAGAGTATTCAACCCAAATTTATTGATTCGACACAATGGGAGCCAAAGAATATTTGTAAGTATTAGCAGCTGAGTTGTCAATTCAACCACACCTGGAGACTAAATATCTGCAGCAGAGTGATCAGTAGCACAATAGTATGGTAGTTTGATAGCAATAACTATAATAGTAATAGTAGTAGTAACGATAGCAGCAATAGTTTTGTAACAATTATGACAGTAGTAACTTAGCAAAGAACAATATGTGAAAAACTTGTAGGCATTGGATCGGTGATTATGTTGGATAACATTCATCATGTAATAGTCATAACCTAGGGCGACACAGAACTAGCTCCAATTCATCAATGTAATGTAGGCATGTATTCCGTATATAGTCATACGTGCTTGTGATAAGAACTTGCATGACATCTTTTGTCCTACCCTCCCGTGGCAGCAGGGTCCATAAAGAAACTAAGGGATATTAAGGCCTCCTTTTAATAGAGAACCGGAACAAAGCATTAACACATAGTGAATACATGAACTCCTCAAACTATGGTAATCACCGGAAAGAATCCCAATTATCGTCACCTTGGGGTATGCGGATCATAACACATAGCAGGTGCGTATAACTTGCAAGATTGGATCAAGAACACAAATATATTCATGAAAACATAAAGGGTTCAGATCTGAAATCATGGCACTCGGGCCCTAGTAACAAGCATTAAGCATAGCAAAGTCATAGCAACATCAATCTCAGAACATAGTGGATACTAGGGATCAAGCCCTAACAAAACTAACTCGATTACATGATAAATCTCATCCAACCCATCACTGTCCAGCAAGCCTACGAAGGAATTACTCACTCCCGGCGGTGAGCATCATGAAATTGGTAATGGAGGATGGTTGATGATGACGATGACGGAAGATCCCGCTCTTCGGAGCCCCGAACGGACTCCAGATCTGGCCTCCCGATGAAGAACAGGAGGTGGCGGCAGCTCCGTATCGTAAGACACGATGAAACTTCCTCTCTTATTTTTTTTCTCTGGAATTGTGAATTTATGGGCTTGAGATTAGGATCAGCGGAGCCACGTGGGCCCCACAAGCCACCAGGGCGCGCCAGGGGGGTGGCGTGCCCTGGTGCCTCGTGGGCAGCAGGTGGCCCCCCTCCAGTGGATCTTGGCTCTAGTATTTTTTATTTATTCCATAAAAAATCTCCAAAAAGTTTTGTCCAATTCCAAGAACTTTTATTTCTGCACAAAAAAACAACACCATGGTAGTTCTGCTCAAAACAGCGTCAGTCCGGGTTAGTTTCATTCAAATCATGCAAATTAGAGTTCAAAACAAGAGCAAAAGTGTTTGGAAAAGTAGATACGACGGAGATGTATCAGCATCTGGTGGTACTTCTGGATAGGTGTGTTGCGGAACTCTGCGTCCTTGGGGTGAGCCTAAGAAAGAAAGAGTAGTGGTTAATTAGTCCGGCAATGGCTCATAGACTTAAACAGCTGATCAGTAGAGTGGCATGGTTTGTGAGCTAACCGCGATGTGGCCTTGGTAGTGCTCTGCCTCCAACAGGATCGTGGAGGTCTCCTCATCCCATGAAGCACCGCTCAGGTCTCTCAGCATGGAGCAGGTGTAGGATCGAAAGTATGTCTAGAGGGGGGTGATTAGACTACTTGACCAAATAAAAACATAACCTTTTCCCAATTTTAGATGTAGCAGATTTTAGCAAGTATACAAGTCAAGCATCACCCTACACATGCAATTCTAAGAGTGTAGCAACGGAAAGTAAACAATTGCATATGTAAGTAAAGGAGGGGATCGAAGATTTCAAACGCAATGGAGACATGATGGTTTTTGGCGTGGTTCCGATAGGTGGTGCTATCGTACGTCCACGTTGATGGAGACTTCAACCCACGGAGGGTAACGGCTGTGCGAGTCCACGGAGCGCTCCACCCACGAAGGGTCCACGAAGAAGCAACCTTGTCTATTCCACCATGGCTTACGTCCATGAAGGACTAGCCTCACTCGGGTAGATCTTCATGAAGTAGGCGATCTCCTTGCCCTTACAAACTCCTTGGTTCAACTCCACATCATGTCGGAGGCTCCCAAGTGACACCTAACCAATCTAGGAGACACCACTCTCCAAAAGGTAATAGACGGTGTGTTGTTGATGAACTCCTTGCTCTTGTGCTTCAAATGATAGTCTCCCCAACACTCAAACAACTCCTCACAGATTTGGCTATGGTGGAAGAAGGATTTGAGTGGAAAGCAACTTGGAAAAGGCTAGAAATCAAGGTTCAAATGGTTGGAATGGAATCTCTTGATCTCAACACATGAGTAGGTGGTTCTCTCTCAGAAAATGTATGGTAGAAGTGTAGGAACATTCCTATGGCTCTCCTTACTAAGCAAGAAGTGGTGGAGGGGTATATATAGCCTCCACACAAGATCCAACCGTTACACACTTTTGACCCAACTCGGTGGCACCGATCAGAAATCTCGGTGGCACCGAACTGTGTAAAAGATATGAACGTTAGGAATCTCGGCGGGACCGACTGGAACAACTCGGATGGACCGATGTGCAATGGTTCGGGAAAACCTTGTCTCGGTGGCACCGATTGCATCAACTCGGTGGGACCGAAGTGAAACAATAAGGCAACAGAGAGTTGGCAAGTCATCTCGGTGAGACCGATTTGCAAAACTCGGTGGGACCGAAGTAAGTGCAAACGATTACAGAGAGTTGGCAAGGCCATCTCAGTGGGACCGAGATCCATATCGGTGGATCCGATTTGTTAGGGTTTTGGCAGTGGCTAAGTCCAGATGAACTCGGTGGCTCCGGATAGGAAATTTTGGTGGGGCCGAGTTGGAAAGTAGGTTTTTGGACATATTTGGATGGAGAAAGTGGTTGAGGGTTTTGGAGTACTGTCACTAAGCACTTGAGCAAAAAGACCATTAAGCAACACCTCATCCCCTTTTAATAGTATTGGCTTTCCTATGGACTCAATGTGATCTTGGATCACTAAACCAAAAATGTAGAGTCTTGAGCTTTTGCCAATCCATGTCCTTAGCATTTTGAGGGGTTCACATCTCTAGTCCTTGCCATGCCAATCATTGAACATCCTGAAATCTTTAACTTGAATGGATATTAGTTCAATGAGATATATGTTGTTATGAATTACCAAAACCACCAAGGGAGCAAATGTGCTTTCAATCTCCCCCTTTTTGGTAATTGATGACAACATATAGATCAAAGCTTTGACAAATGATTAAATTAATGGAATACATCGTCGCTTTGAGAAGTATGTGATAAGCAAGAGCTCCCCCTAAATTTGTGCATTATTAATAATTTGCGTTTGAATGCAAATGCACAATCCATTAGGATCATGGGTCACTCTTCCATGTCACATACAACTTGGTGGAGCGCGCAAAATGATATGAATGGAATAGTAAGCACGCATCACCAAAGGCACACGTGAATGATCATACAAGGATAAAGATAAGGATAAGCATTAAGCATCACATGAAGCATAGTATGATCAATCACACACATAGTATCTCACAAACATGGCGATCAAAGTATCTCACACACGTAGTATCAAGCACACATCAAACCAAAGTAGCATAAAGCAAATAGTAGCAAAAGAACTCAAGAAAAAACAACGAGCAAAACACTCTCTCTCGAAGCCTATGATCTATACAAATTCTCCCCCTTTGGCAACAAGTACCAAAAAGTTCAAATAGGTATAGGACTATGCGACTCTCTAGGCACGATCCTCGGAAGCTCCTGAAGGTGATCTCCGGCTGGCAGCTCCGGTGTGCGTAGACGGCGTTGAGAGAAGTGCATCCGCGAAGGCTTCAGCTAACGTATGCTGGGCTGGTGGAGTAGAGACCGAAGGTGGCACTGTAGCATCAGCAGTAGGTGCAGAGACTGTGGTCCTCGGATCCGCAATAGGCACTGCAACAGACCTGGCTGCCCTAGGCACTGTCTGGAATCTCTCAGTAGTGGGTCTGTCATCTCCACTGTCATCAGAAGTTGCCCTGGCGGCATCAACGTCATCCTTCAGCTTCTCCACAATGGTCTGTACCTCAGTGATCTTTACATCAAGATCATGAATCTTAGTCTCGACTATCCGCTCTAGGCTAGCCTAGTTCTTGGTGAGGTTGGCCAGACTTCGCTCAATCCTCAGGGTGGCTTCCAGCAGATAAGTTATCTGGTCATTCTTCGACTTGAGGTTTGCAATGGGTGCATTTGGAGCAGATGCCTCCTTGGCTGCTTTTGCTTCTGCGGCTGCTCGGATCTTCTCTTGTGCATGAGTAGATGTAGGATGCGAAGGGTCCATCACTATAACATTGTCCTCGAACTCTGGACACAGTGGGAGATGCTCACAATCAAGAAGATAAGTGCTCGTTCCAACCTTGGAGTTGATGAGCATCTGAATGTGCAGAGCATATCCACAAGATCTCTTCTGATCAGCAGCTGTCCTCTTGATGGTTTCCACAATCAAGCTCATCACCTTGAACTTATGAGGTGTATCAAAGAGGTGCAGCAAGTTGATGGAGTGGCCACGTATCATCTTATCATCTCCTGACTTGGGCAACAGAGTGTACCTCAAGATAGTGTTAGTGGTGGCCAAACCAGGTAGCAAGTGCTTTACTGACCCTAACTTGTGTGTCTCGATGTCTTTCTCTGGAATAGCTGTGTACATATTGGCCATGGAATTGTGGTCCATCTTGAGCTTGACATAGATATCAATGTCATCATCTTCTTCTTCTGGAGCACCAAGAAGAGTAGCCCACTCAGAGATGGTCGACTAGTATCTGGATCCCTCAGTCATCCACACAATTCTGCCATCTAGATAAAAATGAGTTGTGGAGTAGAATTGCATGATCATCTCATCATTCCACTTTGTAAGCTTTTGTCCAACAAAGTCATCAACACCAGCTATCCTGAAACTCTCATGAACATAGGGGAAATAGTCCTCATTTGCATCGATGTACTTCCAATCCACCCATCTCATGTCACTGACGATTGGCTTCTTATCAAGCAGTACAGTCTCATAGAAGTCTTGTTGTTCTCTGGTCTGGAAGCGGTAATCACAAGCAGTTCTTCTTCTTGCAGCATATGGATCAGACAATCTCCACTGACGCAGTCCTTTGTCCTTCCTGAGCATAATATTTTCAGCAACAGGGTGTGCATTGTCATGATCTGGAATCTTGGGCTTCAATTTTCTGAGCACAAGTGGCTCCTCATCAACATCAGCTTCAGGCACTGGGGCCTTGTTCTTCTCAGTTGCTGGGATATTTCTTGTGGATCTCATGGGTGCTGGAGCTTTGGGCTTGGACTTGGTGGGGGCAGCAATCCTCATAGCATCTGACATAAGCTTATGAGTCTTGGCAGGAGATGCATCAGCTGCAGGCTCCTCCTCCTCCTCATCATCAATCCTCATGGAGGGTTTGCCCATAACCTGAGCAGTTGTCTGATACGTCTCCAACGTATCTATAATTTATGAAGTATTCATGCCATGTTTATAACAATTCTATATGGTTTTGGTATGATTTGATTAGAACTAACCCGGACTGACGCTGTTTTCAGCAGAATTGCCATGGTGTTGTTTTTTGTGCAGAAATAAAAGTTCTTGGAATTGGATGAAACTTTTTGGAGATTTTTTATGGAATAAATAAAAAATACTGGAACCAAGACCCACTGGAGGGGGGCCACCCAGTGCCCACGAGGCACCAGGGCGCGCCACCCCCCCAGGCGCGCCCTGGTACCTCGTGGGGCCCACGTGGCTTCGTCTGACCTGATTCCAACGCTGAAAAATCCTATAAATAGAGAAACCCCCAGAAATAACCCTAGATGAGTTTTTACGCCACCGCAAGTCTCTCTACCTCCATGATCTCATCTACAGCCCTTTTCTGGCACCCTGCCGGAGGGGGAAATCATCACCGGAGGCCATCTTCATCATCCCGGTGGTCTCCATGACGAGGAGGGAGTAGTTCACCCTCGGGGCTGAGGGTTTGTATCAGTAGCTATGTGTTTTATCTCTCTCTCTCGTGTTCTTGATTTGGCACGATCTTGATGTATCGCGAGCTTTGTTAATATAGTTGGATCATATGGTGTTTCTTCCCTCTCTATCCTTGTTGTGATAAATCGAATCTTTTCCCTTTGAGGTTTCGTTATTGTTGGATTGAATATTTCAGATTTAAGAACACTTGATTTATGTCTTGCATATGAATACCCGTGGTGACAATGGGGTATTATATTGATTCTCTTGATATATGTTTTGGCATTCAACTCGCGGATTCCCACGGTGACATTGGGGTAATCTATGCATAGGGGTTGATGCATGTTTTCATTATCTTTTCTCCGATAGAAACTTTGGGGTGCTCCTTGGAGTTCTTTGTGTGGATTGAATATTATGATTATGAAGTTGTTTGATGCATATCGTATAATCAACTCACGGATACTTGTGGTGACATTGGAGTATCTAGGTGACATTAGAGTTGGTTGATGTGTATCATATGGTGTTATTTTAGTACAAACTCTAGGGCTATTCGTGACACTTATAGGGATAGCTCAATAGATCGATCAGAAAGGATAACTTTGAGGTGGTTTCGTACCCTACAAACAATTTCTATCTTATGTTCTCCGCTAATAGGAGCTTGGGAGTGATTCTTTATCGCACGTTGAGGGATGGTTATATGATCCAATTATGTTAGCATTGTTGAGAGATTGCACTAGTGAAAGTATGAACCCTAGGCCTTGTTTTTAAGCATTGCAATACCGTTTGTCCTCACTTTTGTTACTTGCTACCTTGCTGTTTTTATATTTTCAGATTACAAAAACATATATCTACTATCCATACTACACTTTTATCACCATCTCTTCGCCGAACTAGTGCACCTATATAATTTACCATTGTATTGGGTGTGTTGGGGACACAAGAGATTTCTTGTATTTGGTTGCAGGTTTGTTTGAGAGATACCATATTCAACCTACGCCTCCCACGGATTGATAAATCTTAGGTCATCCACTTGAGGGAAAATTGCTACTGTCCTACAAAACTCTGCGCTTGGAGGCCCAACATGAGTCTACAAGAATAAGTTGTGTAGTAGACATCAAGCTCTTTTCTGGCTCCATTGCCGGGGAGGTGAGTGCTTGAAGGTATATCTTTAGATCTTGCAATCGAATCATTTAGTTTCTTGTTTTATCACTAGTTTGGTTTATAAAAGAAAACTACAAAAAAATGGAATTGATGTTGCCTCATATTATTCGTCTTTATAATGTCTTTCTTGAAAATGATGGATCGGAAAATTGTGCTCAATTAATAGAAGAAGAATTCAATAAAATGTTTGGCATAAAATCCATGAATGATGAGCATGATTGCAATGTTTCTAGTATGAATTCTTTGAATATCCATGATGCTAATGATATGCAAAGCCATAAGCTTGGGGATGCTATGTTTGATGAAGATGATATTTTTAGCCCCCCAAGTTTTAATGAGCAAATTTATTATGATGAAAGCATGCCTCCTATTTATGATGATTATATTGATAAAAGTGGATTTGGTGAGGCCATGACTTTATTTAATGATGATTCCACTATTTTGGAAGAGGTTTCAATTGATTATGACAATAAAGTTGCTATCTATGATGATTAATGTGATGATATGTATGCTATAAAGAATAATGATAACTATGAAACTTGTCATCATGATTTTAATTTTCAATTGGATTATGCCAATCAAGTATTTCATGATAGTTATTTTGTTGAGTTTGCTCCCACTACTATTGTTGAGAAGAAAATTGCTTATGTGGAGAGTAGTAAAAATTCTATGCTTATGTATCATGACAAGAATGATTTATGTGATAGTTATATTGTTGAATTCACTCATGATGCTACTGAAAATTATTATGAGAGAGGAGCATATGCTTTTACATATCTCAAAAATATCAAGTTTCCTCTCTATGTGTTGAAAGTTTTGAAGTTATACTCGTTTTGCCTTCCTATGCTAGTTGATTCTTGCTCCCATAAATTATTTTCTCACAAAATCCCTATGCATAGGAAGTGGGTTAGGCTAAAATGTGCTTTCCTTATGTATTATGATGCTCTCTTTATGTTTCAATTCTTCACTTTTATGCGAGCATCATTGAAATCATCGTGCCTAGCTAAAAAGGCATTAAAGAAAAGCGCTTGTTGGGAGACAACCCAATATTTCTACCTACTGTTTTTGTGTGTCCATATGATTAAGCTACTGTGGTAATCATGTTTTATATGTTTTATTTCAATAATGTGCCAAGTAAAGCCTTTGGGATAGTGTGGATGCTTGTTGATTCGATTCTGTGCAAAAACAGAAACTTTTGCGTCCAGTACTAGAATTTCTATTCTGTACTGGAGCATGATAAAATTCTGACATTTTTACAGGGAATTGGTTTACAAATGTTTTACGTTTTTCTAATTTTTCAGAATTTTTGGAGGTACAGAAGTATGGTTTTTAAATCGCTTACTACACGCTGTTCTGTTTTTGATAGATTCTGTTTTCGATGCATAGTTTGCTTGTTTTAGTATTTCCATAGCTTATATTATGAGATATAAATTGTGGAAATGATAGAATACAGTAGGAATTATGTGATAACAATTATGAATCTCGTCTTGACAGTACCTAAGTGGATGATTTATTTTTATCATACTAACCTATCTCACAAGGTCCGTTAAGTTTTGTGTGATTGAAGTTTTCAAGTTTTGGGTGGGATATCGATATGAGGAGAATAAGGAGTGGCAAGACCCTAATCTTGGGGATGCCCAAGGCACCCCAAGGTAATATCCAAGGAAGACTCAAGCGTCTAAGCTTGGGGATGCCCCGGAAGGCATCCCCACTTTCGTCTTCAACACTATCGGTAACCTCACTCGGAGCTATATTTTTATTCGTCACATAATATGAGTTTTGCTTGGAGCGTCATTTTATTTTGTTGAGATTTGCTTGCTATTATCAATAATAATGTTTTGTATCTTTTATTTCAATAAAATGCCAAGTATGGCCTTTACCATGCTCAGTTTGCAAGTTTATGTGTTGCTGTTTGAAAACAGAAAGTTTTCTGTTATGTCCAGAATATTCCTGAATAGTCAGAACATGATAAAAATCTGAAATTTTTACACAGTAAGCATGCATGAGTTCTCAGTCATGTGGTAATTTTTCAAAAAAAATGGAGTTAGGGAATTATGGATTCTTATTCACCCTTTACAGACTGTTCTGTTTTGGCAGATTGCTGTTATAGTTGCATTGTTTGCATATGTTTGCATGTTTAATGTTTCTATTTGAGGATAGGAGTATTAAATATGAAGAGGTATTTAGTATGCAATGTTTAATTATAATTTTTGTGATTTGCTAAAGTAGAGAATGTTAAGGTTTTGAGTTGATTTATACTAACTTATCTCACGAGTTCTTGTTGAGTTTTGTGTGGATGAAGTTTTTAAGATTTAGGAGAAACCGTGATATGAGAGGAATTAAGGAGACACAAGAGCTCAAGCTTGGGGATGGCCAAGGCATCCCAAATTAACGGGGTGTGGGAACGAAGAGTTTTGAGAAATTTCAATCGTTCGGGCCCGCGAAGTATATATACCCGTGTGCTGTCGGTGGCTCCGAGTTGGACAACTCGGTGGCACCAATATGTGTAACTACAAGCAATTTAGCACATCGGTGGCGCCGAAATGGTTCAACTCGGTGACACCGAGATGAAAACCTAGATCAATCTAAATAATTTCGGTTGGACCGAGTGCGAGTGAATTTGTTCGGTCGAAATCATGTAGAAGGTTTTGGAAGTTCAGCCCTTTCAGATCGGTGGCTCCGAGTGCTCCTCACCCGGAGGGTCCGAAAATGACTTTGTGATGTAGCAAGAATAGAATTTGAGACAAGAAAGCATAGATAGTTAGAGAAGGTACTTAGGCATTCTTGTACATTCACTTGGCCAGAAAAACCAAGACAATCAAAACAACAAATGGATGTCCTCGAATGAAGAAAACATGCAAACCAACATGCTCACACAATAAGATAGCAAATGAAATATGTGTCAAATATGCACAACCAATTCTAGCATCTATCAAGCAATGGCGATGACTAGGTCATCTATATATGAGTATATTGACTTAGGAGTCAAATGAGAACATTTGATCATAGGTCATACTCATCGTTTAAGCACAAGTGGGGTTGCCACTTTTACATAAAGTATTGATGTGTTCACATCATTAGAGTTGCTTTAGCTCAATTTTTAGAGCAAAGCTCCCCCTAGATGTGATATCCCCCCAAAGAGGGATGAACTAACCTTGGGTTTTGTCGATGATGACTTCATGTAGATGTTGAAGATGTGGATGCTCAATGTTGATGTAGACCATCAAGAGTTGGGAGCAATCCTTTGGAGTTTTGTGCTTTCAATACCTACATGGGTTAATCCCACACAAGGAACATACAAGGATATCCATAGACATAGAGTGAAATACACATATAATGATGTCCATGAATGCAATGACTACCTTGTCCCTTGCCTTACCAACAAGAGGGTTTGTGACTCCATGAACTAGTGCAAAATGTGGAAGTTGATTGCACAAGTTCTTGCCATAAATGAATGTGAGTGAAGTTGTTTGGCACCCTCAAGAACTCTCTAGTTCTTCTTCTTTTAGACCCACATCAACTTGATGGGAATGCTTGGAGTGGTAGTAGTACTTGATGAAGTCTTGGGAACCCACTTGGCCAAGGCTTGATGAAAGAACATGTGGTGCCCCCATGTTTGGTTTTCGTAATTGATGACAATCTCTATGGACTAATGGTTGCCATGAGTTATATTGAAGGGTTTGTCCATAGGCATTTCTTGAAGTCCATTTGTTGGTTTCAAGAAGATTATGTGATGACCAAGGTGCTATTCAAGGATTTATCCAAAGATTGGTCATGTGAGAGTTGAGCCTATTTCAAGTATGTCTTGAAGAAGAAGATTGTGTGGACATTCATGTTTACCTTCAAGACATCATCTTAATGAAGAGAATTGGAAAGATTCAAGGTTGATCAAGACTAAATATGAAGAGTGATTCAAGTTGATCAACACACAAAGCGTAGAAGATGTGCCGAGTGGGATCAAGTGATCTCACGGTATGGTAAGCATTGTCCATTACATTTTGTGTACTAACCCATGTTCTATGCGAGAGTTCTTTGTGGGGTTAGGTTTGTTTCCATGGGCGTGCATCAAAAGGAAGATATCATACAACCCATGTAGGATGACATCAAGTAGTGATCGTCATCAAGTTTGCGGTGTGCAAGTTCAAGTGGAGCATCACGAAGATATCATGCTTGAAGCTTGCCGTCCATTGTGGTGACAATGGACTTGTGAAGATGTGCCGAAGAGTGGCTCACCCAAAGTGGAGTATGGGGGAGCAATCTTCTAGTCTTCATCGAGCCGGCGCAATCAAGAAAGGTGGTCCAACTTGAGGAGGTCAAGATCGTCATCATCTAGCTCAAGTGGACTATGCGCAAGGCAAAGGTTTTCCCTTGATAGGTTTTCTATTTTACCGGTCTCATGGTGGTAGTTGAGAGACCGGGTTATAGGATCGATTGCCGTACTATCAAGGGGGGCTCTCGGATGAGTAGCTTAATCGTATCTTTCATAGAGAGCTCAAACCATTGCATTCTTGCATCATCTTTCTTGGTTCTTCTTTGGTGTTTCTCTTTGTGAGTTTTTGAGCTTATGGTCATCTTCATGACAAGCTCGAGTTCATCGAAAACGGAGTTCATATATGCATCTTCTATGATGTTTTCGATGTTGGAGTTTATGCCGGTTCTTCTTTCATAGAGGTTTCTCATCTCTATATCTTAGGCATATCTCCCCTGCCACTTCTTACTATATCCAGTCGCTGTTGGATAGTATTTGTCGTCATCTATCCAACAAGCTTGAGTTTGCTCAATTCAGAGCTCATTTGCAGAAGTTATGGCAGTTCTGGTTTTATTTGTATCCTCTGTTTTCTGTGGATATTCGGTGGCATCCAAGCGGTAGTACCGCTGGGTACTTCCGTGGCACTGCCGGTTGGGGTTTCCCCGAGCGTGCAACTCTCTGTTGCCGGTCTGCAATTCACGGTAGTAGCGCGGTAGTAGCACGGTAGTACCGCTCTAGCGGTACTACCGCCCGTACTACCGCCGCCACTACCGCTTGCGGGGTTTCCTCCGTGCACACTTCTGTTTCCATTTTACCCTTCGCACGGTACTGCCGCCCTGGCTGCCTCTACTACTGCTGCCTCTCCTAGTCTAAAACCCCCTAAGCGGTAGTACCGCCAGGGGCAGCGGTAGTACCACTCCAGCGGCACTACCGTTGTACACTCAGTGTATTTCAGGCTTGTGCGAGGTAGTACCGCCTAAGCGGTAGTACCGCTTGGCTGCGGGCACAGGGAAGATAACGGTTGGATTCGAGGGCTCCTATAAAAGGGGGTCTTCTTCCCCAATGGACCTTATCCTTCTAGCTCGTGTTTGCCCCCCATTGTTGACCTTCTTCGAGCTTGCTATCTCTCAATCCCTCCAATGATTCTTGCTAGTCCTTGAGGGAAAAGAGAGAGGAGATCTAGATCTACGTTTCCACCAATCACTTTCTCCTCTATGTGAGGGGAACCCCTTGGATCTAGATCTTGGAGTTCTTGGTGTTCTCCTTGTTCTTCCTCTCATATTCCTCCATAGCTTTTGTTGCTTTGGTGGGATTTGGGAGTGAGGGACTTGACCACTTCGTGTGTTCTTGCCATTGCATTAGTTGCATCGGTTTGAGTTCTCCACGGTGATACGTGGTGGTGAAAAATTGAGAAGCTTATTAATCTTGGCTGCTTGGTACCCTAGAGCTTGTTCCTCTTGGGTGCTTGGGCGCCCTAGACGGTTGGTGGTGCTTCGGAGCTCAATCATTGTGGTGTAAAGCTCCGGGCAAGCGTCGGGGTCTCCAATTAGGTTGTGGAGATCGCCTCGAGCAATTTGACGGGTACCGGTGACCGCCCCCAAGGGTTGCCAAAGTGTACGGGTTCGGTGACCGCCCCCAAGGGTTGCCATTTGTACGGGTTCGGTGACCGCCCTCAAGGGTCCCTTAGTGGAATCACGGCATCTTGCATTGTGCGAGGGCGTGAGGAGATTACGGTGGCCCTAGTGGCTTCTTGGGGAGCATTGTGCCTCCACACCGCTCCAAACGGAGATTAGCATCCGCAAGGGTGTGAACTTCGGGATACATCGTCGTCTCCACGTGCCTCGGTTATCTCTTACCCGAGCCCTTTACTTATGCACTTTACTTTGTGATAGCCATATTGTTTCTTGTTATATATCTTGCTCTCACATAGTTGTATATCTTGCTTAGCATAAGTTGTTGGTGCACATAGGTGAGCCTAGTTGATTTAGGTTTTGTGCTTGTCAAATTAAACGCTAGTTTTATTCCGCATTTGTTCAAGCCTAAACCGTAATTATTTTAAAGCGCCTATTCACCCCCCCCCTCTAGGCGACATCCACGATCTTTCACTTGAGGCGCTTCTTCAAATGAGTCAATCTCTTCTTGAAGCTTGTCCTTGCCTTTTAGCTTGTGGTCTTGTGGTGGAAGATCTTCTTGAGCTTGTGTTCCCTCGAAGGAAGTAGGATCATACTTCTCTTGTTGAGGAACAAACTTCGTCTTGGGGTATTGATCTTCTTCCCACTCAACTCCATTGGCATTGAACTTTCGTTCAAAACCAACACCTTGGTTCTTCCGGTGCCTCCCTTACTTGCGTACAATTTCCTAAAATTGCTTACTCCCGGCAAGGCTCTTGTAGACACATTTTTCTATAATTCCTTTCAATAGAATATTTTCTTGCTCAAGTGTAACTTGGCTAAGAGAATCATTAGTGGAATCAATAGAACTACTAGAAGCAACAATATTGGATTTAGTATTGTTATTGTTAGTACTAGAGGTAGAACCCTTTTTACCCTTGTTACTAGTTTGCTTAGGTTTAACTTGTGGCATAAAGGTAGACAAGAGTAAACGTTTGGCAAGATATTAAGAACTCTTCTTTCGAAGATCGTCATTGATAGCTTTAAGAAACTCATGCTCTTGCTCTAAATTTAGCTTTTCGAAGCGTAGTTTCTCATGAGTTCTTAGAAGTTCTCTATGATCTTCTTGAGTTGTTTCATGAGCTAACTTAAGAACATTTAATTCTTTAGTTAGACGCTCAATCTCCTTCATAGCATTGTCATTCGTTTCCTCTTGACTATCATAATTACTAGCATTTTCATTATAGCTCACATCACTAGCCTTATCAACAAGTAAATCATCATCACCAAGCAAGTCATCTTCATCACTATTAAAATCAAGATACTCGGGGTGTGATACATTGGGGCCTTTTGCCATGAAGCATCTTCCAATTCCTTCATTTGGTGAGTCAAATAGATCATGGGAGTTGGATGACACAAGAGCAAGTCCGGCAACACCTTCATCTTGACTATAGTCGGAGTTGGAGTGATAGCTTCTCTTAGAGTGATTGTCGGAGTCGGAGCCAGAAACCCATTCACCAACATGAGCTTGATGTCTTCTTCTTGTGTAGCTCTTTGATGACTTGTCCTTCCTCTCCGAATCCTTGCTTCTTCGAGAGTGTCTTTGTTCATAACGATCATCTCTACTCCTTCTCTCCTTATGAGGTGATTCATCTCTTCTATGTCTTCCTCTTGGTGATTCGTCTCTTTTTTTGTAGGGAGCCGTACACTCATTGGAATAGTGTCCGAGTTTTCCACAATTGTAGCAATTACGGTCACGACTTGATGATCTTCTCTCATAATGTCTTGAGCTAGAGTTTCTTTCTTTCCCTTTGTTCTTGTAGAACTAGTTGAATCTTTTCACCATTAGGCTTATCTGTTCATTGGATACTAGCTTGTCACTTGAAATTGTTGGAGCATCGGTTGAGGCTTTGTAAGCACCACTTGATTTGTTGTGTAGCTCCTCTTTGTCCTTGAGTGACATTTCATGAGCAACAATCCTTCCAATGACTTCCGTGGGCTTGAGATCTTTGTAATTTGGGATCATTTGGATCAATGTGCAAACGGTATCATATTTTCCATCCAAAGCTCTATGTATCTTCTTGATGATGAATTTGTCGGTCATCTCTTCACTTCCTAAGCCGACAATCTCATTTGTGATGAGAGCAAGCCTAGAGTACATCTCAGCGACTCCTTCACCATCCTTCATCTTGAACTTGGCAAGTTGACTTTGAAGCACGTCCAACTTAGATTCCTTGACGGACTCGGTACCCTCATGCATATCAACCAAAGTATCCCAAATTTCCTTTGCATTCTCGAGGCGGCTGATTTTGTTAAATTCCCCGAGACACAAACCGTTGAAGAGAATGTCACAAGCTTGAGCATTGTATTGCAACATCTTCAATTCTTCTGGGGTTGCTTCACGATCCGGTTCCTTGCCATCCTCAAAGAAATCACCTTGCCAGCCAACACGAACGACAGCCCAAACGGCGGGGTTATGACCAAGAATATGCATTTCATCTTATGTTTTCAACTAGCAAAGTTTGTACCATCAAAATATGGACCTCTACGGTGATAATTACCCTCACTATACGCCATACTCTCCTAGGTTGTGAAACCAAAGCAATGGAGAGCAAAGCTCTGATACCACTTGTAGGATCGAAATTATGTCTAGAGGGGGGTGATTAGACTACTTGACCAAATAAAAACCTAACCTTTTCCCAATTTTAGATGTAGGCAGATTTTAGCAAGTATACAAGTCAAGCATCACCCTACACATGCAATTCTAAGAATGTAGCAGCGGAAAGTAAACAATTGCATATGTAAGTAAAGGAGGGGATCGAAGATTTCAAACGCAATGGAGACATGGTGGTTTTTGGCGTGGTTCCGATAGGTGGTGCTATCGTACGTCCACGTTGATGGAGACTTCAACCCACGGAGGGTAACGGCTGCGCGAGTCCACGGAGCGCTCCACCCACGAAGGGTCCACGAAGAAGCAACCTTGTCTATTCCACCATGGCTTACGTCCATGAAGGACTAGCCTCACTCGGGTAGATCTTCACGAAGTAGGCGATCTCCTTGCCCTTACAAACTCCTTGGTTCAACTCCACATCATGTCGGAGGCTCCCAAGTGACACCTAACCAATCTAGGAGACACCACTCTCCAAAAGGTAATAGACGGTGTGTTGTTGATGAACTCCTTGCTCTTGTGCTTCAAATGATAGTCTCCCCAACACTCAAACAACTCCTCACAGATTTGGCTATGGTGGAAGAAGGATTTGAGTGGAAAGCAACTTGGAAAAGGCTAGAAATCAAGGTTCAAATGGTTGGAATGGAATCTCTTGATCTCAACACATGAGTAGGTGGTTCTCTCTCAGAAAATGTATGGTAGAAGTGTAGGAATGTTCCGATGGCTCTCCTTACGAAGTAAGAAGTGGTGGAGGGGTATATATAGCCTCCACACAAGATCCAACCGTTACACACTTTTGACCCAACTCGGTGGCACCGATCAGAAATCTCGGTGGCACCGAACTGTGTAAAAGATATGAACGTTAGGAATCTCGGTGGGACCGACTGGAACAACTCGGATGGACCGATGTGCAATGGTTAGGGCAAACCTTGTCTCGGTGGCACCGATTGCATCAACTCGGTGGGACCGAAGTGAAACAGTAAGGCAACAGAGAGTTGGCAAGTCATCTCGGTGAGACCGATTTGCAAAACTCGGTGGGACCGAAGTAAGTACAAACGATTACAGAGAGTTGGCAAGGCCATCTCGGTGGGACCGAGATCCATATCGGTGGATCCGATTTGTTAGGGTTTTGGCAGTGGCTAAGTCCAGATGAACTCGGTGGCTCCGGATAGGAAATTTCGGTGGGGCCGAGTTGAAAAGTAGGTTTTTGGACATATTTGGATGGAGAAAGTGGTTGAGGGTTTTGGAGTACTGTCACTAAGCACTTGAGCAAAAAGACCATTAAGCAACACCTCATCCCCTTTTAATAGTATTGGCTTTTCTATGGACTCAATGTGATCTTGGATCACTAAACCAAAAATGTAGAGTCTTGAGCTTTTGCCAATCCATGTCCTTAGCATTTTGAGGGGTCCACATCTCTAGTCCTTGCTATGCCAATCATTGAACATCCTGAAATCTTTAACTTGAATGGATATTAGTTCAATGAGATATATGTTGTTATGAATTAGCAAAACCACCAAGAGAGCAAATGTGCTTTCAGCAGGTGATCCACCTCGTTCTCCACTTCGTCAGGTGGTTGTACACCTGGGTCGAGGTGACCTCCTGTCCACAAAACTCGAAGACTTGCTTTGCCACAGAGTTCAAGTGCACCTCCTTGAACCCCTTGTCAGTCCTCACTCCACTAGATATCATCTCACACATCTTGTTAAGCACAAAAATGGAGAGGAACGGCTGCCATTTCATGTTGCATCCCCTGCCATCCTTCTTCTCCTTTGCGGCTGCCTTTCGAGCAGCCACATGAGATACTACATTGGGCTGAGCCAGCACAAATGGAGGAACCATAAGCGGCACCTCGAAAACCTCTGAATCAAGAGGCATCAGGTCGATGTTAGGCTGGGAGTCCTCGACGTAGGAGGCCAGGAACTGGCTCTCGGACGGCACGATGGCCATACTAAACTCTTGCGTGCTCATGTCCTACAAACGTAAGCGTCATCAAAAGCACAACAAACTACACATCGACAATACGTACTAACTGTAAACATGGACAACATACTACAGATCGATGGTATGAACAAACAGTAAAACATGCACACATGGATGATCTAGTTCAAGACAGCACTAATCATTGACACATATGGATGCTCTTGTTCAACACTTGCACAATACCATGCAATACATCTAAGCATACTACCAATCCATCCATGAACATCCAAAGCATACTACCAATCCATGTATGAACATCCAAAGCATACTACCAATCCGGAAACAACCCCTAGCATGCTTCAAATCCATCCCAACTAGCTACTGCAACATCACAGTCGAACAGATCATCCAGATCTAGTTAGAACTAGTAGAGGGGAGGGGGTCGTTGAACTTACAGACGCCATCGAAGGAACCGCAGAGGAGGTGCGGCACGAAGGAGAAGAGGAGGAGTGGATCCGCCGCCGTAGCCTACCAGTCGTCGGAGTAGTTGCGCCGCTTACCTCGTCGTCGAAGTGGATCCGGATCGGAGTGAGAGCTCGAGAGGGGGGGGGGGGGGTGGTGGGGGGAGTTTTGGCGCGCCGGTCACCCTGGCTATATAGGGCGACCGCGAATCGGCGGGCAGTGACGCGAATCGTCCCGCCGTTTTTTCGGCGACGCGCCATCGCTCCCGCCATCTCCCTGCCCGCAGCTGCGGAGCGCGGCGTTCCCCTCCCCTGCATCGCCCCAGCCTGGCTCGCTAGAAACTGCCGATTCGGCCGTTCCTAGCGGGCTTGGCTGAGCACTGCTTTAAGGTTTGTGCGGGCCAAGATTTATATGCGGGACATGCAACCAAACGGGCCATTTTCTTTCCTCACGGGCCTGGTTGAGGGTAATGCAGGAAACCAAACGCGTCCTGCAGCGCACCGCATCCGTGTCTGCGTGGAATCCAACCCAACGGCGTGCAGGTGCGGACAGATTAAGGACGGACGGCACGGGAGGAGACGTTGGCTTCGCCGAGATCAGATGAGCACGAGACGTCGCGGGACAAAACGATCGAGCAGAGCAGAGCAGTTCAGCGAATACCGGGAGGACCACAGGCCAGAGCGGGGTAGAAGTAGAATACTGGGACACTTACGGGGACGGAAAAGAGCTCTCGAAATCTCCGGGGGTCCATGACCCACGCGGCTTTGTTCCCCGGGACACACGGAACGGCCGTCCTTTCGTCGGGATTATTACTACAGTTTGGTAAAGATATGGACATGAGGAGGCGGCAAGCCCACGGCTAACTGAACCTCAGTTGGTCAGCAAGTGCATGGGCACTAGTAGGAAGTATTACTACGGCAAAGAACTACTGTACGTACGTATGCTTCTACGTATGGATCAATGATCATCATGCATTAAGTGATCCATTAAGTCACCTCACGGGAGTGGCATGACCCAACGGCCGGAAACATAACTAGTACGAGTACGTATGATGAACGTCCTGTACTCGCTACTGCGTGAAAGCTTATAGAGTGCTAGCAGTCTAGCAGCATGTACGCATGTCTCGTTTTGCTCTCTCGTCATAGCCTCTAATTTCTTCCCAAAACTGCGATTGAACAATTATAGATACTGCAAAACAACGCTGCGTGAAATCTTCCTCTCCGTTGAACCAAACGAGGCCTTAGCTTGTCCGGATAACAGGAGGAAAACTAACATTTTATACTTTGATGAATGATGAATGCGGTTATCAATGCAAAGTTAAGTCAAAGATCAGCTGGACATGATCGCCAGGCTGGCCATTTGCTTGTTTTTATTGTACTGCCAGACATGCCAATGGGGAGAAAGGGTGCACGTTGGGGAGACAGCCGTGGTCATCGAAAACAACAGTCCAGGCAAGCTTCCAAGAACCAAGAGACCAGGCACAGGGTGAGAGAGCTCCCTTCACAGAGAAGACAAGTGCAAGCGAGTCAATTAGCGGAGTTGCCTTGAGATCAAGGCAAGTAATCGAACGGAACCTGCCAAAGCAAGTAACCTTTTTCTAACTGAACCGCGATGCAGCCCGGGAAGAAGAGAAAAAAAATAGAAGGGCCGCACGTTGCACCGGCGAGCGGCGGGACACGCGGACTGACTGACAGAGAGGACGCGGTGTAGTTATCGAAGACAACAGGCCAGGTTACGTCAGGTCATTGAGTTGCCTTCCTGCATTGTTACTGATAATTAACCACGCAGCCACTAATCATGCATGCATGGTTAGTTGCCGGCTTGTTGCACCTAAAAGATGCAGGCAAGTTGACCGGCAATCAAGGAAGGGAGCTCTGTGGCTTGGCTTCCGCTTCATCATGCATGGACGGGATGGACCGCCAGGAGGACCAGCGACCGGAGGTGGACACACAGACAGACAGATCATCGCTGCAGTTCATCTCCTCGCAAGGACCACTGCATCGCCGTCTGCAACTGCAAAGCTGGCACACACGCACACACCAGTCAGTACTCGTAGTAATTATATTAGCAAGGAGCAAAGCCTTTTATTAACAAGCACATCTTGGGAGGCTAAGCACTTTTGGTGTTGGATCCACAAAAGAAGTCAGGGATGCCCATCATCACCTCAAGAAGAAGAAAAGGCTGTTATTCCCCAGGAATGTCAATGCACTTTGGTGCTTGCCACGCCATTTTTAACTCACCTCCTCCTCAGATTCAGTGCAGGTGCAAGTTGAGGCAGTGGGTGGACGGAGGCCAAGATGACCAGTAAACAAAGTGGAACAAAAGGTGGTGCCTTGGACTGTTGTAGCCTTTCAAGGAAGGAAGCACATGGACTCTTAAACAGTTATTAACAGTAGTGGCAGCAGCACTTGTTAGCATAATACACTAACACAGTAGTAGTACCTGCTTGGGAGCTAGTGAATATATAAGCCCATCTTTCTCATGGAACAAGCCTGCACAGAGTTCTCAGAGCTGTCATCATCTCCAGTGCCTCCATTTCTCTTGTGTCTTTACACAAAATGACACCAACGCGTGGCTAAGGATTCTGAAACGCAGCTGTATTCATTCATTTCATGATCATTATTACTGTAGAATAGAATGTATCAACTGTAACGGCATGTGGCGTGACAGAGAGAGGGAGTGGGCACGCACACTTGACTGGAGCACACAGGACAGTCAAGAGGGAGGGAGTATACACACACAAGGAGCCAAGCGCCGGGCCTCAGCAAACGGTCTCCACCAGATCGGAAATAAAAGCCACCGGTGGACGCCACGAGCAGGGCAAAAAATAAAGAGGAGCATCAACGGCACCCCGCGAATTCTGACAGCGCCTCCTCAACAACCTCGCTCAGGACATCCCCGCATATCTCCTTGGTCATGTCATCCACCTCAAGCCGCAGCATTTCGGACCATCCCCTGCCTTCGATCTCCTCGCCGACGACCCGATCGGCCGCCACGCCCACGTTGTCCGGCCCGTTGTCGACCGCCTCGCCGTCGGACAGCCAGCCTTTCACCAGCCTCCATGCCGCGTCGGCCACCGGCTCGTCCCGCTGCGATATGTTGGCGATCGGCCCGGCGCAAGGGTACGCGCCCCATAGCTTGCTCTGGCCGATGTCGAGCAGGGCGGCGTTGACGGAGTCGATGAGGAGCCTCTGGCTCGACCGCCGCTCTCTGCACTTGGCGTCCTCCACCTTGCGTTCCAGGAACTGGTCAGGCACATTTGGAGCCAGAGGGCTTTCGAGCGAATGCCACCGGGCGAATATGTTGCTGGTCGCCTCGTTGCAGAGACCGGCGGAAGATAGGATCTTCTCGACGAATTCGTATTGCTCTTGCTCGTGGGAGTCTTCTTTGCTAGAGCACGGCACAGCCTCTTCTTCGGAGGAATCGTCCCATGATAAAGTCCGCGCGACCGATCCGATCGGAAGACATCTTGATAAAGGTTCTGCGAGCAAGATAAATGTTGAGATTCAGAGAAGGGGCTATTATTAGCATCTACTGTGGCCTAGCCAAAAAAGATTATTAAGTACACATCATGGCTACTTACTGCTATAGCCTAATTATATGTCCACAATAAAAGCCTAGAGTGGTACTGATAATGGTTAATTATGAAGCACAAAAGTTAATTATACTTATTATCTTTTATGGCCTGCCAACAAAGATTAAGTACACTTTATTGGTACTTACTACAATCCTGCCACTATAGCCTAATTTGATGTCCATAATTGTTAGTCATGAAGCAGAACAGTTAACATGCCAGATTGGCAGAAAATAATTGCACGGCAGACATAATAATGTGTTACCTTGTTTAACTGTAATTGCACTTTCTGATGAACTGGCAGACTTTTCGTTCCTATCCTCGAACAGCGCATCAAGAACTGATGTAGGACTGGGCTCATCAAAGTGGGAATTCCGAATCTCAAATGAGTGTGCTTTCTCAATAGAAATTAGAGCCTGCAAAATTATCCGTCCAAGTTAACAAATCTACCACATTTATATTTTATAAGTGTTAAAAAAGCTATGTTTACATCTAGATAAACAAAAATGTAGAAAAACAAGTAGTACCTTAGAAGAAGAAAGTGCCTCTGATTCCTTGACCGGAAGTACTATTGTTGCATACTGATACTTATCTTCTAAATTCTCTGAAGCAACATCGTCTTGTAGACCAGTACAAGCTGACTGTGATACACCAACTACTACATCACTGTCCACAGGAACTCTGCCATTCAAGCTCCCCGAGGGAGATGTGGTAAGCTTCTCTTTTCTGGCTTTCCTACGCATTGAGAAGAAGCTTGAAATCTTTCCCTTGAGAGATGACTTCCCATTCCTAGGCTTGGCCGCCTCGTTCTGGGTTGTGGCTTCTCTATGCTGAGAATCTGAAGATCTAGCATCTAAACGCAGGCTGTCAAAGGCTGATGAAGTGACTGGAACAGATTTTGACCTTGAAATTTTCTTGCTGGAGTTTTCTCCTTCCTCACCATCAACAGAACAATTAGATGGTACGGCAACTCTTGGTTCATTGCCACACAACTGGCTGCCGGCATTAGTGGCCACCTGATCAACATCTTTCTTCATATCAGACATGGCAAGCATTTCACCAAGCGCGCTCAAGCTCCTTCGCATCGGCACCTTTTCTCGGATAATCTCATTGGAAGATGCACTTGGCCACCTATCAGAGGTATGCTTCTTACCCTCCCTAGCTACATGTGCCTCAGGAGAACAAGAAGCATGGCTTAAAGATGAGCCAAAATAAGGATTGCCAAACCGGTAGATGTAATCCCAAGAATGGCATGATGTTGGACTTCCAAGCTCCGAGCCACTGAAGCTACTGCGTCCTTCTTCAGCGCGATCATAATATGATCTATCTCGCCCGACCATATTTGACTGTATGCTACCCTGCAAACACTCATCATGCTGGTGACATATGCCGTGTGCTGACCAGTGTATCTCATCACTCACATGCCTTGATACAATAGGAGCATCAGAATCATCAGAGTTACCTTGACCATTTTGTTGAAACTGCTCTGCTGTGGTGATTGCGGAGGTAGGTTTTAAGACCACTATCCGGGTGTGCTGTGGACGCCTTTCTGCTCTGGCATGACCAGCATTGGGCTTCCTACAAAGATTGCTTTTCTCTGTTCTACTCCCATGAACTGCATGGTTTTGCTGCCTTTTAAGTGCATTTTCACTCTTCAGCTCCACTGATTTGGCAGGCTTCAACACGGTTATTTGCTTCCTCTGTGGTGATGTTGGCGCAGAATGGAATTCACCAGATTGCTTTGCAAAGAGCGAGTTGGGTTCTTCGAGAAACTTGAGAAACAAGTCCCTATTTGAATTCAAAGTCTCCAGAGCATCATGGAATTCTTTGGATTGGAGAAGATTCTCATGTGAGGCTAGCTGCTTTGCTTCAACAAACTTCTGCCGGACGAGATCCATTCTTTTCTTGTCATGATCTTCATGTGGCCTCCCTCTGTGTGAAGAATCATCGCTCAAATGCTCACACCTGTGTGGCTGGTATCCCACCTCATAGACATCCTTATATTCCACATTTTCAACAGAGCTTGCATGCTTGTCGAATGACATTTGGTTGTTGACCCTTGCCATTGTGGTTGATAAATGTCCCTCTGGAGATCTCCTCCTGCTGGAAGGTTGAACAGGCTTGGGAAAGGCCACACCTTCGTCAAGACCCATCAGCCTTGCTATAACATTAGTGTTCTTCTGATTTGTGTCCCCCTCCTTTGCCATCTCCTGCGCTATCAGCGTTTTCATGGGCGTACCGCCGGATCTGTCCGACGAGCTCCTCCTAATGCTGCCAGTGACCTGCACCACACATGGATCATGCAGTGATAAGCAGGCTGTAAAAAGTTGAGATTTGACAGTTTGACACTGAACACAAACACACGGTTGCCAATATCCATAAAAAATATGTGCTTACCGTCGACTTGAGATCAGAGTACTCCTTCCGGTCCGACTGCGTTCCTCTCACCAGAGAACCTGCCAGGAAGGAGGAGATCCATAATTAGGACACCCAGTTCACACACCCTCCACCAACCGAAGAACAATCATACAAGAGGTTTTCTCTTCCCGGCGAAAATCATCGCAGAGTTAATCAATCATGTATCCGAAAAAATCATGGTCAGTTGGGTCGTTGCATGCCGTTACCATCTCTGGTGGCGACCCTGGCGCTGGCTCCAGCGCTCAAATCAAACAGGTTGATCATTTCTTTATTCCTCCAACCCACCGCCACCACCACCAGCAGCGGGAACAGGTAGCTGCAACGAAAATCGTCTCCACCAGATTACGGCCAGTGCCTGGAGAAGAAGAGCAGCAGAAGTGAAAATAAGTCAGGAAATACGAGAAACCGCGACAGGTAAGAAAAAAAATCAAAAGCAAGCGAGCAAACAGAGGCCGCGGAAATGAAGATTTCTGGCGGATTAAAAGCTGACGCCCGAGCTAAAACCGAGGGAAATGAGAAGAAATTTATTTGAACGAGGAGGACGCCGAGCGGCTGGGGCTGTGCCCTGCTGCTTGTGGCCGGGAATAGTACGAGCAACAGCGCAGAAAAGGCAGTAAAAAAGGAGGACGAAACGAAAAGGGGGCCGGGGCGGCGAGATCCCACCCGCCTTGGCGCCAATTCCGCTGCAATTCCGCAACGGCGAGGAACTAACCCGCGGAGGGGCCGGCCGGATCAAGCGTGCGAGGGAGAAGGAGCCAGCGAGGCGAGAGAAGCAGAGGGCGTGCGTGCGTACCGGTTCGGCAGTGTGGAGCGGTGCGGCGGCGAGGGCGACGGCGGTGGTGGCGTCCGGTCGCCGGCAACCGCGGAGGCCCTGCCCCACCGGCGCTGCGTGGGGAGGGAGGGGGGAGAGCGAGCGAGCGAGAGAGGCGTGGTGGGGTGGGTGGGGGTGCGCGCGTGCGTGGGTTCTTGAGCTTTTGTATCGTAGCGGATAGGAGAGGGGAGGGGAGACAGCGAGGGGAGAGGTTGGTTGTTGGATCCACGGCGCCGAGAGGAGGATCGGAGGTGAATCAAAAGGTGGCAGCTCACCGTGGCAGCGTTACAAAATGCGATGTGCAATTAAAAAAAATCTAAAATCAAACTAAAAAATACAAAAAATAAGGTTTTCATCTTCCACTCATTCTTTAGGGAAAATCTATCATGACAGTACAAAGAACACAAGAAGTAATAAAAATTACAACCAGGTCCGATGACTACCTATCGACGACTATGAGCACCGGAATGAGCCGAAGACGCGTCGCCGTCATCATCACTCCCTCGTCAAAGCCGGGCATACCTTATTTGTAGTATAAGGTCAGAAAGTTGTCGTGCTAAGCCTCTAGAGAACTAGCACACCAGAACAGCGAACGCCGCCGATGAAGAGAAGCGAGATCGAAATGATCAAACATGTATACACACGAATGAAGACGATGGTTGGCTGAATCCAGATTGATCCACATGAGACGAACAACGTCCGGATCCAAACAGATTCATCGAAGGCCGACACCGACAGAATCCCATGAGATCCATTGGAGACACACCTCCGCATGCCCTTCAACAACGGCAGATGCGCCGCCAGGACGAGGGCTAGACGAGAAGGACGTTATTCCATCTTTAGGCAAGACGATGGCTAGGCGAGAAGGAAGTTATTCCATCTTTAGGGAGCTGTCGTCGCCTCGCCTTCTTGAGCAGGACACAAACATAACTCAAACTCAAAACTCTTACCTAAAAGGGAGTAGGATCCCATCCGCCGGCAAGGATCGGGGTCCGCCATGCCTCCATGGCCCTAAGGCCATCAGAGACAAGCTGGACCGGCGACATAGTCAACGGGAGTCAAGGAAAACCCTAATCGCCTTGTTTGCCCCGCTCATCCTTCCTTCAATCTTACCTAGGGCTGAAATATAAAACTCGTGATCTAAACGAGTAGTTCATGATTCGGCTCGACTCAACTCGAACTCGGTGACTAACGAATCGAGTCGAGTTTTAATCTAAACTCATTAACAGAACGAGTTTAACGAGTCGAGCTAACAAGTTACTCGTTTAGCTCATTGAGCTCGTTAATCCAAAGGGAGGTGACATAAGTAACAATATTTTTGTTGATTGTTCTCATTTGCGGAGTGCATCAAGCTTTCCTTTAGTGCAAATCGTTGATTGTCGTAATTTGTGAAGAAAAGTATATGTCTAAATTCACGTTTATAACGAGCTTAACAAGTTGAACGAGTTAGCTAGCGAGTTAAACGAGTCGAGTTGAGTTTGAATCTGAACTCATTATGTTAACAGGTCGGGCCGGGCTAACGCGTTATCTTAACGAGCTCTAACGAGTCTCAGCCGAGCTGGCTTTGACTTGACTTGAATGCCAACCCTAATATTACTGATATCCCCCCTCCCTCTCCTCGCTTTGATTTTTTCCATCTCAGTTTTTAGTTTTTCCGCCTCAACTACACCTCCTCGTATTGATTTACCAAATAATTTCTTGTTTGATAAACCAATAAATATTTATCAAATAAGTGTTTATCTAATTAAATTCTATGTTTACACGGTCACATAAACATAGACATGTGAATCATGAGCTAAGCTACTATAACATTGTATACCCGTTGCAACGCCCTGACAATTATGTAGTTCAATAAATTTGCGATGTACTGCACTACTACTCTTGCTCTATTCGTTGAAAAGAAACGGAAATGTAGTGCTATCATTTCAGGTGTACAAAAAAGCAGTACTAAACGGAAATGAGTTTGAATCTGAACTCATTATGCAAATGTGTCGAGCCGAGCTAACTCGTTATCTTAACAAGTCTAAGCCGAGCTTGCTCGACTCGACTTGAATGCCAGCCCTCTCCTTGTTTTGATTTTTTTTTCCATCTCGTTTTTAGTTTTTCCGCCTCCACTACACATGCTCGTATTGATTTACCAAATAATATTATGTTTGATAAACCAATAAATATTTATCAAATAAGTGTTTATCCAATTAAATTATATATTTACACGGTCACATAAATATGGACATGTGAATCATGGGCTAATCTACTAGGAGTATAATATTTTATACCCCGTTGCAACGCCCGGACAATTATCTACTTAAAAAAAATATTGCGATGTACTACTACTACTATTGCTCTATTCGTTGAAAGAAAACCGAAATGCAGTGCTCTTATTTTCAGGTGTACAAAAAAGCAGTGCTGCTGCTGCTGCCTATTTGCAATGTACTTATCGGTGCGCTCACTGTCTTCCAGAAGGAGGAAAATGCCGTATTTGGTTGATTGGATTCGTACAAGTACGCCTTCTTTTCCCCCGAAGAAGACACCTCACCTCGCCTCACCAGCTGCTTTGTAGACCAGTGCCCTCGTTTGTACGCACGCACGCACGCACGCACACACGTAGCTCTCAATCAACTACGGAGTAGGAGCATCACACCACTAGTCGGGGGGTTCCGGACACCGTACGTACACGCCGGCGTCAGGCAAGCAAACAAGCACGTTTCACATCACGATGAATCGATGGTGCTTGCCGCGTGATTGATGCACGCGACGCGCGCGGAACGACGAGGCGACAGCAGGGAAGGGGGCTCGCGTTTGAATCACCCGCCCATCATCATCTCGCCCGCAGGCCGCGGCCTCACGCGCGGGCGGGCGGCGTTTGTGCCGTGTCCTCTTCCTGTTCGCCTTTTCGGCCATGGTCCTGACCTCCTGACCGCCTTCCTCTGCGCTGGGGCAAAATTTCGTGTTTTGACCCTTTTAACAAAGATTTTCAGGATCTGACCCTAGTTGAATTTTTTTTTGAGATCTGACCCTTTTGCTACCGCCAGGGGGATAGGCGGTAGGGTCAGACATCCTACCGCCAGGGACTCTGGCGGTAGCAAAGACGGCCACAGCCGTCAACTAACGGCAAGCACAACACCCTACCGCCAAAGGCCTCGGCGGTAGGTTATGGGACACTACCGCCAGAGGTCGCGGCGGTAGGATCCTGGGGTTTTTGCCTGCGAACGTGCTGTAACCAAAAAACACAAAACCCTGGCGGTAGGTTATGAGACCCTACCGCCAGGGTGCTTGGCGGTAGGGTTCTGTGGTTTTGCCTGCAAACTTGCTGTAACCGAAAAACGCAAAAACCTGGCGATAGGTTATGAGACCCTACCGCCAGGGGGCTTGGCGGTAGGGTGCCCATATTGCATTTTTTGCAAGTTTTAATGCTTGTTTCTTTTCTAAAATTTTATCACAGCAAAGAATACAATATAATATGCAGATCTCACACAATATAACATGTATCACACTCGAGATATTAATAAAAGTTCAACTAATAGACATGTCACACATAGCAAATTGTAGCAAACGGTTCCACATAGTTTCATAAATAGCAAATAGCAAACGGTTCCACATAGTTTGACAACCCCAACTAACACAAGTAGTTTCACAAAGCCAACTAAAACAAGTAGGCTAACAAGCCAAGACCACAATTACGTGCTTCTTCCCCTCTTGGAGGTACGGTCCTCGTTGTTCTTTGAACGAGTCTCTTCAGGCTTCTTCTTGCGTCCTCCTCGAGGAATCGGTTTCTGGAATGGGGATGGACTCTTCCAATCCTTCTTTGGCTTATTCCTCTTCGGAAGCTGAGATGGTTGACTTGGTGGAGGTCCATATTCTTCATCGTACTCCTCCTCCCCATTGCTCTCCTCCTCCTCTTCTTCTTCATGGGCCTCCTCCTCCTCCTCCTCCTCCTCGTCCTCAACCAACCTAGCCGACGAGGCAGCATGGCTCGATGAGGCAGCATGGCTCGATGAAGCGATGTTACCCTGTGTGCCTGCAGGATCATGAGCTTCAACCGAGCCAGCGCACCCAAGCAGGCCTACCAGCTTGCGACAACGCTTCACGAACTTCTGCACTCACAATGAAACAAGGACATAATACGGATCAGATTTATGGTTGCAAATGAACAAGAACATAGGGTATTTCTAGGCGGCTGAAATGTTACCTTCATCGTCTCCCTCATGATGTTCTCAGAATCTCCGGTCCCGGGGGCACCACCTAGTGCATCCGAGGCATCAAAGATGCATCTGTTCAGCTCGCCGGACTGTAAAGGCATAAGTGAGTCGCAATGACGAATAAAATAAATTACATACAACCGCCGGTTCAAGACAGAAGAACACAACTTACCACTCTGTTGATCAGGGGTGCAAACTCCCTAAATCCACTCATGTCTCTGTTGCTGGCCTGGTAGGCCTCTTCCTCGGGGGCATCCATCTCCAGCTCCGCGATATCTTCTGTCGTCCACCGAGGCCTGAGACGAAGACGGTGCTTTTGACCATCATCGTACCACCTCATGTGTTGGGCGTAATCATCCCAGTCAGTCACTCGCCTCTCCCCATCTTTACGCCACCTGCGCCGGTTCCACTCCGTCACAAAAGTTTTATGCTCCTCTCCCCAGTCTGTGATCGACTGATTTTTCTGCCGGCTCTTCCTACAAGGCATAAACAACACAAAACATCATAAGAACGTCAAACGCAACGAAATCATGGTAACGGAGAACAATGCACTCACAAGTGGAGTTCGTGGCCGCCGGTATCGTTCGGCATGCCCGGTGGTGTATGCTGGTAGATCCCAAACTGCGCGGCCACGCGGTGTGGCAAGTGCCACTCGACGGCGTACACACATAGCATGGGCACCATGCACCGCCAAAGACTCCTGTCCTGCTCGCACATCACGTTCAGCTCGAACCCCCACTCTCGGTCATGATACGGCCACCAGTTTACCTATTACACAAACATTGGTAAGTTCCCGATGAAAGTGGCGTCAAAGAGAAAGGTGAGCTAGTTCATATACCTGCGAAGTCGTCAAAGCGTCCATCTCGTTGGTGAAGGCCTTGTACGAAGCCTTCAATGTGCCCGTGTAGAGACGCACAACGTCCCACTCGTAAGCTACGGTCGGGTATCGAGTAGAGTCGCCATCTTCTCCATAGGCATCCCATGGACGTCTTGGCAACTTCTCCGGACGCCCCACCGGCAGCCGCTCCCACATCCAAATGGAGAGGGACCACACAAATCCACACATACCAGAAGTATCTTTCGTCCTCTGGGTTGCCTCGTCAAGCTACAAAACAACAATTGATGATCAGATATAACACAATATCATGGAGCATACATTCGTAAAAAGCAATGAGATACTCTCTTATCGAGCGGTATAGGTAGGCGAGAGAGGCGCCCCCCCAACTGTACCCTGCATCCCAGACGACTAGAAAGAAGAGATACGACCAGAGGGCAGAGTTCCCGGAGCAGTCTGGAAACACGACCTCTGTGAGAAGGTACCACAGGTAGGCCCTCGCGTACTGCTCCACCGTACCCTCATCGGCATTTACGGGGCATTTCTTCCGGTTCTTCAGGAGCCAGGGCAGCGGTACACCGGATGTCCGGTTACCCTTAGCGTCGGGGCAGTCGCCGATGAGGGTGGTAACCCTCTGCTGCCAGTTGGTCCCCTCCACTCGCCCGGTGAGTGCATGACCCTCGATCGGTAGGGCCGTAATCATCCCCCAATCCTCGAGGGTCACCGTCATCTCCCCGCATGGGAGATGAAAAGTATGTGTCTCGGGTCGCCACCGGTCAATCAAAGCCGTGAGATCTGCGTGGACGAGCGTCGGCGGCTGGCGCTTGAACTGCAGGACGAAACCCAACAGTCGGGCTCTCCTGAAGTACGGTGCGTAGCGCTCGTCGTACTCCATCTTCACGGCTTTCGCGTGACCCCTCATGCGCAGTGGCGGGAGCATCTGTCAAAAAGTGGACGCCAAAAGTTAGTAACTTATTTTCATCAATCCGAAAACTTTGGTTCAATATTTCGATCGTAGTACTTACCACTCCGTTCTCTATGAAACGGGCACGATGACCCTTGTCGAACGCGTAGTCAAGCATGGAGTACCGTTTGCCGATGTTGTTCGCAAGAGGTGCCCGCCTAAATAAAATTTCATAAACATAAGCATTATAAGCATAAGCATAAGCATAAATAAAAAAAATGAAACATGGTTGATTCATTCATACAACATTCATATATTTATTCATACAACATTCATATATAACATCCACATGCATCATATATCAATACAAATTCCTCCAACATGCATCATATCATCATTTTTTTAACAAAAAAAAATTATGAACTAGGGTTCATCTTGAGGGTTCACCATTTTTTCTCCAACAACATCCACTATACATCTCGCATCATATCATATCAACATGCATCATATATCAAAACAAATTCCTCCAACATGCATCATATCATCATTTTTTTAAACAAAAAAAATTATGAACTAGGGTTCATCTTCACACTACCATCCTGTTGGAAATATGCCCTAGAGGCAATTAATAAAGTGTTTATTATTATCATATTTCCCCGTTCATGATAATGGTTTATTATTCATGCTAGAATTATATTGACCGGAAACTTAATACATGTGTGAATAAATAAACAAATACTGAGTCCCTAGTAAGCCTCTACTAGACTAGCTCGTTGATCAAAAGATGGTCAAGATTTCCTGACCATGGACATGAGTTGTCATTTGATAACGGGATCACATCATTAGGAGAATGATGTGATGGACTTGACCCAACCGTCAGCATAGCATATGATCGTTCAGTTTAATGCTATTGCTTTCACTATGTCAAATACACGTTCCTCTGACCATGAGATCATGCAACTCCCGGATACCGTAGGAATACTTTGGGTGTATCAAACGTCACAACGTAACTGGGTGATTATAAAGGTGCACTATAGGTATCTCCGAAAGTGTTTGTTGAGTTGGCATGGATCAAGATTGGGATTTGTCACTCCGACTATCGGAGAGGTATCTCTGGGCCCTCTCGGTAATACAGCATCACAGAAGCCTTGCAAGCACCGTGACTAAAGAGTTAGTTGCAAGATGATGTATTACGGAACGAGTAAAGAGACTTGCCGGTAACGAGATTGAACTAGGTATTGGATACCGACGATCGAATCTCGGGCAAGTAACATACCGCCGGACAAACGGAACAACGTATGTTGTCATATGAGGTTCACCGATAAAGATCTTCGTGGAATATGTAGGAACCAATATGAGCATCCAGGTTCCGCTGTTGGTTATTGACCAGAGAGTCGTCTCGGTCATGTCTACATCATTCCCGAACCCGTAGGGTCCGCACACTTAAGGTTCGATGACGATATAGTATTATATGAGTTATGTGATTGGTGACCGAATGTTGTTCGGAGTCCCGGATGAGATCACGGACATGACGAGGAGTCTTGGAATGTCCGAGAGGTAAAGATTGATATATTGGAAGATAGTATTTGGCCTCCGGAAAAGTTCCGGATATTTATCGGAGTACCAGAGGGGTTACCGGAACCCCCCGGGGAGTAGCATGGGCCACATGGGCCTCATAGGGGAGGAACACCAGCCCACCAGGGGGCTGGCGCGCCCCCCCATGAGGGGTCCAAATTGGGCTGGGGGTTTGGGGGCCGGCCCCCCCTTTCCTTCCCTCTCTCTCCCTCTCTCCCCACTCCTAGTAGGAGTAGGATTGGGGGGAGGGAGGCGCCACCACCAAGGGGAGTCCTAGTAGGACTCCTCCCCCCCTTGATGCGCAGCCCCTTGGCTGCCTCCTCCCCCCTCCCTCCTTTATATATGGAGGAGGGGCACCCCTTGGAGACACACAATTGTCCCATAGCCGTGTGCGGTGCCCCGATCTCCGTTTTCCACCTCGGTCATATTTTCGGAGAGCTTAGGCGAAGCCCTGCCGGAATCACTTCACCGTCACCGTCGCCACGCCGTCGTGCTGACAAAACTCATCTACTACCTCGACGTCTTGCTGGATCAAGAAGGCGAGGAACGTCACCGAGCTGCACGTGTGTAGAACTCGGAGGTGCCGTACGTTCGGTATTCGATCGGTGGAGCTCGAAGGATTGTTCGACTACATCAACCGCGTTGTGAGACGCTTCCGCTAACGGTCTACGAGGGTACGTAGACACACTCTCCCCTCTCGTAGCGATGCATCTCCATGGATAGATCTTGCGTGAGCGTAGGAATTTTTTTGAAATTCTTGCTCCGTTCCCCAACAGTGGCATCCGAGCCAGGTCTATGCGTAGATGTGATTTGCACGAGTAGAACACAAGTGAGTTGTGGGCGTGGGTGTATACATATTGCTTGCCGTTACTAGTTGATACTTGATTCGGCGGTATTGTGAGATGAAGCGGCCCGGACCGACATTACGCGTACGCTTACGCGAGACAGGTTTCACCGCTACGTGCACTCGTTGCATAAAGGTGACTGGCGGGTGTCTGTCTCTCTCACTTTAGTTGAATCGGTTTCAATGAAGAGGGTTCTTTTAGAAGATCAAAAAGCAATCACTACACCACGTTGTGGTTTTGCGTAGGTAAGAACGGTTCTTGCAAACCCGTAGCAGCCACGTAAAACTTGCAACAACAAAGTAGAGGACGTCTAACTTGTTTTTGCAGGGTATGCTGGTGATGTGATATGGTCAAGACATGATGTGATATAAGTTGTTGTATGAGATGATCATGTTTTGTAAAGTTATCAGGCAACCGGCAGGAGCCTTATGGTTGTCTCTTTATTGTATGCAATGCCAACGCTATGTAATTGCTTTACTTTACCGCTATGAGTTAGCAGTAGTAGTAGTAGCAATAGCCGGCGATACGACCACGACGCTGCGATGGAGATCAAGGTGTCACGACGCTACGATGGAGATCAAGGTGTCAACCCGGTGACGATGGAGATCATGACGGTGCTTTGTTGATGGAGATCAAAGGCACAAGACGTTGATGGCCATATCATGTCACATATATTGAATTGCATGTGATGTTAATCCTTTTATGCATCTTATTTTGCTTAGGACGACGGTAGCATTATAAGATGATCCCTTCACTAAATTTCAAGATAAGTGTTCTCCCCTAGTATGCACCGTTGCTAAGGTTCGACGCTTCTAAGCACCACGTGATGATCGGGTGTGATGGATTCTTTCGTTCGCATACGACGGGTGTAAGCCAGTTTTACACACGCAGAATACTTGGGTTAAACTTGACGAGCCTAGCATATACAGATATGGCCTCGGAACACAAGAGACTGAAAGGTCGAACATGAGTCATATAGTAGATATGATCAACATGAAAGATGTTCACCATTGATAACTAATCCACCTCACGTGATGATCGGACGTGGTTTAGTTGATGTGGATCATGTTACACTTAGACAACTTGAGGGATGTTAATCTAAGTGGGAGTTCTTAAGTAATTTGATTAATTGAACTTCAATTATCATGAACATAGTCTAAATAATCTTTGCAATTGTATGTTGTAGATCAATGGCCCGCGCTGTAGTTCCACTGAATTTTAATGCGTTCCTAGAGAAAGCCAAGTTGAAAGATGATGGAAGCAACTATGCGGACTGGGTCCGTAATCTGAGGATCATCCTCATTGCTGCACAGAAGGCTTATGTCCTTGATGCACCGCTAGGTGTCGCGCCCCCTCCCTCGTCTGTTGACGTTATGAACACCTGGCAGACACGTGTTGATGACTACTCGATAGTTCAGTGTGCCATGCTTTACGGCTTAGAACCGGGGCTCCAAAGACGTTTTGAGCATCACGGAGCATATGAGATGTTCCAAGAGCTGAAACTTGTATTTCAAGCTCATGCCCGGGTCGAGAGATATGATGTCTCCGACAAGTTCTTTAGCTGTAAGATGGAGGAGAATAGTTCTGTCAGTGAGCATATACTCAAGATGTCTGGGTTGCATAACCGCTTGACTCAGTTGGGAGTTAATCTTCCAGATGATTCGGTTATTGACAGAATTCTCCAATCACTGCCACCAAGCTATAAGGGCTTTGTGATGAACTATAATATGCAAGGAATGGAAAAGTCTATTTCCGAGCTCTTCGCTATGCTCAAAGCTGCGGAGGTAGAAGTCAAGAAGGAGCATCAAGTGTTGATGGTAAAGAAGAGCACTAGTTTCAAGAAGGGCAAGGGAAAGAAGGGGAACTTCAAGAAGAACGGCAAATCAGTTGCTGCTCCCACGAAGAAACCCAAGTCTGGACCCAAACCCGAGACTGAGTGTTTCTACTGCAAGGGGACTGGTCACTGGAAGCGGAACTGCCCCAAGTACTTGGCAGATAAGAAGGATGGCAACGTCAACAAAGGTATATTTGATATACATGTTATTGATGTGTACCTCACCAATGCTCGTAGTAGCACCTGGGTATTTGATACTGGTTCGGTTGCTCATATTTGTAACTCGAAACAGGAGCTACGGAATAAACGAAGATTGGCTAAGGACGAGGTGACGATGCGCGTCGGGAACGGTTAAAGAGTTGAAGTTATCGCCGTCGGCACGCTACCTCTACATCTACCTTCGGGATTAGTTATGAACCTAAATAATTGTTATTTGGTGCCTGCGTTGAGCATGAACATTATATCTGGATCTTGTTTATTGCGAGACGGTTATTCATTTAAATCAGAGAATAAAGGTTGTTCTATTTTGATGAATAATATCTTTTATGGTCATGCACCACTTGTGAATGGTTTATTCTTGTTGAATCTCGATCGTGGTGATACTCACATCCATAATATTGATGCCAAAAGACGCAAAATTGATAATGATAGTACCACATATTTGTGGCACTGCCGCTTAGGTCATATCGGTGTTAAACGCATGAAAAAACTCCATGCTGATGGACTTTTGGAATCACTTGACTATGAATCATTTGAGACGTGCGAACCGTGCCTTATGGGCAAGATGACTAAAACTCCGTTCTCCGGAACAATGGAGCGAGCAACAGACTTGTTGGAAATAATACATACCGATGTATGCGGTCCAATGAGTATTGAGGCACGCGGTGGATATCGTTATGTTCTCACGTTCACAGATGATTTGAGTAGATATGGTTATGTCTACTTAATGAAACATAAGTCTGAAACGTTTGAAAAGTTCAAAGAATTTCAGAGTGAAGTAGAGAACCATCGTAACAAGAAAATAAAGTTCTTACGATCTGATCGTGGAGGAGAATATTTGATTTACGAGTTTGGCACTCACTTAAGACAATGTGGAATTGTTTCACAGTTAACGCCACCTGGAACACCACAGCGTAATGGTGTGTCCGAACGTCGTAATCGTACTCTATTGGATATGGTACGTTCTATGATGTCTCTTACCGATTTGCCACTATCGTTTTGGGGTTATGCATTAGAGACAGCTGCATTCACTTTAAATAGGGCACCGTCTAAATCCGTTGAGACGACACCGTATGAACTGTGGTTTGGAAAGAAACCTAAGCTGTTGTTTCTGAAAGTTTGGGGCTGCGATGCTTATGTCAAAAGGCTTCAGCCTGATAAGCTTGAACCCAAAGCGGATAAGTGCGTCTTCATAGGATACCCAAAAGAAACTATTGGGTACACCTTCTACCACAAATCCGAAGGCAAAGTTTTCGTTGCTAAGAATGGATCCTTTCTAGAGAAGGAGTTTCTCTCGAAAGAAGTGAGTGGGAGGAAAGTAGAACTTGATGAGGTAATTGTACCTCCTCTGGATAGTAGTACGCCACAGAAAGAAATTTCTGTGACACCAACACAGACCAGAGAAGAAGATAATGATGATGATCATGAAACTTCGGAGCAAGTTGCTACTGAACCTCGAAGGTCAACCAGGACACGTTCCGCACCAGAGTGGTACGGAAATCCAGTCTTGGAGGTTATGTTGTTAGACAACGGTGAACCTTCGAATTATGAAGAAGCTATGGCAAGCCCGGATTCCGAGAAATGGCTTGAGGCCATGAAATCCGAGATAGGATCCATGTATGAGAACAAAGTGTGGACTTTGGTAGACTTGCCCGATGAACGGCGAGCTATTGAAAATAAATGGATCTTTAAGAAGAAGACGGATGCTGATGGTAATATCACCGTCTATAAAGCTCGACTTGTTGCTAAAGGTTATCGACAAGTTCAAGGAGTTGACTACGATGAGACTTTCTCACCCGTAGCGATGCTAAAGTCTGTCAGAATTATGTTAGCAATTGCCGCGTTTTATGATTATGAAATCTGGCAAATGGACGTCAAAACGGCATTCCTTAATGGATTCCTTAAGGAAGAATTGTATATGATGCAGCCGGAAGGTTTTGTCGATCCTAAAGGCGCTAACAAAGTATGCAAGCTCCAGCGATCCATCTATGGACTGGTGCAAGCATCTCGGAGCTGGAATACTCGCTTTGATGAAGTGATCAAAGCGTTTGGGTTTATACAAACTTATGGAGAAGCTTGTATTTACAAGAAAGTGAGTGGGAGCTCTGTGGCATTTCTCATATTATATGTAGATGACATATTGTTGATGGGAAATGACATAGATTTTCTGGAAAGCATAAAGGGTTATTTGAACAAAAGTTTTTCGATGAAGGATCTCGGAGAAGCTGCTTACATATTAGGCATCAAGATCTATAGGGATAGATCAAGACGCCTCATTGGACTTTCACAAAGCACATACCTTGACAAGATTTTGAAGAAGTTCAAAATGGATCAGTCAAAGAAAGGGTTCTTGCCTGTATTGCAAGGTATGAGATTGAGTAAGACTCAATGCCCGACCACGGCAGAAGATAAAGAGAAGATGAGTGTCATCCCCTATGCTTCAGCCATAGGCTCTATTATGTATGTCATGCTGTGTACTAGACCTGATGTGTGCCTCGCTATAAGCTTGGTGGGGAGGTACCAAAGTGATCCAGGAGTAGATCACTGGACAGCGGTCAAGAATATCCTGAAGTACCTGAAAAGGACCAAGGACATGTTTCTCGTTTATGGAGGTGACAAAGAGCTCGTCGTAAAGGGTTACGTCGATGCTAGCTTTGACACAGATCCAGATGACTCTAAGTCACAATCTGGATACGTATTTATTCTTAATGGTGGAGCGGTCAGTTGGTGCAGTTCCAAGCAGAGCGTCGTGGCGGGATCTACATGTGAGGCGGAATACATAGCTGCTTCCGAAGCAGCACATGAAGGAGTCTGGATGAAGGAGTTCATATCCGATCTAGGTGTCATACCTAGTGCATCGGGTCCAATGACTATCTTATGTGACAACACTGGAGCAATTGCTATAGCAAAGGAGCCCAGGTTTCACAAGAGAACCAAGCATATAAAGCGTCGCTTCAACTCCATTCGGAATTTGATTAAGGATGGAGACATAGAGATTTGCAAAGTACACACGGATCTGAATGTGGCAGACCCGTTGACTAAACCTCTTCCACGAACAAAACATGATCAGCACCAGAATGCGATGGGTGTTAGATTCATTACAATGTAATTGACTCTAGTGCAAGTGGGAGACTGTTGGAAATATGCCCTAGAGGCAATTAATAAAGTGTTTATTATTATCATATTTCCCCGTTCATGATAATGGTTTATTATTCATGCTAGAATTGTATTGACCGGAAACTTAATACATGTGTGAATAAATAAACAAATACTGAGTCCCTAGTAAGCCTCTACTAGACTAGCTCGTTGATCAAAAGATGGTCAAGATTTCCTGACCATGGACATGAGTTGTCATTTGATAACGGGATCACATCATTAGGAGAATGATGTGATGGACTTGACCCAACCGTCAGCATAGCATATGATCGTTCAGTTTAATGCTATTGCTTTCACTATGTCAAATACACGTTCCTCTGACCATGAGATCATGCAACTCCCGGATACCGTAGGAATACTTTGGGTGTATCAAACGTCACAACGTAACTGGGTGATTATAAAGGTGCACTACAGGTATCTCCGAAAGTGTTTGTTGAGTTGGCATGGATCAAGATTGGGATTTGTCACTCCGACTATCGGAGAGGTATCTCTGGGCCCTCTCGGTAATACAGCATCACAGAAGCCTTGCAAGCACCGTGACTAAAGAGTTAGTTGCAAGATGATGTATTACGGAACGAGTAAAGAGACTTGCCGGTAACGAGATTGAACTAGGTATTGGATACCGACGATCGAATCTCGGGCAAGTAACATACCGCCGGACAAAGGGAACAACGTATGTTGTCATATGAGGTTCACCGATAAAGATCTTCGTGGAATATGTAGGAACCAATATGAGCATCCAGGTTCCGCTGTTGGTTATTGACCAGAGAGTCGTCTCGGTCATGTCTACATCATTCCCGAACCCGTAGGGTCCGCACACTTAAGGTTCGATGACGATATAGTATTATATGAGTTATGAGATTGGTGACCGAATGTTGTTCGGAGTCCCGGATGAGATCACGGACATGACGAGGAGTCTTGGAATGTCCGAGAGGTAAAGACTGATATATTGGAAGATAGTATTTGGCCTCCGGAAAAGTTCCGGAAGGTTCCGGATATTTATCGGAGTACCAGAGGGGTTACCGGAACCCCCCGGGGAGTAGCATGGGCCACATGGGCCTCATAGGGGAGGAATACCAGCCCACCAGGGGGCTGGCGCGCCCCCCCATGAGGGGTCCAAATTGGGCTGGGGGTTTGGGGGCCGGCCCCCCCTTTCCTTCCCTCTCTCTCCCTCTCTCCCCACTCCTAGTAGGAGTAGGATTGGGGGGAGGGAGGCGCCACCACCAAGGGGAGTCCTAGTAGGACTCCTCCCCCCCTTGATGCGCAGCCCCTTGGCTGCCTCCTCCCCCTCCCTCCTTTATATATGGAGGAGGGGCACCCCTTGGAGACACACAATTGTCCCATAGCCGTGTGCGGTGCCCCGATCTCCGTTTTCCACCTTGGTCATATTTTCGGAGAGCTTAGGCGAAGCCTTGCCGGAATCACTTCACCGTCACCGTCGCCACGCCGTCGTGCTGACAAAACTCATCTACTACCTCAACGTCTTGCTGGATCAAGAAGGCGAGGAACGTCACCGAGCTGCACGTGTGTAGAACTCGGAGGTGCCGTACGTTCGGTACTCGATCGGTGGAGCTCGAAGGATTGTTCGACTACATCAACCGCGTTGTGAGACGCTTCCGCTAACGGTCTACGAGGGTACGTAGACACACTCTCCCCTCTCGTAGCGATGCATCTCCATGGATAGATCTTGCGTGAGCGTAGGAATTTTTTTGAAATTCTTGCTCCGTTCCCCAACAGTGGCATCCGAGCCAGGTCTATGCGTAGATGTGATTTGCACGAGTAGAACACAAGTGAGTTGTGGGCGTGGGTGTATACATATTGCTTGCCGTTACTAGTTGATACTTGATTCGGCGGTATTGTGAGATGAAGCGGCCCGGACCGACATTACGCGTACGCTTACGCGAGACAGGTTTCACCGCTACGTGCACTCATTGCATAAAGGTGACTGGCGGGTGTCTGTCTCTCTCACTTTAGTTGAATCGGTTTCAATGAAGAGGGTTCTTTTAGAAGATCAAAAAGCAATCACTACACCACGTTGTGGTTTTGCGTAGGTAAGAACGGTTCCTCCAAACCCGTAGCAGCCACGTAAAACTTGCAACAACAAAGTAGAGGACGTCTAACTTGTTTTTGCAGGGTATGCTGGTGATGTGATATGGTCAAGACATGATGTGATATAAGTTGTTGTATGAGATGATCATGTTTTGTAAAGTTATCAGGCAACCGGCAGGAGCCTTATGGTTGTCTCTTTATTGTATGCAATGCCAACGCTATGTAATTGCTTTACTTTACCGCTATGAGTTAGCAGTAGTAGTAGTAGCAATAGCCGGCGATACGACCACGACGCTGCGATGGAGATCAAGGTGTCACGACGCTACGATGGAGATCAAGGTGTCAACCCGGTGACGATGGAGATCATGACGGTGCTTTGTTGATGGAGATCAAAGGCACAAGACGTTGATGGCCATATCATGTCACATATATTGAATTGCATGTGATGTTAATCCTTTTATGCATCTTATTTTGCTTAGGACGACGGTAGCATTATAAGATGATCCCTTCACTAAATTTCAAGATAAGTGTTCTCCCCTAGTATGCACCGTTGCTAAGGTTCGACGCTTCTAAGCACCACGTGATGATCGGGTGTGATGGATTCTTTCGTTCGCATACAACGGGTGTAAGCCAGTTTTACACACGCAGAATACTTGGGTTAAACTTGACGAGCCTAGCATATACAGATATGGCCTCGGAACACAAGAGACTGAAAGGTCGAACATGAGTCATATAGTAGATATGATCAACATGAAAGATGTTCACCATTGATAACTAATCCACCTCACGTGATGATCGGACGTGGTTTAGTTGATGTGGATCATGTTACACTTAGACAACTTGAGGGATGTTAATCTAAGTGGGAGTTCTTAAGTAATTTGATTAATTGAACTTCAATTATCATGAACATAGTCTAAATAATCTTTGCAATTGTATGTTGTAGATCAATGGCCCGCGCTGTAGTTCCACTGAATTTTAATGCGTTCCTAGAGAAAGCCAAGTTGAAAGATGATGGAAGCAACTATGCGGACTGGGTCCGTAATCTGAGGATCATCCTCATTGCTGCACAGAAGGCTTATGTCCTTGATGCACCGCTAGGTGTCGCGCCCCCTCCCTCGTCTGTTGACGTTATGAACACCTGGCAGACACGTGTTGATGACTACTCGATAGTTCAGTGTGCCATGCTTTACGGCTTAGAACCGGGGCTCCAAAGACGTTTTGAGCATCACGAAGCATATGAGATGTTCCAAGAGCTGAAACTTGTATTTCAAGCTCATGCCCGGGTCGAGAGATATGATGTCTCCGACAAGTTCTTTAGCTGTAAGATGGAGGAGAATAGTTCTGTCAGTGAGCATATACTCAAGATGTCTGGGTTGCATAACCGCTTGACTCAGTTGGGAGTTAATCTTCCAGATGATTCGGTTATTGACAGAATTCTCCAATCACTGCCACCAAGCTATAAGGGCTTTGTGATGAACTATAATATGCAAGGAATGGAAAAGTCTATTTCCGAGCTCTTCGCTATGCTCAAAGCTGCGGAGGTAGAAGTCAAGAAGGAGCATCAAGTGTTGATGGTAAAGAAGAGCACTAGTTTCAAGAAGGGCAAGGGAAAGAAGGGGAACTTCAAGAAGAACGGCAAATCAGTTGCTGCTCCCACGAAGAAACCCAAGTCTGGACCCAAACCCGAGACTGAGTGTTTCTACTGCAAGGGGACTGGTCACTGGAAGCGGAACTGCCCCAAGTACTTGGCAGATAAGAAGGATGGCAACGTCAACAAAGGTATATTTGATATACATGTTATTGATGTGTACCTCACCAATGCTCGTAGTAGCACCTGGGTATTTGATACTGGTTCGGTTGCTCATATTTGTAACTCGAAACAGGAGCTACGGAATAAACGAAGATTGGCTAAGGACGAGGTGACGATGCGCGTCGGGAACGGTTAAAGAGTTGAAGTTATCGCCGTCGGCACGCTACCTCTACATCTACCTTCGGGATTAGTTATGAACCTAAATAATTGTTATTTGGTGCCTGCGTTGAGCATGAACATTATATCTGGATCTTGTTTATTGCGAGACGGTTATTCATTTAAATCAGAGAATAAAGGTTGTTCTATTTTGATGAATAATATCTTTTATGGTCATGCACCACTTGTGAATGGTTTATTCTTGTTGAATCTCGATCGTGGTGATACTCACATCCATAATATTGATGCCAAAAGACGCAAAATTGATAATGATAGTACCACATATTTGTGGCACTGCCGCTTAGGTCATATCGGTGTTAAACGCATGAAAAAACTCCATGCTGATGGACTTTTGGAATCACTTGACTATGAATCATTTGAGACGTGCGAACCGTGCCTTATGGGCAAGATGACTAAAACTCCGTTCTCCGGAACAATGGAGCGAGCAACAGACTTGTTGGAAATAATACATACCGATGTATGCGGTCCAATGAGTATTGAGGCACGCGGTGGATATCGTTATGTTCTCACGTTCACAGATGATTTGAGTAGATATGGTTATGTCTACTTAATGAAACATAAGTCTGAAATGTTTGAAAAGTTCAAAGAATTTCAGAGTGAAGTAGAGAACCATCGTAACAAGAAAATAAAGTTCTTACGATCTGATCGTGGAGGAGAATATTTGATTTACGAGTTTGGCACTCACTTAAGACAATGTGGAATTGTTTCACAGTTAACGCCACCTGGAACACCACAGCGTAATGGTGTGTCCGAACGTCGTAATCGTACTCTATTGGATATGGTACGTTCTATGATGTCTCTTACCGATTTGCCACTATCGTTTTGGGGTTATGCATTAGAGACAGCTGCATTCACTTTAAATAGGGCACCGTCTAAATCCGTTGAGACGACACCGTATGAACTGTGGTTTGGAAAGAAACCTAAGCTGTTGTTTCTGAAAGTTTGGGGCTGCGATGCTTATGTCAAAAGGCTTCAGCCTGATAAGCTTGAACCCAAAGCGGATAAGTGCGTCTTCATAGGATACCCAAAAGAAACTATTGGGTACACCTTCTACCACAAATCCGAAGGCAAAGTTTTCGTTGCTAAGAATGGATCCTTTCTAGAGAAGGAGTTTCTCTCGAAAGAAGTGAGTGGGAGGAAAGTAGAACTTGATGAGGTAATTGTACCTCCTCTGGATAGTAGTACGCCACAGAAAGAAATTTCTGTGACACCAACACAGACCAGAGAAGAAGATAATGATGATGATCATGAAACTTCGGAGCAAGTTGCTACTGAACCTCGAAGGTCAACCAGGACACGTTCCGCACCAGAGTGGTACGGAAATCCAGTCTTGGAGGTTATGTTGTTAGACAACGGTGAACCTTCGAATTATGAAGAAGCTATGGCGAGCCCGGATTCCGAGAAATGGCTTGAGGCCATGAAATCCGAGATAGGATCCATGTATGAGAACAAAGTGTGGACTTTGGTAGACTTGCCCGATGAACGGCGAGCTATTGAAAATAAATGGATCTTTAAGAAGAAGACGGATGCTGATGGTAATATCACCGTCTATAAAGCTCGACTTGTTGCTAAAGGTTATCGACAAGTTCAAGGAGTTGACTACGATGAGATTTTCTCACCCGTAGCGATGCTAAAGTCTGTCAGAATTATGTTAGCAATTGCCGCGTTTTATGATTATGAAATCTGGCAAATGGACGTCAAAACGGCATTCCTTAATGGATTCCTTAAGGAAGAATTGTATATGATGCAGCCGGAAGGTTTTGTCGATCCTAAAGGCGCTAACAAAGTATGCAAGCTCCAGCGATCCATCTATGGACTGGTGCAAGCATCTCGGAGCTGGAATACTCGCTTTGATGAAGTGATCAAAGCGTTTGGGTTTATACAAACTTATGGAGAAGCTTGTATTTACAAGAAAGTGAGTGGGAGCTCTGTGGCATTTCTCATATTATATGTAGATGACATATTGTTGATGGGAAATGACATAGATTTTCTGGAAAGCATAAAGGGTTATTTGAACAAAAGTTTTTCGATGAAGGATCTCGGAGAAGCTGCTTACATATTAGGCATCAAGATCTATAGGGATAGATCAAGACGCCTCATTGGACTTTCACAAAGCACATACCTTGACAAGATTTTGAAGAAGTTCAAAATGGATCAGTCAAAGAAAGGGTTCTTGCCTGTATTGCAAGGTATGAGATTGAGTAAGACTCAATGCCCGACCACGGCAGAAGATAAAGAGAAGATGAGTGTCATCCCCTATGCTTCAGCCATAGGCTCTATTATGTATGTCATGCTGTGTACTAGACCTGATGTGTGCCTCGCTATAAGCTTGGTGGGGAGGTACCAAAGTGATCCAGGAGTAGATCACTGGACAGCGGTCAAGAATATCCTGAAGTACCTGAAAAGGACCAAGGACATGTTTCTCGTTTATGGAGGTGACAAAGAGCTCGTCGTAAAGGGTTACGTCGATGCTAGCTTTGACACAGATCCAGATGACTCTAAGTCACAATCTGGATACGTATTTATTCTTAATGGTGGAGCGGTCAGTTGGTGCAGTTCCAAGCAGAGCGTCGTGGCGGGATCTACATGTGAGGCGGAATACATAGCTGCTTCCGAAGCAGCACATGAAGGAGTCTGGATGAAGGAGTTCATATCCGATCTAGGTGTCATACCTAGTGCATCGGGTCCAATGACTATCTTATGTGACAACACTGGAGCAATTGCTATAGCAAAGGAGCCCAGGTTTCACAAGAGAACCAAGCATATAAAGCGTCGCTTCAACTCCATTCGGAATTTGATTAAGGATGGAGACATAGAGATTTGCAAAGTACACACGGATCTGAATGTGGCAGACCCGTTGACTAAACCTCTTCCACGAACAAAACATGATCAGCACCAGAATGCGATGGGTGTTAGATTCATTACAATGTAATTGACTCTAGTGCAAGTGGGAGACTGTTGGAAATATGCCCTAGAGGCAATTAATAAAGTGTTTATTATTATCATATTTCCCCGTTCATGATAATGGTTTATTATTCATGCTATAATTGTATTGACCTGAAACTTAATACATGTGTGAATAAATAAACAAATACTGAGTCCCTAGTAAGCCTCTACTAGACTAGCTCGTTGATCAAAAGATGGTCAAGATTTCCTGACCATGGACATGAGTTGTCATTTGATAACGGGATCACATCATTAGGAGAATGATGTGATGGACTTGACCCAACCGTCAGCATAGCATATGATCGTTCAGTTTAATGCTATTGCTTTCACTATGTCAAATACACGTTCCTCTGACCATGAGATCATGCAACTCCCGGATACCGTAGGAATACTTTGGGTGTATCAAACGTCACAACGTAACTGGGTGATTATAAAGGTGCACTACAGGTATCTCCGAAAGTGTTTGTTGAGTTGGCATGGATCAAGATTGGGATTTGTCACTCCGACTATCGGAGAGGTATCTCTGGGCCCTCTCGGTAATACAGCATCACAGAAGCCTTGCAAGCACCGTGACTAAAGAGTTAGTTGCAAGATGATGTATTACGGAACGAGTAAAGAGACTTGCCGGTAACGAGATTGAACTAGGTATTGGATACCGACGATCGAATCTCGGGCAAGTAACATACCGCCGGACAAAGGGAACAACGTATGTTGTCATATGAGGTTCACCGATAAAGATCTTCGTGGAATATGTAGGAACCAATATGAGCATCCAGGTTCCGCTGTTGGTTATTGACCAGAGAGTCGTCTCGGTCATGTCTACATCATTCCCGAACCCGTAGGGTCCGCACACTTAAGGTTCGATGACGATATAGTATTATATGAGTTATGTGATTGGTGACCGAATGTTGTTCGGAGTCCCGGATGAGATCACGAACATGACGAGGAGTCTTGGAATGTCCGAGAGGTAAAGACTGATATATTGGAAGATAGAATTTGGCCTCCGGAAAAGTTCCGGAAGGTTCCGGATATTTATCGGAGTACCAGAGGGGTTACCGGAACCCCCCCGGGGAGTAGCATGGGCCACATGGGCCTCATAGGGGAGGAATACCAGCCCACCAGGGGGCTGGCGCACCCCCCCATGAGGGGTCCAAATTGGGCTGGGGGTTTGGGGGCCGGCCCCCCCTTTCCTTCCCTCTCTCTCCCTCTCTCCCCACTCCTAGTAGGAGTAGGATTGGGGGGAGGGAGGCGCCACCACCAAGGGGAGTCCTAGTAGGACTCCTCCCCCCCTTGATGCGCAGCCCCTTGGCTGCCTCCTCCCCCCTCCCTCCTTTATATATGGAGGAGGGGCACCCCTTGGAGACACACAATTGTCCCATAGCCGTGTGCGGTGCCCCGATCTCCGTTTTCCACCTCGGTCATATTTTCGGAGAGCTTAGGCGAAGCCTTGCCGGAATCACTTCACCGTCACCATCGCCACGCTGTCGTGCTGACAAAACTCATCTACTACCTCGACGACTTGCTGGATCAAGAAGGCGAGGAACGTCACCGAGCTGCACGTGTGTAGAACTCGGAGGTGCCGTACGTTCGGTACTCGATCGGTGGAGCTCGAAGGATTGTTCGACTACATCAACCGCGTTGTGAGACGCTTCCGCTAACGGTCTACGAGGGTACGTAGACACACTCTCCCCTCTCGTAGCGATGCATCTCCATGGATAGATCTTGCGTGAGCGTAGGAATTTTTTTGAAATTCTTGCTCCGTTCCCCAACAGTGGCATCCGAGCCAGGTCTATGCGTAGATGTGATTTGCACGAGTAGAACACAAGTGAGTTGTGGGCGTGGGTGTATACATATTGCTTGCCGTTACTAGTTGATACTTGATTCGGCGGTATTGTGAGATGAAGCGGCCCGGACCGACATTACGCGTACGCTTACGCGAGACAGGTTTCACCGCTACGTGCACTCGTTGCATAAAGGTGACTGGCGGGTGTCTGTCTCTCTCACTTTAGTTGAATCGGTTTCAATGAAGAGGGTTCTTTTAGAAGATCAAAAAGCAATCACTACACCACGTTGTGGTTTTGCGTAGGTAAGAACGGTTCCTCCAAACCCGTAGCAGCCACGTAAAACTTGCAACAACAAAGTAGAGGACGTCTAACTTGTTTTTGCAGGGTATGCTGGTGATGTGATATGGTCAAGACATGATGTGATATAAGTTGTTGTATGAGATGATCATGTTTTGTAAAGTTATCAGGCAACCGGCAGGAGCCTTATGGTTGTCTCTTTATTGTATGCAATGCCAACGCTATGTAATTGCTTTACTTTACCGCTATGAGTTAGCAGCAGTAGTAGTAGCAATAGCCGGCGATACGACCACGACGCTGCGATGGAGATCAAGGTGTCACGACGCTACGATGGAGATCAAGGTGTCAACCCGGTGACGATGGAGATCATGACGGTGCTTTGTTGATGGAGATCAAAGGCACAAGACGTTGATGGCCATATCATGTCACATATATTGAATTGCATGTGATGTTAATCCTTTTATGCATCTTATTTTGCTTAGGACGACGGTAGCATTATAAGATGATCCCTTCACTAAATTTCAAGATAAGTGTTCTCCCCTAGTATGCACCGTTGCTAAGGTTCGACGCTTCTAAGCACCACGTGATGATCGGGTGTGATGGATTCTTTCGTTCGCATACAACGGGTGTAAGCCAGTTTTACACACGCAGAATACTTGGGTTAAACTTGACGAGCCTAGCATATACAGATATGGCCTCGGAACACAAGAGACTGAAAGGTCGAACATGAGTCATATAGTAGATATGATCAACATGAAAGATGTTCACCATTGATAACTAATCCACCTCACGTGATGATCGGACGTGGTTTAGTTGATGTGGATCATGTTACACTTAGACAACTTGAGGGATGTTAATCTAAGTGGGAGTTCTTAAGTAATTTGATTAATTGAACTTCAATTATCATGAACATAGTCTAAATAATCTTTGCAATTGTATGTTGTAGATCAATGGCCCGCGCTGTAGTTCCACTGAATTTTAATGCGTTCCTAGAGAAAGCCAAGTTGAAAGATGATGGAAGCAACTATGCGGACTGGGTCCGTAATCTGAGGATCATCCTCATTGCTGCACAGAAGGCTTATGTCCTTGATGCACCGCTAGGTGTCGCGCCCCCTCCCTCGTCTGTTGACGTTATGAACACCTGGCAGACACGTGTTGATGACTACTCGATAGTTCAGTGTGCCATGCTTTACGGCTTAGAACCGGGCTCCAAAGACGTTTTGAGCATCACGGAGCATATGAGATGTTCCAAGAGCTGAAACTTGTATTTCAAGCTCATGCCCGGGTCGAGAGATATGATGTCTCCGACAAGTTCTTTAGCTGTAAGATGGAGGAGAATAGTTCTGTCAGTGAGCATATACTCAAGATGTCTGGGTTGCATAACCGCTTGACTCAGTTGGGAGTTAATCTTCCAGATGATTCGGTTATTGACAGAATTCTCCAATCACTGCCACCAAGCTATAAGGGCTTTGTGATGAACTATAATATGCAAGGAATGGAAAAGTCTATTTCCGAGCTCTTCGCTATGCTCAAAGCTGCGGAGGTAGAAGTCAAGAAGGAGCATCAAGTGTTGATGGTAAAGAAGAGCACTAGTTTCAAGAAGGGCAAGGGAAAGAAGGGGAACTTCAAGAAGAACGGCAAATCAGTTGCTGCTCCCACGAAGAAACCCAAGTCTGGACCCAAACCCGAGACTGAGTGTTTCTACTGCAAGGGGACTGGTCACTGGAAGCGGAACTGCCCCAAGTACTTGGCAGATAAGAAGGATGGCAACGTCAACAAAGGTATATTTGATATACATGTTATTGATGTGTACCTCACCAATGCTCGTAGTAGCACCTGGGTATTTGATACTGGTTCGGTTGCTCATATTTGTAACTCGAAACAGGAGCTACGGAATAAACGAAGATTGGCTAAGGACGAGGTGACGATGCGCGTCGGGAACGGTTAAAGAGTTGAAGTTATCGCCGTCGGCACGCTACCTCTACATCTACCTTCGGGATTAGTTATGAACCTAAATAATTGTTATTTGGTGCCTGCGTTGAGCATGAACATTATATCTGGATCTTGTTTATTGCGAGACGGTTATTCATTTAAATCAGAGAATAAAGGTTGTTCTATTTTGATGAATAATATCTTTTATGGTCATGCACCACTTGTGAATGGTTTATTCTTGTTGAATCTCGATCGTGGTGATACTCACATCCATAATATTGATGCCAAAAGATGCAAAATTGATAATGATAGTACCACATATTTGTGGCACTGCCGCTTAGGTCATATCGGTGTTAAACGCATGAAAAAACTCCATGCTGATGGACTTTTGGAATCACTTGACTATGAATCATTTGAGACGTGCGAACCGTGCCTTATGGGCAAGATGACTAAAACTCCGTTCTCCGGAACAATGGAGCGAGCAACAGACTTGTTGGAAATAATACATACCGATGTATGCGGTCCAATGAGTATTGAGGCACGCGGTGGATATCGTTATGTTCTCACGTTCACAGATGATTTGAGTAGATATGGTTATGTCTACTTAATGAAACATAAGTCTGAAACGTTTGAAAAGTTCAAAGAATTTCAGAGTGAAGTAGAGAACCATCGTAACAAGAAAATAAAGTTCTTACGATCTGATCGTGGAGGAGAATATTTGATTTACGAGTTTGGCACTCACTTAAGACAATGTGGAATTGTTTCACAGTTAACGCCACCTGGAACACCACAGCGTAATGGTGTGTCCGAACGTCGTAATCGTACTCTATTGGATATGGTACGTTCTATGATGTCTCTTACCGATTTGCCACTATCGTTTTGGGGTTATGCATTAGAGACAGCTGCATTCACTTTAAATAGGGCACCGTCTAAATCCGTTGAGACGACACCGTATGAACTGTGGTTTGGAAAGAAACCTAAGCTGTTGTTTCTGAAAGTTTGGGGCTGCGATGCTTATGTCAAAAGGCTTCAGCCTGATAAGCTTGAACCCAAAGCGGATAAGTGCGTCTTCATAGGATACCCAAAAGAAACTATTGGGTACACCTTCTACCACAAATCCGAAGGCAAAGTTTTCGTTGCTAAGAATGGATCCTTTCTAGAGAAGGAGTTTCTCTCGAAAGAAGTGAGTGGGAGGAAAGTGGAACTTGATGAGGTAATTGTACCTCCTCTGGATAGTAGTACGCCACAGAAAGAAATTTCCGTGACACCAACACAGACCAGAGAAGAAGATAATGATGATGATCATGAAACTTCGGAGCAAGTTGCTACTGAACCTCGAAGGTCAACCAGGACACGTTCCGCACCAGAGTGGTACGGAAATCCAGTCTTGGAGGTTATGTTGTTAGACAACGGTGAACCTTCGAATTATGAAGAAGCTATGGCGAGCCCGGATTCCGAGAAATGGCTTGAGGCCATGAAATCCGAGATAGGATCCATGTATGAGAACAAAGTGTGGACTTTGGTAGACTTGCCCGATGAACGGCGAGCTATTGAAAATAAATGGATCTTTAAGAAGAAGACGGATGCTGATGGTAATATCACCGTCTATAAAGCTCGACTTGTTGCTAAAGGTTATCGACAAGTTCAAGGAGTTGACTACGATGAGATTTTCTCACCCGTAGCGATGCTAAAGTCTGTCAGAATTATGTTAGCAATTGCCGCGTTTTATGATTATGAAATCTGGCAAATGGACGTCAAAACGGCATTCCTTAATGGATTCCTTAAGGAAGAATTGTATATGATGCAGCCGGAAGGTTTTGTCGATCCTAAAGGCGCTAACAAAGTATGCAAGCTCCAGCGATCCATCTATGGACTGGTGCAAGCATCTCGGAGCTGGAATACTCGCTTTGATGAAGTGATCAAAGCGTTTGGGTTTATACAAACTTATGGAGAAGCTTGTATTTACAAGAAAGTGAGTGGGAGCTCTGTGGCATTTCTCATATTATATGTAGATGACATATTGTTGATGGGAAATGACATAGATTTTCTGGAAAGCATAAAGGGTTATTTGAACAAAAGTTTTTCGATGAAGGATCTCGGAGAAGCTGCTTACATATTAGGCATCAAGATCTATAGGGATAGATCAAGACGCCTCATTGGACTTTCACAAAGCACATACCTTGACAAGATTTTGAAGAAGTTCAAAATGGATCAGTCAAAGAAAGGGTTCTTGCCTGTATTGCAAGGTATGAGATTGAGTAAGACTCAATGCCCGACCACGGCAGAAGATAAAGAGAAGATGAGTGTCATCCCCTATGCTTCAGCCATAGGCTCTATTATGTATGTCATGCTGTGTACTAGACCTGATGTGTGCCTCGCTATAAGCTTGGTGGGGAGGTACCAAAGTGATCCAGGAGTAGATCACTGGACAGCGGTCAAGAATATCCTGAAGTACCTGAAAAGGACCAAGGACATGTTTCTCGTTTATGGAGGTGAAAAAGAGCTCGTCGTAAAGGGTTACGTCGATGCTAGCTTTGACACAGATCCAGATGACTCTAAGTCACAATCTGGATACGTATTTATTCTTAATGGTGGAGCGGTCAGTTGGTGCAGTTCCAAGCAGAGCGTCGTGGCGGGATCTACATGTGAGGCGGAATACATAGCTGCTTCCGAAGCAGCACATGAAGGAGTCTGGATGAAGGAGTTCATATCCGATCTAGGTGTCATACCTAGTGCATCGGGTCCAATGACTATCTTATGTGACAACACTGGAGCAATTGCTATAGCAAAGGAGCCCAGGTTTCACAAGAGAACCAAGCATATAAAGCGTCGCTTCAACTCCATTCGGAATTTGATTAAGGATGGAGACATAGAGATTTGCAAAGTACACACGGATCTGAATGTGGCAGACCCGTTGACTAAACCTCTTCCACGAACAAAACATGATCAGCACCAGAATGCGATGGGTGTTAGATTCATTACAATGTAATTGACTCTAGTGCAAGTGGGAGACTGTTGGAAATATGCCCTAGAGGCAATTAATAAAGTGTTTATTATTATCATATTTCCCCGTTCATGATAATGGTTTATTATTCATGCTATAATTGTATTGACCGGAAACTTAATACATGTGTGAATAAATAAACAAATACTGAGTCCCTAGTAAGCCTCTACTAGACTAGCTCGTTGATCAAAAGATGGTCAAGATTTCCTGACCATGGACATGAGTTGTCATTTGATAACGGGATCACATCATTAGGAAAATGATGTGATGGACTTGACCCAACCGTCAGCATAGCATATGATCGTTCAGTTTAATGCTATTGCTTTCACTATGTCAAATACACGTTCCTCTGACCATGAGATCATGCAACTCCCGGATACCGTAGGAATACTTTGGGTGTATCAAACGTCACAACGTAACTGGGTGATTATAAAGGTGCACTACAGGTATCTCCGAAAGTGTTTGTTGAGTTGGCATGGATCAAGATTGGGATTTGTCACTCCGACTATCGGAGAGGTATCTCTGGGCCCTCTCGGTAATACAGCATCACAGAAGCCTTGCAAGCACCGTGACTAAAGAGTTAGTTGCAAGATGATGTATTACGGAACGAGTAAAGAGACTTGCCGGTAACGAGATTGAACTAGGTATTGGATACCGACGATCGAATCTCGGGCAAGTAACATACCGCCGGACAAAGGGAACAACGTATGTTGTCATATGAGGTTCACCGATAAAGATCTTCGTGGAATATGTAGGAACCAATATGAGCATCCAGGTTCCGCTGTTGGTTATTGACCAGAGAGTCGTCTCGGTCATGTCTACATCATTCCCGAACCCGTAGGGTCCGCACACTTAAGGTTCGATGACGATATAGTATTATATGAGTTATGTGATTGGTGACCGAATGTTGTTCGGAGTCCCGGATGAGATCACGGACATGACGAGGAGTCTCGGAATGTCCGAGAGGTAAAGATTGATATATTGTAAGATAGTATTTGGCCTCCGGAAAAGTTCCGGAAGGTTCCGGATATTTATCGGAGTACCAGAGGGGTTACCGGAACCCCCCGGGGAGTAGCATGGGCCACATGGCCCTCATAGGGGAGGAACACCAGCCCACCAGGGGGCTGGCGCGCCCCCCCCATGAGGGGTTCGAATTGGGCTGGGGGTTTGGGGGCCGGCCCCCCCTTTCCTTCCCTCTCTCTCCCTCTCTCCCCACTCCTAGTAGGAGTAGGATTGGGGGGAGGGAGGCGCCACCACCAAGGGGAGTCCTAGTAGGACTCCTCCCCCCCTTGGTGCGCAGCCCCTTGGCTGCCTCCTCCCCCCTCCCTCCTTTATATACGGAGGAGGGGCACCCCTTGGAGACACACAATTGTCCCATAGCCGTGTGTGGTGCCCCGATCTCCGTTTTCCACCTCAGTAATATTTTCGGAGAGCTTAGGCGAAGCCCTGCCGGAATCACTTCACCGTCACCGTCGCCACGCCGTCGTGCTGACGAAACTCATCTACTACCTCGATGTCTTGCTGGATCAAGAAGGCGAGGAACGTCACCGAGCTGCACGTGTGTAGAACTCGGAGGTGCCGTACGTTCGGTACTCGATCGGTGGAGCTTGAAGGATTGTTCGACTACATCAACCGCGTTGTGAGACGCTTCCGCTTACGGTCTACGAGGGTACGTAGACACACTCTCCCCTCTCGTAGCGATGCATCTCCATGGATAGATCTTGCGTGAGCGTAGGAATTTTTTTGAAATTCATGCTCCGTTCCCCAACACATTCGAACTAGTGAGTAGTGTTTATATTCAACAGCACTAGTGATTAGAGAACATCTAAAATCAACCTAAAACAATCCTAGGTAAAAAAAAATCAATCTTAGTTCAAAAATAGGGGTGATTTGAAGCAAATAATGCGTCGAATCGGAAGCTATTTGACTAAAAGTAATTGGAGGGATCGGAGGAGCTTACTTTTCTTTCTTCGGAGCCATCTCGATCCGCAAAAACGGTGAAGAAACAAAAAAGATCGAAGGGGAGGAGTAGAGAGGGGCGAGAGAGAGCAAGAACTCTGTTCTTGGCGGCTGGAAGGAGAGGGGATGGGGGAGATGGGGCTGGGGCGGGGGCGTCGGTCCGTATAACTGCTCGCACCCTACCGCCAGGGTCCACGGCGGTAGGGTTACACATCCTACCGCCAGGGACAGTGGCGGTAGGGTGGAACGGAGGGGGACGGTGGCCGTCTGGGGCTGCTGACGTGGATTAGTGACTTACCGCCAGGGTCCCTGGCGGTAGGATGTGTAACCCTACCGCCAGGACCCCTGGCGGTAAGAAAAAGGGTCAGATTTCAAAACAAAATCGAACAAGAGTCAGATCCTAAAAATCTTTCCTAAAAGGGTCAAAACACGAAATTTTGCCTGCGCTGGGGCTCGGCTGCTTCCTCCCGGCCGTGCCGTGGCCGTGGCAGCCGAGGCGGCAGACAGAGCAGAGCCATCTTTTTACGAGGCCCGGTGCCCCAGCGCCTGGCCCTGGGCGTGGTGGACTGGGACTGGGAGAAGTGAAGGAAGAAGGAAGGGCAATGGCCTTTTGGGGGTGGGTGGCCCCGCGCGATCGCGGCCCGAGATGGCAGAAAGAAACGGGCGCCGAGCTTTCCAAGGCCATTATCATCGCCCGCGCTGTTGTTGCCTCGATAGTATGGCTATGTACGCACACGGAGTAGTCGGTACGGAGACGTGTCCGTGCTGTGGGCAAGTCGTTGCGCCGCACCGTCGCCGGCCGGTCCACATCGTTCCATTCTGTGGTGAAAATGAGAAGAACTGGGGTGCAGTATTCTCGAAGGGCAGTGGCCGAATTTTATTAGATAGGAAAAAGAGAGCGATAGTACAACAGGTTACATTCTAGCAGAGCTAGGATTGCAACCAGAGCCATACAACCTCCACAGGACGATTTCCACAGAAATCAAAGCGCTCTACCAAAAGAGAGCCAAGCTCATGCCACGAGATCACTAATACAGCCCGCTGTCCTTGTAGGGGAACGCGACAGAAAACAAAAAAATTTGGTACAGCGAGCACGCCCAGGATCACTATGGAGACTGCATACAAGGTTTGATCTGATCTGTACCGACTCGAAGCGCAGCGGAAGAAGAGTCGGTGTAGATCGTCGGTGCAGATCCCTGCAGCTAGGATTTACAACCTCCCAACCGCAAGGATGTACTCCCACTCCGGACAACCCTTCGGGAGGCGGTCGGACAGTCCCCCGGACGATGTCGCGGACAGCCCTTCGGGAGGACCCTCGGAACCCGAACAGTAACCCGGACAGCCCTTCGGGAGGACGCCGGAAACTCGAACGGTAACTCGAACAGCCCTTCGGGAGGACACACGAAAACAGCCCCTCGGGCAAAAGATCGAAACTACAATCTCTCTACGGGGTTGCACACATAGCGTGTCAGCTATCCGGCAGGGCTTCGCCGTCCAGAACTAGTTCCTGCCGGAACCCAGACAGCCTTTCGGCTCTACGAAACTATTTCGTGGGAGGGAGAGAGAAGCCAGACAAGTCAAATGGCATCTGTATGAGAGCAAGGATGAGATATGGGGCTGCCTCCCCACCTCTATTTATAGGATAGCCAATGGGTAAAAGTGGTATACAAAAAATACCAAAGTAACCCCACTTTATGCCTTTTCAAAAAAGAATAAAGCAAAGAAGGGTGGCAAGTGGAGCTCCATGGAGCCCCACCTCCCTTGGCCGGCCACATCTTGGGGGCCCCCCATGGGGGGCTTCCTTGGCCACCAAGTCCATCTAGAAGCCTTTTTGGAAATATCCAAAAAGGTGCTTTCCCAAAAATATCCAAAAAGCACTTTCACTATTCATGAAGACATTTTTCTGCGTCCGATAAAACCCAAATTATTTCTGTGTGCCTAGAATAATTCTAGTACCCACACAAACAATTTTGAACGCGTTCCGAAACAATTTTGGAACAATGTTTTCTTCAGCAAAAAGCTATCATACCGGTTCCGGCTGCTCCGGAACATTTTCGGTTTTCTCTCCGGAAAAATTCCAGAATTTACCAGAACGATTCTGGCACCCTCCAAGAATTTCCAGACATGTGCCGGAACCAATTTGACTTAATGGAATACCTTGAAACAACTTTTTAGTTTCACCGGAACTATTCCGGTGTTCTCTCCGGAACGTTTCCGTTTCGTCCGAAACTTTTTCGGTGATTTTCTCTCAGACTCCCCGTCTAGTATTCAGCAGATAGATGACCCTTAAGCGTGTGACCCTATAGGTTCGGTGAAGTATAGACATGACCCGGAACGCTTTCCGATCAATGATCAACATCAGAGCCGTGGACACCCATATTGACCCCTATACCCACACGAATGAATATTCGAGTGAACCTCCAGTTGCCGTGTGCTATTACTGTTGCTTCACGATATATTACAAATACCCGAGGTGAGATTTATTGCATCCTCGTGGATCAACAACTTGTCCACTATGCAAGTTACCTCGTTACCGGTTTTGTTCTCTTTACTCGTTTCCGTGTTCCGGCATCCCAGTGATCAAATCACAAAGTGTCTGGCCAGACGATGATGGATACCGTAACACCGAGAGGGCCCGAGAATATCTCTCCATCGTCGGAGGAGCAAATCCCAATCTTGAGCTATCTCGTTTCTTGCCATACTTTTCCGTGAACCCGTAAGCCGCCGTAATAGCCACCCATTTACGGAAGACGTTTAACAAACCCCAAAGTTCACGAAGCAAGTACGAAGGAACTCGATACTCTCATGGTCTAAGGAATTATGCAAACATTAACTATCTCTGTGTTATTAACCATTAACTTGTGACGAATGTATCTCATAGCATAACATCAATTCGGGTCGATTCAACACAAGTGTTCTACTAACATCGTGCCCTCAAAATTGCCGGCATTGACATGCCCATGATCAGGAAAACAGGATCATCATGCAATACTTGAGCCAGTCTTAGAGGCAAGACTAGGAATACATTTTACCGTTTATTATACCACACGTGCACATGAGTTTCCCTCCGAGCCTCGTGGTTATTGTAGACTCGAGAATCATTGCAGTTATAGCATGGAACATAAACATTCATTACAAACTCGGAGATACAAAGTAACTTTTATTACTGCCTCTAGGGCAAATCTCCTACAGTCCTCCAGACGCCGATATCCTCCAGGATCAGGTCCCTTACCTTGTCCGCAGAACTGGCCACATTATCAAAGATCCTCGCATTTCTTTCCTTCCAAATACTCCAGTGTATAAGAATGACAATCGTGTCAAAATTCCTCCTAATTGGCTTTGGAATAGCCGCCCTAGCCTGCAACCACCACTCTTCCGTAGAACTGAAGATGACATCTGGGATCAGAAAATCAGCTCTAGTCCAATCTCTAAATCGAAGCCAAACTAGCTTGGTGAAATTGCAGTGCACAAAAAGATGTGAGCAGGTTTCAGGCTCGGAGGCGCACAGAGGACAGATTCCGTTGGATAGCCAGTTTCTTCTCTCCAAGTTGTCAGCTGTCAGGCACCGGCGGTGGACGGCAAGCCACATAAGAAACTTGCAATGCGGAGGCGCCTTGGATTTCCAGATTGGCTTGTAACAGGCAAAGCTAGTGTTCCCGAGGAAGAACAATTGATAAGCACTCTTAACAGAGAACTGGAAGTCGTGTGTTAGCTTCCAGATCGCCCTGTCTCTGGTTCCCTCCGTCAGAGTAGTGGCCTGAACAATCTCCCAAACCCGCAGATATTGTGCCATGGCGATAAGCGATAAACCTCCAGAGATATCTCTGATCCATGCCTGGCCTTGTAATGCCTCACACACTGTTCTCCCCTTCTTCTTCACAAAGGAGAACAACGCGGGAGCCATAGCAGCAATAGATCGGCCATCCGGGAGCCAGTTATCTGTCCAAAAGCGCGCGGATTGGCCGTCCCCCAGGCTGATTTGGCAGGCCGCCCTGAACATGGCCTGAACTTCCTTCTCAGTGGAGTCAGGGATAAGCTTCCACGGTCTCTCATCGGCGTCCCACTGCAGCCATGGCCATTTGCATCGTAGGGCGCAACCGAACCATTTGAGATTAATAATTCCGAGCCCTCCTGCCTCCAAAGGTAAACACACTCTAGACCAAGGCAAGAGACAGTGTCCCCCATTGATCTCCTCCTCTCCTTTCCAAACAAAACCACGGCAACGCCTGTTGATGAACTTGATGGCCCACGCCGGCAAAGGTAACACAGCCATGAGGTGGATAGGCAAAGCCATGAGCACCGATCGGGTGAGAGCCAGACGACCCGCAGCGGCAAGCATCCTCGGTTTCCAGCCTTTCAACTTACCGTAGAATTTGTCAATGAGAGGAAGAAGATCTTGGCGTTGCAATCTGTAGATGGACAGAGGTAAACCCGGGTATTGGATGGGAAATTGTTGCCTCCTGCATTGAAAGTGCCCCTCCACCGCTTCGGCCATTGTCTCATCACATCGGATGGTTGTGACCGTACTCTTCTGCAAATTGATCCTCAAACCTGTGGCTTCTCCGAACAGCTGCAGAATACTAGATATGACCTGGAGGTCCGTGTGCACCGGCGTGAAGAACAGTACATCATCATCCGCGAATATAGATACCCTCTGCAGCCGTGGACACCCATATTGACGCCTATACCCACACGAATGAATATTCGAGTGAACCTCCAGTTGCCGTGTTCTATTCCTGTTGCTTCACGATATATTACAAATACCCGAGGTGAGATTTATTGCATCCTCGTGGATCAACAACTTGTCCACTATGCAAGTTACCTCGTTACCGGTTTTGTTCTCTTTACTCGTTTCCGTGTTCCGGCATCCCAGTGATCAAATCACAAAGTGTCTGGCCAGACGATGATGGATACCGTAACACCGAGAGGGCCCGAGAATATCTCTCCATCGTCGGAGGAGCAAATCCCAATCTTGAGCTATCTCGTTTCTTGCCATACTTTTTCGTGAACCCGTAAGCCGCCGTAATAGCCACCCATTTACGAATGACGTTTAACAAACCCCAAAGTTCACGAAGCAAGTACGAAGGAACTCGATACTCTCATGGTCTAAGGAATTATGCAAACATTAACTATCTCTGTGTTATTAACCATTAACTTGTGACGAATGTATCTCATAGCATAACATCAATTTGGGTCGATTCATCACAAGTGTTCTACTAACATTGGTCCCTCAAAATTGCCGGCATTGACATGCCCATGATCAGGAAAACAGGATCATCATGCAGTACTTGAGCCAGTCTTAGAGGCAAGACTAGGAATACATTTTACCGTTTATTATACCACACGTGCACATGAGTTTCCCTCCGAGCCTCGTGGTTATTGTAGACTCGAGAATCATTGCAGTTATAGCATGGAACATAAACATTCATTACAAACTCGGAGATACAAAGTAACTTTTATTACCTGCCTCTAGGGCATATCTCCTACAGACTCCCACTTGCACTAGAGTCATAATCTAGTTACATGGCTTCCCTAACACCAATGGTTGTCCGGTGCTGCTCATGCTTTGCTCGTGGTAGAGGCTTCGTCATCGGGTCTGACACGTTAAGATCCGTGTGAACTTTGCGTACTTTCACTAAACCCGCTTCGACATGATGTCGAATGAGTTTATATTTGCGTTCAATATGTCTTGTCTTATGGTGCGAACTTGGCTCCCTTGCCTGAGCCACGGCGCCACTATTATCACAATAGATCTCCACCGGGTCCAAAGCACTTGGAACCACACCAAGGTCTTCAAGAAATTGCTTGATCCATACCGTCTCCTTGGAGGCTTCTGAAGCAGCAACATATTCCGCCTCCGTCATAGAATCCGCTACAGTCTTTTGTTTGGAACTTTTCCAATCAACTGCACCGCCGTTCAATATGAAAACATAGCCTGATTGAGATTTGAAGTCATCTGGGTCAGTCATGAAGCCTGCATCAGAGTAACCATTTACAATGAGCTCTTCATCACCTCCATACACAAGGAGTAAATCCTTGGTCCTTCTGAGGTACTTAAGAATACCCTTGACTGCGGCCCAGTGTTCCAATCTTGGATCACTTTGGTACCGGCTGCTAACACTTAGCGCATAGGAAACGTCCGGTCTTGTACATAGCATGGCATACATAATAGAACCAACTGCCGAGGCATATGGAACATTATTCATTTGTACTCGCTCATCGAGAGTCCGAGGACACTGATTCTTGCAAAGCACTGTGCCAGGTGACATGGGGAGAAGGCCTTTCTTGGAGTTCTCCATGTTGAACCTTTTCAACACCTTGTCAATGTACGTGCTTTGGCTAAGCGCTATTAGGCGTCTTGATCTATCTCTATAGATTCTGATGCCCAATACATATGCCGCTTCGCCTAAGTCTTTCATTGAAAAACTCTTCTTCAATGAGTCTTTTATTTCGTTAAGAAAATTCACGTCATTTCCAATCAACAATATGTCATCCACATACAAGATTAGAAATGCTTTTGCGCTCCCACTAAACTTCTTGTAAACACAAGATTCTTCGTCATTCCTGATGAAGCCAAACTGTTTGACCACTTCATCAAAACGAATGTTCCAGCTCCTTGACGCTTGCTTCAGACCATAAATGGCTTTCTGAAGCTTGCATACCTTTCCAGCATCCTTATGAACGACAAAACCTTCTGGCTGTATCATGTATACATCCTATTTGAGGTTTCCATTTAGGAAAGCCGTTTTGACGTCCATCTGCCATATTTCATAATCGAAATAAGCAGCAATTGCTAGTAATATCCGAACAGACCTAAGCATAGCTACGGGAGAGAAAGTCTCGTCGTAGTCCACTCCTGGAACTTGCGTGAACCCTTTCGCGACAAGTCTAGCTTTGTGGATAGTAATGTTACCATCCGCGTCTGTTTTTCTTTTGAAAATCCATTTACAACCAATGGGTTTTACGCCCTCTGGAAGTTCTTCCAAGTTCCAAACTTGGTTTTCGTACATGGATTCCATTTCGGATTTCATGGCCTTGTGCCATTCCTTTGAGCTGGGCCCCGCCATCGCTTCCTTGTAGTGCACAGGTTCATCGTCTTCAAGAATGAAGATTTCGTTATGAAACCATTCAGGTGGCTGGATAGCCCTACCTGATCTGCGCGGTTCAGTTACAACATGGTCTGAAGTTTCCGCATCACATGCGACAACTTCCGGCTCGGTTGTAGGGATAATTAGCGGAATTTCTTCCGGTTCCTTAGCCATATCAACGGTTGCCGAAGATTCACTAATCTCATTAAGTTGTACTGTCCTCCCACTTGGTTCTTTAGCGAGAAACTCTTTCTCGAGAAAGTGTCCAACTTTTGCGACAAACACTTTGCTCTCGGACTGGTTGTAGAAGGAATACCCAATGGTGTTATTGGGATAACCTACAAAGTAACATTTGTCTGATCTGGGATCAAGTTTGCTAGGCTGTAAACACTTTACGTATGCCTCACAACCCCAAATTTTAAGATGCGACACACTAGGAATCTTCCCATGCCACATCTCATGTGGTGTCGTCTTAACAGACTTAGACGGTGCTCTGTTTAATGTATAAGCGGCAGTGAGTAGTGCGTGACCCCAAAAAGATATCGGCAGATCTGTAAGAGACATCATCGACTTACCATGTCTAACAGGGTTCGGTTACGTCTTTCCGACACTCCGTTTCGCTGTGGAGTTCCGGGAGGCGTAAGTTGTGAAACGATTCCACGATCACTCAGATGTTGGCCAAACTCATGACTAAGGTATTCGCCTCCGCGATCAGACCGCAGAAACTTAATCTTTTTGTCACGATGATTTTCTACCTCATTCTAAAATTCTTTGAAATTTTCAAAGGTTTCTGACTTATGCTTCATTAAGTAGATATAGCCATACCGACTTAAATCATCAGTAAAAGTCACGAAGTAGAAATACCCACCCCGTGCGTCTGTGTTCATTGGACCACATACATCACTATGTATTATTTCCAATAACTCACCCGCCCGTTCAGGATGACCCGTGAACGGCGTCTTGGTCATTTTTCCCATCAAGCAAGCTTCACATGTGTCAAATGATTCAAAATCAAAAGACGGTAAAACTCCATCTTTATGAAGTCTTTGCATGCGTTTCTTTCCGATGTGGCCAAGCCGACAGTGCCACATGAAAGTGGTGGTGGTGTCAGCCTTCTTAAGGCGTTTAGCATTCACGTTAAAGACATCATTTCCACATTCAAGATTTAGAATGAAAAGGCCCCCAACAATGGGTGCAAATCCATAAAACATATCCTTACAATAAAGGGAACAACCATTGTTCTCAGACTTGTACGAATACCCATCGTGTACTAAACATGATCCAGAGATAATGTTTCTACACAACAGTGGAACAAAATAACAGTTATTCAGTTCTAAGATAAATCCCGAAGGGAGACGTAGAGGCATAATGCCGACGGCTTGAGCGGCGATCCCAGCGCCGTTCCCGACGCGCATCACGACTTCATTCTTTGCTAGCTTGCGCACCTTCTGAAGTCCCTGTATCGAGTTGCAAATGTGAGCAACCGATCCGGTATCAAATACCCAAGACTTAGAATTTTCGCTAGCAAGCAAAACGTCAATGACATTAACTTGTATAACAATTATACCTTTTCCGGTTTTCCCGGACTTCTTATCTTCCAGATACTTCTTGCAATTTCTCTTCCAGTGTCCTGTGCCCTTGCAGTAGAAGCACTCAGTTTCATTCTTGGCTCCGCCCTTAGAGTTGCTTTGGGAGCCGGTCTTACCGGCACCCTTGCCCTTCTTTGGCTTGCCTTTCTTTTTGAAACTGGCGGTTTTATTCACAAGCAACACTTGCTTGCGATTTTTCCACAGTCCTCCTTCCGTAGTTTTTAGCATGGCGAGCACCTCTTCCGGTGTCTTCTCCATCCCACTCATGTTGTAGTTCATGATAAAACTGTCGTAAGACGGGGGGAGTGAAGAAAGCAGCATGTCCATCATATGGTCAGGTGGAAGTGGAAACTCCAGGGTTTTAAGCCTTTCAGCATAGCCAATCATTTTGACTACGTGTTCGCCAACTGAACTACCCTCAGCCATCTTGCAATCCATCAAGGCCTTCATGACATCAAATCGTTCAGACCTTGCGGTTTCCTTGTACAGGGCATCCAAATCCCGGATCATATCGCGGGGTTTATGGAATTCAAAACGTTTTTGAAGCCATGCACTCATGCAAGCTAACATGAGGCACTGCACTAAGTTGTGATCATCATCCTTAGTGGCCCAGACATTCTGCTCAACTTCCAGGGCATCTGCTGCCGGTTTAGCTGGAAGAGCAGTTTCAAGCACATACATTTTCCTAGCGCTCCTGAGGACAATCCTCAGGTTACGGACCCAGTCCGCATAGTTGTTTCCAGTCGCAGCTAACTTCTCTTTCTCTAACATCGGGCCTAAGTTGAACGCGGTGTTGCGAGCCATTTGATCTACAACGGAAAACACAAGTTTCACTTAGACTTTGTTTATAATGATTTTGGCACTAGTGAATAAACAATTTTATTCTAAAGTGCGCTCCCACTCAAATCAATATCTCTCAAAATTGATTATGAGTGATTCAAGATCCAAATTGCAATTCAACGCCAAGGATGTATCCATCTCAAGTGACGAGAATTTCAATTGGTAGGCCAACTTGCCAATCACATCTCTATGTGACTCTTGTTCATCTTTCGATGCGTGTGTTCCGAGCTCATGACTTTCATGCCTGAACGTCAAGACAACCAAGTGATCTCGCTGCGAGGTCTCAACTCACCCGCCTCACACTTCACTAATTGTTCGTACCCATGTATCCATGTGGTACCCCGAAAAGATAGGTGCCGTGACGGTGCTACACTTGGGAGAACACTAACTACTTGATATTTTTAAGTGAGAGATCACCCTAATAAAAAGCGACTACCACGCAATCAAGAAGGGTGCATCATAAGGGATAAACATCTCAGGCAATTCATAATAGCATGATATGGTATAGCCCTTTCTGACGGAGAAGTCAAGTATTTCTTCGTCTTCGGCATTTGCGTCGGTGTTCACCTTCGCGAAGATTGCCACCACCTTGTCGATGCACCAGATAATATTTGCTATCTCTATAGCTAATAAAATAAGTGCATTACTTAAGGTTGACACGCAGGTCATTAAAGTGACAATCATATGGCTCCAGCCATCATGCCGAATCATGACACGCAGGTCATGTTAACAAATTTACATCATATATTCATCTCATACATAATCGAATTAATATGAGCATTGCTATACCACATCACATCACATGCACATCCTGCAAAACCAAGTTAGACGCCTCTAATCGGTTTATGCAAAATTTTATTTTACGTGGCTTCTAAGGTTTTGACTTAAACCACAGCTACCAACGTTTTATCATTAAGTATGATTATTCAAGTCGCTAGATTAACATCTCGGGGTGTATGAAACACGAGATAATTAAATCTCGAGCCCCATACTAAACTTCGTCATACGCATGACCCTCGTGCAGATCATATCCGCAATGCCCTTTCGTCTGCGAATTTCATCTTTCTTTTGACTATGGCGAAACCCAAAGAACTGTTAGCACTTCGTTGATCAACCAGGATCGCGGATTGCCAGAACTTTGTGAAATTCCACCATGCTGTCTCGAGATTGAGCAAACGCAAATTCTAGGGAAGCAACAAGAACATCGGGTAACAGATTTCATCTGTTACCCGCATAAATAATTTTCAGCAATAGATCTCATCTACTCCAAAATTATATTATGCAATACCCATACATCTCCATGTATTCTAGATCGTAACCTGCATCTACGCATAGCACGGCTCATGATGCCACTGTAGGGGAACGCGACAGAAAACAAAAAAATTCGGTACAGCGAGCACGCCCAGGATCACTATGGAGACTGCATACAAGGTTTGATCTGATCCGTACCGACTCGAAGCGCAGCGGAAGAAGAGTCGGTGTAGATCGTCGGTGCAGATCCCTGCAGCTAGGATTTACAACCTCCCAACCGCAAGGATGTACTCCCACTCCGGACAGCCCTTCGGGAGGCGGTCGGACAGTCCCCCGGACGATGTCGCGGATAGCCCTTCGGGAGGACCCTCGGAACCCGAACAGTAACCCGGACAGCCCTTCGGGAGGACGCCAGAAACTCGAACGGTAACTCGAACGGCCCTTCAGGAGGACACTCGAAAACAGCCCCTCGGGCAAAAGATCGAAACTACAATCTCTCTACGGGGTTGCACACATACGGTGTCAGCTATCCGGCAGGGCTTTGCCGTCCAGAACTAGTTCCTGCCGGAACCCAGACAGCCTTTCGGCTCTACGAAACTATTTCGTGGGAGGGAGAGAGAAGCCAGACAAGTCAAATGGCATCTGTATGAGAGCAAGGATGAGATATGGGGCTACCTCCCCACCTCTATTTATAGGATAGCCAATGGGTAAAAGTGGTATACAAAAAATACCAAAGTACCCCCACTTTATGCCTTTTCAAAAAAGAATAAAGCAAAGAAGGGTGGCAAGTGGAGCTCCATGGAGCCCCACCTCCCTTGGCCGGCCACATCTTGGGGCCCCCCCCATGGGGGGCTTCCTTGGCCACCAAGTCCATCTAGAAGCCTTTTTGGAAATATCCAAAAAGGTGCTTTCCCAAAAATATCCAAAAAGCACTTTCACTATTCACGAAGACATTTTTCTGCGTCCGATAAAACCCAAATTATTTCTGTGTGCCTAGAATAATTCCAGTACCCACACAAACAATTTTGAACGTGTTCCGAAACAATTTCGGAACAATGTTTTCTTCAGCAAAAAGCTATCATAGCGGTTCCGGCTGCTCCGGAACATTTTCGGTTTTCTCTCCGGAAAAATTCCAGAATTTACCAGAACGATTCTGGCACCCTCCAAGAATTTCCAGACATGTGCCGGAACCAATTTGACTTAATGGAATACCCTGAAACAACTTTTCAGTTTCACCGGAACTATTCCGGTGTTCTCTCCGGAACGTTTCCGTTTCGTCCGAAACTTTTTCGGTGATTTTCTCTCAGACTCCCCGTCTAGTATTCAGCAGATAGATGACCCTTAAGCGTGTGACCCTATAGGTTCGGTGAAGTATAGACATGACCCGGAACGCTTTCCGATCAATGATCAACATCGGAGCCATGGACACCCATATTGACCCCTATACCCACACGAATGAATATTCGAGTGAACCTCCAGTTGCCGTGTGCTATTCCTGTTGCTTCACGATATATTACAAATACCCGAGGTGAGATTTATTGCATCCTCGTGGATCAACAACTTGTCCACTATGCAAGTTACCTCGGTACCGGTTTTGTTCTCTTTACTCGTTTCCGTGTTCCGGCATCCCAGTGATCAAATCACAAAGTGTCTGGCCAGACGATGATGGATACCGTAACACCGAGAGGGCCCGAGAATATCTCTCCATCGTCGGAGGAGCAAATCCCAATCTTGAGCTATCTCGTTTCTTGCCATACTTTTCCGTGAACCCGTAAGCCGCCGTAATAACCACCCATTTACGGATGACGTTTAACAAACCCCAAAGTTCACGAAGCAAGTACGAAGGAACTCGATACTCTCATGGTCTAAGGAATTATGCAAACATTAACTATCTCTGTGTTATTAACCATTAACTTGTGACGAATGTATCTCATAGCATAACATCAATTCGGGTCGATTCAACACAAGTGTTCTACTAACATCGTGCCCTCAAAATTGCCGGCATTGACATGCCCATGATCAGGAAAACAGGATCATCATGCAATACTTGAGCCAGTCTTAGAGGCAAGACTAGGAATACATTTTACCGTTTATTATACCACACGTGCACATGAGTTTCCCTCCAAGCCTCGTGGTTATTGTAGACTCGAGAATCATTGCAGTTATAGCATGGAACATAAACATTCATTACAAACTCGGAGATACAAAGTAACTTTTATTACTGCCTCTAGGGCATATCTCCTACAGTCCTCCAGACGCCGATATCCTCCAGGATCAGGTCCCTTACCATGTCCGCAGAACTGGCCACATTATCAAAGATCCTCGCATTTCTTTCCTTCCAAATACTCCAGTGTATAAGAATGACAATCGTGTCAAAATTCCTCCTAATTGGCTTTGGAATAGCCGCCCTAGCCTGCAACCACCACTCTTCCGTAGAACTGAAGATGACATCTGGGATCAGAAAATCAGCTCTAGTCCAATCTCTAAATCGAAGCCAAACTAGCTTGGTGAAATTGCAGTGCACAAAAAGATGTGAGCAGGTTTCAGGCTCGGAGGCGCACAGAGGACAGATTCCGTTGGATGGCCAGTTTCTTCTCTCCAAGTTGTCAGCTATCAGGCACCGGCGGTGGACGGCAAGCCACATAAAAAACTTGCAACGCGGAGGCGCCTTGGATTTCCAGATTGGCTTGTAACAGGCAAAGCTAGTGTTCCCGAGGAAGAACAATTGATAAGCACTCTTAACAGAGAACTGGAAGTCGTGTGTTAGCTTCCAGATCGCCCTGTCTCTGGTTCCCTCCGTCAGAGTAGTGGCCTGAACAATCTCCCAAACCCGCAGATATTGTGCCATGGCGATAAGCGATAAACCTCCAGAGATATCTCTGATCCATGCCTGGCCTTGTAATGCCTCACACACTGTTCTCCCCTTCTTCTTCACAAAGGAGAACAACGCGGGAGCCATAGCAGCAATAGATCGGCCATCCGGGAGCCAGTTATCTGTCCAAAAGCGCGCGGATTGGCCGTCCCCCAGGCTGATTTGGCAGGCCGCCCTGAACATGGCCTGAACTTCCTTCTCAGTGGAGTCAGGGATAAGCTTCCACGGTCTCTCATCGGCGTCCCACTGCAGCCATGGCCATTTGCATCGTAGGGCGCAACCGAACCATTTGAGATTAATAATTCCGAGCCCTCCTGCCTCCAAAGGTAAACACACTCTAGACCAAGGCAAGAGACAGTGTCCCCCATTGATCTCCTCCTCTCCTTTCCAAACAAAACCACGGCAACGCCTGTTGATGAACTTGATGGCCCACGCCGGCAAAGGTAACACAACCATGAGGTGGATAGGCAAAGCCATGAGCACCGATCGGGTGAGAGCCAGACGACCCGCAGCGGCAAGCATCCTCGGTTTCCAGCCTTTCAACTTACCGAAGAATTTGTCAATGAGAGGAAGAAGATCTTGGCGTTGCAATCTGTAGATGGACAGAGGTAAACCCAGGTATTGGATGGGAAATTGTTGCCTCCTGCATTGAAAGTGCCCCTCCACCGCTTCGGCCATTGTCTCATCACATCGGATGGTTGTGACCGTACTCTTCTGCAAATTGATCCTCAAATCTGTGGCTTCTCCGAACAGCTGCAGAATACTAGATATGACCTGGAGGTCCGTGTGCACCGGCGTGAAGAACAGTACAGCATCATCCGCGAATATAGATACCCTCTGCAGCCGTGGGTTGCAACCAATCTCAGCCAGAAGCTTATTCTGAACCGCCCACTGTAACATGCCGTGCAACGTGTCCATGGCAAGAATAAACAGAGTAGGCGACAAGGAATCACCTTGCCTAACTCCCTGACCTAGTGCAAACGGCTGGCACAATTCACCATTGACGAGAACTGAGTGCAGTATTACTGCACGGGTGTTGTAGACATCCATATCAGCCGCTAATTCCAATCTGACCGCTCTTATTTTCCCACTTAATTCTCTAAATAATAAAGCTTTACGTATTCGGATAAGTACTTCTATTCACACTGCACACTGCACACTAACTGGACTGGAGAGCAAATAGATCGAGGGGCGAGCAGACGACCTCGCCGCCGGCGAGGGTTCGGCTCTCCGGCCCAACCCACTCCCTCCCCGAGCGACGGTCCGGCGGCTGGACCTCCATGCCCGCATGCTGCGCCGAGGCTGTGTCCCCGACTTCCCAGGATCCGCTGCACGGCGCCGTCCCTGGCCTCACCAGCCGACGCCGTCCCCTCGGCTCTCCGGCCGATGCCGTGGACGGGGGTTCGGCTCCTCTGCAGCTACTTGGGCGGCCTTAATCCTTCCCAGGCTGCGCCGCCCGACGCCCTCCACCTCGACGGAAGCTGCCCGCTTCCTCCCGCCGCTCGCGCCAGGGATCTGCCGGACCCGTGCCGCCGCCGTCCAAGAAGGAATGAGCTATTCCCCCCACCCTCTCCGGTGCGTGGAGCTCGCGAGAGGCACTGGTTAGTACGTGGCTGGCTCCTACCTTATAGTGTGTAGCAGGACATTATGTTTGATCCCCTGTACAGTTTCTTATCCGTGCAAATTTCTGAATTATGCAGAAATAAATTTTGGATCTCATCCGTTCTTTATCACTTCTGATTTTTCTACTAGTTGTTTGGAGGGTTCTGCTCCTCTGCAATTTAGCTACTGCTGAATTTACCAAAACTGATGGTACCTGTTTGAATCTTCATTGGAGTTGGTCATATTCTCCACTAGACCTTGTGATCTGTGATAGTACAGTCTAGGAATTGTCTTGTTGCCTTGAGAACATGAATAGAATCAGACCACATGTTAGATACCTTGAGATTGATCAGCTTCTTGTTTGTTGCTAGGAGAAGGATGGCAAAAGTGAGATCTAAAGGGAGATCATGTACATCACTTACAGATCAGCGTGAGGAGAACAATCAGTAGAGAGATAGGGCAAAAGGGAGATCCATATGCAACCTACAGATCAGCGTGAGGAGGACGATCAGTAGAGAGATAGGGCAAAAGGGAGATCTCTATGCCTCCTACAGATCAACATACCTTGTCTCGTTCTGGTTACAAGGAGGACGAAGACGGGCGGGACGAAGGCACGGAGATCGCTATTTGGCGCCAACGTGCGTTCCGTTTGGCGCCAAGCAGCCGTAGGCCAGGAGATTTTGCACCGATCAGATTAGGTGTTTGTTTTCATTTATGCAGAGAATTAAGTGGGAAAATAAGAGCGATAAGATTAGAATTAACGGCTGATATGGATGTCTACAGCACCCGTGCAGTAATACTTGGACTGCAGAGCAGCCGAACCCGCCCGGGTTGTCCGTCTCCTCGTAGCCCCGATGAAGTGATCAGAGTCCCTAGGGGTGGAATTCCAGCCGACCTGAGCTAGCTCAATTAACTTGTTTAGATAACGATTTTTTTTTTAGCAAACAAAGCTACTCCCTCCGTTTCATATTATAGAGCTTAGAGCATCTACAGCCGGGCATTACTGCTTTGGCCCCTCAAACGCCCGTTTTGACTTCTCATATCTGCTGTCAAATAACCACGCCCCTCAAAATTTCCGTCATTGTTTTAGTCATTTCGTTGAGCACATTGTCTGCGAACTCGCAGAGCACACACGAGTCCAGCGGTTGGCAAGCTAGCAAGCCAGCGGCTGCGGCGGCTAGCAGCTAGCTAGCTAGCAAGTGGATGTGGCTGCACTGCGGCGGCCCGCCCACACGTGGCTGTGGCGAAGAGCATGCACGGCGGTGGCGCAGCACAGCAGCCCGGCCCCAACGGGCACGAGTTTTGGCTCGGCCGCGGCATGGCAGCCCCGGCTTGGCCGCGGCGCGCGAGCTCCGGCCCCAACGTGTTAGGCAGCCCCGGCCCGCACAAGCTTCGTCCCCGGCGCGCACAAGATTCGTCCCCATCGCGCACGAACTCTGTCCCGGCGAGCGCGAGCTCCGACCAGGGTGCGCCAGAGCTCCGGCTCAGCCACGGCGCGCGCTAGCTCCTCCCCCTGCGCGTCACGAGCTCCGTCCCGGCGCGGCACGGCGGGCAGAGGAGCCGGGCGCGCGCGAGCTCCGAGGGGCCGCGGGCACAGCAGCCGGGCGCGCGTGAGCTCCGGGGCGGCGCGGGCACAGCAGCCGTGCCGGAGCAGCACGGGCGCGGCGGGGCGGGCACGGCGCGGCGCGGGCGACGGCTCCAGGGCGGCGCGGGCGAGCTCCGGCGCGGCGCGAGCTACGGGTCTAGCGCGGCGCGGGCGATGTCTCCAGCGCGGCGCAGGCGAGTTCCTTCCCGCGGTTTTCTCGCCGAGTCGCTGCATGTGGGGTCCAGTGGAGGTGCCCGGGCGTGGCCGGGCAGTCTCGTATTGCCTCCAGATTTGAGACGGGTTTGAGCTACGCCGGTCAGACCGGGCGTTTAAGGAGGAAGTGAGGGTCCGGTTGAGTCATTTTTTTTGACCGGACACTGACCGGGCGAATGTTTCGGGCGTTTGATGAGGATATAGGGGGTTCAGCCGTAGATTCTCTTATATTATGGGACGGAGAGAGTAGGTTTTTATTGATGTACCACAATGTTTACACGAATGATAGCTGGGTCATGAGGAGTGCCCAACCGTAAATGCTTCACTTGAGGAAGAGATACACCAAACCTAGCTATGTTATGAGCTTCAAAATTAGTAGCTCAAGGTTCAAATAAGAATTTACAAGATGTAAAAAACTAGCAGTTTCTAGAATCTCTTTCACAATACCACCATAGTTTCCTCCAACACCTTAGCGAATGTGGTTAACGACCTGCTTGCAATCAAAAGCCACCTGAATATATTGAATGGCTAATCTTGAGCCAATGTCAATCCTTCCCGAACTGCAAGAGCTTCCAAAGAAGGCGGATCAACCAGTCCCTGCACTACAAAAACTGACGATCCCATATACGATCCTGTTGGGAAACGTAGTAGAAAACAAACAAAAAACGGCCTACGAACACCCAGGAACAATATGAAAATGCATATAAGATTTGGATCACGATCGTTATCGACTCCTGAGTGCAGCGGAAGTAGACGAGTCGGTGTAGATCGTACTTGGAGTCCCTCGTACCGTTGATGACGATCGCACGAACCACCCTCGAACGGAAGACCGAAAGCACGGCCTCTCTACTTGGTTGCAAGCGTACGGTCTTCACGACCCGATAGAGAATTAGAGGGAGGAGATTAGAACCACATTGGGCTTCTAATTATAAGAATTAGATGATCTAAGTCAAGCTCTAATTGATCAACTAGAACTAGAACTAGAGAAACTAGAGGAAGCTCCAAAACTTGTGTGTTCAAAAGGTCCAGATCCTCTAGTATATATAGGTTGGAGAGGGGAGAAGAGGCGCCACACTAGGGGGGGGGGGGAGTTTCCCCCTTTGGCCGGCCAAGAGGAGGGGGGAAACCCCCTCCAATTCGGCCCCCCTTCCATCCTAAGGGGGAAGGGGAGTCACCTCCTAATTGGGCCCAAATGGCCCAAGTAGCCTTCCACCACTTGGCCTTTTAAGACCCGTTGATATTAAATTAAATATAAAAGCCTCCTAATAATTATTAGAGCATTTTATTATTAATTTAACATCACCGGAAACATTTTCCACCTATATATTATTTATCGGTAATACCCGGTATTGCCCGATAAACTTCGAAACCCTTCCGATGACCCCGAAACGCTTCCGGTTCCTCTCGGAACTATTCCGAATATTAATGAAACAATTCCACAAATAAATCCTCGATACTCTCGTCCTACTAACACTCAGCAGATCGTGATTACCTTAAGCTTGTGACCCCGTAGATTCGGTAAATCATAGACATGAACGAAACCCCTTCGTTCAATGACCGATAGCGGAACTGTGGATGTCCATATCGATCCCTATGATTACACGAATGACATTCGAGTGAACCTTTGGTTATCATGTGATGTTCCCTTTGCTTCACGATACTTTACAAAACCCGAGATGAGATGTATCGGTATCCTCTTGAGTCATACTCATGCTCACTATACCGATCTCCTCGTTACCAGTTTGTTCTTCTTTCTCGTTGACATGTTCCGACATCCCAGTGACGTAGTCTCCTGTGTCTGTCCAGACGATGATGGATGCCGTCACACCGAGAGGGACCTAAGAATATCTCTCCATCGTCGGAGGAGCAAATTCCACTCTCGAGCTATCGAGTCCCTTGTCAAACTTTCTGATGAACTTGTAAGTTGTCGTTATGATCACCTAGTTACAGATGACGTTTGAGCAACCCCAAAGCTCATCGTACGGTAAGAAGTGACTACGATACTCTCATGGTCAAAGGAACTAAATCACACGTTAACACTTCGTGTTATAACTATTGACTTGTGACGATATCATCTCAAAGTATAACAAACAAGTTTGGGTCGATTCAATATGATCGTTCTTCTAACGTCATACCCTCAATGTTGTTTTAGGACTATCGTTACACTTAACGATATCCTAAGATCCGGAAAACGTGATCACCAATAATATTTGAGCCAGTCTTAGAGGCGAGACTAGGTGTAAGTGCATCTAGTGCCACCCCTTGTTGGTTTTGGAGTATTGAAGACAAACTTGGTTGTGGGACTAATGTGTTTGTGAGATTCACTGGAGAACACATGTAGAAGTCCCTATTGATTCGGTTTACCCATCGAAGATGACCCCTAAAAATGTATGAAGACATTGAAGACAATGGTGATTCACGAAGACATTCGTGCTGAAGCTAATGGTTCATGAAGACATTCATCGAAGACAATGAAGCTTTAAGACATAGTCTTCTGGTAGTTTCATTTTCTTATTTCTTGAGTCATAGGAACCACCGAACTGTCAAGTGGGGTCGAGGTAAACGAAGTCAGAAACTGACGTGATGCTCAACCTAAAATCCTATGTCTTCAAGCGAAGATAAATGAGAGAAAATCTCTTCCAGAGTTGGTTGAGTCAGCTTTGCTTGTAGCCCAAGTAAAGTTGCCGCGTGGGTTTAAATTCCGACCGTTGGACACGTGTCAGTTCCTAAATGACCAAGGGTCATTTCGGACATATCACGTTGGGTTGCCTCCTGGCTATAAATAGCCACCCCCTTCCACCATAAGTTGGTGGCTGCTCCGAGTTAGTGCACGGCTTTTGTCGTTTGAGAGCAACCCACCTCGAAGCCTTTGAGAGAGAAACCTTGCGAGGACAAAACCCAAAACACCCAGAGCCCAAAGTGATTGAGCATCACTGAAGACATTCTGTTCTAAGTGAACTAAAGACTTATTACACTTGAAGACTGTGATCTTCCAGTCGGTTAGGCGTCGCGTTCTGAGCATCCAAGAGTCATTGTGGATTGCCGGTGAACGAAGTCTGTGAAGGTTTGGAAGTCTACCTTGAAGACTTACCAGAGTGATTGGGCAAGGTCTAAGTGACCTTAGCTCAAGGGGAATAAGGTGAAGACGTGGTCTTCTGAGTTCAATCTCAGCCTCCCTAACCAGACGTACAACTGTCACAGCAGTTGGAACTGGTCAAACAAATCATTGTCTTCCCGGAGCTCCTGGTTCTATCCTTACTCTTCCTTATTTACTGTTTTGAACTGTGAAGCCTTCGCATGCTTGTTTGTGTTTGAAGATATTCCTTGAAGCCATTCATCTGTTTACTCATTTATTTTCATGCTTCTTGTGTTTATGTTCAACGCATGCATGTATGTATGATGTCTATGCTTGTCATATTCGTTCATCTTATTGATAGGCTCTACTAGTTCTCATCCTGCTTCCGCTTTCTTCGAAGACATTGCATGTTTTCGAAGCCTTTCATAAAAATTGCCTATTCACCCCCCTCTAGTCGATAACTAGCACTTTCAATTGGTATCAAAGCAAGGTGCTCCCTTGTTCTGTGTGATTTGGTTTAACCACCCGGAGTTTTGGCTATGTCAACTGCAGGGATAATCAAGGTTTCCGCTGCGTGCCCCGTCTTCGATGGCACTGACTATCCCTACTGGAAGAATAAGATGCACATGCATCTTGAAGCCATTGACAACGACCTCTGGTATGTCGTCAGGATGGGCGTCCCGAAGGTCGGTGAAGGTGTCACCGCTGCTGGCGTGAAGAGGTTCGTGCAATTGGACTCCACCGCCAAGAACATCATCTGTGGTCATCTGACCAAAGGACAGTATGGACGTGTGAGTGCTTTGGAGTCTGCGAAGCTTGTCTGGGACTGGCTTTCCAAAGTCAATGAGGGCGTCTCATCACAACGGGACTCTCGAATCGATGTTCTTCGCAATCTCTTCAATCGCTTCAAAAGGCTCGAGAATGAAAATGTCCAGCTCACCTTCGATCGTCTCACTGATATCACCAATGAGCTTCATGCTCTTGGCGCCACTGACATCACCAAGCATGAAGTTGTGAAGAAGCTACTGAGGTCGCTGGACAGTTCCTTTGACACCCTATCACTGATGATCCAAGAGCGCCCCGACTTCAAGCAATTGGATCCTGCCGATATACTTGAGAGGCTTAATACACATGAATTCCAGCTATCTGAGAAGAGAGATATCTATGGTCCTAACTATGGATGATCGCGTGCTTTGAAAGCAAAGGCTGTATCTTCGTCTGAAGACTCTGACTGCTGTTCTGATAGTGCTGAAGACATTGGCAGAGAGCTCGCAATGCTAGTGAAGAAGTTCCAGAAGTTCACCAAGAAGAACCGTTTTGGAAAGTCTTCAAAGTATGACTCCAAGAAAGATGAGGCTTCCACTCGTGACTATAAGAAGAGAACTTGCCACAAATGCAAGAGATTAGGTCACTACATCGCTGATTGTCCTCAATGGGAGAAGGAATCAAAGAAGAAGAAGAGCAAGGATTATGACTCTGACGACAAGAAGAAGAAGCAATCAAAGCCTTCATCAAAGTCTTCATCGCGCAAATCAAGTTCCTCTAGGAAAGCTCGTGCATTTATTGGCAAGGAGATGGATTCAGAGGAGGAATCTGATACTGAGGAGGTAGTGGAGGAGTCAGAGGAAGAGTCAGACTCAGGCGTGGCAAGCCTGGCTTTGGCTTCAGCGTTCGTCGCCAAGTCCATCTTCAACACTGAAGACAATGGTCACGTCACCGACACTATGGACGATGACCCTGCTCCTGCCTACTGCTTCATGGCAAGAGGCGCTAAGGTAACTTCACGCACTGCCTACTTTGAAACCTCAAGTGAAGATGACTCTGAATGTGAATCCAAACCTAGCTACAAGACACTTGCTAAAATTGCAACTGAACAACAAACTGCTATGGAAAAGATTCAAAAATTGCTAGACAAAAGCGATGATCTGTTGGACGAGGAAATGAACCGAAGTCAATCCTTAATTGAAGACATAAAAAATCTTCAAGTTAAGTATGAAGAGCTCCTGAGTCGTCATGATACCCTCTCATCTGAGCACGAGAAGCTCTCCTATGAATATCTTCAAAGGAAGCAAGAGCTTGAGAAGCTGAGAGCGTCTCATGATGATCTTTGGACTGAAAATGATTCACTACTTGCTCAACAGATCAGCACCGCTCAGGATGAATTTGTGCCACCTTGCTTGAAATGCCTTGAGCGTGATAACGCCAATTCTTCTGCTGAATGCTCTACTATTTCTGAAACTGCAATATCTTCAACTACTGTTGTGGCAACTAACCCCTCATCTGAGGAAGCCATTGCTATTACTGATGAGAATGCTAGGTTGAAGACATTGCTTGAGACAAGCATGTTTAAGAGTCTCAAAGGGCATCAAACTCTTTGTGATGTCCTCAAGAAACAGATCCTGGACAGAAACCCTAGGAAAGAGGGTATTGGCTTCGAGAGGAGAATCAATGTTGATGGGTCCTACTGGAAGCCTGAGCAGTACCCCAAAACTACCTGGGTTGCTGCACAAGGTCCATCAGTGGATCCATCCACCTTATCTGGTTACAACTGTGCTAACCCTATCATCATTGATGAGTCCTTTGACTCAAACTATAAACTGTTCAAAAACCAGAATGGTGAAGTGTTTGCCAGGTTTATTGGAACTAACTGCAGGAATGGTTCCCCTGTGAAGAAGATCTGGGTTCCCAAAAGTCTTCTGGAAAGGCTTCCCGTGAATGTCATCATGACACCACCAGGGAAGAAGATAAACCCCAGAGCAAAAGCTTCATATGGACCAAAATCTTCATACAGACAAAGGTCTTCGTATGATCGCTCTAACGCCAATGTTTTGCAGGGTTACAATGATCAGACTCATGAATATGAGAGACGTTCCTCATACCATTATGTTCACAAATCAAAGAATTTCTCTGCCTATTCATTTGAGTACTCTAACCCCCCTGTGAAGCTATTTGCTAGGGCTTCAAAGCCAAAGTTCTCAGATGCTGCACTTAGACTTATTGCTTCTAAGCCACCCCTTCAGATGTGGGTGGTTAAGAAGAACTGATATCTTTCTTGCAGGGTCAATTCTCCAGCCGAAAAGCATTGGGTTCTAAAGACAATGCTGGGGACCTGAATAAACTTGTGGGGCACAAGTTAAAATGCCCAAAATGCTATGGAACAAAAGACTCAACATAATTTCTTGATGATTACATTTCTATATCTTTCATGAAACTAATCTTGCATGAAGTATCTGCAATCACGTGCTTTATCTTCACAAATTGTCATCGTGAAGGCTATCCCACTAACTTTACTGTAGGGTTCACTTCCAAAAGCTACTGAATGGATCCTGGACAGTGGCTGCACCAACCATATGACTGGTGACCAAAGCTTACTCATGGACTCTACACTTCGTCCATCTACTCAAAAGCAGATTACTTTTGCTGATACTGGGAAAAGCAAGGTATTGGGTCTAGGTAGGGTTGCAATCTCAAAGGATCGACACATGGATAAATTGATGCTTGTCGAATCCCTTGGATTCAACCTCATGTCAGTCTCAATGCTTTGTGATCTTGATATGATTGTCATCTTTGGCAAATTTCGCTGTCTTGTGCTAATGGCTTCTGACAAAACTCAAGTCTTCGAAGGTTATCAAAGAGGTGACTTGTACATGGTAGATTTCTCCACAGGACCACAGCTGGCCACATGTCTTCTAGCAAAAGCTTCAGAATGCTGGCTTTGGCATCGACGGCTAGGACATGCTGGCATGAGGAACTTGCACACCCTTGTGAAGAAGAAGCACATCATTGGGATCGAGGGCGTCAAGTTCAAGCAGGGTCACCTGTGTGGAGCATGTGAAGCTGGGAAGATGACTAGGGCGAAACACCCCTCGAAGACAATCATGATGACCACTCGTCCCTTCGAGCTGCTACACATGGATTTATTTGGCCCTACTCATTACTCCACTCTTACTACATCTGCACATCTATATGGCTTCGGGATTGTTGATGATTATTCTAGATATACATGGGTGCATATAATCATGTATAAGACTGAAGTGCAGGATGTCTTCAGGCAGTTCGCCAACCATGCAATGACCAACTATGGCGTCAAGATCAAGCACATCAGGAGTGACAATGGCACCGAGTTCAAGAACACTGGGCTCGACACCTATCTTGATGTTCTTGGCATCACTCACGAGTTATCTGCTCCATACACTCCTCAGCGGAATGGCGTCGTGGAGCACAAGAACAGGACTCTCATTGAGATGGCTCGCACCATGCTTGACGAATACAAGACACCACGCAAGTGGTGGCCTGAAGCCATTGATACTACATGCCACATCATCAACAGAGTATATCTTCACAAGTTCTTCAAGAAGACATCTTATGAAATGAGCACTGGTAAGAAGCCAAATGTAAGTTATTTCAAAGTATTTGGTGCCAGGTGTTGGATACGAGATCCACATCACACTTCCAAATTTGCACCGAAAGCACATGAGGGTTTTACGCTTGGTTACGGAAAGGATCCGCACACCTACAGAGTCTTCAATCTCGTTCACTACAAAGTGGTTGAAACTGTAAAGTGCGGTTCGATGAGACTAACGGCTCGCAAAGAGAGCACCTGCCAACTGTGATAGATGAACCCCCTCCTTGTGAATCCATCAAGCAAATGGGTACTGGAGAGATAATACCCACTGAGGAACTCGGAGATGAAGAGGTTGTGATACCTACTCCAGTCCAGCGTGAAGACAATGATCAGACTGAAGATAATGCTGAGCCTGAAGACAATGCTCAGCAACAGCAAAGTCTTCGTCCTGTACATCCTCGCGTGGCCAATGAAGTTCAGATCGAGAAGATAATCGACAACATCAACGCACCTGGTCCTCTCACTCATTCAAGAGCCACACAGCTAGCCAACTTTTGTGGGCACTTTGCTTTCGTCTCCATCAATGAACCCACCAAAGTCACTGAAGCCTTCATGGAACCTGAATGGATTCAAGCTATGCAAGAAGAGCTTCAGCAATTTGAGCTCAACAATGTGTGGGAACTTGTCAAGCGTCCTGACCCTCATAAGCACAATATCATTGGAACAAAATGGATCTACCGCAACAAGCAAGATGAACATGGTCAAGTTGTCAGAAACAAAGCTCGTCTAGTCGCACAAGGATACACACAAGTGGAAGGAATTGACTTCGATGAAACCTTTGCTCCTGTGGCTAGACTTGAAGCCATCCGCATACTTCTTGCTTATGCAAATCATTATGATATTCTTCTGTATCAAATGGATGTGAAGAGTGCCTTTCTAAACGGCAAAATTGAAGAAGAAGTCTATGTTGCTCAACCACCTGGGTTTGAAGATCCAAAGCACCCTCACAAGGTCTATAGGCTCAACAAGGCATTGTATGGCCTCAAACAAGCTCCACGAGCCTGGTATGATACACTCAAGGAATTCCTGAAAAGCAAAGGCTTCAAACCTGGTTCACTTGATCCCACTCTCTTCACCAAATCATATGATGGTGAACTGTTTGTGTGCCAAATCTATGTGGATGGCATTATCTTCGGCTGCACTGACAAACGATATAGTGATGAGTTCAGTCATATGATGCAAGAGCAATATCAAATGTCCATGATGGGAGAGCTGAAATTCTTTCTTGGTCTTCAAATTCGCCAACAAAGCAATGCATCTTCATATCACAAGAGAAATATCTCAAAGATTGCCTGAAGAAGTTTGGAATGCAAGATTGCAAGGGCTACAAGACGCCAATGCCAACCAATGGTCATCTGAGTACTGACGACAATGGTAAAGAGTTCGATCAAAAGGTATACCGCTCCATGATTGGTTCTTTATTGTACTTATGTGCATCTAGGCCAGATATAATGCTTAGTGTTTGCATGTGTGCCCGATTTCAAGCGGCACCAAAGGAATTGCATCACCTCGCCGTGAAGCGAATTCTTAGATATTTGGCTCACACCCCAACACTAGGATTATGGTATCCAAAGGGCTCAGAGTTTGATTTGGTTGGCTACTCCGATTCTGATTATGCTGGAGACAGGGTGGATCGAAAATCCACATCAGGCACTTGTCACTTTCTTGGACGTTCACTTGTGTGTTGGTCTTCAAAGAAGCAGAACTGTGTATCACTCTCTACTGCTGAAGCCGAATACATTGCTGCTGGATCATGTTGTGCACAACTTCTCTGGATCAAGCAAACTCTCAAGGATTATGGCATCAACAAGAAGAAGGTTCCGCTATTCTGTGACAATGAGAGTGCAATCAAGATTTCTCACAATCCTGTCCAACACTCCAAGACGAAGCATATTGAGATTAGACACCACTTTCTTCGTGATCATGTGCTCAAAGAAGACATTGACATCATTCACGTCAACACTGAAGATCAACTGGCAGATATCTTCATGAAGCCTTTGGATGAGAAGAGGTTTTGCAAGTTGCGGTGTGAGCTAAATATCTTAGAATCCTCAAATGTCCTATGAGAAGGCATTCATTCAAACACTTATGCATTCTTGACGACTTTGATGCACAACACACGAAGTAACGTATGTCTTCAATTCATGAAGATATACACTCTAAGCGTGAAGATATTAAAATGGATTTTGACTTCAGAGCGCCACGATAATGGTGCGCTGTGTTTGGGTCTAATACTTCCTATATGGTGGGTAACGCCACCACCAAACTTTTCTTGAAGATTTTCCTTTGGTGTCACATCTATTGCATTATCTTCCTGATTTGGATTGTCTTCACGAATGGTTTTATCTTCGCATTCTATTTGACTTCATTGCCTATAATATATATATATATATATATATATATATATATATATATATATATATATATATATATATATATATATATATATATATATATATATATATATATATATATATGAGTTTGTCCTCAACAGCATTCACCTATAGCTATGTCTTCAACCTGTGTTTCTGAACTAGGTGAATGTGATCGGACCCTCCCCCCCTTCTGTGCTTATCTCGTCCAGTCTCTCTAAATCTTCATATGCATTCTATTTGACACATGTCGATTGTCTTCACTGTGTCCTTGTCAGTCGAAGATTTTGAGACAAAAATTTAAAATATTTTTCATATCTATCCAATTTACCTGCGTCCGCAGAAGGCGGAACGACCTCCCACCAAAACAGCTGGTCGTGGGGTCGAGGCATGATAACAACTACACATGTGTGCCACGCGTCGCATAGATATGTATCGCCAGGGGCATGTCTGTCTTATCCCCCAGACCAAGCCAATCCTTATAAATACTTCGCCCATGGTTCCATAAATGTTCTTCACCCCTGTCGCCGTCGCCCTCATATATCCCTAGCGCCGCCGCTAACTTCATCGACGCCAGAGGAGAAGCGCTTAGCTACCGCGACCTCTTCGACGCCGTACTCACGCCGGCCGTGGACATCTTCTCACCGCCGCCGCCGTAGCCGTCCTCCATTGCCAAGTTAGGGCGTGGGAGATCGAACTGCTCAGCCTCCATTCGTCTCGTTGAGCTGTTCTTCGTGCGGTAAATAAAAGTCACTTTTTACCGTCTATTTGATCCAAAATCTTTTAGAATATCTTCAGAACTTGTTTCTTTCACTTCCAAATCTTCATCTTCTGTTTCCCGCATCTCATATCTTGCCAAGTTACTTCACTTATACTGCATAGCTATGATTCCTCACTTGTACCTATTTTCGGATTTGTACAAATCTGGAACCAACATCTCTCTATAAGTGAATGTCTTCGCATTGTGAGGTCATTGTCTTCAAACTGAGTTGGATTCAAAATTTTCTGAGAATGCATATGACCTCTTCTCCTTCCCTCGCATCTCTAATGCTGTCACAGGTACATGTCCGTGGGCAAGTCACTTGGTTCTCATAGTCTGAATTCGTTTGCAGACTTCTTGCAGTTTCATCTCGACTCTCTTGAAGCCAGCTCCTGCCAGATCAGCAGTGTGAAGCCAATCAATTTTGTGAAGCCAATGGCCAGTGGAAAATCTGCAAAGAAGGGACGAAGGCAATGACGAGCAAACACTGCTCTTGACCTCCCTCCAGATCTGTATGAACAATACAAATCAGATCTTGATGAAACCTATGGTGAACGCAAATCTCGTGTGCAGTGGATTCGCCGATACTGGGCAGAACAATGGTTTCATTATCATTTTGTTACACAAGAGTATGCTGAGAAGAATGCAGTCAGGCCACCATGGGCGGATATTGTATACCGGAAGCTTATTCCGAAGACAAAGGCTGACGCCATTGCCCAGAACTTCTATCCTTGCATGGTAAGAGGTGTGATGCCCGACGATGCTGACCCATCCAGCATTCGATGGTGTCGTGAAGATGATCTGTTTGAAGCCAATTATCAGTTTGCAAAGGCTTCAGCAGATGCCAACAAGAAGGAGTTTGGTGTGAACTTCAACCCTGGTCCAGCAGAACCAAGACCCGATGGCTCTCGTCATGCAGATCCCAATCTGACCGGGCCATGGGACAGTCTTCACGCATATGTTGAGCATATCAACGCTCTTCATGTCGCCGCCGCCACCGCGCGCGGAGAAGCCCATGCTGAAGACATTGCTCCTGCCTCTCCCAAGACACAAAGAAAGCCAAAGGGCTCCAAAGCTAAAGAGGGGCAATCTGCCAAGTATGCTGCTGCTCCATCAGCTTCAGGAGTGAAGCCTGTGAAAGATGCACCTCCTGAATCCAGTGTGCAGTCTGAAGATGTGTCTCGGAACATTCCGAAGACAAAGAAACCTGCTGGGCGAGGCCCCAAACCAACAACCACGTTGACAGATGACGACGCCATAATTGATTTATCTGATGATGAGTTTGATGATGATGCACTTGAGCTCCTCATCAAGAACAAGCAGGAAGAGGCTGGTATCTTTAAAAACTTGCCTCTGTTCGACCATGATATTCTCAACAACTTCATTGACGAATGGTTTCGCGACCTGTCTCTGTCGATTGACGACTTGCAGCTTCCAATTGACATCAGTGTCATGTTCCAAGGCTTCATCAACAAGGAACTTGCAGTTGTCCAGAGAGTGCTTGAACAGAAAAACAAGATTGAATATGAGAAGCGGTTATTCAAGAAGCACTTGTCAAAATTCAGCGTCGCAGAAATTCAAGGCTACAAGAAGATGATGGCCGAGCTGAAAGAGGAATTTCAAAAGCTTCGTGGTGATGCCAAAGGTGCCAGAGAACGTCTCAAGCACTATGCCGAGAAGACAGTGCAAGCCCACAATGAGGGCTTGAAGAGAAAAGTACTTGGTCGCCCTGCCATTGATCCCAAGCTGATCAAGAAAAAGAAGAAGAATCCTGAGACCCAAGCTGCTGAGGCCCCAAGGCAAGATGAGCCTCGGATTGTCTTCCCACCATCCATGCTTGCTTCGAAGCCATTCGCTCCATCAGCTGCTTTTGAGAAGAAGAAGACACAGCAAGATGAAGCGGAAGCTCGCAAGCGCAAGCAATCTGATGCCTCTGTTGCTCCTCCGTCTCAAAAGCGTCAGAAGACGAAGTCTTCAAAGGCTTCGCGCAAGCCACAAGCAGAAAATGCTCAATCAGCTTCTCAAGAGCCACTGCTTGTGACGCCGATCTCTGTTGCTCCCCCTGCCTCTGGAAACACCGAGAGAAGAGTTATCGTGCATGAACCTGCTACCACAGAGGTTCCAGTTCCTGAAGAGATTCCAGCTGCTGACCCCACCGCAGCTGAAGACATTGGAACTGATGCCAATGTGCAAAATGATGATGATGCAGTCTTTCCTCAGCTCACCGAGAACGTGGTATCATCGCCTGTTCCTGAGCACAGTGCACCGATCAGCATTGGTCGCCCTCTGACGCCAATGGATCGTGATGAAGTCATACCCCACACTCCTCCTCAAGCTGCAACCACAGATGAGCCTATGTTGGCAGATACTCCTGAAGCCATAGTTGAAGACAGTTCTTCTCCAAAGGCGTCGCCCGTCTTCCGAAGGCTTCGCCGTGGCCCGCGGATGTCCAGCATCTCTAAGGAGGTAGTGCATCAAGATGCCTCTGCTTCTCAAGAGGATATTCACGGAGATGTTCCACCCACCAACAACGTTTAGACTGAAGACACGCAAGATGATCCAGTACAGACTATATCTGGTGAAGCCCAACCTGAGCAAGAAGCTCAACAGTCTGAAGTCATACCGTCTGCAACAGCCGAAGTCGTTCAAGTGCAGCCTCCTGTGTCTAACACTGCTGCTGCTGGTACAAATGTGGCCCCTGAGTCTGAAGTCCAAGCCACCGAAGGAAATCTGAATGCCACTACTGATGCTCCTGCCACCTCTGAAGCCATTGTGCTCTCCGACGCCAATACTGTCATGGCATACAACAGGGCTGGAGAACTTGTGCTTGTCAACTGGCCTCGTCTTGCGTCACCAGAAAGACCTGGCCCACAATATGAATTTCATGTTGACAATCGGCCTCTTGTTCAGAAGCCAATACCTAGGCTGCCAAGGCTTCGAGGAGCTGCTTCCACCGAATGCACTTTCAGTGTCGCTAGCTTCCGGAACGACAATACTTTCTTTGACCGCTCCAAGAACCCATACACCAAGCCAAGGATATCTTCTGACAGGTTCTGGAGCTACCAATAACGAAGCTATTACATGAGTGTCCTCTACAATCAAGACATGATTCATCCTCACAAGCTCCTCAACTTTGAAGCTATGACTGATCTGCCATGTCTGGATGAAGCCATTGATTGTCTTCGTGATGTAGGTCTGCTTCCATTTGTGACAGACAAAGAGCACTAGAACGAGGAGCTGCTACTGCAATTCTACGCCACCCTCCACATCTCTGGATACCATAAGGATACCAAGACTTGGACCCTTCACTGGATGACAGGTGATGTACACCATGAAGCTCATGCTCAAGATCTTCTAGAGCTCACAAACCTGCCTGCTCCTGGTGATATCTATGAACCTGGCTGTGAAGCCTATGCTAGAGCTGTGGAGAGTATCTTTCAGAAGCCCGAGCCAAACATGACTCAGATGCTCACCATGATGAAGCCACTGCCTGCTGAAGCTGATTGTCCCAAGGAGTTTCTTGTCAATGACCTCCAGTACTTGCCTCGCACCATCTATCATATCCTAAGGCATACTTTATGGCCTATCAAAGGGCACTCCCCGTCGAGCAAGGTTGAAGGTGCTATGAAGACCATGCTTTACAACATCATCTATGGCATCAGATTCAACACCTACGACTTCTTCATCAGACAGTTAGCTGCCTCTGGCATGGACTTATTTGGCCTCAAGATTTATGCTCCCTGGATAATGCGCCTCATCAAGCTTTGCTCTTCAGTGCAATATCAACCATCAGGTCGAAACCATCATATATTTCTGCCTGAGATTGCTCCTGTTGAAGAAGTATATCCAGTTGCTGCCAAGACCCCTTTGGTGGACGTTCCTGGCTCTCATAGCGGTGCTGCTCATGTTGAAGCAATCCATATCCCCAGTGCTACTTCATCTGGCCATCTCACTGGTCAGTTTCGCCAGCCACGTGAAGCCAATACTGAAGCCACCACCAGCACTGTGCCTCCACGACCTCAAAAGCGAGCGCGAGTCTTATCCGACAGAGAGCTTCTTGTTTCTCTTCATCAGAAGCAAGACAAGCATCATTACTGGCTCAAAAGGCAAATGAGGAGCCTCATGACTGATCTCAACAGAGTGCGAAACCTATCCACCAAGAATGCGTTTGTTGCACATGAAGCCAGACACCGGGCTTGGAAGAGTCTCACACTACTCTGCTCTGAAGATGACCTTGCTGCCGATGGTTTCAAGGAAGGCTTCAAATTCGACTCCAAGCCTCCTACTACAGAGAAGTGGCATGCTACGCCATCGCTTGAAGATTCAGACTTCTCATCTTCCGCCTCCACAGTTTAAGCATGGGTGGTTGATGAAGAGGATGATGCTACTTCTCCACCAGTGGCTTCACTACATCAAGATACTGCATCCGGCCCCTCTGTACCGCCCAACTCCAACATCGACCCGGCTGGCCCAACATCTTCGTCGCCTCCTAGGGACGTGTAGACACCATATGTCTTCACACCTTTTTGGTCACTTGTTGACAAAAGGGGGAGAAGCATATGGGTTGATAGTCTTCAAGCGGGCAAACTGGGCTGGGCTTGATATATTTTGCTAAGTTTACAACTCTCGTTCTTGAACATTTGGTTTTGGGTTGTAAAACTTAAGTCCTGATGGACATCTGCTACATTCGCTGTTTTTTGCTACTGTTTGTGCGCTACTTAACCTTGATATTATGCGCATGAAGTCATTTTGCAGACGGCCATATTTCATTGTGCATGTCATTATCTTCAATATATTTTGTATGCACATGTTGTGACCTCATGAATAGAGGGAGATCTCCACAAAGTCAAACTTTCCATGCGCATTTGCATTCAAAGGCAAATTACTTATATGCACATCTTCAGGGGGAGCCCCTCCTACTTCATGAAGCCAAACCATCTGTACCTTAACTTCACCTATTTTTATCCCCGTTGAAAACTTCAACCAGTTTGTCATCAATCACCAAAAAGGGGGAGATTATAAGTGCATCTAGTGCCACCCCTTGTTGGTTTTGGAGTATTGAAGACAAACTTGGTTGTGGGACTAATGTGTTTGTGAGATTCACTGGAGAACACATGTAGAAGTCCCTATTGATTCGGTTTACCCATCGAAGATGACCCCTAAAAATGTATGAAGACATTGAAGACAATGGTGATTCACGAAGACATTCGTGCTGAAGCTAATGGTTCATGAAGACATTCATCGAAGACAATGAAGCTTGAAGACATAGTCTTCTGGTAGTTTCATTTTCTTATTTCTTGAGTCATAGGAACCACCGAATTGTCAAGTGGGGTCGAGGTAAACGAAGTCAGAAACTGACGTGATGCTCAACCTAAAATCCTATGTCTTCAAGCGAAGATAAATGAGAGAAAATCTCTTCCAGAGTTGGTTGAGTCAGCTTTGCTTGTAGCCCAAGTAAAGTTGCCGCGTGGGTTTAAATTCCGACCGTTGGACACGTGTCAGTTCCTAAATGACCAAGGGTCATTTCGGACATATCACGTTGGGTTGCCTCCTGGCTATAAATAGCCACCCCCTTCCACCATAAGTTGGTGGCTGCTCCGAGTTAGTGCACGGCTTTTGTCGTTTGAGAGCAACCCACCTCGAAGCCTTTGAGAGAGAAACCTTGCGAGGACAAAACCCAAAACACCCAGAGCCCAAAGTGATTGAGCATCACTGAAGACATTCTGTTCTAAGTGAACTGAAGACTTATTACACTTGAAGACTGTGATCTTCCAGTCGGTTAGGCGTTGCGTTCTGAGCATCCAAGAGTCATTGTGGATTGCCGGTGAACGAAGTCTGTGAAGGTTTGGAAGTCTACCTTGAAGACTTACCAGAGTGATTGGGCAAGGTCTAAGTGACCTTAGCTCAAGGGGAATAAGGTGAAGACGTGGTCTTCTGAGTTCAATCTCAGCCTCCCTAACCAGACGTACAACTGTTACAGCAGTTGGAACTGGTCAAACAAATCATTGTCTTCCCGGAGCTCCTGGTTCTATCCTTACTCTTCCTTATTTACTGTTTTGAACTGTGAAGCCTTTGCATGCTTGTTTGTGTTTGAAGATATTCCTTGAATCCATTCATCTGTTTACTCATTTATTTTCATGCTTCTTGTGTTTATGTTCAACGCATGCCTGTATGTATGATGTCTATGCTTGTCATATTCGTTCATCTTATTGATAGGCTCTACTAGTTCTCATCCTGCTTCCGCTTTCTTCGAAGACATTGCATGTTTTCGAAGCCTTTCATAAAAATCGCCTATTCACCCCCTCTAGTCGATAACTAGCACTTTCACTAGGAATCTTATTTTACCATTTATCATTTCACACCTGCATATGAGTTTTCCACTGAATCACATATTCCAGGATCATATCAGTTAGAGCATGAAATATAAACTCTTAATTATAAACATGGCAATATAATAATACAATATTATTGCCTCTGTGGCATATTTCCAACAGTCTCCCACTTGCACTAGAGTCAATAATCTAGTTAGCACATTTTCATTTACACCAATGGCAATCCGGTGTTTGTCCATGCTTTGCTTGTGGTATAGCCTTCGTCCTATCAGATCTTGACAACTTCAGATCCACATGTATCATTTGCATTTCTATGCATCTATCTTGCTTTCACAAGAATTCATAATTTGTGTGAAACCGGCTTTGTATGTATTGAATCACTGGTAGAACCATACCAAGCTCATAAATGAACTTCTGATTCATCACCCTCCACTGTTTCTTCTAAAGCGACAATACACTCAGCCTTCTGTTATAGAATTCACCACAGTAACTTTATTGGACCAACTCCAACTTACCGTGCCACCATAAATCTTTTAATTGAAATAAAAAATCACTTGGAGTACCGATGAAGATCTTTGTCGATGTAGTACTTACAACGAGCCTATATTAATGTAACTTCTTACAACAGTCTCTTCATCTTCTCCGTATGTGAGAAACATGTCGTTAGTACTTAACAACATTTTCACTGTTGTCCTACGATCATTAATCTGGTCATTCTGGTAACTTTACTCACAACTTAATTGGAGTACTGGACATATCTGGTTGTTTTACATACCATGGAACATATTTATCACAAGTGTGATTGAAATCATGTATTGCTTAATACTCCTACCATGTGACTTTGAAAAGAAACTCTTCTTGCGTATTTCATACTAAACTGCTTTAGTATTCTATCAATATGTATTTTGGCTAAGCCCGATTAGACACTACTATCTCCATAGATCATTATGCCTAATACCAGGACTATATATTGCCTAAGTATTCTACTAAAAAACTAATTTTAATAAAGTCTTATTCCATGTCAAGAAATTTATATAATTTACAATCAACAATGTGTCATGCACATATAGTGTTTAGAAATATATCATGCTGCCACTTACTTTCTTGTAAATACAAACATCTTTGCTTCTATCGATGAAATCATATTATTAGACCATTTCATCAGAACAAAGATTCCAACTCCATTATGCTTGCTTCAGTCCATTTTAGGATCTCTTGAAGTTTGCACACTTACCAACATCCTTTGGATCGACAAAATTACATTGGACTGTATCACATATACAACCTTGGTTCTATTTCCATCTCATGGAAATTATTTTGACATCCATCCATTATATCTCATAATTGAAATATTTAGCAATTGCTAGTTTAACCCGAACTGACTTTAAGTATTGCTACGACGAGACAATTTTGTCATGGTTAAGTCCTTGATCTTGTTATAAACTATTAGTAACAAGTCAAGCTTTATAAAACATTTTTATCTTTGTCAGTTTTATAGATCCATTATTATACGTCAGACTCTAAGTCTTTCGGAGGGTTTATCAAGTTCTAAACTTGAATTATGTAAATGAATACTACCTCGGATTACTTTGGCATACAGCCAATTCCGGAGTCAGGGCCCATCAACGCTTCTCTGTGTATTATAGGTTCGTTGTTTGTTTAACAATATTTTGTCTGCACACCACAAAAGTCTGCACGAATTTGCTCAACCCAAGTCTAGGGGGCTATTGCATTGACGATCCAATGTAGAAAATTTAAAGTGCAATACAGTTTTCAAGGAGATTACGATCCTCAGGTCGGTTGGCCGCACCTGACCTGAGTCTCAGGGGCTACTACACACCGTTTCTTTCCTAAAAGTATGCTGTCAAGCAAGGATTCGATCCTCAGACCGATTTTGCGAATTGACCTGAGTCTCACGAGCTACTGGGATCAGTGATTTTATTTTATCATTCAGGTGCATCCCAGACTTTAAACCGGCACACACCTTGAGGGCTACTGGCTATATATCGCAGCAGAGAATAAATTGCATCAAGTGGAAAAATTCTGCGAAAAATTGACTCGAGGAAGCTGGCTTGGCGGGAAAACTATTTTCACGGAGGCCGGCCATCTACATCGACAACTCAAGACCGAGGTGGTGCACCACTTTGGAAGCAGTCTGGTATTAAGGCCGGCTGCAAGCAACTGGTTGCGCGGGAGACTTTTTTGACCTGCAACTCGGTCGTACTCCTTCAATCTTTTCAAGACCTAGGTCTATGACACCTCAGATGTAGTCCGGCATTAGAGCTCGGCTGCAAGAAGACACTGTCGTGTGGGAAAAACTTTAACCCAAGGTGTGACGTGAAAGTAACAAGACGCCTGATAAAGAGTAAGGTAACCTAGAAGGTAATGCAAATCTTAGAAGTAACAGGTCGGATGCTCAACGTGTAAACTCTTCGGATACACCTCAGCAATCCTCGAGATCGGAGATGGGAAGACTTGTTGAACCAGCTTTCAAGACCGACATCTGAAGACGAAGAACAATCCAGAGAAACCGAGGATCGTCCCTGACTTGAAGACCGGTTCAGATGCTACTAATGGTGTCCTGGACCTGGGGTCACTCATCACGTCGTCTCCCGGCCAGGTGGGCCGGGCCGAGGACCCCATGGCCATGGCGGTTCATCAAGGGGCCACGTCACGACGACCCATGACACATACAAGGAATATTCCAGAAGCCTTGCCGTTCAAGACAAGGACTCCTAATTCGTGGAGGACTCCTCTTCACTGACATAGCCGACTAGGTCTCTTGTAATCCGAGGCCTCCGGTAACTTATATAAGCCGAGGCTAGGCTAGTCGATAGAACAATCTCAAAACATTATAGAGATGAAACCTCATGCACACATGATCTCGTGGTAGATCAACATGTACTTTGTACTTTCTCGAAATCAATACAATCAGAGTAGGACGTAGGGTATTATCTCTTTGAGAGGGCCTGAGCCTGAGTAAAATCATTCATCCCTGTTACCATCATGTCAAGGCTACCAGCTCGGGACCCCCTTGCTACTTGTAGTCTGCGTTGGTATTTCCCCGAAGAGGAGAGGATGATGCAGTACAATAGAGATAAGTATTTCCCTCAGTTAAGAACCAAGGTTATCAATCTAGTAGGAGAGCCAAGCAAAATTCCGTTAAGCGCACCTGCACACACAAGAGCAAACACTTGCACCCAACGCAAATAAGAGGGTTGTCAATCCTCTTAGCGGTTATTTGCAAGGATTAAATCTTATCGAGGTAAATAGATAAACTAAAATACTAATTAAAATAAAAGTAAATAAATTACAGCAAGGTATTTTTAGTTTTTTTATATGATAAAGATAGACCCGGGGGCCATAGTTTTCACTAGAGACTTCTCTCTCGAGCGCAGAAACATACGGTGGGTAAACAAATTACTGTTGGGCAATTGATAGAAAAGCAAATAATTATGACGGATTCATGGCAATGATCATGTATATAGGCATCACGTCCGAGACAAGTAGACCGACTCCTGCCTGCATCTACTACTATTACTCCACTCATCGACTGCTATCCAGCATGCATCTAGAGTATTAAGTTAATAAAAACAAAGTAACGCCTTAAACAAGATGACATGATGTAGAGAAGCAAATTCAAGCAATATGAATAAACCCCATCTTTTTATCCTTAATGGCAACAATACAAATACGCGTCATGTCCCCTTCTGTCACTGGGATTGAGCACCGCAAGATTGAACCCATCACAAAGCACCTCTCCCATTGCAAGATAAATCAATCTAGTAGTCCAAACCAAATCGATAGATCGGAGAGAAATACAAAGCTATATTTAATCATGCATAAAAGAGTTCAGAGAAGACTCAAATATTTCTCATGAATAATCTGATCATAAACTCACAATTCATCGGATCCCAACAAACACACCGCAAAAGAAGATTACATCGGATAGAACTCCAAGAACATCAAGGAGAACATGGTATTGAAGATCAAAGAGAGAGAAGAAGCCACCTAGCTACTAGCTATGTACCCGTAGGTCTGTGGTAAACTACTCACACATCATCGGAAGGGCAGCAAGGTTGATGTAGAAGCCCTCCGTGATCGATTCCCCCTCCGGCAGAGTACCGGAAAAGGCCTCTAGATGGGATCGCGGAAGAATAGAGGCTTGCGGTGGCGGAAAGGTTTTCTCTTCTGGCTCTCTGATGGTTTCCGAATATTTGTGAATTTATAGGAGTGGAATTAGGTCAAACGGAGCCACGTGTTGCCTTGTGGAGGCTTCGCGAACCTTCTGGCCTCCTCTCCAAGTCTCCAGTGTCTCTTTTGTCCAGAAAAAAATCTCCAAAAAGTTTCGTGGCATTTGGACTTCGTTTGGTACTGATTCTCTGAAAGGCCAAAAACAAGCAGAAAACAACAACTGGCACTGGGCACTAGGTTAATAGGTTAGTCCCAAAAAATGATATATAATTGCATATAAAAACATTCAAGATTGATACTATAATAGCATGGAACAATCAAAAATTATAGATACGTTGGAGACGTATCAAGCATCCCCAAGCTTAATTCCTGCTCGTCCTCGAGTAGGTAAATGATAAAAACAGAATTTTTGATGTGGAATCCTACCTAACATGTTTCATCATGTAATCTTTCTCTTATGGTATGAATAATAAGATCCAAATGATTCAAAGCCATAGTCTATAATTTGATATAAAGACATCAATACTCAGGCATACTAACAAACAATCATGCCTTTCAAAATAACGATGCTAAAGAAAGTTATCCCTACAAAATCATATAATCCTGTCATGCTCCATCTTCTTTACACAAAGTATTTATCATGCACTACCCCGATGACAAGCCGAGCAATTGGTTCATACTTTTTAACGCGCTTCAGCTTTTTCAACTCCCACTCAATACATGAGCGCAAGCCATGGATATAGCACTATGGGTGGAATAGAGTGTGGTGGTAGAGTGATACGTCTCCAACGTATCTATAATTTATGAAGTATTCATGCCATGTTTATAACAATTCTATATGGTTTTGGTATGATTTGATTATAACTAACCCGGACTGACGCTGTTTTCAGCAGAACTACCATGGTGTTGTTTTTTGTGCAGAAATAAAAGTTCTCCAAATGCAGCGAAACTTTTTGACGATTTTTTGGAACATAAGAGACCCCCGAAGCTTCATGGGAGGACCAGAAGAGCCACGAGGTGCCCACGAGGCACCAGGGCGTCCCAGGGGGGCATGGCGCCGTGGTGCCTTGTGGGCCCATCTTAGCCCATCTTCGCATGATTCCAACGCTGAAAAATACTATAAATAGAGAAACCCTCAGAAATTAACCTAGAACTTGGACTCCGCCGCCGCAAGCCTCTGTACCTCCACGATCTCATCTACAGCCCTTTTCTGGTACCCTGCCGGAGGGGGAAATCATCACCGGAGGCCATCTTCATCATCCCGGCAGTCTCCATGACGAGGAGGGAGTAGTTCACCCTCGGGGCTGAGGGTATGTACTAGTAGCTATGTGTTTGATCTCTCTCTCTCTCGTGTTCTTGATTTGGCACGATCTTGATGTACCGCGAGCTTTGTTAATATAGTTGGATCATATGGTGTTTCTCCCTCTCTATCTTGTTGTGATGAATTGAGTTTTTACCTTTGAGGTTTCACTATTATCGGATTGAATACTTTTATGAATTTGAGAACACTTGATGTATGTCTTGCATATGAATACCCATGGTGACAATGGGGTATTATATTGATTCACTTGATATATGTTTTGGCACTCAACTCGCGGATTCCTGAGGTGACATTGGGGTAATCTATGCATATGGGTTGATGCACGTTTTCGTCCTAGTTTCTCCGGTAGAAATCTTGGGGCACTATTTGAAGTTCTTTGTGTTGGATTGAATATTATGAATATGAAGTTGTTTGATGCATATCGTATAATCAACTCGTGGATACTTGTGGTGACATTGGAGTATCTAGGTGACATTAGGGTTGGCTGATGTTTATCATATGGTGTTATTTTAGTACGAACTCTAGGGCTGTTCGTGACACTTATAGGGATGGCTCAATAGATTGATCGGAAAAGATAACTTTGAGGTGGTTTCGTACCCTACAACAATTTCTATCTTATGTTCTCCGCTAATAGGAACTTTGGAGTGATTCATTGTCGCACGTTGAGGGATTGTTATATGATTCAATTATGTTAGCATTGTTGAGAGATTACACTAGTGAAAGTATGAACCCTAGGCCTTGTTTTCAAGCATTGCAATACCGTTTGTGCTCCGTTTTATCACTTGCTACCTTGCTGTTTTTATATTTTCAGATTACAAAAACCTATATCTACTACCCATACTACACTTGTATCACCATCTCTTCGCCGAACTTGTGCACCTATACAATTTACCATTGTATTTGGTGTGTTGGGGACACAAGAGATTTCTTGTATTTGATCGTAGGGTTGTTTGAGAGATACCATTTTCATCCTACACCTCCCACGGATTGATAAACCTTAGGTCATCCACTTGAGGGAAAATTGCTACTGTCCTACAAAACTCTGCGCTTGGAGGCCCAACACGAGTCTACAAGAACAAGTTGTGTAGTAGACATCAAGCTCTTTTCTGGCGCCGTTGCTGGGGAGGTGAGTGCTTGAAGGTATATCTTTAGATCTTGCAATTGAATCTTTTAGTTTCTTGTTTTATCACTAGTTTGGTTTATAAAAGAAAACTACAAAAAAATGGAATTGAGGTTGCCTCATATTATTCATCTTTATAATGTCTTTCTTGAAAATGATGGATCGGAAAATTGTGCTCAATTGATAGAAGAAGAATTCAATAAAATGTTTGGCATAAAATCTTTGAATGATAAGCATGATTGCAATGTTGCTAGTATGAATTCCTTGAATATCCATGATGCTAATGATATGCAAAGCCATAAGCTTGGGGATGCTATGTTTGATGAATATGATATTTTTAGCCCCCCAAGTTTTGATGAGAAAATTTATTATGATGAAAGTGTGCCTCTTATTTATGATGATTATATTGATGAAAGTGGGTTTGGAAGAGTGTCAACTCTAGGTACTAATGATCCCACTATTTTGGAGGGTGTTGAATCTTATTGTAATAATTATGAAAGTGGATCTGGAGAGGTGTGCTACTTGTGAGCTGCGTTGGGATTTCCCCGAAGAGGAGGGGATGATGTAGTATAGTAGAGATAAGTATTTCCCTCAGTTATGAAACCAAGGTTATCAATCCAGTAGGAGAATCATGCAACAACTCGTTAGCACTACCTGCACACAAAACAACAAATCCTCGCACCCAACGCGAACAAGGGGTTGTCAATCCCTTGGCGGTTAATTGCAAGATTAAATTGTATGGTGATAGATAAATAGATTGAACAAAAATACAAAATAAAATAAATAAAGTAAAATTGCAGCAAGGTATTTTTAGGATTTTCAATATATAATTAAGATAGACCCGGGGGCCATAGTTTTCACTAGAGGTTTCTCTCTTGAAAATAGCATACGGTGGGTGAACAAATTACTGTTGGGTAATTGATAGAAAAGCAAATAATCATGACGATATCCAAGGCAATGATTATGTATATAGGCATCATGTCCGAGACAAGTAGACCGACTCCTGCCTGCATCTACTACTATTACTCCACACATCGACCGCTATCCAGCATGCATCTAGTGTATTAAGTCCATAAAGAACGGAGTAACGCCTTAAGCAAGATGACATGATGTAGACAAAGTAAACTCACGCATGAATAAACCCCATCTTTTTACCCTTAATAGCAACGATACATACGTGTCATGTCCCTTTCTGTCACTGGGATTGAGCACCGCAAGATCGAACCCGTTACAAAGCACCTCTCCCATTGCAAGATAAATCAATCTAGTTGGCCAAACCAAATCAATAGATCGAAGAGAAATACGAAGCAATAATAACCATGCATAAAAGAGTCCAGAGAAAACTCAAATAATATACATGGATAATCTGATCATAAACTCACAATTCATCGGATCCCAACAAACACACCGCAAAAAGTGATTACATCGGATAGAACTCCAAGAACATCGAGGAGAACATTGTATTGAAGATCAAAAAGAGAGAAGAAGCCATCTAGCTACTAACTATGGACCCGAAGGTCTGTGGTAAACTACTCACGCATCATCGGAAGGGCAGCAAGGTTGATGGAGAGCCCCTCCGTGATCGATTCCCCCTCCGGCGGAGTACCGTAAAAGGCCTCCAGATGGGATCTCTCGAGAACAGAAACTTACGGTGGCGGAAAAAGTATTTCGTGGACTCCTCTGTTGGTTTCCCGATTTTAGAGAATTTATAGAGGTGGAATTAGGTCAAACGGAGCCTTGTGGGCCCCACGAGGTACCAGGGCGCCCCCCTGGGGCGCGCCGTGGTGCCTCGTGGGCCCCTGCTTCATCTTCTCATCCCCTCCTGAAGCTTCTAGTGTTTGTCATGTCCAAAAAAAATCTCCAAAAAGTTTCGTGGCATTTGGACTTCGTTTGGTACTGATATTCTGGAAAACTAAAAACAGCAACTGGCACTGGTCACTAAGTTAATAGGTTAGTCCCAAAAAATGATATATAATTGCTATAAATGTATATAAAAACATCCAAGATTGATACTATAATAGCATGGAACAATCAAAAATTATAGATACGTTGGAGACGTATCAAGGTCATGACTTTATTTAATGATGATTCCACTATTTTGGATGAGGTTTCAATTGATTATGACAACAAAGTTGCTATCTGTGATGATTATTGTGATGACATGTATGCTATAAAGAATAATGATAACTATGAAACTTGTCATCATGATTTTAATTTTCAATTGGATTATGCCAATCAAGTATCACATGAGTTATTTCATTGAATTTGCTCCCACTATTATCGATGAGAAGAAATTTGCTTATGTGGAGAGTAATAAAAATTCTATTCTTGTGGATCATGAAAAGAATGATTTATGTGAAAGTTATATTGTTGAATTTCTTCATGATGATACTTAAAATTATTATGAGAGAGGATCATATGCTTGTAGGTGTTGCAATAATACCAAGTTTCCTCTCTATGTGCTGAAAGTTTTGAAGTTATACTTGTTTTGCCTTCCTATGCTAGTTGATTCTTGCTCCCATAAATTGTTTGCTCGCAAAATCCCTATGCATAGGAAGTGGGTTAAGCTTAAATGTGCTTTTCATATGATTCCTGATGCTCTCTTTGTGTTTCAATTCTTCACTTTTTATGTGAGCATCATTAAAATCATCATGCCTAGCTAAAAAGGCATTAAAGAAAAGCGCTTGTTGGGAGACAACCCAATATTTATACCTACTATTTTTGTGTGTCCACATGATTAAGCTACTGTATTAATCATGTTTTATATGTTTTCTTTCAATAATGTGCCAAGTAAAGCCTTTGGGATGGTGTGGATACTTGTCGATTTGATTCTGTGCAAAAACAGAAACTTTTGCGTCGAGTGCTGGAATTTATATTCTGTACTGGAGCGTGAGAAAATTCTGAAATTTTTACACAGTATTGGGTTACAAATTTTTTACGTTGTCCTAGTTTTTCAGAATTTTTGGAGGTACAGAAGTATGGTTTTTAAATCGCTCACTACATGCTGCTCTGTTTTTGACAGATTCTGTTTTCGGTGCATAGTTTGCTTGTTTTAGTGTTTCCATAGCTTATATTGAGTAATATAAATTGTGGAAATGATAGAATACAGTAGGAATTATGTGAGAACAATTATGAATCTTGTCTTGACAGTACCTAAGTGGATGATTTATTTTTTATCATACTAACCTATCTCACAAGTTCCGTTAAGTTTTGTGTGATTGAAGTTTTCAAGTTTGGGTGAGATAACGATATGAGGAGAATAAGGAGTGGAAAGACCCTAAGCTTGGGGATGCCCACAGCACCCCAAGTTAATATTCAAGGAAGACCCAAGCAAAATCCCTATGCATAGAAAGTTTTCTGTTATGTCCTGATTTTTTGTGAATTGTCAGAACATGTTAAAAATCTGAAATTTTTACACAGTGAGCATGCATGAGTTCTCTGTCACGTGGTAATTTTTCAGAATTTTTGGAGTTAGGGAAGTATGAATTCTTATTCACCCTTTACAGACTGTTCTGTTTAGACAGATTTCGGTTATAGTTGCATTGTTTGCATATGTTGCTTGTTTAATGTTTCTATTTGTGGATAGGAGTATTAAATATGCAGAGGCATTTAGTATGCAATGTTTAATTATAATTTTAGTGATTTGTTGCAGTAGAGAATGTTAAGGTTTTGAGTTGATTTATACTAACTTATCTCACGAGTTCTTGTTGAGTTTTGTGTGGATGAAGTTTTTAAGATTTAGGGAAACCGTGATATGAGAGGAATTAAGGAGACACAAAAGCTCAAGCTTGGGGATGCCCAAGGCTCCCCAAGATAACATTCCAAGAAGTCTCAAGCTACTAAGCTTGGGGATGCCCCGGTAGGCATCCCACCTTTCTTCATCAACAATTATCGGTTAGTCTTGGTTGAGCCTAAGTTTTTGCTTCTTCACATGATGTGTGCTATTCTTGGAATGTCATTTTATTTTGTTTTATTTGCTGTTTGAATAAAATACTTGAGATCTGAAATTTTTAAATGAGAGAGAGTCCTCACATAGCTACCTATTTCTACTCATTTGATCTTCACTTATATCTTTTTGGAGTAGTTTGTCATTTACTCTTGTGCTTCACTTATATCCTGCGAGTGAATTGTTGAAATGAATTGAATATCATAAAGTTGAAATTTATATGCTTCATATGCTTGTCCCATGGGGAGTAGTGACTTCACATACAAGAGTTATAAGTGGTAAAATTTATTGAAAGTTAACAAACATAGCATTGGTCACTTGAACAATTCATGAAAGAATTTTGAAGGAAGAGAAATTTCACATATAAATATACTATCTTGGACATCTTCTATGATTGTGAGCCCCCATTAATTATTTTCAAGCTTGATCAAGTAGTTGACGTTGGACAAGGAAGACAACGTAATGAGTTATGTTTGTTTATATTCACATAGAAGTTATATTGGCATGGATCCTCTAACATGTGGTGCTTGCATAGGATCTTTTGCTAGCCAAAAATTTGTACTAAGTAGAGATACTACTTGTGCATCCAAAAACCCTTAAACCCAGTTTCTTGCCATGAGAGTCCACTATATCTACCTATGGATTGAATAAGATCCTTCAAGTAAGTTGTCATCGGTGCAAAAAGCAATAAAAATTGCTCCTAAATATGTAAGATATTTTATTGGAAGGGAAAATAAGCTTTGTACAAACTTGTGATGGTGAAGAAATAAAAGCGACGGACTGCATAATAAAGGTTGCTATTATGAGGGGCAATATAAAGTGACATTCCTTTCCATTAAGAGATTGCACATCCAAAAATTAAAAGCGCATGACAACCTCTGCTTCCCTCTACGAAGGGCATATCTTTTAATTTTCTGTATTTACTTTTCTGTGTTTACTTTTATGCAAGAGTCAGTAATGTTCATCCCTATTCCGCTCTATTTATTCTCTAGTGGGCAAGCATCATGTGGTAGGGAATGATCCAGGCACATATATCCAGTTGAATATAGGTGATCATGAGTTATTATTGTTGACATTATCCATGAGATAAATAAGTTGGGAGGCAAAACATTAAGCCCCTATCTTCCTATGTGTTTGAATGAAACAGTTTGTTCTAAAAATATGCTTTGAGTGTCAGCAATCATGGAAGACTAAATGATAGTTGAGTACATGGAATTTGCTAAATCAAAACTCTTACATAGACCCTTCCTGAAAATAAGATGAATTGCAATTGTTTGATGACTGAAAACATAGTTTGTTAGTTTTCAGGAAAGTTTATGGTCTATACTTTAACATGTGAATAGCTTGCTACTAGATCATGAGAAGTTTTATGAGATGAGCTACTGTTTATGATATATAATGATGCTAGAAAAAAGTGATTGGAATTATCATTGATCAAACTTATGCACTATGCTAGCATTCACACTTCATAAATTATTTCTTTTATCATTTACCTACTCGAGGACGAGTAGGAATTAAGCTTGGGGATGCTGATACGTCTCCAACATATCTATAATTTATGAAGTATTCATGCCATGTTTATAGCAATTCTATATGGTTTTGGTATGATTTGATTATAACTAACCCGAACTGACGCTGTTTTCTGCACAACTACCGTGGTGTTGTTTTTTGTGCAGAAATAAAAGTTCTCCAAATGCAGCGAAACTTTTTGACGATTTTTTTTGGAACATAAGAGACCCCCGAAGCTTCGTGGGAGGACCAGAAGAGCCACGAGGTGCCCACGAGGCACCAGGGCGCGCCAGGGGGGGTATGGCGCCGTGGTGCCTCGTGGGCCCATCTTAGCCCATCTTCGCGTGATTCTAACGCTGAAAAATCCTATAAATAGAGAAACCCCCAGAAATTAACCTAGAACTTGGACTCCGCTGCCGCAAGCCTCTGTACCTCCACGATCTCATCTACAACCCTTTTCCAGTACCCTACCGGAGGGGGAAATCATCACCGGAGGCCATCTTCACCATCCCGGCGGTCTCAGTGACGAGGAGGGAGTAGTTCACCCTCGGGGCTGAGGGTATGTACTAGTAGCTATGTGTTTGATCTCTCTCTCTCGTGTTCTTGATTTGGCACGATCTTGATGTACCGCGAGCTTTGTTAATATAGTTGGATCATATGGTGTTTCTCCCTCTCTATCTTGTTGTGATGAATTGAGTTTTTACCTTTGAGGTTTCACTATTATCGGATTGAATACTTTTATGGATTTGAGAACACTTGATGTATGTCTTGCATATGAATACCCGTGGTGACAATGGGGTATTATATTGATTCACTTGATATATGTTTTGGCACTCAACTCGCGGATTCCCGAGGTGACATTGGGGTAATCTATGCATAGGGGTTGATGCACGTTTTCGTCCTACTTTCTCCGGTAGAAATCTTGGGGCACTCTTTGAAGTTCTTTGTGTTGGATTGAATATTATGATGCATATCGTATAATCAACTCATGGATACTTGTGGTGACATTGGAGTATCTAGGTGACATTAGGGTTGGTTGATGTGTATCATATGGTGTTATTTTAGTACGAACTCTAGGGCTGTTCGTGACACTTATAGGGATGGCTCAATAGATTGATCGGAAAAGATAACTTTGAGGTGGTTTCGTACCCTACAACAATTTCTATCTTATGTTCTCTGCTAATAGGAACTTTGGAGTGATTCTTTATTGCACGTTGAGGGATTGTTATATGATTCAATTATGTTTGCATTGTTGAGAGATTGCACTAGTGAAAGTATGAACCCTAGGCCTTGTTTTCAAGCATTGCAATACCGTTTGTGCTCCATTTTATCACTTGCTACCTTGCTGTTTTTATATTTTCAGATTAGAAAAACCTATATCTACTATCCATGCTACACTTGTATCACCATCTCTTCGCCGAACTAGTGCACCTATACAATTTACCATTGTATTTGGTGTGTTGGGGACACAAGAGATTTCTTGTATTTGATCGTAGGGTTGTTTGAGAGATACCATCTTCATCCTACGCCTCCCATGGATTGATAAACCTTAGGTCATCCACTTGAGGGAAAATTTCTACTGTCCTACAAAACTCTGCGCTTGGAGGCCCAACACGAGTCTACAAGAATAAGTTGTGTAGTAGACATCATAGAGGTAAATAAGAGAAGTCAAAAACAAGAAGATAGTCTAACATCGACGAGGCTAATCAATGGGCTATGGAGATGCCCATCAATTGATGTCAATGCAAGGAGTAGGGATTGCCATGCAACGGATGCACTAAGAGCTATAAGTGTATGAAAGCTCAACATGAAAACTAAGTGGGTGTGCATCCAACTTACTTGCTCATGAAGACCTTGGACATTTGAGGAAGCCCGTCATCGGAATATACAAGCCAAGTTCTATAATGAAAAATTCCCACTAGTATATGAAAGTGACAATATAGGAGACTCTCTATATGAAAAACATGGTGCTACTCCGAAGCACAAGTGTGGAAAAAGGATAGTAATATTGCCCCTTCTCTCTTTTTCTCTCATCATTTTTTTTTCATGGCTCTTTTTCGCCTATTTTTTTATATTTAGAACGGTCTCATGGACCTCATCCCCACTTTTTCGAGGACTCATTAGTCTCCACCATTCTTTCCTCACTGGGACAATGCTCTAATAATGATGATCATCACACTTCTATTTACTTACAACTCAACATTACAACTCGATACTAGAACAAACATATGACTCTATATGAATGCCTCTGGTAGTGTACCAGGATGTGCAATGATGCTAGCCTAAGATGTATAAAAATGATGAACGGTGGCTGAGCCACAAATACTATGTCAACTATATGATCATGCAAAACAATATGACAATGATGATGTATGTCATAAAAACGGAACGATGGAAGTTGCATGGCAATATATCTTGGAATGGCTATGGAAATGCCATGATAGGTAGGTATGGTGGCTGTTTTGAGGAAGATATAAGGAGGCTTATGTGTGATAGAGCGTATCATATCACGGGGTTTGGATGCACCGGCGAAGTTTGCACCAACTCTCGATGTGAGAAAGGGCAATGCACGGTACCGAAGAGGCTAGCAAATTGCGGAAAGGTAAGAGTGCATATAATCCATGGACTCACATTAGTCATAAAGAACTCACATACTTATTGCGAAAGTTTATTAGCCCTCGAAGCAAAGTACTACTATGCATGCCCCTAGAGGGATAGATTGGTAGGACAAGGTCCATCGCTCGTCCCCGACCGCCACTCATAAGGTATACAATCAATAATAAATCATGCTCCAACTTCTTAGCATAACGACAGATCATACGTGCATGCTTCGGGAATCACAAACCTTAACACAATTATTCTTACTAAACCACAATCATCTACTAGTACCTCCCCCATATTACCATCTTAATATCACAAAACTATTGCAAGGAATCAAATTTATCATATTCAGTGATCTACATGAAAGTTTTTATTATATCCCGCTTGAATACCTATCATATCAGGACCAAATTCATAACCCGTGCATATTACCATTGCTATCATGAGACTCTCAAAAAGATATAAGTGAAGCATGAGAGTGCAACTATTTCTTTAAAATATAACCACCACCGTGCTCTAAAAGATATACGTGAAGCACTAGAGCAACTGCCTAGCTCAAAAGATATAAGTGAAGCACATAGAGTATTCTAACAAATCACGAATAATGTGTGTCCCTCTCAAAAAGGTGTGTTCAGCAAAGATGATTGTGACAAACTAAAAAGCAAACAAAAACAAGCAAACTATATCACAAGATGCTCCAAGTAAAACACATATCATGTGATGAATAAAAATATAGCTTCAAGTGAGTTACCGATAGATTGTAGACGAAAGAGCAGATGCCTTCTGGGGCATCCCCAAGCTTAGAAGCTTGAGTCTTCCTTGAATATTACCTTGGGGTGCCTTCGCCATCCCCAAGCTTAGGCTCTTGCCGCTCCTTATTCCTTTATCCATCGTAGTCTCAACCAAAACTTGAAAACTTCAGCACACAAAACTCAACAAAAACCTCGTGAGATCCGTTAGTATAACAAATAAATCTTTAACTCTAGGTACTGTTGTAAATTGATTCATATTTAATATTGGCATAATGCTACTGTACTCCAACTTCCCCATGACTCATACCCCCCGATACGATCCATAGATACATCAAAATAAGCGAACTATGCAACAAAAATAGAACATTCTGTAAAGATCTGAATTATGGTCATACTTCTGTAACTCCAAAAATTCTGAAAAATTAGGACAACGTGGGCAATTCGTATATCAATATTGTGTAAAAACTTCAGAAGGCTCTGACGTTCCAGCGAAAATTCGAAATTCCAGCACTGGATGCAAAAGTTTCTGTTTTCAAACAGCATCAATCATACTATCTTCCAAATCATCCCAAAGGCATTACTTGGCACTGATGTCTACTACACAACTTATTCTTGTAGACTCGTGTTGGGCCTCCAAGCGCAGAGTTTTGTAGGACAGTAGCAATTTTCCCTCAAGTGGATGACCTAAGGTTTATCAATCCGTGGGAGGCGTAGGATGAAGATGGTCTCTCTCAAACAACCCTGCAACCAAATACAAGAAATCGCTTGTGTCCCCAACACACCCAATACAATGGTAAATTGTATAGGTGCACTAGTTCGGCGAAGAGATGGTGATACAAGTGTAGTATGGATAGTAGATATAGGTTTTTGTAATCTGAAAATAAAAAAACAGCAAGGTAGCAAGTGATAAAACGGAGCACAAACGGTATTGCAATGCTTAGAAACAAGGCCTAGGGTTCATACTTTCACTAGTGCAATCTCTCAACAATGCTAACATAATTGGATCATATAACAATCCCTCAACGTGCGACAAAGAATCACTCCAAAGTTCCTATTAGCGGAGAACATAAGATAGAAATTGTTGTAGGGTACGAAACCACCTCAAAGTTATTCTTTCCGATCAATCTATTGAGCTATTCCTATAAGTGTCACAAACAGCCCTAGAGTTCGTACTAAAATAACACCATATGATATGCATCAACCAACTCTAATGTCACCTAGATACTCCAATGTCACCACAAGTATCCGTGAGTTGATTATACGATATGCATCAAACAATATCAGATTCATAATATTCAATCCAACACAAAGAACTTCAAAGAGTGCCCCAATATTTCTACCGGAGAAAGTAGGACGAAAACGTGCATCAACACCTATGCATAGATTACCCCAATGTCACCTCGGGAATCCGCGAGTTGAGTGCCAAAACATATATCAAGTGAATCAATATAATACCCCATTGTCCCCATGGGTATTCATATGCAAGACATACATCAAGTGTTCTGAAATCCATAAAAGTATTCAATCCGATAATAGTGAAACCTCAAAGGTAAAAATGATGGGGAACGAAGCATGAAAATCAAAAAAATTCCTACGAACACCCAAGATCTATCTAGGAGAATCATAGCAATGAGAGAGGAGAGTGTGTCTACGTACCCTCGTAGACAAAAAGCGGAAGCATATATAATGCGGTTGATGTAGTCGTACTCTTCGCGATCCGATCACGGTCCAACCGATCTAGTGCCGAACGGACGACACCTCCGAGTTTAGCACATGTGCGGCTCGATGATGTCTCCTCTTCCTTGATCCAGCAAGAGAAGGCGGAGAAGTAGATGGGATCACAACCAGTGCGACGACGTGGTGGTGATGGTGGTGGTGGAGCTAGTTTAGCAGGGCTTCGCCAAGCGCTACTAGAACGAGGACGGAGGAGCTACGGAGTAACGGGAGAGAGAGGGGCGCCAAGGGCTTGGTGTGTCCTCTTGGGGCGCCTCCTCCTCTATATATATAGGTGGAGGGGCATGGGGAACAGCCCCTCCAAGCCCTAGGGCGTAGCCAAGGGGGAGAGGACTTGGACTCCAAGTCCAATCCTATTCCTACTAGGACTCCCCTTTTTTTCCCTTCCCTAGCCACATGGGCTTTTGAGGACTTGGTGCGCCTAGCCCAATAAGGCCAGGCCGCCTCCCCTTAGCCCATGCCAGCCCTTGGGATGTGATGGACCCACTTGTGGACTTCCGGACCCCTCCGGAATCCTCCGGAACCTTCTGGAAGCTTCCCGGTACAACACCGAAAAAACTGCACCTTTTTCCGGAACCCAAAATATGACTTCCCATTTATAAATCTTTACCTCTCGACCATTCCGAGACTCCTCGTGACATCCGGGATCTCATCCGGGACTCCGAATAACATTCGGTTACCAATCATCAAATATCCCAATACTACTCTAGCGTTAACGAACGTTAAGCGTGCGACCCTTCGGGTTCGGGAATCATGTAGTCATGACCGAGACACCTCTCCGGTCAATAACCAATAGCGGGACCTGGATGCCCATATTGATTCCTACATATTCCATGAAGATCTTTTATCGGTTGAACCACGATGTCAAGGATTCAGTTAATCCCGTACGCAATTCCCTTTGTCCGGCGATATGTTACTTGCCCGAGATTCGATCGTCGGTATCTCCATACCTAGTTCAATCTCATTACCGGCAAGTCTCTTTACTCGTTCCGTAATACAAGATCCTGTGACTAACCCATTAGCCACATTGCTTGCAAGCTCTTTACGAAGTTGTATTACCGAGAGGGTCCAGAGATATCTCTCCGTCATATGGAGTGACAAATCCCAGTCTCGATTCGTGCCAACCCAACAAACACCTTTGGAGATACCTGTAGAGCACCTTTATGATCACCCAGTTACGAAGTGACGTTTGGATACACACTAAGTGTTCCTCCGGTGTCAAGGAGTTGCACGATCTCATGGTCTAAGGAACAGATACTTGACATGAAGAAAGCTGTAGCAAATAAACTAAACGATCTGGTGCTAAGCTTACGGTTGGGTCTTGTCCATCATATCATTCTCCTAATGATGTGATCCCGTTATCAAATGACAACTCATGTCTATGGTTAGGAAACCTTAACCATCTTTGATCAACGAGCTAGTCTAGTAGAGGCTCACTAGGGACACGGTATTTGTTTATGTATCCACACATGTATTTAAGTTTCCGGTCAAGACAATTCTAGCATGAATAATAAACCTTTATCATGTACAAGGAAATATGATAATAACCATTTTATTATTTCCTCTAGGGCATATTTCCAAGTCTCCCACCTGCACTAGAGTCAATAATCTAGTTTACATTGTAATGAATCTAACACCCATGGAGTCCTGGTGCTGATCATGTTTTGCCCGTGGAAGAGGTTTTGTCAACGGGTCTGCTACATTCAGATCCGTATGTACTTTGCAAAGTTCTATGTCTCCATCCTTAACATAATTACGAACGGAGTTGAAACGGCGCTTGATGTGCTTGGTTCTCTTGTGAAACCTGGGCTCCTTGGCAATGGCAATAGCTCCAGTGTTGTCACAAAAGATAGTCTTTGGATCCGATGCACTAGGTATTACACCTAGATCGGATATGAACTCCTTCATCCAGACTCCTTCTTGCGCTGCTTCCGAAGCAGCTATATACTCCGCTTCACATGTAGATCCCGCCATGACGCTCTGCTTGGAACTGCACCAACCGACCTCTCCACCATTTAATATAAATACATATCCGGTTTGAGACTTAGAGTCATCCGGATCTGTGTCGAAGCTAGCATCGACGTAACCCTTTACGACGAGCTCTTCGTCACCTCCATAAACGAGAAACATGTCCTTAGTCCTTTTCAGGTACTTCAGGATAATCTTGACCTCTGTCCAGTGATATACTCCTGGATCACTTTGGTACCTCCCTGCCAAACTACTGGAAAGGCACACATCAGGTCTGCTACACAGCATGGCATACATTATTGAGCCTATGGCTAAAGCATAGGGAATGACTTTCATCCTTTTTCTTTCTTCTGCCATGGTCGGGCTTTGAGTCTTACTCAACTTCACACCTTGCAATACAGGCAAGAACCCTTTCTTTGACTGATCCATTTTGAACTTCTTCAAAACTTTGTCAAGGTATGTGCTTTGTGAAAGTCCTATTAGGCATCTTGATCTATCTCTATAGATTTTGATGCCCAATATATAAGCAGCTTCACCGAGGTCTTTCATTGAAAAAATCTTATTCAAATATCCTTTTATGCTTTCCAGAAATTCTATATCAGTTCCAATCAATAATATGTCATCCACATATAATATTAGAAATGCTACAGAGCTCCCACTCACTTTCTTGTAAATACAAGCTTCTCCATAAGTTTGTATAAAACCAAAAGCTTTGATCACCTCATCAAAGCGTATATTCCAACTCCGAGATGCTTGCACCAGTCCATAGATGGATCGCTGGAGCTTGCATACTTTGTTAGCATCCTTAGGATCGACAAAACCTTCTGGTTGCATCATATACAATTCTTCCTTAAGAAACCCGTTAAGGAATGCCGTTTTGACGTCCATTTGCCAGATCTCATAATCATAAAATGCGGCAATAGCTAACATAATTGTAACAGACTTAAGCATCGCTACGGGTGAGAAAGTCTCATCGTAGTCAACCCCTTGAACTTGTCGGAAACCCTTTGCGACAAGTCGAGCTTTATAGACGGTGACATTACCATCAGCGTCTATCTTCTTCTTAAAGATCAATTTATTCTCAATGGCTTGCCGATCATCGGGCAAGTCCACCAAAGTCCATACTTTGTTCTCATACATGGATCCTATCTCGAATTTCATGGCCTGAAGCAATTTGTCAGAATCTGGGCTCATCATAGCTTCTTCATAGTTCGTAGGTTCGCCGTTGTCTAACAACATGATTTCCAGGACAGGATTACCGTACCATTCTGGTGCGGAACGTACCCTGGTCGACCTATGAAGTTCAGTAGTAACTTGATCCGAAGTTTCATGATCATCATCATTAGCTTCCTCTTCGGTTGGTGTAGACATCACGGGAACTGTTTTCTGTGACGTGCTACCTTCCAATTCGAGATAAGGTACGATTACCTCATAAAGTTCTACTTTCCTCCCACTCACTTCTTTCGAGAGAAACTCCTTCTCTAGAAAGGACCCATTCTTGGCAACAAAGATCTTGCCCTCGGATCTATGGTAGAAGGTATACCCAATTGTCTCTTTAGAGTATCCTATGAAGACACACTTCTCTGCTTTGGGTTCGAGCTTATCAGGCTGAAACCTCTTGACATAAGCGTCGCATCCCCAAACTTTAAGAAATGACAGCTTAGGTTTCTTGCCAAACCACAACTCATACGGTGTCGTCTCAACGGATTTAGACGGTGCCCTATTTAAAGTGAATGCGGCTGTCTCTAATGCATAACCCCAAAACGATAGTGGCAAATCGGTAAGAGACATCATAGAATGCACCATATCCAATAGAGTACGATTACGACGTTCGGACACACCATTACGCTGTGGTGTTCCAGGTGGCGTGAGCTATGAAACAATTCCACATTGTCTTAAATGCATACCAAACTCGTAACTCAAATATTCACCTCCACGATCAGATCGTAGAAACTTTATTTTCTTGTTACGATGATTTTCCACTTCACTCTGAAATTCCTTGAACTTTTCAAATGTTTCAAACTTGTGTTTCATTAAGTAAATATACCCATATCTACTCAAATCATCTGTGAAGGTAAGAAAATAACGATATCCACAGCGTGCTTCAACACTCATTGGACCGCATACATCAGTATGTATTATTTCCAATAAGTCACTAGCTCGCTCCATTGTTCCGGAGAACGGAGTTTTAATCATCTTGCCCATGAGGCATGGTTCACATGTCTCAAATGATTCATAATCAAGAGATTCCAAAAGTCCATCGCCATGGAGTTTCTACATGCGTTTTACACCAATATGACCTAAGCGGCAGTGCCACAAATATGTGGTACCATCATTATTAACTTTGCATCTTTTGGCATCAATATTATGAATATGTGTATCACTACAATCGAGATTCAACAAGAATAAACCATTCACAAGGGGTGCATGACCATAAAAGACATTACTCATATAAATAGAACAACCATTATTCTCTGACTTAAATGAATAACCGTCTCGCAATAAACAAGATCCAGATATAATGTTCATGCTCAACGCAGGCACCAAATAACAATTATTTAGGTTTAAAACTAATCCCGAAGGTAGATGTAGAGGTAGCGTGCCGACGGCGATCACATCAACCTTGGAACCATTTCCGGCGCGCATCGTCACCTCGTCCTTAGCCAGTCTTCGTTTATTCCGCAGCTCCTGTTTCGAGTTACAAATATTAGCAACCGAACCAGTATCAAATACCCAGGCGCTACTACGAGCACTAGTAAGGTACACATCAATAACATGTATATCAAATATACCTTTGTTGACGTTGCCAGCCTTCTTATCTGCCAAGTACTTGGGGCAGTTCCGCTTCCAGTGACCATTCCCCTTGCAGTAGAAGCACTCAGTCTCAGGTTTGGATCCAGCCTTGGGTTTCTTCACGGGAGCGGCAACTGCTTTACCGTTCTTCGTGAAGTTCCCTTTCTTTCCCTTGCCTTTCTTGAAACTAGTGGTCTTTTTAACCATCAACACTTGATGCTCCTTCTTGATTTCTACCTCCGCGGCCTTAAGCATCGCGAAGAGCTCGAGAAGTGTTTTCTCCATCCCTTGCATATTATAGTTCATCACAAAGCCCTTGTAGCTTGGTGGCAGTGATTGGAGAATTCTGTCAATAATCGAGTCATCTGGAAGATTAACTCCCAACTGAGTCAAGCGGTTGTGCAACCCAGACATTCTGAGTATATGCTCACTAACAGAACTGTTCTCCTCCATTTTACAGCTAAAGAACTTGTCGGAGATGTCATACCTCTCGACCCGGGCATGATCTTGAAATACCAATTTCAACTCCTGGAACATCTCATATGCTCTGTGGTGCTCAAAACATCTTTGGAGCCCCGGTTCTAAGCCGTAAAGCATGGCGCACTGAACTATCAAGTAGTCATCAGAACGTGCCTGCCAGATGTTCACAACATCCACAGACGACGCTGGAGGGGGTGCGTCACCTAGCGGTGCATCAAGGACATAAGCCTTCTGTCCAACAATGAGGATAATCCTCAAGTTACGGACCCAGTCCGCATAGTTGCTTCCATCATCTTTCAACTTAGCTTTCTCTAGGAACGCATTAAAATTCAGGGGAACTACAGTGCGGGCCATTGATCTACAACACAAATTTTTTGCAAAGACAATTAAGTTCATGATAATTTTGGTTCAGTTAATCAAATTACTAATGAACTCCCACTTAAATCAACATCCCTCAAGTTGTCTAAGTGACACATGATCCAAATCAACTAACCCATGTCCAATCATCACGTGAGATGGGGTAGTCATCAATGGTGAACATCTCCATGTTGATCATATCTACTATATGACTCATGTTCGACCTTTCGGTCTCCTGTGTTCCGAGGCCATGTCTGTACATGCTAGGCTCGTCAAGTTTAACCCAAGTATTCTGCATGTGTAAAACTGGCTTACACCCGTTGTATTCGAATGTAGAATCTATCACACACGATCATCACGAGGTTTCGAAACGACAAACTTTTGCAACGGTGCATACTTAGGGAGAACACAATTTATTGAAATTAAGTGAAGGGATCATCTTATAATGCTACCGTCGTTCTAAGCAAAATAAGATGCATAAAAAGGATAAACATCACATGCAATCAATATGTGACATGATATGGCCATTATCATCTAGTGCCTTTGATCTCCATCTCCAAAGCACCGACATGATCTCCATCGTCACCGGCATGACACCATGATCTCCATCATCATGTCGTCACGTGGTCGTCTCCGCCAACTATTGCTTCTACAACTATTGCTAACGCATAGCGATAAAGTAAAGCAATTACATGGCGATTAATAAATTAAAGACAACCCTATGGCTCCTGCCGGTTGCTGTACTCATCGACATGCAAGTCGTGAACCTATTACAAAACATGATCATCTCATACATCAACATATATCACATCACGTTTTGGCCATACCACATCACAACATGCCCTGCAAAAACAAGTTAGACGTCCTCTACTTTGTTGTTGCAAATTTTACGTGGCTGCTATGGGCAACTAGCAAGAACCGTTCTTACCTATGCAAAGCCACAACAGTGATAATCAAGTTGCCTTTTAACCTTCTATAAGGACCGCCTTTGTCAAATTAGATTCAACTAAAGTAGGAGAGACAGACACCCACTAGCCACCTTATGCAAAAACGGTTGCATGTTAGTCGGTGGAACCAGTCTCATGTGCGAGGACATGTAAGGTTGGTCCGAGCCGCTTCATCCCACAATACCGCCGAATCCAAATAAGATAAGAGAGGTAAGCAATTTGAGCATCAATGCCCACAACTTTTGTGTTCTACTCATGCATATACATCTACACGTAGACCTAGCTCTGATACCACTGATGGGGAACGAAGCATGAAAATCAAAAAAATTCCTACGAACACCCAAGATCTATCTAGGAGAATCATAGCAACGAGAGAGGAGAGTGTATCTACGTACCCTCGTAGACCAAAAGCGGAAGCGTATATAACACGGTTGATGTAGTCGTACTATTCACGATCCGATCACGGTCCAACCGATCTAGTGCCGAACGGACGACACCTCCGAGTTTAGCACACGTGCGGCTCGATGACGTCTTCTCCTCCTTGATCCAGCAAGAGAAGGTGGAGAAGTAGATGGGATCACAACCAGCATGACGGCGTGGTGGTGATGGTGGTGGTGGAGCTAGTTCAGCAGGGCTTCGCCAAGCACTACTAGAACGAGGACGGAGGAGCTATGGAGTAACGGGAGAGAGAGGGGCGTCAAGGGCTTGGTGTGTCCTCTTGGGGCACCCCCTCCTCTATATATATAGGTGGAGGGGCATGGGGAACAGCCCCTCCAAGCCCTAGGGAACAGCCAAGGGGGAGAGGACTTGGACTCCAAGTCCAATCCTATTCCTATTAGGACTCCCCTTTTTTTCCCTTCCCTAGCCATATGGGCTTTTGAGGACTTGGTGCGCCTAGCCCAATAAGGCCAGGGCGCCTCCCCTTAGCCCATGCCAGCCCTTGGGATGTGGTGGACCCACTTGTGGACTTCCGGACCCCTCCGGAATCCTCCGGAACCTTCTGGAAGCTTCCCGGTACAATACCGAAAAAACTGCACCTTTTTCCGGAACTCAAAATATGACTTCCCATTTATAAATCTTTACCTCTCGACCATTCCGAGACTCCTCGTGACGTCCGGGATCTCATCCGAGACTCCGAACAACATTCGGTTACCAATCATCAAATATCCCAATACTACTCTAGCGTCAACGAACGTTAAGCGTGCGACCCTGCGGGTTCGGCAATCATGTAGTCATGACCGAGACACCTCTCCGATCAATAACCAATAGCGGGACCTGGATGCCCATATTGATTCCTACATATTCCACAAAGATCTTTTATCGGTTGAACCACGATGTCAAGTATTCAGTTAATCCCGTATGCAATTCCCTTTGTCCGGCGATATGTTACTTGCCCGAGATTCGATCGTCGGTATCTCCATACCTAGTTCAATCTCGTTACCGTCAAGTCTCTTTACTCATTCCATAATACAAGATCCCGTGACTAACCCGTTAGCCACATTGCTTGCAAGCTCTTTACGATGTTGTATTACCAAGAGGGCCCAGAGATATCTCTCCATCATACGGAGTGACAAATCCCAGTCTCGATTCGTGCCAACCCAACAAACACCTTTGGAGATACCTGTAGAGCACCTTTATGATCACCCAGTTACGAAGTGACGTTTGGATACACACTAAGTGTTCCTCCGGTGTCAGGGAGTTGCACGATCTCATGGTCTAAGGAACAGATACTTGACATGAAGAAAGTTGTAGCAAATGAACTAAACGATCTGGTGCTAAGCTTACGGTTGGGTTTTGTCCATCATATCATTCTCCTAATGATGTGATCCCGTTATCAAATGACAACTCATGTCTATGGTTAGGAAACCTTAACCATCTTTGATCAACAAGCTAGTCTAGTAGAGGCTCACTAGGAACACGGTATTTGTTTATGTTTCCACACATGTATTTAAGTTTCCGGTCAAGACAATTTTAGCATGAATAATAAACCTTTATCATGAACAAGGAAATATGATAATAACCATTTTATTATTGCCTCTAGGGCATATTTCCAACAAAAAACTCAATTCATCACAACAAGATAGAGAGGGAGAAACACCATATGATCCAACTATATTGACAAAGCTCGCGGTACATCAAGATCGTGCCAAATCTTAAACATGAGAGAGAGATCAAACACATAGATACTTGTACATACCCCTAGCCTCGAGGGTGAACTACTCCCTCCTCGTCATGGAGACCGCCGGGATGATGAAGATGGCCTCCGGTGATGATTTTCCCCTCCGGTAGGGTGCCGGAACAGGGCTCCAGATGGTATTTCGAAGGTACAGAGGCTTGCGGCGGCGGAGTCCAAATTCTAGGGTTATTTCTGGGGGTTTCTCTATTTATAGGATTTTTTGGCGTTGGAATCATGCGAAGATGGGCTAAGATGGGCCCACGAGGCACCACGGCGCCATACACCCCTGGCGCGCCCTGGTGCCTCGTGGGCACCTCGTGGCTCTTCTGGTCCTCCCACGAAGCTTCCTGGTTCTCTTTTGTTCCAAAAAAAATCGTCAAAAAGTTTCGCTGCATTTGGAGAACTTTTATTTCTGCACAAAAAACAACACCATGGTAGTTCTGCTGAAAACAGCGTCAGTTCGGGTTAGTTCTAATCAAATCATACCAAAACCATATAGAATTGTTATAAACATGGCATGAATACTTCATAAATTATAGATACGTTGGAGACGTATCAGCATCCCCAAGCTTAATTCCTGCTCGTCCTCGAGTAGGTAAATGATAAAAGAAATAATTTATGAAGTGTGAATGTTAGCATAGTGCATAAGTTTGATCAATGATAATTTCAATCACTTTTCCTAGCATCATAACAGCAACTCTTTCATAAAACTCTTCATGATAAAGTAGCAATCCATTCACATGTTATGGTTCAAACAATGCATTCTCTTGAAACTTAACAACCTATGTTCTTAGTCACCAAACAGTTGCAATTCAACTTATCTTCAACAAAGTCTAAGTAAGAGCTACACATACTCAATTATCATATAGTCTTCTATGATTGCTAGTACTCAAAGCATATTTTTAGAACAAATGGCATCCATCGAACATAGAGAAAGATAGGGGCTTAATGTTTCGTCTCCCAACTTATTTATCATAGAGATAATTGCCAACAATAATAATTCATGATCAAATATATTTGACTGGCCATATGTGCCTGGATCTTTCCCCACCACATGATGCTTGCCAACTAGAGAATAATTAAGGTTGAAATGAGAAGTAATACTATTGACTCTTGCATAAAAGTAAGTATATAAAGTAAAAGATAGTCCCTTCGCATAGGGAAGCAGAGGTTGTCATGCGCTTTTTATTTTTGGATGTGCAAGCCCTTAATGCAAAGGAACGTCACGTTATATTACCCCTTGTGATAGCAACCTTTATTATGCAGTTCGTCGCTTTTATTTCTTTACCATCACAAGTTCGTACAATGCTTATTTTCCCTTGCAATAAAAGATCATACATATTTTAGGAGCAATTTTTATTGCTTTTTGCACCGATGACAACTTACTTGAAGGATCTTATTCAATCCATAGGTAGATATGGTGGACACTCATGGCAAGAAACTGGGTTTAAGGGTTTTTGGATGCACAAGTAGTATCTCTACTTAGTACGAATTTTTGGCTAGCAAAAGATCCTAAGCAAGCACCACATGTTGGAGGATCCATAACAATATAACTTCTATGCAAATATACCCAAACATAACTCATTATGTTGTCTTCCTTGTCCAACTTCAACTAATTTGCTCAAGTTTGAAAATAATTAATGGGTATTCACAATCATAAAAGATGTCCAAGATAATATATTTATATGTGAAAGTTCTCTTCCTTATACTAATCATTCATGAATTGCTTGTATGACCAATATTGTGATTGTCAATCTTCAATAGATTTCACTTTCTAAACCCAATGTGAAACTACTACTAGGCATGATACAAGCATATGAAGCACATATAATTTCAACTTTATGATATTCAATTCTTTCACAATTTACTCATAGGATATAAGTGAAGCACAAGAGTAAATGACAAACTACTCCAAAAAGATATAAGTGAAGATCAAATGAGTAGTTAAGTAAATAGGTAGCTATGTGAGGACTCTCTCTCATTTTAAAATTTCAGATCTTAAGTATTTTATTCAAACAGCAAATAAAACAAAATAAAATGACATTCCAAGGATAGCACATATCATGTGAAGAAGCAAAAACTTAGGCTCAACCAAAATTGACCGATAGTTGTTGAAGAAGAAAGGTGGGATGCCTACCGGGGCATCCCCAAGCTTGGATGCTTGAGAGTTCTTGGAATAATAACTTGGGATGCCTTGGTCATCCCCAAGCTTGAGCTCTTGTGTCTCCTTAATTCCTCTCATATCACGGTTTCCTTAAATCTTAAAAACTTCATCCACACAAAACTCAACAAGAACTCGTGAGATAAGTTAGTATAAATCAATACAAAACCTTATCATTCCCTACTGTAGCAAATCACTAAAGTTATAATTTAACATTGCATACAAAATGCCTCTGCATATTTAATACTCCTATCCACAAATAGAAACATTAAACAAGCAACATATGCAAACAATGCAACTATAACCGAAATCTGTCTAAACAGAACAGTCTGTAAAGGGTGAATAAGAATTTATACTTCCCTAACTCCAAAAATTCTGAAAAATGACCATGTGACAGAGAACTCATGCATGCTCACTGTGTAAAAATTTCAGATTTTTATCAGGTTCTGACTATTCAGGAATATTCTGGACATAACAGAAAACTTTCTGTTTTCAAATGGCAACACATGAACTTGCAAACTGAGCATGGTAAAGGCTATAATTGGCATTTTATTGAACTAAAAGATACAAAACATGATTATTGATAACAGAAAGAAAATCTCAACAAAAGAAAATGATGCTCCAAGAAAAACTCATATTATGTGACGAATAAAAATATAGCTCCAAGTGAGGTTACCGATAATGTTGAAGACGAAAGAGGGGATGCCTTCCGGGGCATCCCCAAGCTTAGTTGCTTGGGTCTTCCTTGAATATTACCTTGGGGTGCCTTGGGCATCCCCAAGCATAGTGTCTTGCCACTCCTTATTCTCCTCATATCGATATCTCACCCAAAACTTGAAAACTTCAATCACACAAAACTTAACGGAACTTGTGAGATAGGTTAGTATGATAAAAAATAAATCATCCACTTAGGTACTGTCAATACAAGATTCATAATTGTTCTCACATAATTCTTACTTTAGTCTATCATTTCCACAATTTATATTGCTCAATATAAGCTATGGAAACACTAAAACAAGCAAACTATGCATCGAAAACAGAATCTGTCAAAAACAGAACAGCATGTAGTGAGCGATTTAAAAACCATACTTATGTACCTCAAAAAATTCTAAAAAATTAGGAAAATGTAAAAAATTTGTAACCCAATGCTATGTACAAATTTCAGAATTTTCTCACGCTCCAGTACAGAATAGAAATTCTAGCATTGGACGCAAAAGTTTCTGCTTTTGCACAGAATCGAATCAACAAGTATCCACACTATCCCAAAGGCTTTACTTGGCACATTATTGAAATAAAACATATAAAACATGATTAACACAGTAGCTTAATCATGTGAACACACAAAAACAGAAGGTATAAGTATTGGGTTGTCTCCCAACAAGCGCTTTTCTTTAATGCCTTTTTAGCTAGGCATGATGATTTCAATGATGCTCACATAAAAGTAAAGAATTGAAACACAAAGAGAGCATCATGAAGCATATGACTAGCACATTTAAGCCTAACCCACTTCCTATGCATAGGGATTTTGTGAGCAAATAGTTTATGGGAGCAAGAATCAACTTGCATAGGAAGGCAAAACAAGCATAACTTCAAAACTTTCAACACATAGAGAGGGAACTTGATATTATTGCAATATGTAAAAGCATATGATCCTCTCTCATAATAATTTTTTCAGTAGCATCATGAATGAATTCAACAATATATCTATCACATAAAGCATTCTTTTCATGATCTACGAGCATAGAATTTTTATTACTCTCCACACAAGCAATTTTCTTCTCATCCATAATAGTGGGAGTATCGTATGAAACTTGAATACTATAAATTGTTTCCACATTAAAAGAGTGATGTTCAGTAAAAGGATTTTCATAATTATAACAATTATTATAATAATACTCATCACTATTTTTCATAACATAAGTATCATCACAATAATCATCATAGATAGGAGGCATGTCATCATCATAATAAATTTGCTCATCAAAAGTAGGGGGAATAAAAAGATCATTTTCATTAAGCATAGCACCCCAAGCTTAGGGCAAACATTATTTGCAGCAAATAAATTCTCAAACATATAATTCCAATCAAACATAGCATCCCCAAGCTTGTTGGTTTGCATATCATTAGCATTATCACTATTATCATCAATAGTATGAATAGAACCAATAGTATAACAATTATTATCATATTCCTCCAAGTTGGTGCCACAAAGATTTTCAAGATCATAAGAAGTATCATTATCTTCCCAATCATAATCATCACAACAAGCAATAGGCATAACAAAATCATCATCAAGTGTATCATCTTCCACAATTATTTTTGATTCATTCTCATGAGGTACAACAATAATAGGAGCAACATTATTTGGGAGAGATACCTCTTTACCTCTACTTTTCCTTCTTTTATTTTTCTTTACCACATTATGTGTGGGTTTCTTTAATTCTTCCGAGCTTCTTATTGAAGAGATTGGTTGGATAGGAAGCTCCTCCTCGTTACCTGTTTCATCATGAGAGAAAATAGGAGGGAAAGGGGGAATCTTTACCCTTCCATTAGTATTTCTTTTATATTCTATTTGTTTTCCCGTTTTTCTATAGTTGGCTATATAAGCATTCTCATTGCAATTTACCACACAAAACATATAGATTTCCTCTAAATTATTTTCAATGTCTTTTGTGAGAATGAATACTTCAAACCAACTATTTTTATGTGTCAATTCTTCACACCCCAAAAATAAACAAAGTTCATTATAAAGTTCAAGGGTGATCAAGTTATTGCAATATTTGGACACGATTCGATCATGAAAAAGCATGCATTGGAAATTAAGGTGACCAACTTTATTGCAAAGTTCACAAGTAATAGGATAAAGAGAACATAATTTTGTAGCAAATTCATCTATCACTTTGAGCAAAAAATTGGTTCTATCATGTTTATGCTTCTTGCAAAATCTATCATCCCTATAAGGCATGTCTTCACAAACTTTATGCACTCCATAAAAATTGACATGCTTATAAGAAACATTTTTGTCATGACTAGTGCAATCATCTTTAGTATTTTGGATATTCATAGAATTCATACTAACAACATTGCAATCATGCTCATCATTCAAAGATTTTAAGCCAAACGTTTTATTGAATTCTTCTTCTATCAATTGAGCACAATTTTCCGCTCCATCATTTTCAAGAAAGACATTATAAAGATGAATAATATGAGGCAACCTCAATTCCATTTTTTTGTAATTTTCTTTTATAAACCAAACTAGTGATAAAACAAGAAACTAAAAGATTCAATTGCAATATCTAAAGATACACCTTCAAGCACTCACCTCCTCGGCAACGGCGCCAGAAAAGAGCTTGATGTCTACTACACAACTTATTCTTGTAGACTCGTGTTGGGCCTCCAAGCGTAGAGTTTTGTAGGACAGTAGCAATTTTCCCTCAAGTGGATGACCTAAGGTTTATCAATCCGTGGGAGGCGTAGGATGAAGATGGTCTCTCTCAAACAACCCTGCAACCAAATACAATAAATCTCTTGTGTCCCCAACACACCCAATACAATGGTAAATTGTATAGGTGCACTAGTTCGGCGAAGAGATGGTGATACAAGTGTAGTATGGATAGTAGATATAGGTTTTTGTAATCTGAAAATAAAAAAAACAGCAAGGTAGCAAGTGATAAAACGGAGCACAAACAGTATTGCAATGCTTAGAAACAAGGCCTAGGGTTCATACTTTCACTAGTGCAATCTCTCAACAATGCTAACATAATTGGATCATATAACAATCCCTCAACGTGCGACAAAGAATCACTCCAAAGTTCCTATAAGCGGAGAACATAAGATAGAAATTGTTGTAGGGTACGAAACCACCTCAAAGTTATTCTTTCCGATCAATCTATTGAGCTATTCCTATAAGTGTCACAAATAGCCCTAGAGTTCGTACTAAAATAACACCATATGATACGCATCAACCAACTCTAATGTCACCTAGATACTCCAATGTCACCACAAGTATCCGTGAGTTGATTATACAATATGCATCAAACAACATCAGATTCATAATATTCAATCCAACACAAAGAACTTCAAAGAGTGCCCCAAGATTTCTACCGGAGAAAGTAGGACGAAAACATGCATCAACCCCTATGCATAGATTACCCCAATGTCACCTCGGGAAGCCGCGAGTTGAGTGCCAAAACATATATCAAGTGAATCAATATAATACCCCATCGTCACCACGGGTATTCATATGCAAGACATACATCAAGTGTTCTCAAATCCATAAAAGTATTCAATCCGATAATAGGGAAACCTCAAAGGTAAAAACTTAATTCATCATAACAAGATAGAGAGGGAGAAACACCATATGATCCAACTGTATTATCAAAGCTCGCGGTACATCAAGATCGTGCCAAATCAAGAACACGAGAGAGAGATCAAACACATAGCTACTTGTACATACCCCTAGCCTCGAGGGTGAACTACTCCCTCCTCGTCATGGAGACCGCCGGGATGATGAAGATGGCCTTCGGTGATGATTTCCCCCTCCGGCAGGGTGCCGGAACAGGGCTCCAGATGGTATTTCAAAGGTACAGAGGCTTGCGGCGGCGGAGTCCAAATTCTAGGGTTATTTCTGGGGGTTTCTCTATTTATAGGATTTTTTGGCGTTGGAATCACGCGAAGATGGGCTAAGATGGGCTCACGAGGCACCACGGCGCCATACCCCCCCTGGCGCGCCCTGGTGCCTCGTGGGCACCTCATGGCTCTTCTGGTCCTCCCACAAAGCTTCCTGGTTCTCTTTTGTTCCAAAAAAATCGTCAAAAAGTTTCGCTGCCTTTGGAGAACTTTTATTTCTGCACAAAAAATAACACCACGGTAGTTCTGCTGAAAACAGCGTTCGTCCGGGTTAGTTCTAATCAAATCATACCAAAACCATATAGAATTGTTATAAACATGGCATGAATACTTCATAAATTATAGATACGTTGGAGATGTATCAGGCACAAACACTAATTAAAACATAAAAATACAATCATAACAGAAGCTATAATTGTGCAAACACTCAAAAACATAAAGTATTGGGTTGTCTCCCAACAAGCTCTTTCTTTATAGCCATTAAGATAGGCTTGAAATATTAATGATGCTCACATAAAAGATAAGAGTTGAAACACAAAGAGAGCATCATAAAACATGTGAAAAACACATTTAAGTCTAACATACTTCCTATGCATAGGCATTTTATAGGGAAACAAATTATCAAGACAAGAAGTATCTAGCATATGCAAGGAAGAAGAACGAAGCATTAACAATTTGAACTTCAAGGGAGGTAATTGAGTAACATGAAAATTTCTACAACCATATTTTCCTCTCTCATAATAATTACATGTAGGATCATAATCAAATTCAACAATATAGCTATCATATAAAATATTCTCTTCACGATCCACATGCATGCAAAGTTGACACTCTTCCAAAATAGTGGGATTATCATCAACTAAAGTCATGACCTCTCCAAACCCACTTTTATCAAAAATTTCATAAGATTGAACACTCTCCAAATATGTGGGATTATTTTTACCTAAAGTTGACACTCTTCCAAAATTATTATTGTAAATATTATTATCAATATCATATTCATCATGAGGCTTAAATAAATTTTCAAGATCATAAGAAGCATTATCACCCCAATCATGATCATTGCAATAAGTAGTGCACATAACAAAATTTTCATCCCCAAGCTTGTAGCTTTGCATATCATTAGCACAATTGACATTAATAGAATTTATAATAACGTCATTGCAATCATGCTTTTTATTCAAGGAGCTATCAAGTATGGGTGCTATAGTAATAATTTCATTTTTAACATAAGGAACTATAGCAAGTTCATCTCTATAAGCATCATTAATATTGGCATCATGGCCATAAGAAATAGCAAGCATCACATTCATCAACAGGGGATATTTCAATCGAATCAACGAAATCATAATTATCTATGGATTCATGCATATCATTATTTTCTTCCAAAGTAGCCGACATCCTTTCAATAAATTCATTGACATAAGCATTAGGAGCATAGTTTTCATAGCAATATTTAAGTATGTCAAAATTTTCAGATTTGTAGAGAGTAATATCATACTTTTCAATTAAGGAAGCAACTTCATAAGCACCCTTAAAAGCAACAAATTCTTCAATTTGTTCGATATCATAGTAACTATAAACACCCTTGGCATAAGAAGATAAGATTTCATTATCATTAAACTCACATAGATAGGGAAGGTGTTTTTTAGGGTTCTTAGAGCAACAAGTAAAATCATAAATTTCACATAGATTCCAAGCATAGCATAGCAAACTATTTATTTGATTCCATAAGAGTCTCCCTTTTTGAGACAAACGGTGACGCACAAAATGAGCATGCTCATCTAATGATTTTCCCTCAACTAAACTAGTTGGGGTTTCAGCATGAGCACAAATGGATCGAAGATGATCCAAGTAGAAAACCTTAAGGTGATCCATAGTATCTTAAATTTTTGTTTTACTTTCTGTTCTTGAGTGTTTGACATGAAGGCAATAAAAGCAAGCAAGCAAGCAAACAAAAATATTTTTGTGTTTTTGTAAAAAAAAATAGAAGTGGGGGAGATGAAAACGAGAGGCAAATGCAAATAAAAGGCAAATAAAGTAAATGCAAGTGAATGATAATTTGTGCGAAGGTACTTGGTAATTTTGATGATGTCTCCCCGGCAACGGCGCCAGATATTCTTCCTGCTACTTGTAGTCTGCGTTGGTATTTCCCTGAAGAGGAGAGGATGATGCAGTACAGTAGAGATAAGATTTCCCTTAGTTAAGAACCAAGATTATCAATCCAGTAGGAGAACCAAGCAAAATTCCGTTAAGCGCACCTGCACACACAAGAGCAAACACTTGCACCCAACGCAAATAAGAGGGTTGTCAATCCTCTTAGCGGTTATTTGCAAGGATTAAATCTTATCGAGGTAAATAGATAAACTAAAATACTAATTAAAATAAAAGTAAATAAATTGCAGCAAGATATTTTTAGGTTTTTTATATGATAAAGATAGACCCGGGGGCCATAGTTTTCACTAGAGGCTTCTCTCTCAAGCGCAGAAACATACGGTGGGTAAACAAATTACTGTTGGGCAATTGATAGAAAAGCAAATAATTATGACGGATTCATGGCAATGATCATGCATATAGGCATCACGTCCGAGACAAGTAGACCGACTCCTGCCTGCATCTACTACTATTACTCCACTCATCGACCGCTATCCAGCATGCATCTAGAGTATTAAGTTAATAAAAACAGAGTAACGCCTTAAGCAAGATGACATAATGTAGAGAAACAAATTCAAGCAATATGAATAAACCCCATATTTTTATCCTTAATGGCAACAATACAAATACTTGTCATGCCCCCTTCTGTCACTGGGATTGAGCACCGCAAGATTGAACCCATCACAAAGCACCTCTCCCATTGCAAGATAAATCAATCTAGTAAGCCAAACCAAATCGATAGATCGGAGAGAAATACAAAGCTATATTTAATCATGCATAAAAGAGTTCAGAGAAGACTCAAATATTTCTCATGAATAATCTGATCATAAACTCACAATTCATCGGATCCCAACAAACACACCACAAAAGAAGATTACATCGGATAGAACTCCAAGAACATCAAGGAGAACATGGTATTGAAGATCAAAGAGAGAGAAGAAGCCATCTAGCTACTAGCTATGGACCCGTAGGTCTGTGGTAAACTATTCACACATCATCAGAAGGGCATCAAGGTTGATGTAGAAGCCCTCCGTGACCGATTCCCCCTCCAGCAGAGTACCGGAAAAGGCCTCCAGATGGGATCGTGGAAGAACAAAGGCTTGCGGCGGCGGAAAGGTTTTCTCTTCTGGCTCTCTGATGGTTTCCGAATATTTGTGAATTTATAGGAGTGGAATTAGGTCAAACGGAGCCACGTGGGTCCCACAAGGCATCAGGGCGCACCCCCCTGGGGACGTGCCATGTTGCCTTGTGGAGGCTTCCCGAACCTTCTGGCCTCCTCTCCAAGTCTCCAGGGTCTCTTTTGTCCAGAAAAAAATCTCCAAAAAGTTTCGTGGCATTTGGATTTCGTTTGGTACCGATTCTCTGAAAAGCCAAAAACAAGCAGAAAACAGCAACTGGCACTGGGCACTAGGTTAATAGGTTAGTCCCAAAAAATGATATATAATTGCATATAAAAACATTCAAGATTGATACTATAATAGCATGGAACAATAAAAAATTATAGATACGTTGGAGACGTATCACCCCTACCCGAGATATGCTGGATTTGACTCTAAGCGTGGCACTTGTAGAGGCCCCAAATTTGGATTACAAAATGACTCCACAAAATTTCCCCCCTTTTGCAGATGTGAGTGAAACAAAGGAGGTTTGAGTGTTGACATCCCTTGTGGAGTCGTTTCCCCTTTGCAGATTGCACCAAGGAGGAGAATTCACGTCGCAAGAAAGCATATGCTTTGATGGCGTCGAATGCATGGATACTTTAGTCAACCAGCGAATCCGTATCAGATACCGTATCCGATACCGATTTGCCTCCGATACTCCCCCGATACGTATCCATGGAGTATCCATGAATAAATGATTTAAAACAATTACGATACTCCCCTGATACTTTACCAATACATTTTGGATACGGCCCAGCCCATTTAAGAGCCCACTCAGCCCAGTAAAGAGGCAACCAACAACCCTAGTACCCTAATGCCCCCATCCGTTCCCTCCCAGTTTCTTTCCTCCCTCCCAAGCTCACACCAGGCGGCAACGGCTAGCCGGCGACGAGCTCCTCCTCCTCCTCACCTACGTCCCCGCGCAGGCGAGGCTAGTAGTTGCATGCTCAGGAGAGCAAACATGAAAGTAATTTGCTGTTCCTAACTTCTATACTTTATTTTTGAATTAAAAAAAGTAAAACGTATCCCCGTATTGACACTTTTTCAAAATGGCGAATTTACGTATCCGTATTGGCCCGATACCGATACTCGTATCCGTATCGGTGCTTCGTATGGCGTAGAGTAGATCACACTCCTGGCCAATTTAAATTAGAAGGTAATGCAAATCTTGATCCAATTTTTTTTCAATGAATGAAACACATGGGTTTTCACCCCTTTTCTTCCAAGACAAATTGAAAATGCAAAGAGGAGTCATATTGCAAAGGACAATAGTGGCATTCAAAGTCCAGTTTTCTTTTTTTTGAAAACATACGTATTGGTCATCAGTAAAGTACACCATGTATGAATAAAAGCTCTATTCACCACTTGGAATCTTGGTTAATTGGCTTAAATGTGTTATATGGTAATCACATTCCTACACATGTTATGGTTACAAACTAGACTAGGTCCTCTTTGGATTGTAGAATTTTCAAAGGAAATTTGGAGAATTTGAATTCAAAAAAGAAGCCCTTTGAATCAAAGATTGTTTTCCCTACGGAAGGCCTTTGCATCAAAGATTGTTTTCCCTACGGAAGGCCTTTGCATCAAAGATTGTTTTCCCCACAGCCTTTGAATCAAAGAATTGGAACTACTAAATTTCTATGGAATCCATTCCTATCCCCCCCCCCCCCCTCCCAAAAAAAAAACTTCTATGGAATCCATTCCTACCCCCCCCCCCCCCCCCCCCCCCCCCCCAGAAAAACTTATTTAATATGATGTTGTGATTACAACCCAGAAGCCCAATTTTTTTGAATCAATTTTACTGATTTGAACCTGACAATCATGTGTAAAATTTTGTTGTAGTGATTCAAACCAGTTTAACTTATAACTTGCAAAATTAATACTCCCTCTATTCACTTTTATAAGGCGTTGAAGACATTTCAGACAGCGTGCAAAACAGCTCAATTCCAGTCTGAAACGACTTATAAAAGTGAACGGAGGGAGTAATGTTTTTATCTTTGCAAACATTGCTATGAAGTGTTGCTAGGTGTATATAATATATGGTTGGAATTTGGAAATGAAACCCATATACGGAAGGATTGATCGAGCATTCTCGAGCATCTAGTAGTAGCAAAAAAAGGCAACGCAGCTTGGAAGCAGCTTCACTTTCACGACTATCAGTGCACCTACTGAACTAGGTTTGTTTCCACGCGCACACACATAGCCGCCTTTGCACAGGACTGAGCTTCAGTGCCGTAACTGCAGGTGCAGTTGGGTCACTGACATGTGGGCCCAACTGCACCTGCAGTTACGTCACCGAAGCAGCGTCCCTTTGCACAACGGTTCTCCTAGCCGCTGACAGCATAACAGACAGTCGGAATATTGCAATCATTTCAGTCACCGGTTCATCTCCCACACAAACAGAAGAAATTCGCAGTTCCAAACGGGCCACACATGTACAACACTCAAGACTGCTAACAACATGTGCAAGATCACTCAAGCTACATTCAACAGTTGCTTCCCAAACAAGCGAGGCGCTGCTCAGCACAATGGAATCGGACGATCACGGACGACCAAGAGCCTACCTCCTAGCACAAGGACCATATGTATCTCACCTGCCCTTGCGCTTCTTTTGGAATGCGCTGCAACTCAGGCAATACCACTTTCCCCTCGGCTGCTCTTTCAAGCCCACGCATCCAAAGTGGAACCACTCTATCTTGCACTGCAAAAGAAGCACCAGCGCGCTTTAAAACCAAGCACTGGTGCACGGAGCTCAGGAAGGACATGTGAAAGGAGGAGAATGTTTACTTACATCAGGGTTGTCGCATGCGACCATCTCACCGTAGCTGACTTGGTTGCAGAAGCAGTATGTCGGTTCATTAGGATCGACAGGCAATTCTAAATCTATAGCTGGCTGCTCGATGGGCATCTCTGTGGGCATCTCCGTGGGCACCTTAGCCCTGCAAAAGAGAGTTGTGCTGTTATAACGAGAAAAATAGAAATGCCTTGGTGCTTGATTCTATTCAGATGCAAAACATACTTCTTCCGCCCTCCTCTGCTTCTTTCGCCAGCTCTTCCAGTTTTTGGAGCAGGATCAGCAGCTGCGGACCTTAAGCTACCAGCGCCAGCAGGAGCAGCTGAAGTAGCAGCAACAGCTGTATCTGCCGCAGCTGCAGCTGCAGCTGCCGCTGTCTCCTTTTCTGTTCGCCAAAAAAAGTGGCACACAAGCACAGTAAGAGAAACATGTAATGCAACTGCAGTGTCATGCAATCGGCACTTCAATACCTAGTCGAAGTTCTTCAAGCTTCCTCATGTATTGATCAAGCTGTTGGATATGAGCGTCAACCTATATCACATTTATAAATCAGCACAATAAAAATCCCGCATATGCACAACTCAGGAACACTGAGCAATGTCATGCAACATGCTTACACAGCACAACCTAGTAAGACATAAACTGCACATGTAAATTTCATGACAACTGACAATTATAATTAAAACATTATGTCATTGTCATCTAGGTACGATGGCAGATATGTTCTGCTTGGAATATTAAGATATAGAAAGTGGCATGACTTTATTTCCAGTTGGGTGGAGGAAAAAACATGCCACAAATTGATAATTTCCTTTTCAGAAAAGAGGATCAATGAAAAAACATGCCAAACATTGTTTTTTTTACATAAAAAAAGAAAAGAACAGAGGATCAATGATATATCAAAACCATCCGTAGGGATCTCATGCCACTTTCCTATTCTTTCACACAAACTAAAAGGGAGGACATAATCAACTCTCTTTATCTACCCCCCCACAATCAAAATAGAGAACAAGCATGATATGCTCATGGTGAATGTAACTGAAAAACTTTTACCAGGTCATACGTTTGTGTGGCTAAAGCCACCTTCTCATCAGCAATCCTAACACAATGTTTCTGCTCCTCGATTGCCTCATCAGAAAATTTAAGTTTTGCTGGCTCATATGTTGTAATACTTCCAGATTCAAGTCCATGCTTAATGTCCTCTATTTCTTGTTGACATCGCTGCTCATTTTCCAGCTGCACACCTAATCAGAAGCACAAGTGGGGCTTGTTTCAGTTTTCAGGGAGAGGGGAGAGGAAGCCGAAGAACTTTAGTTCAACAAAGATTGCATGGCCAGTTAAGAGAAATTAAGCTGGTTCACATTATTACACTTATTGCAACAACATACTAGCTCCACTCTCTTTTTACTTGCACATCAACATGCTCTCCAGTATATGCCTTTGACCATTAACTTTTCTATTTTACATGTTAGTAAACTTTCTTTAAAATATAAAGAGTGAAACTATTTTTTATGGCGTCTAAAACAACATTTGCACATGGCAAATCCAAACAATTTTGTGCATATCAGTAGCCAAATTTTAAAGTTGACTGCACACACCCTAAAAATATATCTAAAGAAAAGCAGAGGGAGTAAATAGCTAACATAGTGACAAGTCTGGATAATATCATGTATATGGGCTTGCTATCATGTAGAAAGATTCACTTTCCGGACATTTGCAGGTTAACATGCCATGGCACAACCTAGATAAAAGAAAACAGATATTCATCAAGTTTGGCAGGTGAATCCTAATCAGTGAAGACGATATTTAAATTGACAGACTTGCAAGTAGTAATTATAAATGCTGTCAATTGCAGAACTATCTGCAATCCTGCAAGTTTTACTACTTACTTTTGTTGCATGGTCATACTTGCTTGAAAAGAAGTAGTGCACAACAGTAATCACAAAGAACACAGTATTGCAGGCACAAGCTAGACATATAACAATATAATCTTAAGATGCATCTGGGACTTTAACAAGCCCTTCGTTGTGCTCAAGTTAAGTTCTCAATTCACATAAGAGAGAGGATGAAGAGTTTGGGTCAGTTGACAGATGCACATTCGGAGAAGATGAAGCAAATGGATCAGTTGGCAATGGCAAAATACAACAGGGGATTCAGAATTGTGCACACCTTGCAAGCTTTTATCGAGCTCTCGCATTAATGAATAGTTCTTGTGCAGCATAGCTGGCAATGTTTCAACACCTGAAAGCAATCAAACAGGATATCATATGTATACATGCATTGATGTGCAGAAATACATCACAGTGATAAATTTACAATTTGAAGATATAAGTTGAATCAAGAAAACACAATACTAATTTAAGGCTAGAACCTTCGTCTTCGATTACAAAACAATCACTCTCCCATGTCCAACATTCCAACTATAAATTTTAGGTTCCAATCCATCGATAAGTGCAAAGAAAGATGAGAGTGGGAATACAGTCGAGAACTATCGACAAATCCAAAGTAACATGATAATACCAACAAGAAAAACAGAGTCGAGAACTACCAACAAGTCCAAAGAAACATGAGAGTTCAGATCTATCATATACGTTATAGCCACGACATTGTACACTAACATCAACAAGTAAAGAAGCTGATCGTTTCACCTCGCTTTAACATATAGTTCACAATAAAGCAAGTGTTCAAGGAGGCACACACGACGAATTACAGATCAGTAACACTTCATCAACTGAAAATTGAACAACTAGTAAACTGCATATAGCTAGCGGACACATCCGGAAACCGTGGACTAATTCATGGGTAATGATACATTACAGGATGAGATTATGCGCATGGTGGTGTTTGTGCCCTAGCGGCGAGGGTTAGGTTAGCTACGAGCGGATGAAGAGCACTCACTGGCCTGAAATTTCTCGATGAACCCCACCTCATCGTGGTTGGGTGGCTGCGGCCATGGCAGCTGCACCAGTACATGGAACTCAGGCGCACCGGGAACAGAGGAAGAGGGGATCTCACCAGCCTGGAATTTCTCGAGGAACTCCATGTCATCGTGGTCGGGTGGCTGCGGCCATGGCAGCTGCGCCAGTACATGGAACTGATGCGCGCCAGGAACAGAGGAAGAGGGGATCTCACCGCCCGGCATGGGGAGGGATTAGGGTAAACAGAGTTCGAGTCCGGAGATCTGATCCCCTTCTATATATAGTCCCTTCACCTCGCCTCGCAGCCTGGTGGTTCTGGTGTGTGGGCTCCGTCCTCCGACAAAGCCCACGTGCGCAGCTAGACGGGCCATATGGCTAGACGGACGCATTTGGGCCAATGCTAAATTTTGGCATCAAACCAAGCATGTTCCATATGTATACATGCATTTCACAGTGATAAATTTACAGTCTGAAGAGATAAGTCGAATCAGGAAAATACGATACCAATATAAGGCTAGAACATTTATGTATTCAATTGGAAAACAATCATTCTCCCATGTCTAATATACCATTTCCAACTATAACCTTTTAGGTTCTAATCCGTCGATAAGTGCAAAGAAATAGAGAGATTAAATAGGTGAGAACTATCGATAAGTCCAAAGAAACATAAGAATACTACACATAAATTCAGTCGAGAATTATTACAAAGTTCACATGGCACAAAAGGTAGGGTCACTCATGCAGTCCCTGGACAAAACTAGCAAGTTCATATCTATCATCTACGTTATAGCCATGGCATTGTATACTAGCATCAGCATGTAAGGAAACTAATCGTTTCGACCCACTTTAACACAGAGTACAAAATACCAAGGTTTTTAAAAGCGTTTTGTCTCCGCCTTTGCCCTTTTCTGACAAAAGGGCATGCTTAAGCGCAATCAAGCATACATTAAGCATAGTTAAGCGCATTGCATTTTGCCTCCGCCCAGCGCCTAGGTGTGCTTAAGCGTGTGCCTAATTTTTCAGTGCAAAATACAGCAAGTTGTTCAAGAGGGCACGCGCGACAAATTGTCCATTTATACATCAGCAACACTTCAACAATTGAAAGATGAATAGTTTTTTGACGGTGTGAAAGATGAATAATCAGTACTGCACATAGCTTATAGTCATAAACAGGTTCAGTTGGCACGTCGCAAGCACGGGAATGAACAACGCATCTAGAAATCGTGGACTAGTAGTAATTCACTAGCAACGCATCATCCAGAAACCGTGTAATATTCACGTATGAATGAACGTCGATGTTGCACGGTGGACGGACTCGCGGCGTCCGTGCCCTAGCGCAAGCGGCGAGGGTTAGGTTAGGTTATTAGTTAGCAGCGGATGCAGGGAGGAGCACTCACTGGCCTGGAAGTCCTCGAGGAACCCCATGGCGTCAGAGACCGGCAGCCGCGGCACCCGTGGAGTCGAGACGCGTCGGGAACGGAGGGGAGAGGTGGCCGGAGGAAGAGGGGAACCTCGCCGGCCGGCACAGGGTAGGAGAGAGAGACAGAGTTCCGGTTCGGAGATCCGATCCCCACTTCTGCAGATTTTTTCCCCCTCAGTCCCCTCGCGGCGCCGCCTGGTGGCTGGGCTGTGGCGTGCGGGCCCTTACTCGCATAGCCCAAGTGCACGGCCCGCCGAGCCATCGTTTGACGACTCTCGCCCTAAAAAAAAAACAATCTGGGCCGGCCCATTCGCGCGCGCTACCTAAACCCTAAACCCCTCCGCGAATGGATCCTTCTGGAGCTAGCTGGTCCCCTGGCTTCCCTCCCCCGCTCCTCCGCCCTCTGGAGTTTCTTTCCCCTTCTCCAAGTTGCTCCCCTCCTTTTTCACCCCATCCCCCTTCCGCTCGCCGCCTCCAACCTTCCCCCCTCCCCAAGCAGAGACCGCCCGCGAGATCCAAACAGTCGCCTCCCTCCACCCCCGCCATGTACCGCGCCGCCGCCAGCCTCGCCTCCAAGGCCCGGTGAGTCGCCGTCCCATTCGCCTTCTAGCAGCTCTCTCTCTCTCTCTCTCTGCTCCGGCGCGGTGCCGCACTGCGGTTTTATGTTTGTCCTGACAGTCGCTGACATGTGTGTTGTGCGTTGTGCAGGCAAGCCGGGAGCAGCGCCCGACAGGTGAGCAGATTGTCCTGGCCCCCGCCGATCACCGGCGGGAAATGTCTTTAATCTGATGGATTCGTCGTCCGTCCCTAGTTGGGGGCAATGTGGGCTGGGTTGGGGTTTAACCTTTTTTTTACGGGTCTCGTGTGGTAACGTGCTGGTGTTGGTGCTGCGCAGGTCGGGAGCAGGCTCGCCTGGAGCAGGAACTATGCCGCCAAGGACATCAGGTTCGGCGTCGAGGCCCGGGCCTTGATGCTCAAGGGTGTCGAAGACCTGGCTGATGCGGTTAAGTTGACCATGGGTCCCAAGGTATGACCTACATCATCCATGTGCAGAATTCGTGGTATGAGTGTCTGCATTGCTGTAGAGATTGTAAGATTGTGGCTGCTGGAGCCGCAAACCATGTTGCTATCACATCTATGAATTCGACTAGGTAGACAATGCTAGACTAGTGGTTGGCTAATGTGTTAGCAGTATATGTGCATCATATGTCTGCCCTAAGTGTTGTAAGTAATACGCACTGTTGAGGATGTTACTTGTATAGCAGATGAAATTTAGTTGCAAATTACCTGTGAAGATAACTATTTTCCTAATACCTTCTACTATAGTAGTTAAATTATACAGTTTATGTTTCGGCATGTGAGAAATTTTTTGGATTGTTTCTCGTAGTACATATATGAGTGTTGTTATGGCAGTGCTGAACTCATACGTAATTATGTTACAGGGGCGCACTGTTATTATTGAGCAAAGCTTTGGTGCTCCCAAAGTTACAAAGGATGGAGTCACCGTTGCCAAGAGCATTGAATTCAGTGACAGAGTCAAGAATGTAGGTGCAAGTCTTGTGAAGCAGGTCGCTAATGCGACTAATGATACTGCTGGAGATGGTATGACTTAGTTCTGTACTATCATGCCCATCTAGCTTAACATCACGCACATACATTTTTATGCACTTGTAACAGTTTTTGTCGGTCTATCAAAGGCAATGTTAGAACCATCAATAACAAGGAATTATGAAAGGCTTCTTTTCGTCTTTTCAGTCGCTGCTTGTTGTCAACCTATTTTCCATGTTGCTTATTTTCTTTTGTTGGCAGTCATTATACCACACCTGTTACAGGCTTGCCAATTTGACAGCGCTATGAACTGGGTTTTAATTGATTTTTTGGGTGGATTGGATAACATGGAGTAGTTTTTTCTTGAGTACTGTATTATTAAACGAAATTCCCATGGTCTTAACTACTCATGTTATATATTTCGCTCAATTCAAGTCTTCGTAGTTCCTGCTGACATTGCTTCCTTAGGACTACTTTTAGTGCGAGTTACAGATTGTGCTATCATCTTATTGTCTCATTTTAGGGCCCTGGGCACCTGTGCTGATGTTTGAACTTTTTCAGGTACAACATGTGCTACTGTTCTGACAAAGGCAATATTCATTGAGGGATGCAAGTCCGTGGCAGCTGGTATGAATGCAATGGATCTGAGACGTGGTATCTCAATGGCTGTTGATTCTGTGGTAACAAACCTAAAGGGCATGGCCAGGATGATCAACACATCTGAGGAAATAGCTCAGGTACCTCCTGACCTTCAATTCTCAGAAAGCATCCTTCTGTGTTTGTTCTCTTCTTCTGAGATAATATATTGATTGCCCTATTCCAAAGGTGGGTACTATATCAGCTAATGGTGAAAGGGAAATTGGTGAGCTCATTGCAAAGGCTATGGAGAAGGTTGGCAAAGAGGGAGTTATCACCATTGCGGTAAGTCAAAGCTTGAAATACTGGGCTTTGTGGCTCATATTTGTGTTTCTGTAATATACTACTATCAAGCTCTTTTGAACTATCCATGCGTTCATACTATGTCCTTCTGAGATGCTCGGGTAACATTTGATAGGATGGTAACACTCTATACAACGAGCTTGAAGTTGTGGAAGGCATGAAGCTTGACAGAGGTTACATCTCTCCATACTTTATTACCAACCAAAAGAACCAGAAATGTGTAAGTATTGTTTTGTTTTCCTAGTGTAACTGATGTTTAAGCTTAAACTTATCTTGGTTGTACATTTATGTTTTTTTTTGTTACAGGAACTAGACGATCCCTTAATCTTGATACACGATAAGAAAGTATCCAACCTTCGCTCGTTGGTCAAAGTGTTGGAGTTTGCTCTCCAGGTATTTTTATTGCTTGCATGCCTCTTTCTGTTTTGTTATGGCTCCTCTATTGCAAACTCATGGCCCATATTTCTGCTCAAACAGAAGCAAAGGCCTCTGCTTATTGTTGCAGAAGATTTGGAAAGTGAAGCACTGGGTACACTAATACTTAACAAGCTTCGTGGAGGCTTCAAGGTCAGTTTTAACTCTCTGTTTGCTTTGTGGCTAGTCATATGTAGATTTTAATTCATCTTACTGGGCATGAAATGCAGATCTGTGCGATCAAAGCTCCTGGTTTTGGAGAGAACAGGAAATCCAACCTACAGGACCTTGCTATCCTTACTGGTGGCGAAGTAAGTCGATAGTCAATAGCTCTTTTATTTTGTCCATTTCACAGTATCAGATGATGACAGCCATTTTTATTGAATTTTGCACCTTCCTGGGATCAGGTCATAACTGAGGAACTTGGAATGAACCTTGAGAACTTTGAGCCAAACATGCTGGGTACCTGCAAGAAGGTAAGACATTTTGCTTGTGTTGGATTGTATGTTTTGTTTTTAACCTGAACAAACCTAACCATTTGATAGCACAACAACTACCTTGCTGGAAAGTATACATTGTGAAGTTTAAATTTGCCATCCCTGTTTCTCATGAAAAAGCTTATTTCTGTTAGCACTTGATATTATACTCTACTTTTGTAAACTTGTAGTGATAGTGCCGTTCAAGTTGCATGAGAAATTTTGTCCTGAGACATATGACTGACCTTGTTAGTTTGATCGTTGTATAGGTGTTTGTGTATCATTGTTTTTAGAACTTCTCAAAACTCTACTGAACCTAAGCGGCATGCGTTTAAACTGATACAGTTGGAGCTAGCTGCTTAATTGCAAATTTGGGCTCAGATGTGTGTTCTGTTTAGTTTAACATGATTCTGAGTGTTTATGCTTCAGAGAACTGTTTATGTTGTTGAAAAGTGACAATGTGTGCATGCAGGTTACCATATCTAAGGATGACACAGTCATCCTTGATGGAGCAGGTGATAAGAAGGCCATCGAAGAGAGAGCTGAGCTGGTCTGTTCATATTAAATTAAATTAGTTATGAATCAGTCTGAACATTATGTTACATGCTTATCACTGTTAAATTCGTCTTGTACAGCTGAGATCTTCAATTGAGCAATGCACTTCTGACTATGACAAGGAAAAGATACAGGAGCGGTTGGCAAAGCTTTCTGGTGGTGTCGCAGTTCTGAAGGTAAAATTCATTATCTATGAAGATGATCTGTAGAGCACTGTTAAACTATGGTGCTATTGCTTACTTGTCATGTTTAAGCAATAATGTATAAAAATGGCAGATATGTGCATTATTGTATGCTAGTACCGATCAGAAAAGTACCATTGTATTTACGGTATTGATTATGTTCTCGAGTTGCTAGTTTTGAGTATTTTTATTCACCTTTAGATTGGTGGAGCGAGTGAAGCAGAAGTTGGTGAGAAGAAGGACAGAGTGACAGATGCGCTAAATGCTACAAAAGCTGCAGTAGAGGAGGGTATTGTACCAGGTACCATACTGGAGCTCTGCTGTTGAGTTATTTTTAGACTTATGTTGAGTGTTAACAAATATCAGGAAATCATCATGGATGAAAGTCTGATCTGTCTATGATTTACATAGGTGGTGGTGTTGCCCTTCTTTATGCGTCAAAAGACTTGGACAAATTGCCTACAGCAAACTTTGACCAAAAGATTGGTGTCCAGATCATTCAAAATGCTTTGAAGGTATGTAAAATTCTTTTTTTTCTCCAATTGGTTCATGTCTTCTGCATGGAGAAGGATAGAATCCTGATGACTGGACAATTCTGCAGACCCCAGTACACACCATTGCTACAAATGCGGGTGTAGAAGGGGCTGTCGTTGTTGGCAAGCTCTTGGAGCAGGATAATACCGACCTGGGCTATGATGCTGCCAAAGGTATGGTGCAAAGTTCATCCCTTGTTGCTTTGTTGGCTGTATGGACTTGGTTTAAATCATGTTTCTGATGTTTGGATATGTGAACTGATACACCTTCCAGGTGAATATGTGGATATGGTGAAGGCTGGTATCATTGACCCACTTAAAGTGATCAGAACAGCTCTGGTGGATGCTGCAAGGTACTATCTCTTGTCTATCTTCATTTTTTCTGTTTGATATGCTTGTGTGGAACATCATGTCAGTGACTAATGGGTGACATGATCACTAAACATGGCACACTAACATTCAATTGAAGTTTCTGAAGCTTAATAAACCTTAAAAGGATGCAATGATGATATGTGAATATTCCTTCATTTGGAAGCCATGACACCCTTTCTTTTTCGGTTGCTGCAGTGTGTCGTCTCTGATGACTACCACGGAAGCCATCATTGTTGAGATCCCCAAGGAAGACAAGGCGGCACCCGCAATGGGCGGCGGCGGCGGCATGGGCGGGATGGATTTCTAACTTCTCAGGCTCAATGTCAAAACAATGTGATTATATGGAACTTCTAGGTTAGAACTTTTTGCGGTGCGGATGTGGATTCATCGTTATGTACTGTGGGTGAGGCTGTCATATTTTTTGTTCTGCTGCAATTGCAACTTGAATCATGTATGAACATGGCGAACAGAGCCTACAGCTGTTAAGAAGCCCGGAATGTCCCATGACCTTATTTTTCAGCTTTGCTCATTGCTTCTCGGCAGTTTTTCATTCTTCCTAGCATGACATATGTCAATTGTAATGCTTAAGTAACTGAAAAGGAATGGACGAAAAGAGCAATGGCAATGAGCTTAATTAAGCTTGCTGACGGGCAGACTTATCCTTTAGATTCCCATCATCACCAGTGTATCACGAAATGAGATGCACGTCCGTTTGGCCTTAGTAGTAAGGGCATCTCCAATGCAGTGCTGCAAAACATTTGCATTCTCAAGCGTTTGGACGTTTTTTCCAACCAACACGGTGTTGCATTGTCTGAATTCCCGTGAATTCCCACAAACCGGGTGCAAGGTGCATCATATGTCTGGACCTGTCTGCGCAAATTCGATGCAAAACTTGGGGAGGTCTGTGGGAGTCTGGACTTTGGAGTAGGAACTTCGGCCCATCCAAAACCCCACTCGAAGCCTGCACATTTGGGCACTCTGCCCATGTATCCGACCCCTCCCAGGTCGTCGTCGCCGCTCTACCACCTCAGTCGCCTGCCTAGGCCTTGTCGGACCTCTGTCGCTCCACCCAAGCACTAGGCCTGCTCAGCCGACCCCTCCACCCCCCCCCCCCCCCCCCCTTGTTCGTTCGCCGCCCCCCTCCACTCCCTCGTTCGTCCGCTGCCCACGTACCCTCCGCCCTTGCAGCTGCCGTCCACGACGGACAACACGCCCATCAAGTGTTTGTCCTAATGCCATAGTCAAGTTGTTGACAATTTTTCCTTACTTTGAAGCAAGCATGATGAATTCGGATGACGAGAACTTCTACAGCAGTGTCGTCCTCATCGGATGAGGAGGACGAATATGAGGATGAGACAACGATGATGCACGCGGTCCTAGCAGACGCGGAGCTTGTGGAGGAGCATGTTCTGAATTTCAAGCGATTAATCAAGAGACATTGAGTGTTGAATCATAAGAGGGCACGGGGCAAGAGATGAGAGAGACAGAGAAAGGCCCCCTCCCCCTCTCCATTTCGCCCCCTTGCGGTGACCTGGGGGCTCAACCCTAGCCGCTGGGCACCCCCCTCTTCTCCAGCCCCCACCCTCCCTCCCCCGCCGCCGTCGACATGCGTCGCCGGGCTAAGTCCGCACGGCGCTGACGGCGGCGGTGTCTTTTCTCCCTTTCGCTCGGTCTGGCGGCGAGATTTGGCGGAGGCACGGTCGGCGTGGCGCGCGACGGCTGCTGGGCGGAGTGATGGCAGACGGATGGCTTGGAGATGTATCCCGATCTTATACTACTTGAACCGGATACTTGATAAAACACACTCACCTTATATGTCTATACAACTTGAACCGGTTACTAAGTAAGATTCACCAACTCAATAAATATGGAATGCCTAAGGATCACTTTCTCGTAGGGAGTCGAGGAAGGATTTCGGGATATGGTATTGTTGTATTATTTACTTAAACTCGTATGCGCTCATGGGTGGTCCTATCCATCTTCCAACTCAGAATCTGGCACGTTTGAGGAGTCTTTCCAAATGCATCAAAATATTTGGCATCGAGCATGTCATGAGCAGCTTAAGAATGCTCTGATATTATTTACTTAAACTCGTATGCGCTCATACCGCCGCCTGGGGTCTCCTCCCCTTTCTGCAGGCGTCTGAGGGCGAGCGCGTGGGCTGTGTGTGGTGGGTGCGGGGCGAGTGTGGAGCAGGAGCTCGATGTTGCAAAGTGGGGTCGCCGTACATGTCGTCCTTCCCCGGCCACCGTCTGGACGTGGGTATGTGAAAGATCGTGGATGTCGCCTAGAGGGGGGGGGGGTGAATAGGCGCTTTAAAATAATTACGGTTTAGGCTTGAACAAATGCGGAATAAAACTAGCGTTTAATTTGTCAAGCACAAAACCTAAATCGACTAGGCTCACCTATGTGCACCAACAACTTATGCTAAGCAAGATAAACAACTAAGTGATAGCAAGATATATAACAAGAAACAATATGGCTATCACGAAGTACAGTGCATAAGTAAAGGGCTCGGGTAAGAGATAACCGAGGCACGCGGAGACGATGATGTATCCCGAAGTTCACACCCTTGCGGATGCTAATCTCCGTTTGGAGAGGTGTGGAGGCACAATGCTCCCCAAGAAGCCACTAGGGCCACCGTAATCTCCTCACGCCCTCGCACAATGCAAGATGCCGTGATTCCACTAAGGGACCCTTGAGGGCGGTCACCGAACCCGTACAAATGGCAACCCTTGGGGGCGGTCACCGAACCCGTACACTTTGGCAACCCTTGGGGGCGGTCACCGGTACCCGTCAAATTGCTCGGGGCGATCTCCACAACCTAATTGGAGACCCCGACGCTTGCCCGGAGCTTTACACCACAATGATTGAGCTCCGAGGCACCACCAACCGTCTAGGGCGCCCAAGCACCCAAGAGGAACAAGCTCTAGGGCACCAAGCACCCAAGAGTAATAAGCTTCTCAACTTTTCACCACCACGTATCACCGTGGAGAACTCAAACCGATGCAACTAATGCAATGGCAAGAACACACGAAGTGGTCAAGTCCCTCACTCCCAAATCACACCAAAGCAACAAAAGCTATGGAGGAATATGAGAGAAAGAACAAGGAGAACACCAAGAACTCCAAGATCTAGATCCAAGGGGTTCCCCTCACATAGAGGAGAAAGTGATTGGTGGAAATATGGATCTAGATCTCCTCTCTCTTTTCCCTCAAGAACTAGCAAGAATCATTGGAGGGATTGAGAGATAGCAAGCTCGAAGAAGGTCAACAATGGGGGGCAAACACGAGCTAGAAGAGATAAGGCTCAAGGGGGAAGAGGACCCCCTTTTATAGGAGGGAAAAAATCCAACCGTTACCTTGCTCTCAGCCCGCACAGAGCGGTACTACCGCTCCACAGAGCGATACTACCGCTCGGGCGGTAGTAACCCAAAAGCAGTGCAATGGCACGAAGCCACGAGGCGGTAGTGCAGCCGGAGCGGTACTACCGCTCGCCCCAGCGGTACTACCGCTGGGGTTGTAGCTCGGGGTTACTCAGAAACAGAGCAGGAACAGGGGAGAAGCAGTAGAACTGCTACAGCGGTACTACCGCCCACCTGAGCGGTACTACCGCTTATAGGCAGTAGTGCTGCTCTCCACTGCCGCTTCACTTCCGCTGAGAGTGCATCGAGACCTGGAGGGAGCGGTAGTGCAGCGGTAGTAGCGGGCGGTACTACCGCTTATAGGCGGTACTACCGCTTCGCACTACCGTTGCACTTCCGCGCAAACCCGACACGAAAGTCGAGTTCCCAGAAGCAGCGGTACTACGCGCGGCACTAGGCCGCGGTACTACTGCCGCTTACAAGCGGTACTACCGCTCGGGAGAGCGGTACTACCGCTTGGGGCCTTCAGGAACACTGCACCGAAAACAGAGGATACAAGAAAACCAGAACTGCCATAACTTCTGCAAATGAGCTCCGAATTGAGCAAACTCAAGCTTGTTGGTTATAATAAGAAGTGGCAGTAAAAGAATGCGTATGGTATAGAGGTGTGAAACCTCTATCAAAGAAGATCCGGCAAAAACCCCAACATCGAGAACATACTAGAAGAAGCAAACGAAATCCGTTCTCGATGAACTTGAGCTTGTCATGAAGGTGACCAAAAGCTCAAAGACTCACAAAGAGAAACACCAAACAAGAACCAAGAAAGATGATGCAAGGATGCAATGGTTTGAGCTCTCTACGAATGATACGATCAAGCTACTCATCCGAGAGCCCCCCTTGATAGTACGGCTATCGATCCTATAACCCGGTCTCCCAACTACCACCATGAGACCGGTAAAATAGAAAACCTATCAAGGGCAAACCTTTGCCTTGCGCATAGTCCACTTGAGCTAGATGATGACGATCTTGACCTCCTCAAGTTGGACCACCTTTCTTGATTGCGCCGGCTTGATGGAGACTAGTAGATTGCTCCCCCATGCTCCACTATGGGTGAGCCACTCTTTGGCACATCTTCACAAGTCCATTGTCACCACAATGGACGGCAAGCTTCAAGCATGTGACCTTTTCGTGATGCTCCACTTGAACTTGCACACCGCAATCTTGATGACGATCACCACTTGATGTCATCCTCCATGGGTTGAATGAGATCTTTCTCTTGACACAAGCCCATGGAAACATACCTAACCCCACATAGAACTGTCCCATAGAACATGGGTTAGTACACAAAGCGTAATGGACAATTCTTACCATACCGTGAGATCACTTGATCCCACTCGGTACATCTTCTACGCTTTGTGTGTTGATTAACTTGAATCACTCTTCATATTTAGTCTTGATCAACCTTGAATCTTTCCAACTCTCTTCATTAGGATGATGTCTTGAAGGTAAACATGAATGTTCACACAATCTTCTTCTTCAAGACATGCTTGCAATAGGACACTCACATGACCAATCTTTGGATAAATCCTTGAATAGTACCTTGGTCAACACATATTCTTCTTCTAATAACCTTGAAACCAACAAATGTTCTTCAAGCAATGCCTATGGACAAACCCTTCAAAAATAACTCAAGGCAATCATTAGTCCATAGAGATTGTCATCAATTACCAAAACCAAACATGGGGGCACCACATGTTCTTTCAGTATGCGTACTCGGGGTGAGCATCTCCGCCTACCGACGGCGTGGCGTCCTACGATCCAGGACGAGAGGGCAGGGGGCCTCTTTGGAGGTGGAGGCGGATGGTGGGTCTGCAGTGGTGGTGCATGGAAGGTGACAGTGTGGTCATCCTCCGGCGGCGGGTCGTTTCCTTGGCTTCACCTTATCAATGGCAGGATGTGGAGCTCGCTGAGGGGTTCGATGCTCAAGCCTTTGCTTGGTGCATTTGGATCCCGCTAGCGGTTCTGTAGCATCATGTATGTTTGTCGTTTTCTTTTCTTTGTGTTGTATGCTTGGATGTAATTAATGCGGTGGTGGTTGCTTTATAATATAAAGCGGGGGGAAACCCTTTTTCGTCAAGAGGGCACAGGGGCATTTGACGCTGGTGGATGACTTCTTCGCCCCTGATGTCCTATTCGCTGACAATTTTTGCCAACGCCTGCGATGTGAAGAAATGGTTTCAATCGCCTCTACGATGGTGTCCGGGCATATGATGAATACTCATCTTGAAGAAGGATGCACTTAGAAAAATTGGATTCTCTGGTTACTGGAAGTGCACGGCTGCTGCATTGAGGATGCTTGCCAATGGCATGGCCGCAGATTCATGGGATGAGTACATCCGGATGTCTAAAAGCACATGCGCAGTCGCCATGATGAGGTTGGATACCGCGGTGGTCAAGGTGTTTAGATGGCAGTACTTGAGAGAACCAACCGTCGCAGGTATCGAAAGGCTCATGGCGATGTCCGAAGCAAGAGGGTGGCTGTAACATCCCCATGTAATAGCTACAGTAATCACCTTTTGATAATGCCATGTCACCATGATTAGCCATGCTTGATCATCATTTGCATCATATCTCATATTCAAATTCCAATTCAAATTGCAATTCAAATTTAAAGTGGAAATAAAAGTTGTTCAAAACCAGAAACTAAAATGTTCATAATATTGTAAATAATCCAGAGGCATTTATAAAAGTATGATCCACATTAATTAAATTAGTTAGATGACCATAACATCATAAAACAGAACCAATACAGCCACATTTAATCCATTTTTATTTAATTAAAATTCAAATGAAATCCTTTCTTCACCAAACCAATTTCTGGTGGTAGGTAAAAATGCACTGTGAATGTTGGGCTAGGTCACCTATTTTACTAAAGTCAAATGTGGGCCATACATTTTGTAAAACAGAAAAGGAAAAGAAAAACAGAAAAGAAAAAGAAGAAAAAGAAAAGGGCCGCACTGTGCTGGGCTCTAGTCAACCAGCCGGCCCAGCCCACCTCGCTGTTGTCCCCTTCGTACTGCTCACGCGCGCGGTCGCTCCCGTGCCCGACCGCACGTCGCCGGCAGCTGTCGCAGCCGCATCCCCTCGCCCGCGTCGCTACAGGGGATCGGAAGGGATAAGACCGCTCTCCCTGGAACCCTAGCCGGCCCCTGATCTTTCCCCCCCTCGCCCGTGCGCTCTCTCTCTCTCTCTCACCAAAAAGCGCTCGCCGTCGTCGCCGCTCGATCCCGCGGCTGCCGAGCCCCGATCACTCCTCCGACTAGCCCATCGTCGTCGCCGTCCTCGACTACCCCCTCTGCACCGCCTGCTTCGAGCTCGGAGACGCCACAGCCACGCCGACGAGGTCGTCTTCTTCCTCGGGCCGCCGCACGCCGCCGTTGAATCCGTCACCGTCCATCCTCCCAGAGCCCGCTTTCGCACCTCTGCAGGCTCACGGTGAGCAGCCGCGTCCAAACCCCCTCTCTCCGGCCTATTTCCGTAGCCGTAATCGCCGAATTTGCCGCACCCAAACACCTCGCCGCCGGCGAGCTCGTAGCCGTGCCCTCACTGCCCGTCGAGCTCAACCGAGCTCGGGTTCGTGCTTAGCACGTCCCTGCGGGCCCATTCCACCCATCCGCGCGCTCGACCGAGCCCCGTAGCGCCGATCCCGAACTCCGGCCGAACGCGCCGCCCGCCGCCGTCGATGTAGCGGCCGATTCCGGCCATGTCCGTGCCTTTCACGGCCACCATCGGACGCGGCGCGTCTCACCCGTCCCGTAGGACGAAACCGCGGGCCGAATGGCCCTCTGTGCGCCGTTTCCGCGCGTCGCCGCCGTCTTCGGTGGTCGCCGGAGCGCGCGCCGGCGTTAAAACGCCGGCCGGCTGACGTGGCGCCGGCGTGGCCCCCTACGGGTCACTGACGGTGGGCCCGGTGGGGCCCGGTTGACTGGGTTGACCAGCCAACCCTGCTGACTGGTCAACCGCTGTCACTGACATGCGGGCCCCAGCGCCTAATTAACTCTAATTTAAGTTTAAACTAATTTGTAATTAGTATAAGACACTGATAGGTGGGTCCCGCTAGGTAATTAGGATTAGATTAATTAAGTTAACCCCTGTTAATTAGTACAGTCACTGACCAGTGGGCCCCACTGGTCAGGTTTGACTATTCAACCGCACTGTTGACTGCTGACGCCAGCACTACGTCATGCTGACGTCCTCATTCACTATTCTGGATAATTCAAAAATAAATAATTAAAATAAATCCAGAAAATGTTTAAAACTTTGAAAATTCATATCTTTTAAACCGTAACTCGGATGAAAATAATTTATATATAAAAATGATCAGAAAAATGTGTAGAATCTGAATAACCTATCCACATACCTGCCACACCCCTCTAACATACCGAACATGGGACATTTTGCCCGTATCCGGTATATGAATAGTGCATAACTTTAATAAAATAAATCCAAACAAATTTCTAAATTAACTAAATCATTTAGATAGGCAGTAAAACACCTCTGCATATCATTTAGGCATGTCATGCATCGCTGTTGCATTTTTGTCGTGTATTTATTGTTTCTTCTCCCCTTCTCTCTCGATAGCCCCCGAGTCTGCCGACGACGCTGCCGTGTACTACGACGTCGCCGACGATCAGGCCCCTTCAGCAGAGCTTCCAGGCAAGCAAAACCTCCCTTGATCATCCAGATATCGCCCACTCTTTCTATCTTATGCTTGCATTAGAATTGCTTCTGTTGTTACTCCGATAGCTCCTATTCTGATGCATAGCCTGATTTTGTCGTCTGCTATTGATACTCTACCTGCTGTCCCATGATGCTTAGTTAGCTATGTTGTTGATCCATTTGTGGCCCTTCACCCTTGTCCGTATGCCATGCTTGTTACCGGGCCGTGATCACTCTGGGTGAGGATCGCGGAACTATTTACATTACTGCAATACTTAAATTGTTAAAGTCGGGCTGGCCCCAAGGGTGCCCGCGAGTAAACATAATTAAAGACGGGTCGGCTCCAAGAGCACCCGCGCGTCATGTTTTACCAAGTCGGAGTGACAGGAACCCTGTTCGTCTCTGCGAGTTACTAAATGTGCTTAAACGGATTTGGGTATTTGATTTGAGTGGGTCGTTAGCCCTATACGCACTACCACCACGTGGGATAATGGTTATGGGACCCTCTACGTTGTACGTTTCTCCCGAAAGCTCTTCAGACGTCACAGTTCAGAGATGCGGGTTGATCGTTGGGGTGGGCTGGTTACGTCACTGGTGTATTCAGTGTCGCGCCTGGGCCCCGACCAGCCACGTAACGTGCAGGAGTGCGAAGGGCGATGGCCCAAGACCCCTTCGTGCTTAGGAGTTAGACCGGCGTGCTGACCTCTCTGCTGAGCTTAGGTAGGACGCTGCTTCGTGTCGATTACCCGAGGCCGGGCATTACCCAGCAAGTGTGTCCGGCCAGATGTAATCGAGCGTGCTGGGTAACAGTAGTGCACCCCTGCAGGGAAGTTATCTATTCGAATAGCCGTGTCCACGGTAACAGGACGCTCAGAGTTGTATCTTGATCTACTACAACTACAAATGGTTACTGTCACATTACTAAACTGCTACTACTGCTCTCGGGATCACTTTCTCGCAGGGTAGTCGAAGAAGTATCTCAGGGAGTTACTAAACTATGTCTGATTATATATTATCTTGCTCTTCTCTCTTCTGATGCTGTAAGATTGCTTCAAGATGCTAGTCTTCGATAGGCTAGGCCTCTCCCCCCTTGTTCCAGCATTTCTGCAGTTCAGTCCAGAGATACAGCCCCACTCCTTTGATACAATGCATTTAGCATAGTTCTGATGTCAGTCTTGCGAGTACTTTGGATGAGTACTCACGGTTGCTTTGCTATTCTTTTCCCCCATACCCGACACTTGCGACCAGATGATGGAGCCCAGGAGCCAGACGCCACCACAGACTGCTACTACCAGGAGAGCCCCGGAGGTCACTTCTACTGGGTTGAGCCAGCCGACCAGGAGTAGTTCGGAGGCTCCCAGGCAGGAGGCCTTGCCTTTTCGATCGATGTTACTTTTGTGCTAGCCTTCTTAAGGCAAACTTGTTTAACTTTGTGTCTGTACTCAGATACTGTTGCTTCCGCTGATGCTTGTATGGCTCGAGCTTATGTATTCGAGCCCTCGAGGCCCCTGGCTTGTAATATAAAGCTTGTATGACTTTTATTTGTATTTAGAGTTGTGTTGTGATATCTTCCCGTGAGTCTCTGATCTCGAGCGTGCACGTTTGCGTGTATGATTAGTGCACGTGTCGAGCAGGGGCGTCACAGTGGCCAGGTATGTTCCATCCCTTGATTGCAGCCTTTGCAAGCACTGGAGATGGAAGAACTACCCATATGCTCTACAAGGGCAATATCAGGGCATTTTTAAGAGGCCCACCATCATTCTCGAAGCAGTTGCATCACATGACTTCTGGATTTGTCCCCCTTTCTTTGGCATGCCGCATTTCACAATGACATAACGTGCTGATGCGTTCTCCAGTGTTTGCTAGGTTGACTTAAGGACAAGCTTGTCCATGCAACTATACTGTAATAGTCATGTCTACAATATGGGTTATTATCTGGTTGATGGTATCTATCCTCCCTGGGCGACCTTTGTCAAGACCATCTCAGAGCCAATTTGTCAGAAAATAACTCACTTTTCAAAGACAAGAAATATCTAGAAAGGATGCAGAGAGGGCATTTGGAGTGGTCTAAGCCCGTTTTGCAGTTGTTCGAGGACCTGCAAATTTTATGGGATTCAAAGACCTTGTGGGAGGTGATGACAACTTGTGTCATCATGCACAACATGATTGTGGAGGATGAGGGTGAATGAGTTGCCGGAGGTCTGGAATTTGAGAACATGGGTGGTCCTATCCATCTTCCAACTAAGAATCTGGCACGTTTGAGGAGTCTTTCCATATGCATCAACATATTCGGCATTGAGCATGTCATGAGCAGCTTAAGAATGCTCTGATTGAGCATTTGTGGGTGGTTAAAGGGGACATCTAGAACATAAGTTGAGTTCAAGTTTGACTATTTTATTTGAAAACTTAATGTTTGGATTGTAATCTTTAAATTTGAACCAGTGTTGCATTTGAATATTTGACTACTCGAAGAGTTATGCTCATCTACAGTTATTTCGGAGTACCGCGGACTTAAAAAAAGGAAAACAAGGACGGACAGGGCGAGCGTTTGATGGATAGGATTGGATGGCCGACTCCCGTATCCGTGTCACGCGTCCATGAAAGGATAGTGAGTCCGATTTTGTGGACGGCGTTGGAGATGCCCTTAACATACACAAAAATACTCGGTCGCATGCGTACGTCCCGATGCATGAAGGACTATGGAGTTGTCTCTCTGAAAGCATATACAACCATAATGGACTAAACCGGATCCCTATATGTCAGCGGATAGCGTCCGAGCATGTCTACTTTGAACCCTCACAGTCTTGTCCCTCAAATTGTCCTGTCAAATGCATATGATTGGTGGGGATAGAGAGAAAGAAAAATAATGAATAAAGAATGAGATAAAGTGGTACGGGTGGGCTGCGTTTGATATGGCGGAGTTCTTGGACACGTCCGGACGCGCTCATATCGTCCTCGCATATAGGCTGAGTTTAAGGGTTAGCGGACAGCCAAGAACTGTTTGGGCTGTTCGCTCGGACATATGAGGGCAGTTTGAGGGGTTCGATTTTAGATGCTCTAATATCACTCCACCATGATTTTAAATGTGGGGTTCGGTGAAATCTTTCCTCTAGTCTTTCTCCCTCCTATTTCAACTTTGTGGTCCGATGGAGTCTTCTTTACGTCTAATTTCCCTTCCCCCTGATTTTCAAGGGGTGGATGGCAGCATGCATATGGTGTGGCCCTTTCTTTTTACAAGTATATTGGTAACAGAGAGAGCCCACCCACTTTGTCTCGAACTTGCATAGAAATGCACATAAATCTGTATTAGAAGGTGAACACTAAGAAGGCGCAAACATACAAGCAACACCAACAACAAAAAACACACAAAAATAAAAGCAAATAGGAGAGAATTAGAGACGAGGACATTACTGTAACTTTGTTACCATATAAAACAATATTGCAAACATATTCTAGTACAAATCAATGTATAACTTTCTTAATATGACTTTTTAATGGATAGAAATAAACTCCATGCATATATGTATGGATGCCCTTTCAAGAGAAAAAAATAGAGATCACATATTTACAAGCATATTAGAAGTACGTCGTGTTAGAGTCAACGGTGTGGGCTATACTCATTATCTCCACTTTAAAAAGTTCAAAAGACGCTTAAGCTATTGCCAACGCTGCTCAAACAATGTTTCCTACTCCTGCATTTTGAAAATTCCGCAAATAAAAAAAGCCCTTAGTGTCTAAGATTTTGCTAACAATCACTATCAAGGTTTATCTCATACATTAATCGTGTACCTCAACCCATTGAGGCAGGCAATAGCCTCGACAACCTCTGTGCTGTAGCAGTTAGACGGTTTGCCAAGGCAGAAAGGATGATCTGCCCATCTTAATCACGAAGAACTGCACCCCATGCAACTTTGTATGCAACCTCCACAAAGGTCGCAGACACTAAGCCTACCTTAACCTAGCCCAACCATTCTCCGATAGATGCCACTTCTGCTCCCCGATAGATGACACCTTATCCCACATTTGATTATAGTGGAAGAAGATTTGGGATACAACAAGTTCTTCTGTAGATAGCACTAGAGGCTCACATACATCAAAATCTCTCAATTATTGATGGCAACGACAAAATTTGGGGCTCAAGAGCTAGTGGTTGAAACAATCCCACCAAAGATGGTGGAATCAGAGCTTGAAGGAGACCAGGTGTTGGATCAGATCATCACACCCCTGCGGATGAGCTCCCTTTGCTTGCTTGCAAGCTCTTCCTTCAATCTTCCACTCTTTCCCTTTCTCTCTTAGTTTTCTCTTCTTTTTCTCCAATGGAGGCCAACCTAATTTTCGTCCCTTGTGGTGGGCTGCTGGATGGTGGGCTAGACACCCTCTTCCCTCACCTGCGAAGACCAAAATGACCCTAGGACATATCCCTAACGAGCAGTGGGTTTTGCCACAACTTTGGGCTGACTAAAGGCTTCAAATGGCAATCTCCTCATATCCCACATCAGGAGGATCGATATCCAAATAAAATCCAAGCATTCCCACCCTCGAACCCAACCGCTCTTTGTGCATCTTTGCCCTCATCACCCTATCCGATTTTCAATCTCAATTGCGCTGATTCTTCGCTCATGTTTGTTCTTCATTGCAATATCCCGAATGACATCTTTTTCTATGCCTTCCCATTCAACGTCAATCCACTTCTCATATTTGCAAGCTTTAAAACCCTCTGAATGACAACCTAGAAACCTCCTCCCAGTGGCTCTGTCGTTGCAAATATGCCGAGAAGAGTCGAGGAGATGCCCACATCGGTTGTGCTTCCTATCGATGCCATTGAAGTTGGCGTAGTATTCAAATTGCGGGAGCCCAAACTCAAATTCCGGCAAATCCCCTGTCTCTGTTGAAGATGAAGTTCATCCATATTACACGATAGAGGTTACCTTGGCTCACGGCTTGCCGGCGCCCACCTATCCGGTGGGACCGATGGGCTTCCTCGATGTCGCAGACGCCATCATTGCCGCCAAGGTAGATTAGAGGTGGGGAATGGCGGTACGCGGGTCAGTTGGTGGTGGCGGGCGGCGACTAGGAGCGGTGAGGCGCTAGTAGGCCTCGAATGGGTCGGGGGGGGGGGGGGGGGGCTCGGGTTGAATGGTGGTGGCACCACTGGCGGAAACAGCCGGGGTGACGAATTCACGGTCGGCGGAAATGGTAGTTGGGCGCGGGGGGGGGGGGGGGGGGGGGGTTCTCCCTCGTGCAAGTACGGTTTTGGGGAGGGTATTGGGAGGTAACGCTTGCTCCCTATAGTTGGGAGGGGAGGGCTGTATTTTTGGCCAGCTCAAAAAGCTTTGGGGAGTTATAAGCGATTAAGTAAAAAGGAAAAAAAGTTCTCTAGCAATGAGAGACGATTTACTGTGCTTTGACAGATATGCTCTTTACACAGCTATAAATAGAGCCTCTACGCCACCCAATCTCCGCAACAACCATCAGGTTGGAGTTCCTCATTCCTCAAGGCTTGTTTATCTCGTGCTTCTACTACTAGCAGCTTGGTAGCCATGGCTAGGGTGCTAAACCCTCTCGTCATCGGAAAGGTCATCGGGGAGGTCATTGACAACTTCAACCCCACGGTGAAGATGACGGTGATCTACAGCTCCGACAAGCAGGTGTCCAATGGCCACGAGTTCTTGCCGTCGGCGGTCGTGTCCAAGCCACGCATTCAGGTCCCGGGCGGCGACATGAGATCTTTCTTCACGCTGGTTTGCCCTTCCTCTCCGAGAAATCCCTGGCCACCCAACGCGTACAAAAAGTAAGCTCTGATAACCGAGTACGATTGCTGCTCTTCAGGTCATGACGGACCCAGATGTGCCAGGGCCAAGTGATCCATACCTGAGGGAGCATCTCCACTGGTAATTATACTAACCCAACCTAGCTCAATCAATCAGAAGTCCAACCAGTACAAAGACATCTTATATATATGTAGCGACCCATTAGTTGATATCCTATGTACATCAAACCTGTTAGTTTTTGTCTATAGTGAGCATAAATTGGCACAGATTTATATGACCAGCTATGCATAAGAATATGCTGATCAGGCTATGAGTTTTGTATACATGCAGGATCGTCACTGATATTCCTGGCACCACTGACGCTTCTTTTGGTCAGTGCTCTTTTTTCTGATTGATCACATCCTTCATTTTGTCTGGATAAACATGAATGTACATGGACTAATGCATGCAGGGAGCGAGGTGGTGAGCTACGAGAGCCCGAAGCCCACCATCGGCATTCACAGGTTCATCTTCGTGCTGTTCAAACAGAAGAAGCGGCAGGCTGTGAACCCTCGAGCTCCCTCCACCAGGGACTGCTTCAACACTCGCCGCTTCGCCGACGAGAACGACCTCGGCCTCCCGGTCGCCGCCGTCTACTTCAACGCGCAGCGGGAGACAGCCGCGCGCCGCCGCTGATGTGGAAAATGCAACAAGCCTATGGATCAAGCTATAGCTTAATTAGCTACTGGTGTTAGCTATATGGCTCCGTTCAAATAAGAGTAATTTGCTTGTGGTCTTGTGTCCACTGTTTCTGGTAGTCTTCCTACTGTTCAACTCTTCGGTTAGTTTAATTAGTTACTCCTACTAGTCAGTCTGTGAGCTTTTGTACGCCACTAGAGTGAATTGTGTTCGCTGGGACTCTCGGAGCAGAATGATAGCTAGCAGAAGACCGTCGACGTGTCTGGTAGTATAGTAGCTAGTGAAAGGAGGAAAAGGCAATGGCTGTGGCCCACCTACGTACTCTGGGAGCAGATTGATAGCTAGCGGAAGACCGTCGACGTGTCATGCGTGTGCATGCATGGGTGGCTGGCTGCTAGCTTGAACCTGGCCCTCTAGGGTTTAGGCCTCTGCTATGTGTACTAAGTTGTAACCATTATCGATCTCTCCATCTGCTCCGAGCTTTTCTGTATGACAAGACATGCATTGCTATTTATATATGCCTTGGTCGACCTTGATTGTCTGAGTATATAGGTACTAGGTCTTGCCGTATCTCATCTCCTAGGCGACCAGCGCCGCCGCCACCAGCCCACCGCCGTTCGCCTCCCTCCTCCCCTCCCTTCCACTCCCTCCCGAGTCGCCTCGCGCGGGGCGACTCCGGAGGCCCCTCTCCCGCCCTAGCGAGCCGCCGCTTGATCTACTCCCCACGGCCGCTGCCGCCGTCTTCGTCGGCGGTGGCGGCCACACCCAGCCTGTCAAAGATGGGGGGTGAGGGCGGGCGAGCTCCGACGGTCTCCTACGCGCGAGGTGGGCCGTCACCGGGGCGGCGCATGTGGAACGAGGGTGGTGGCGGAGGTTTTCCATGGCGGCGCGTTGACCGGCGACGGGGGCTCCTCCTCGCTGCGCGGTTCGGCCGGTTCCGGCGGAAGATCGCCCCTGATTCTACCGTCTTCTTCCTCGACTAGCCTGGCCGGTGAGGTTTGGAGCGGCAGATCCAACAGGGTGCCGGCGGGTGGCGTGGGGGCTACTAGCTCGGCTTGAATAAAGGTGGTGGTCCTAGGATTCCAATTCGCGCCAAGATGAGGATCTGCCCATCGATCTGGCTGGCGTGTCGTGTTCCGGAAGGCTCCGCCGGCGAACTCCACTGGGCGATTCATGCCTGGAGATTGTTGGATCGGGTGGGATTCGGTCATGCGCACCCATGTTTTTCTCTGACCGTTTGGTTTCAGAGGGAGCGCTGCGAAGCTCTGCTGGCTGTTACCATCATGGGGTATGCTTTCTCGTTCCATGGTGAAGTCAGCTGGCGGAGAATGTCATGGAAGCTGAGATCTGAGGACTAGCAATGGTGATTCGAGTCTCTGTGGCGATGAGGAATTGGCTTGGTGATTCGTGACTTGGAGCAGCGGCATCGGCACAGGAGAAATTCAGAGTCTAAACTTTCGGGGTGAAAACCCAAGGTCTGGCCTTATTTGGTTGTGCCTGCAATGGCCTTGTTGAAGGCATTGTTTTTGAGAGCGCGGACGTTCTTCAGGGTGAAAACCTATGATCTATGATCAGGGCGACGACGGCGCTTGTGCACTGTTTCCTTCTTGGAGGCGTCGCTTTTGGAGAAGATGGATTTCTGTCGGTGTTTGGTCCGCTGCTACAAGGAATGGATCATTGTAGCGGGACTTTTCTTTTTTGTAATTCTTCTTTCTTTTTTGGCTGTGTGCATCCGTATTGCCATTAGGGCACTGTGTTGTTGCAGAGGCTGGGTGTAATTGGTATCTTCGCGATATTAATATATTCCCTTTATCAAAAAAAAAGGTCTTGCCGTATCTGATGTGCGTGTGCAATTTGTAATATTAATTGATATGGCTGGCTGTGGCTGGTGAGAAGAGGCATCAGTTCTTGGCCCTCCTTCCCACCATTTGGGTGTCCCGGCCCCTTTGGTCGATTTGGCAATCTTTGATCATTATATATATATATATATATATATATATATATATATATATATATATATATATATATATATATATATATATATATATATATATATCTTTCTGGGTCAACATGCCTAGCTATAGTTTATATACATGAAAAAGTAATGTTAATATATCTGAGCCATAATATCTAACATGGATGCATAACAGAAGATTTAACAACCTATTGTTTATAGCAAATGGCTAACTAAGACAGTCAACAAACATGGAAGGTACAAGTAGTTTCAACGGATGGATCAATTACACAATGTAGATTGGAGTGGTTTACATATGTTCAATATATCATTTAATCATTACCAAAAGTTCAGATGTTCTCACATGGTCATTCACAACGGCAAAGAGTTATGATCAACTGCTCGTAGCAACTAGCAGCTAGTGCGCCTCCACCTATGGAATAAAGACCAAAATTCGAGTAATATAATCTAGGCATATATGCATCTGCTAACTGGGGTCTAGCCTCCTTTTTGAAAAAGAAAAAAAATGCATCAGCTAAATAGATCACATTTATGAAGACATTAAAGTGTAATATAAGCTAGGTGTATATGTATCAACTAAATCTCTCATAGTGGGCCGGGGTATCATAACCAAGTATCATGCAGACTTATGCAATATCAACAAAGCATAGTGTTGACATGACATAGTACTCCCTCCGATCCGAATTGATTGACGCGGCCTCTATACAATTTAAGTAAGACATTGTGTAGAGACCGCGCCAAATTAATTCAGATCGGAGGGAGTATTAAATTAGAAAAGAAAGGATACTAATATCATATCATGATACTGTGACATAGTATTGGAATACTAATATGATTCATCTAAAATAATAAATGAAGTCCTTTAAAATACCAAGACATAATATTATGTACTCCCTCCTTTTTTATTTACACCACATACTAGCTTTGTCTTAAGTCCAACTTTGTAAATTTTGACCAAGTTTATAGAAAAAATATTAACATCTACAATACGACATAAATATTGTTGGATCCTTCATTGAATATATTTGTTATAGTAAATGTTCATATTGTTTTCTGCAATCTTTATAAAATTTGACTTAGAACAAAGCTAATATGCACAGTAAATACAGAGAAGTACTATGAAGGTACAATATCATACACAAAAGCTAATGTTCATATGATATTCTAGTGCTAATGTATGAACAGCCTTACGAGGCATCTGTTATAAAGACAATAAGTCGGGTAGCTGATTCGGCCAGTCATCCACATTGTGAAGCATGTCTGACCCAACAACCGGTCATGCATGCATAATAGGGAAGGCTCATGTTCACCTAAAGGCTACATGTAATTAAGGATGCAAATGGGGACGGCATATATCCTCAACTTCACGTCATGATCAATCATAGCATACGTATAAACAAGTATGCACAGGAAAAGGAACAAGAAAATGGATCCCATGCCTTTTGAGTTTTGTCATTTCGTGGTCCTTGGTAATTGTTACCTCAGACTAATCCTGTTCAAAAAGAGTAATGCTAGACCTACGTACAACTAATTATAGGATTAACGTAAGAAGCAACGTGGAGAATTGTGATTGGAGATACGAGGAGGAAGGGGCCCACCCCGGTGAAATTCAGGGAGGAGAGAGATTTAGTTAGGAAGTTTACGTAAATCTTTCGTAGCTGCCCGTAGATGTAGGATTATCGGTTCGAGAAAGCCACACTATCACATGCTGTATCAAGGAATACTTCCAATTATAGGATGAGCATTGAGCAGGGACATGGGGTGCAGTTTAAGCTTAGGATGACCACGAATCACAAGTTGCTTCGACACTAGACTAATACAATCATAACATAGCCAGTTGAAAAAGTTTACGCAAGTATCTCAAGCAAATAGGAATAATTACAGGAACGTCTTCAGCTCAGAATCACATATCCAAATGAACCATAGTCCATAGAGAGAGAAGTGGTAAATCTAAGAGCCAACCAGGTCGTGCCTGCCCTAAACTAATTACAATTACCCTCTCGTCTTATATATAGTACGGCAATTGCTATTGTTTTTTTCACTCGTAATGAATCCAACCGCTCCATTATGATTTTCACCATGACGTCTCAACTCTCAACTTCTCAGCTCTCAAATGAACGGGAGCACATGCTTGACGGGAATCCATGCATTGCACCGTGACTGGAAGTGTCAATTCTTCTTCAGAGCTTCAGACCGGGTTCCTGACAGATAAGGGCACTCACGGTGCTGACAAGACTTGGCAACAGACAGGTGACAGCATACTACTCAGTCTCCAACACAGTAGCCTCGCCGACGTGTCGAGTACGGGAAATCGTCTCGGCCCTGAGAACCCAGCTTTTACCAAAGAAAGACAACTGCCATGGAACTACAGGAATGTGAATAAGACCTGACCGAAAATTGCTTTTGGAGCTCGGCCTCCATGGAGGCCAGTTTTGAAAAAATTCAAAATCCAACAAAATTCATATTTTTACATTTCAAAAAATTCTGGCAAAAAATACAGACATACATGGAGGCATAACACACATGTGTGTAAATTTTCAAGACGAAATACGTTGAAATGAGGGCTGTGCAAAAAAAGACAAATCTGTGGCTTTTCAACACATGATACTATTCATCCCAGAAGTCCATGAATTTGTTCTTTTTGCGCAGATCGCATCTCAAGGTATTTCATTCTGAAATTTTACACACATACACATCACATCCTTGTGCACTTGCACAATTTTTTTTGGAAATTTTTGAAACCAAAAAGTATGAATTTTGAATTTTTCAAAAAAATCGGCCTCCATGGAGGCCGAGCTCCAAAATGCCGTTCTCAGACCTGACCCCTTTTATAAAGTTTGTTTAGGTGGACGCCACAATGTCGACGGCACGGGGTATGACCGCGGGTACGAACATGTGCGCTCGTGTTAGAGATACGACACGCAATCGAAACACGATGAAGAACGAAAACGAGCAGGAGGCACAAGATTTAACGTGGAAAACCCCTCCAACACGAAGGGGAAAAAACCACGGGCACCAGCCAGCAAATCTTCACTATATCGGGGGAGGTTACAAACGCCGGGGATTTACAACTGATCAACTTATCCCGTGCGGCGGCTTACAAAGGATATATATAATATAGGTGACCTAGGTCAATACTGATCCGTACCGCGGGGGGGGGGGGGGGGGGGGGGCTTTGCCCCCCCGCACCCCTCAGGCGTCCCTGTCGGGGGCGGCCCACATGGGCTAACTTCAGACTCGCTTCGCTCCGCTTCGGCCCAAGCCTCCCGGCGACGGGCCTCGCTCCGCTCGCTCGTCGAAAGTTAGTCTTTCTCTTTATACTTGAATTTGGATCATAACATAACAGCTTGTACCATCCGCCGTCTTCTCCCCCGTTTCCCTCTTGGTGACTCCATTTGCCTTGGTCTCCAAACTTTGTGTTTCCTTCCTAGTGATGACTTTCTTCCATGTTTGGATCCATTTCCTGCGAAAACACAATAAACAAAGGATTTCATAATTTCTTGCATTCATTAGTCATTAATGACAATATCGGAGTGATTCGCTCGGATTGTCCGGTTAAACAATGGTGGAATGAGTGCAAAAATATCACTCATCAGGTGGGTGGATCGGATGCAGCATCGTGATAACCCACAAGTATAAGGGATCAATTGTAGCCTTTCTCGATAAGTAAGAGTGTCGAACCCAACGAGGAGCTAAAGGTATAATTAATATTCCCTTCAAGTTCTATCGACAACCGATACAACTCTACGCACACTTAACGTTCGCTTTACCCAGAACAAGAATAAAACTACTTTGTAGGTGTAAGGATAAGTTTGCAAGAATAAAACTAGAAGTACTTAGCAAGATAATAAAGCTAGGATTACTTTGCAAGATAATAAAAGTTAGTTGTTTAGTAGAAAGCTTTTTGTAGAACGATGAGAAAGATTGTTCATAGGCAATTGAATATAATACGATAGATACTTATCGTATGCAATGAGGGAGAGGCATACGGTAACATACTTTTCGTACTTGGATCATATGCACTTATGATTGGAACTCTAGCAAGCATCTGCAACTACTAAAGATCATTAAGGTAAAACCCAACCATAGCATTAAGTAACAAGTCCCCTTTACTTCCATACGCAACAACCCCCTTACGAGGGTGTAAGCTTCTGTCACTCTAGCCACCCACTATAAGTGAATCATGAACGTATTGCAAAACCCAACAGCGGGAATCCCTCACGCTTGCGCGACACGGAGGGCACCACAGGACATCACCATATTAGCATACAACTCATATCAATCACACCATACGACAATTAACCCGTAGGACAAAAAGAACCTACTCAAACATCATAGGATGGCCACACATCATTGAATAATAATATGTAGCATTAAGCACCATGTTAAAGTAGAGAATTACAGCGGGAATAGAGAGGTTACACCGCTGCATAGAGGGGCAGAGAGTTCGTGTTGACGGCGGCGAAGTTGTTGGTGTAGATCGTCGTCACGATGATTGCCCCGGCGGTGTTCTGGCACCACTGGGAAAGAGGGGGAGAGATCCCCCCTCCTTCTTCTTCTTGCTTGGCCTCCCCCCCTAGATGGGAGGAGGGTTTCCCCTCTGGACCTTGGCCTCCATGGCTCCCGGAGGGCAGGAGCCCCTCTGAGATTGGATCTCTCTCTCTGTTTCTCGTTCCTGTTTTCTGGCCCTTCACCGTTTCTTATATTCCCGGAGATCCGTAACTCCGATTGGGCTGAAATTTTGAGGGGATATTTATCCAGAAATTATCTTTCTTGCGGCGAAAGAAAGGCCCCAACCGACGTTTGAGGGAGTCACAAGGCAATACGGCGCGACCACCCCCCTGGCTGCGCCCTGTTGCCTTGTGGCCACCTCGGGCACCGTCTTGCGTTGATTCTTCTTCCCAAAAATCACATATATTCCAAAATAAATCTCCGTAAAATTTTATCGTGTTTGGACTTCGTTTGATATGGATTTTCTGCGAAACAAAAAACATGCAAAAAACAGGAATTGGCACTGGGCACTGGATCAGTATGTTAGTCCCAAAAATAATATAAAATGTTGCCAAAAGTATATGAAAGTTGTAGAATATTGGCATGAAACAATAAAAAATTATAGATACGACGGAGACGTATCACACCGGTTGGTGCCTGGTCAGTGGAAGTTGGGGTGGGTTGGATCAGGCACCATTGGGAGTGGCGGTGACCTAATCGGGTATTGCCGGCCGTGGAGATGAAGGGACAGGAGTGGGGCGTGCACACCAACGTCGATAGAAAGGGGATTTGTGGTTTTCTAGGGTTTGCTCGTAGATGACATTGAAATATTGGTTATTGTTCCTTATATTGCATGGTGGCATACTATGGACTAGTGGGAACACAGTCGATTATGGTTGACTAGGGAGGCAAGGAGGCAGACGAAGCCGAGGCCATCCATCATCTATCTGACGGTCGAAAGTGTATTGAAATTTATGGGTTTCTTAGAGTGCGATGATGCAATCAAAATTTATGGGTGGCGTGGGTTTAAAGACTTTGAAATTTTGAACCTTGTATTGCTCCCACCACCGCTTATCGTGCATTTTTCCGTCGTAGTCACTTCCCGTACCAAAGAGATCTTTGATTTCAGCCCTGATCTGGTACTCTGTCGAAGGGGGAATTCATCTCCATATTCACCAACATCGATCTTCATGCTCCAAGATGAGGGGTGAGTAGTCCACCCGGCAGTAGACAAGATGCAATCTCTCCACTCTCTAGTTCAATACAATAGTTATATGAGCTGCCCTACATGATTATGGTTAATCTGATGTAATCCTTACCGGTGATGTAGATCATGTGATGAATTATTTTCTTATGTTCATATTTTGTGGATTATATGTGTGGTTTATATATGCATATTTTTTTTCCTGGTCATTAGTCTAATCTTGGCTATTTTAGATTGGTAATCAGTAGAGGGAAGGGTATGCATTAGTTAGGTTTAATCTTGCAAGTAAGCTATCACAATGACGGAAAGTGGAAATGGCTTGCACTATTGTTATGGTATTTGCACGGCAGATGCCATGGGGTGGCTTATGTCGTGTGGTTAGTGGCCGATGAGCGCCGATGGAGTCCGGATGCGGGATTAGGCACGAGCACTGATGGACACAGAGACGTACCCAGGTTCAGGGCCCTCGTATGGAGGTAACACCCCTACTCCTGCAAGGATCACTATGATGAACACAAGGTTACATGGTTGCTCCTAGAGCTGTATCGGAGGAGGAAGAAGAGGGCTGTAGCTCTGCTCTCTCCCTCGAGTGTGTGTGTGGTGGAATGAATGAGCCGACCCCCTGCTAGGGGGGCTCCTGGGAGGCCTTATACTTGGGCCTCCCAGGTTACAAAATATCTGAGGAAGAGGGGTGGGCCCCTATTGCCAGCGTCTCTGGCCACCTGCGGGGCCCACCGACTGCGGGGTCCTGTTGGCCGTGGGGCCCGCCGGCTGCTCGGTGCTGTAGCCTGTAGGCCATGATGTCTCGGGGTGGGTGGCACGTCGCCTCCATAGTGCCGGACCACCACGACGTGGGTCGCTGCGGTCAACGGTACCAGCGGCACTGTAGCCACGCTCTCCACGATGTGGGAGATGTCTCGTCCCTGTTGCCAGTACGGTTGGATTTGATGGGCGCTAACCCCGCCGGCTGCCGGCTGCTGCCAGCCGGCCCGGCCGAGGCGCTACGCTCAGCTGGCCTCCAGCGGGTGGAGTCGGCCGAAGGGCCAGCCGACATGAGGGAGCTGAGCCGTGCTGATGTTTTGAAATGTTGACTTGCATCCTTGAGCCTACCCGGCTGTCATCCCCCCGACATTAGCCCTTGAAGCTATTGAGGTCCCGCGGTCTTGAGCGTAGGCCCTCCACAGGTTTCCCCCGAAGATAGGTTGTAGACGGTGATCGTAGGTCTTGACGAAGGCGGGTCCGGCTGGCGAAAGCTTCCCAGCTGGAGACCGGCCAGACGCCACGGACGTCGGCTGCCCGCCACTGGTACAGCGAACTGCTATACAAATGGTTTTTAACCCCTTTCCGCGATGGAGTTTTAAACCGTCGCCTTGCCTGTGTGTGCGATAGGGGGGTCCTTCCCACACGACCCAGAAACCGTCGGCGATAGGGAGTGTTGATGCAGACGCGTCCCCAAATGTAATCGTATGCAATGCACGAACATATCGCCCACATTTCTCAGGAGTCAAACGTTTCTAATTGAGCAGGGAAACCAAATGGTGTTTCACATTGGACCGTTTGCGAAATAGTACCTAAGGCACACGGGCCATCATAGAAACTGTGCGTGATATGTGGCCTATCGCACACGAGTATTATATGGCAATCGTCTGCCATGCATGACATCATCGAACACGTTTCCTGAACAATTTACGAGTGGGATTGTATTTTGCATTGGGCACGGTTTCCTCTAAGCTCTCGTGTGCGATAATGTGCTATCACAAACAGTTCAGGAGTCCCTACGCACATGTAGAAGTGCTCCAAATCATCTGCGATTTGTTGTGTATCACCGACGGTTCCGCTATGAGTGGCGTGTGCTTTCCGTTCTGGATCACACACAATCATTTAGTCGAACTGTGTGCGCATCAATGCCAGGTTAAAGCAAAAATAGCTCATTTGAATTGCCCTAGAAAAAGCAAATTCGCCACAATATGCAATTAAACAAATAGTGTCCACAGGGTGAACATTCATCAGAATTCGCAACAATATGCAATTGAACAAATGCTAGCTAAATTCCACTGATTTATCGACAAATGCAGTACATAATCATAGTGTACGAAATACGAAGACCTCATCACATGGAAAACAATGCATCCATGCGTATATGTTTAGCGGCTAACTCGTGTTGAATGTTTACTCATTGTTTCAGGAACAGCCATGCTGAAATCTTCATTATCACCAGTGGGATTGATATAGTGATTCAGGAAGAAGTTGCTGATAAATCTCCTAACCTCCATCAATTCACCAGCGGGGAGCGGTTTAGGGGTCATCGGTTCAAAGATGAGCTGCAGGATTTTTAGATCAGAATGTGCCATACGAGTGGAGGAGAAGATATTAATTAAGATACAGACTTACTGGTGCTAAATTGCGTGCATCGTTACAACAATCAGTAGATTTGAAGATGGAGATCATGTGTGTGCAGACATAGTATCCACAAAGGTTGGTCCCTGGTTGTTGCTGAGGACACTGAAATTTTTTGTACATAATTAGTCATGTATTTGCCCTGTTAGGAGCAACCTAACCGGTGTAAGATGTTTTTTTCTTTGGAGAGAAATAGAAAGAGGTTTATTTAGAAACTTGAACATTAGACTAGCGTAATAAAAGGTATTTGCAAACTTTTGGACACATTTTCCGAAAATAACGGATTTCGGTGTCTTACCGGATAAACGATCTCGTGCTGCAGAGGTAGTGCACTCTTGAACTGGTTCCCTCGTTTAGTTATGCACGATGCCAACACACTGCTAATGAAGATGAATTTCCACATACTCAGTTCTTGAACCAGATATGAATGCAAATTTTAACATCATAGAATTCAATACCTATCCATGAATTGCTGAAGATGCGTCAGATCCCGAGGCTTTATTGAATCTCTGAGAGAATCCAGGTAGTAAACTCTATTCTGGTTTGGAGCAATGACTACCAAGATCCAGTGAATGCTATAGATTAAGAAAACCATGAACTTATGAACTATGACGAAATGTGAAAGACGGTCAATGTATGTGTGGTTGTTTATTTGACTTACCCTTCATGATATGGCCAGAGAAAGAGTTCTGCATGGGGCGTGTGACACAAGATACTGACGACCTTGCCAATGGCCCACTCCCGATTATTTGTGCCACCACGTAATAATGTGCCATTTGCTACGTGAGGATCTATGAAATACACTCCCTCCATTTTTCTTTGCGTGATCAATCCCCTGAGAGGAATACAATACAGTTAGCTTTTTTTCTATTACAGCCTTGTATGGAGAAGTTGATCAGAGTTGGTGAAGTACTTACAACATCAAGCATTTAACAAGAGTCATATCGAGCACATTGAAGTTGAAGAAGAGATGAAAGTCCTCGAATTGCACACTGATGGATCCTTGATCGTGACCGAAATGATCACTGTCGTAGTGGACTAACAGAACCTTATGACCTTCTGACATTTCATCCATACAATATTTATGTAACTTGCGGCAACTGGAACTGCACTCCTCTAAGTATTCGTTAACAAGAAATGGCTGGCCATGGACGTACTTGCGTGCTACAAGTACATCTGCTTTATTTTTAGCAAGTATCCTTTCGACTTCTTCATCGGGCAAGCTGTCAGAACCAGTATAACTCTCCGATTCGAACAACTTGCTGGTAATTTGGTTCTAGGCGATGAGTGCTTTTAGTAAGAGGCTATCATTCGCATTCTTCCTCGGTCTCGGGGGCCGCTTCCTCGTGGGTGCGGTCATGGCCGCTTTCCTCTTGGTACTTGAAGCACTTATGGTGCAAGGTCTGGATCATTGATAGACGGACTGCTGAGCAGGCAGTGAAGAGATGACGGGCTGCTAAGCAGATGGTTTAGCTACGCCGAACTGCTGAGCTGGCGGTGCTGCTGTGACGGACTGCTGAGCTATAGGAGCAGAGGCGTCGGACTGCCGACCAGGAGGTGAAGCTATGTCGGGCTTCTGCGCAGGTGGTGCCAACACGTCGGTGTGCTGAGGAGGCTGTGCCAACGCATTGGTTTGCTGAGCAGGCAGTGCCGACGCATCGGTATGCTGATCACGCGGCTGCGAACCGACAGACTGATGAGCAGGCGGTTCCGGACCTTCTGACTGCTTAGCAGTCCATTCCACCGGGTTGGTCTGCTGAGCATGCGGTGCCGCTGTGTCTCCCCCTGCTGCTTCAGTGGCCGGCATCTGAACTGGTGGTGCGTCTTCAGCAGTTGTAGGCCTTGCCACTGGCTGCTTAGGGGCGGACGATAACATGGCCTGTATGGCACGACGTCGGGCGGGCTGATCACAGGTTGATGCATCAGCCGTCGGATAACGAGTATTAGGTTCCTCGGGGGAAGCACGCGAGAGCTGCTATGGCAAGGAGAGAGTCGCCGGTTGAAGGGCGACATTGATTGCTCTTGGCGGGGCTTGAGGGATCTCATCTATGAAGTCTATTTCCTTTCGTGGCCACTGGATACGATTTAACAGTGTTTCTTGCAAGGTTCTCTCCTCATCACAGTCCCCTAGGACATTCTTCAGGGCAAATTTATTGAATCCAGGCTTTACTTTAGTCACGTAGCACTTCACACAGCCCGGCTTCAATGGCACATTGTCCAACAAGAGGCCCCCTTTCGAGTGGGGGGGCAAAACCCAGGCGGTTGCACATTTTAACGTACCTTCATAATGTGTCAGCACACCCCTCAGTTTGTCTTTCATTCCAGATAGATCAAATATAGCATCATCATGCGCAGCTGCAGTCTCAGTGTTGCTGGGGTCAGCTGATGCATAGCTACTCTTGTGCGGTGTTGTCGCGCAATAAGCAGCATCGTCCATGCCCGCCTCCCCTCCCCTCTGCTGACTATCTCTTAGTGTTAGAGTCTTCTGCATCATCATTGACTCCTCAATTTCCATTCGAACTTTTGGATACATGTCCATCCTGAACCTTTCATACAATTCTTCCTTCTTCTGTTCACTCGCTTTTTTCATGGCGAGCCTCTCTTCTTTGCTGAGTGTGAAAGCTCTCTTGTTCGGGACATTGACACCTATACCCCTTGCATGGCCAAGGGGCTCTTTTGTTGCCAGAGCATCAGACAGAATGTCACATGGCCCTGAGTTCCTGTAGAACCTTCCAGGGTTGCTGCTGGAATCCTTTAACATCACGCGATACAGTTCTTCGTCATGTGAGTTTTCAAAGTAATAAGAACCGTCGTCACACCTCCTTGCGAGTGCCCGCAAGTAGTCTCTAGCGCGTTCGCCCCTGATTTCACTAAAGGCCGGTTTTCCACCCGCAACTACTGCTTCTTTGTCCTCCTGGTCCCATATCGGTTTCATCCCGTAGTATCCTGCCACACCCATACGGTGGGGGTGTGTGTTCCTCTTCTGAAGTTCCGATTGCTTGGCACTCTTCTTGGTAAACTCTGTAGTTGCCCTGACCCTTTTGAATTCTGCCCAGTCTGCCTTTGTAATTTGGGGGTATGCAGGGATTGGGTCCTTTCCTTCACTCAAGTACTTCTTGTACAACACGTGCTTCCAGTTTCTCCAAGCATCCCTGGCCTTCTTCAGTGCAGCGTGTTCCACCTGCATTCTCCACTGCTCTGGAACGTTGAAGTGTTCCATGATCTCCCGGACTATCCTGTGCCGTGTTTCTGTGTCAGCCTTCCGAAACCCCGGTAGATTAATGTTGAGCCTTACCCTGACAACAAATCCACACACACTCCTGAACCTCGTGCATGCTTTATCTGGTTTAGTTGGAGCCCAAGACTTTAAATCGATGTCGGTTACTTCATATACACCTTTAGGCTGGTGTGTAGGCTTTCTTGGAGCGTTCTTCTGTGTCCTGACCAGAAGGGTGATTGCGGCAGCTCTATCCCGTTCCAGATTACTTGTTCCCTGATCATCTGCTGGAGACCTAGGGTTGTCGGACTCAGATGAAGATACATCGCCTAAAGCATGAGTGCTGTCGCTGCTACTCGGCATCTACAGAGAACAAATGCAAAATTCAGATAAGGGGGATAAGCATAACGCTAACAACTTGGTAGCAAGATGTCTAGACATGTCATGTAATAATTTGGAAAATGTACGGCTAATTTGTTCATTTTGTGTGACTCGGGCGCCCACGATCTGTAAATCGACAATAACTAATTGGAACAAATACAGCTTATATGTACAAGTTAGGAAGGTAGATAATGAACATATATACGGTCTCCATTATTTTATAGCCAATTTGGGAACATACAGAACCAAATAGGAAGAGGGATCGCGAGAAATATGCCTCACCTCGATGGAGAGCAGTAACTGACAGGTTTTTGTGCAAACCCGGCAGGAGAGGTGAGGGGTACAGGATCAATATGGTTGAGGGCGGCTGGCGAGCAAATGAAGACGGCGAGGCACGGGCAGCTGCGTGTTGGGAATGGCAGCGAAGGTAGGGTTGACGCCAAAGAGCGGGCACACGGCCGGGTTGAGCACGCCGGCACCGGATAGGGTTCTGGGGGAGGGGGGAGCTGGCGATGGAGTTTTGGTAGAATATGCGGACTGTTGAGTGAAACGGGGGCGGGCGGTGGGGGGGGGGGGGTGTTGGCGGCTTCGGTGAAAAAAGGGCGCCGGTCGCGGCGCGAAAAGGCCTATGCAAACGGAAGCCTCTACGAGCCCGTGTGCACAAACAACATAATTTCGTTTGAAATGAAGACGTGATAATTTTGAAATGAAGACGTGAGTTCAACGTTTCGCCTCAATTTTTTTCCACGGTACGCAATCACCATCATAACCTAGGTTTGATTTTCTGGCGCATTTCAGGTCTCGTTTGCTACATTTAAGCAATGTTTTGCATTTACCATGCATTTAGTGCATATAAATCAAAACCCTACTGCAACTACATGTGGGTGTTAGCAAAAAAGGTGTAAAAATCATTTTTGTGTCAGTTTGCTAGTTTTTATTCATTGTCCGAGAAACAGGAAGAATTTTCAAACATTTCGGCCACGAGATGCGGCCACCGGCGTAGGGCTTGTTGGTAATTTAATTACAGGAAATGCGGATGGACTTCGAAAATTGTGAAAATCGGTGTGTCACTGTGGCACGATCTCAAGACCGAGTGGAAATTTTTTGGTAAAGTTTGGCACAAGTTACGATGGTCGATCCTTGCAAACCGGAGCATCTCACAAGAAGGATCATAGTTCCCAATAGGAGACGTGGCAATTCAGACTCCGATCGTTGGTTACTTTATCGTTTCGCCTCGAAACTTTTTCCACGGTACGCAATCACCATTACATGTCAGTATTGATTTTCTCGCGCATTTCGGGTCTCGTTTGCTATATTTAAGCCATTTTTGCATTTACCGTTCATTTTGTGCATATAAATCAAATCCCAACCGCAACTACATGTGGGTGTTGGCAAATAAGGTCTACAAAATCATTTGTGCGTCGCTTTGCTTGTTTTCATTCATTGTCCAAGGAATTAGAAGATTTTTCAAACATTTAGGATGCGAGATGCGGCCATCGGCATTGGTCTTGTTGATATTTTAATTATAGGAAATGCAGATGGGGTCCGAAAATCGGTATGTCACCATGGCGTGCTCTCAAGACCCCGTGGATTTTTTTTGGTAAAGTTTGGCACAAGTTTGGATGATCGCTCCTTGGAAACCGGAGCATCTCACAAGAAGGATCATAGTTTCCAAAAGGAGACTTGGTAATTCGAACTCCAGTTGCTGGTGACTTCATCTTTTCGCCTCATATTATTTTCCATGGTACGCAATCACTATTATACCCTAGGTTTGATTTTCTGGCGCATTTCGGGGCTCTTTTGCTATATTTAAGCAATTTTTTGCATTTACCGGGCATTTAGTGCATATAAATCAAATCTCAACTGCAACTGCATGTGGTGATGAAAGGGATGAGGATCGCCGTTCGATCTGGGTGCATCTAACGGTGCAGACGTACGATCCGTGGGGTTTGGGTTCTGGCCAATCAAAACGCATGACTCAGATCGCGCGCTGTAGGGGTCATCGGCCATGGTTTGATAGGCACACGGCTTTCATGAATGAACCGTGTGCTATCTGAAAAAAATCTACATCAAGGAGCAGCATAATTTCGTTTGAAATGAAGACGTGGTAATTTTGAAATGAAGACGTGAGTTCAATGTTTCGCCTAGAATTTTTTTCCACCGTACACAATCACCATCATACCCTAGGTTTGATTTTCCAGGGCATTTCAGGTCTCGTTTGCTACATTTAAGACATTTTTTTTGCATTTACCATGCATTTAGTTCATACAAATCAAAACCATACTGCAACTACATGTGGGTGTTAGCTAAGAAGGTGTAAAAATCATTTATGTGTCACTTTGCTAGTTTTAATTCATTGTCTGAGAAACGGGAAGAATTTTCAAACATTTCGGCCGCAAGATGCTCCTTGATGTAGATTTGGTAGAATATGCGGACTATTGAGTGAAACGGGGGCGGGCGGTGGGGGGGTGGGGGGGTGTTGGCGGCTTCGGTGAAAAAAGGGCTCCGGTCGCGGCGCGGAAAGGCCTATGCAAACGGAAGCCTCTACGAGCCCGTGTGCACAAACAACATAATTTCGTTTGAAATGAAGACGTGAGTTCAATGTTTTGCCTCAATTTTTTTCCACGGTACGCAATCACCATCATAACCTAGGTTTGATTTTCTGGCACATTTCAGGTCTCGTTTGCTACATTTAAGCAATGTTTTGCATTTACCATGCATTAATGCATATAAATCAAAACCCTACTGCAACTACATGTGGGTGTTAGCAAAAAAGGTGTAAAAATCATTTTTGTGTTGGTTTGCTAGTTTTTATTCATTGTCCGAGAAACGGGAAGAATTTTCAAACATTTCGGCCACGAGATACGGCCACCGGCATAGGGCTTGTTGGTAATTTAATTACAGGAAATGCGGATGGACTTAGAAAATCATGACAATCGGTGTGTCACCATGGCGCGATCTCAAGGCCGAGTGGAAAAAATTTGGTAAAGTTTGGCACAAGTTACGACGATCGCTTGCAAACCGAAGCATCTCACAAGAAGGATCATAGTTCCCAATAAGAGACGTGGCAATTCGGACTCCAATCGTCGGTGACTTCATTGTTTTGCCTCGAATTTTTTTCCACGGTACACAATCACCATCACACCCAAGTATTGATTTTCTGGCGTATTTCGGGTCTCGTTTGCTATATTTAAGCCATTTTTGCATTTATCATGCATTTTGTGCATATAAATCAAATCCCAACCGCAACTACATGTGGGCTACTTGCAAAGCAGGTCTACAAAATCATTTGTTTGTCGGTTTGCATGTTTCCATTCATATCCAAGGAATGGGAAGAATTTTCAAACATTTCAGAATGCGATATGCGGCCACTGGCGTTGGTCTTGTTGGTATTTTAATTACAGGAAATGCAGATGGAGTCCAAAAATCACTAAAATCGGTGTGCCACCATGGCGTGCTCTCAAGACCCCGTGGAAATTTTTTGGTAATGTTTGGCACAAGTTTGGATGATCGCTCCTTAGAAACCAGAGCATCTCACAAGAAGGATCATAGTTTCTAAAAGGAGACATGGCAATTCGAACTCCATTTGTTGGCGACTTCATCGTTTCGCCTTGAATTTTTTCCACAGTACGCAATCACTATTATACCCTAGGTTTGATTTTCTGGCGCATTTCGGGGCTCCTTTGCTATATTCAAACCTTTTTTTTGCATTTACCAGGCATTTAGTGCATATAAATCAAATCCCAACTGCAACTGCATGTGGTGATGAAAGGGATGAGGATTGCCGTTTGATCTGTGTGCATCGAATAGTGCAGACGTACGATCCGTGGGGTTTGGGTTCTGGCCAATCAGAACACACGACTCACATCACGCGCAGCAGGAGTCATCGGCCACGGTTTGGTAGGCACACGGCTTTTGTGAATGAACCGTGTGCTATTTGCAAACCAGATTGCATATGTACAGTTCATACATACTGGAGTGAGATCAATTGAGTGTGCTAGCTATAGGGTATACAATCATAAATAGTTCAAACTCATTGGCTGTGCTGACGACATATCAAGGTCAACATAATCGTTCTTAGATCAACAGAAGGCCAGGCATAACTCACAATTCAGTACATGCGACAGTTCTAATTGAATGAATTAAGTTGCAGAATAGACATGATAAATAGTGTTACGTATTAATTCCCATGTACATGGGAGAACTAGGATCATTAGGTTGACCCCGAATGAACTTAGGATTTCTGATGATTTTAAGTCTCTCTTTGTGTTTGGTGTGTGATCCCTTCGCTGGCATCTCAGCAAATTCATCGTACTCGTCCTCATCAGCAACACCCTCGACGCCCAGTACCCTCCTCTTCCCACGCATCACTACATGGCAGTTCTTATGCAAGGGGTCTTTCACATAGAAAATCTGGGTTGCATCACTGGCAAGAATGAACGGGTCCTTGTCATATGCCATCTTTTTCATGTTAACACAGGTCTTCCTGTATTCACCAACCTTTACCTAACTAAGAGGGACCCATTTGCACCTGAATAATGGCACCTTAACTTTCACATAGTTAAGCTCCCAAATCTCTTCGATGGTTCCATAGTATACCCTTTTATCAGCTTCATCTACAGTTATGCATTCTATTCGAATGGAGCTGTTCTGATATGAGGTCTTCTTGTCACGTTCCTCAGTGTAGAATGTGTAGCCATTTATGTCATACGCTTGGTACCTCAATACCGTAGGTGATGGCTTTTGTGCCAACCATGTTACAATGTCATCCATGGATCCACGTGACAAACGATCCTTTAGCCATCTGACTTAGTCCTTATTGTGCGCCTTCATCACGACATCTAATGGATGCACCATGGGTAAGAAGCTTCATCGTATCTCCGCCAAGTGTTCTTCAGCATAAGCGTCGAGAACTGGGCTGTTAAGCAGTACCGTCAAATGGGCTTGATCGGTCTCATCTCCTGGTGCAGCATGTGGCATGCCAGCAAGGACCGGCTTACCAGCCAGCCTTCCCTCATGGCGAGAGAGGGAAAACCTATAGGTCTTTGTTTCATGTATTCGGTGCAAAACTCAACCACCTCATCCGCAGTATAACCTTGTAGGATGCTTGCCTATGGATGACATCGGTTCCGACAATAGCGCTTCAATATTCCTATGAACCGCTCGAAGGGATACATGTTGCGAAGAAACACAGGACCACAGTACTTTATCTCGTCGACAAGGTGCACAGTGAGATGGACCATGACATCAAAGAATGACGGTGGGAAAAACATCTCTAGGTTGGACAATACTCTTGCAATATCCTCTTGCATATGATCCAGCTCCTCACGATTTACCACTTTCTGCCATAGTTGGTTGAAGAAATCACAGAGATCAATGAGTGTGTTTCTTATGTCTGTGTCCATCAAATTCCTGATGGCCACCGGGAGGATTTGTGTCAACATTATGTGGCAATCATGTGACTTCATGTGTGCCAACTTCATTTTACCCGAGCTCACATCCATGAGACTTCTGATGTTTGCGGAGTAGGAAGAGGGTGTCTTAATTGACAACAAACAATTGTAGAACTCTTTTGCTTCTTTTACAGTGAAATTGTAACTCTGGCGAAAGTGGAGGAATTTGTCACCATCTTCTGCTTCATACATGCGTTTTGGTTGATCACCAAGCATATCGAGTCGTGCTCCGTCACCATCCTTTGTTTTACCTTTAATCTTGAGCAGAGTACCAAGGGTGCTTTCACAGAAGTTCTTCTCTATGTGCATGACATCGATGCAGTGACGTACACTTAGAATCTCCCGGTAAGGTAATTGCCAGAACACCGATTTCTTCTTAAACACTTGCGTCCTAGGTGTTTTTTTCGACGACGAACCGGGTCCCTTGCCAAGCACAACTTCAATTTTTTTAGCCATTCTGTGGACCTCCTTCCCAGAATAAGGTCTTGGGCCCAAACCTACCTCTGTCGTACCATCAAATTCAGCTTTCATCTTTCGGTATTGCTGATCTCTCCGTAAGAATCTACGATGACGCAAATACACGGTTTTGTGCGAGTTGGGAAGAAATCTACTCGCTGTCATATCCATGCATGTGACACATCCTACATCTCCCCTTGTTTTCTGCCCCGACGTGTTGCCTAATGCCGGCATATCTTGAATGGTGTGCAGCAGCAACACATGTAGATCAAAAATCTCCTTTTTGTAAGCATCATAACATTTTACACGAGGCTCTTTTACCCACAATGTCAGCAGTTCTTCTACCAGTCATGAATAATCATTGACATCATGATGTATTTTTTCTTCATACACAACCAAGGAGCAAGGTTATATATGCACAGAAGCACCGGCCATGTGCTATGTTTGGTGCTCATATCGCCAAATGGATTCATCCCGTCAGTACACTCCCCGAGCCATATACTTCTAGGATCCTTGGCAAAGTCTTTATGCTTTTCCTCGATTGACTCCCACTGAGCCCCATCTTTCGGGTGCCTCAAATATTCATCCGTAATTCGCTCATCATGATGCCACCGCAACCTCTTTGCCTCTCTAGGGTTTGCAACAAATGCTTCAACCTTGGAATTAAAGGCAAGTACCAAAAAACCTTGAACGGGATTCCTGTCTTGATCTCATCATCCAATTTGTACTTGTCCTTTGCTTTCCTGCACTTGTATCGTGGATGCTTGCATATGCGACATGCACGCAAATATTTGTACTCACCGCGGTACAACATACAATCATGCACACAAGCGTGTATCTTCTGGACTTCAAGTTCCAATGGGCAAACAACTTTCTTCGCTTCATTCGTGCTTTTGGGGAGCACATTATCTTCTGGAAGAATGTCTTTGAAAAGACCTAACAACTCTGTGAAGCCCTTGTTTGATAGACCGTTTTCTGCTTTAAATCTGAGAAGCGCCAGTGTGGAACTCAACTTGGAATATTTCTTTTTGCAACCTGGATACAAATCTTTCTTTGTGTCCGCATCAATGGTTGGCAGATCCTTGTACCCAACCATATCTTTATCTGGGCCCTGGAAATCTGCAATCATAGCAGCAAAATCTGGCATACCATCAAGGTCATCGTCTTTGTTGCCGTCTTGGTTTTCCAGTGGGGTTTTTTGATTGTCTCTATTCCGTTGGTAGCTGGACGTTTGAGCCCCGAGGTTAAATTCAACATCCATGTGACTTTGATCGGGGTTTGGCATCTCGCCGCCCTGGTTACCTTCATCCATGACCGGCTCTTCACCGTGTCTAGTCCAACGTGTATATCCATCCATGAATCCCCGCTTGAATAAGTGGTACTCGATGTCTGTAACTTTATGTGACTCTGTATTGCCACAATCCTTGCATGGACACAGGATGTAATCGTCGTTACAGACACTCTTCTTTGTCCTTTCAGCCAAAGTGATGAACTCCATCACGCCACTCGCAAACTTTGAGCTTCTCTGATCCTTCATCCATTCAGATCGTTCCATCTGCACCACACAAGGGGTAATTCCAAAAAGCATTAATAAATGGATTAATTGATGCCCAAAGATGCATGCATAAATCACAAGATTTTATTTTCATAATTTACGGAGGGCGCTCCATATTGTTTTATCCAGCCGTGCGATGACACAAATTAATGACTAGTGAATTTACATGTAGAGTACAGTATACTACTGACGGTGTCCTGGATTAGGGGGTGCTGACCGGGCCGAACCGTCTCCTCGGTTGGGCCGATGTACCCCCGTACGTGACCAAGATGGACTCCGGAGGCTGTACGTCGGAGGCGTGATCAACGCTGTCTCTGCCGAAGACTTGCAGTACACTTCAAGATTTGTCCAGCCGCCTTATTCCCATATACCGCCATTGTAACCCTAGATACCCTCCCTGGCGTGTATATAAGCCATAGGGTTTAGCCCGTAGGGGGGAACATCAACGCAACATTGCTTACCTAGTCATAGAAGTTAGATTCATATTACGATCTCGAGGTAGATCAACTCTGTACTCGACACATCTTCATCAATATAACAGAAGCAGGACGTAGGGTTTTACCTCCATTAAGAGGGCCCAAACCTGGGTAAAACATCGTCTCTATTGTCTCTGTTACCATCGATCCTAGATCCGCAGCTCGGGACCCTCTACCCCGAGGTCTGCCGGTTTTTACACCGACACTGGTGCTTTCATTGAGAGTTCCGCTGCGTGATCACCGAAAGGGTCGATGGCTCACCTACGGATCAATCACACCAACACTGTGGGGATGTCTACGTCCCCGGTCAGCTCTTCGTCTTCGGCAGCATGATGTTCTGTGCCGATTCGACGGGACACTTGACTTCCGTCGAGAACTACACCCCAGGACGGGTCATAACCTTCGGTGGCCTTGAGAACACTGTCAATTCCCGCGGCGAACTCGTCCTATCGGGATGGACGCCCGGCTTGACCGAAAGCTCGGCCGGTTCTGGAGGCTCGACCCCGGAACCGAGCTCTGTCATGACGTCTTTTGAGACTACCGATGCCGCCACTCCGGCGGATCTCCCCTTGACCGCTGGTTCGGAGAGAGATCTGGCTCCCACTCCCGAAGCGGTGCCAGAGGTGATTTCGGATCAAAACCCCGAATTACGTTCAGATTCTCTTCGCTCCGAAGACATGCCTGGTCACACACCGGTTGTGCTTCGAATCAGCCCTGCCTACGGCGCATCCATGGATCCCGAAGAGTTATCTCACCTTGATGAGATGCTCTGCCGCATCCAGAGCATGTCCATCTTGGACGGCAAGACTTCGGTTTACGATCAGATTGGACTTAAAGCCAACGATAGGGAAATTTACATCCCACCCACCACCCACCTAGTCGCCACGATCGATGACTGAACCGACGTGCTGGACTACGGCGAACCCTCAGATATGGAGGAGGACGCCGACTGCCCCATCGAGAACACCCTGCCCTCGGTCAACACGGGCAGGTGGACCGCCACATCCACCTACGATGTCTATATGGTGGACACCCCCAACTCCCCTCCAAGACGCCGGCACCGGCACCGAAGGGGAAATAATGGGGAACCTAGTGGCAACGACGCAACAGCCAATAACGGCAACGAGGAGGACGGCGACGCCGATAACCCTGAGGAGGACATTCAAGCCTCCCCAGTAAGGAACGGCACACCAGACCGACCTCTTGTGGACTCCGATCCCGATGACCTCTTCGAAGGGGCCGACGACAATTACATGCCGGAGTCCGAGGAGGACGACAGCCTCGGTACCGAGGACTTCATCGTCCCCGAGGACCCCTTCGAACAAGAACGCTTCCGGCGACGCCTCGTCGCAACGGCCCGGAGCCTAAAACGCAAGCAGCAGCAGCTGCAGGAAAATACCGACGCGCTAAATGACAAGTGGGTTGAAGTGCTTTCCGCCGAGCAGGATATGGAAAACCGATGCCATAGTGCGCCGAAGTCTTACCCACGCAGGCGCCTCCTACCAGAATTTGAGGAAGAGCTTGCTGACGACCTCGATCGGCCCCCTAGAGGTCGGGACAGGCCAAGACGAGAAGACCATGGTGAAAGGCCACCCTCACGCTGTCATGGTAAAGACCCCGTGGACCACCTGGATCCTCGCGACGCTAGACGTCGTATTGAAGAAAATAGGGCTCCCCCTCGGTCCATCTATGGATCCAGGGGACGTGCCCCCGCTGGGCCCAACGGCTACGATGCCTGGATGGACAGGAACGACCTTGCCCGAGATCAAGCCTACTCACGGCTCTCTCCTGAGACCCGATGAGATCCTCCTCGGTCCTGAGGTCCAGCTCACCCAATCTGCTTTACAGACAGGGTGATGGAGCATCAGTTCCCGGAAGGGTTTAAACCCATTAACATAGAATCATACGATGGTACCACAGACCCAGCAGTCTGGATCGAGGATTTCCTCCTACACATACATATGGCCAACGGAGATGACCTCCACGCCATCAAATATCTGCCGCTCAAGTTAAAGGGGCCGACGAGACACTGGCTTAATAGCCTCCCTCCTCACTCTATTGGCAGCTGGGAGGCCCTCGGAGACGCTTTTCTGGAACAGGTTCCTTACCAAGAAGAACCAGATTATAGACTGTTCCGATGCCGAGGCCATCGCCGCTTTCAAAAATAATATTCGGGACGAATGGCTCGCCCGACAACTCTGCCAGGATAAACCGAGGACTATGGCCGCCCTGACATCTCTAATGACCCGCTTTTGCGCGGGAGAGGATAGCTGGCTCGCCCAAAGTACTCATAACGGCGAAGCAGGCACCTCGGAAACCCGCGACGCCAATGGAAAACCGAAGCGCAATAAAAATAAGCGCAGGTATAAAAACGGCGGAAGCGACACTGAAGACGCCGCGGTCAACGCTGGATTCGCCGGACCTAAATCCGGGCAGAAAAGAAAACCCTATAAAGGGAACAATGACGGACCTAGCCGGCTTGACAGGCTCCTAGACCGCCCATGTGGGATTCACAGTACTCAGGAAAAACCAGCAACACACACTAATAGGAATTGCTGGGTCTTCAAACAAGCCGGCAAGATAGCGGCAGAGGGTCAGAATAAAACCCAACACTGCAGCAACGACGAGGATGAACCTCGGCAGCCCAATAATGGAGGGCAAAAGAAATTTCCCAATGAGGTAACAGATGTCAACATGATCTATGTCACCCACGTCCCTAAACGGGAAAGAAAGCGTGTGCTTCGGGACATATATGCGTTGGAGCCGGTCGCCCCGAAGTATAACCCATGGTCGGCCTACCCGATCACCTTCGACAAGCACGATCATCCGACCAGCATCAGGCATGGCGGATCTGCGGCGCTCGTTCTGGACCCTATTGTTGACGGTTATCATCTCACACGCGTCCTGATGGACGGGGGAAGCAGTCTTAACCTCATATACGAGGACACGGTTCAGAAGATGGGCATTGACTCATCTCGGATAAAGCCGAGCTCTACCACCTTTAAAGGTGTCATTCTGGGCATCGAAGCCCGTTGTACCGGGACAGTCACCCTCGAGGTAGTCTTCGGTTCGCCCGAGAATTTCAGAAGCGAGGAGTTAATCTTCGACATTGTACCCTTCCGGAGTGGATACCATGCGCTCTTAGGACGCATGGCCTTTGCACGCTTCAACGCAGTCCCCCATTACGCCTACCTCAAGCTCAAAATGCCGGGACCCAACGGTGTCATCACGGTCAATGGTAACACCGAGCGTTCACTCCAGACAGAGGAACAGACCGCGGCTTTCGCAGCCGAGGTCCAAGCGTCCGAGGAGGCAGCCCGCAGTGATAAACGCGCCGCTCGCTCTTTGAAGCAAGCCCGGGCCGCACAAGTCGACCTCGGCCAGCTACCCCTGCACCCGAAATAGGGATGCGGGCTCCTCGCGTGCCCCAGCTGCGGGCACTACGTCCCCAGGGTGCACAACTTCGCACTCAAAATTCCCTGGGACGCCGAGGAGCCAATACAACTACCCACGCGTCACGCGCGGATTAACCACGCGAAGACAAGGCTTAGAGCCCCTGCACATGCAGGTATCTGTAAAAGAAGTGGCCGAGCGTCACTGCATCCCTGTGGCCTTAAAACACAGAACGACTCCAGCAAACACCTCCCTTTGAGGAACTCGGTCAATCAAACACTTAGAGTGTATAAAGGGCCGGTCAGGCATCCGCCTTCGCAAATCAGTCATCATCAATCAAGAGTGCTCTGTTCAATAGTTCGGAAACGCAGACATGCGGCAGGCTTCAGTCCGGATCCTTTAAAATCCGTCAGTAATTATCCGACCTGTTTTTTCCTCTTTCTTCCTTATTACTCACGTTGTATTCTTTCGATAACTCTCGTCACAACGGGGCATGTACATGATTGACACTATGAAATAAATAAACCGTGCCCTTTCAAGGTCTTTATTTTATTTCTTTATCAGCATAGCTCCGGGACGATGAAGTATTTAAAAAAGATGCAATTGTGTAGGAAAGTCCGATGTATTCGGCGTCCCGGATTTTTGGCCTTATATGCATCAGTTTCGAACCTGGATTTCGGTCAATAGTTGGGTTGCCCGGCTGCTATGTGTACCCCTTACGTTCCCGATGTATTCGGATAAGGGTGTAACGGGAGAACCACTGCGATTGCGCTGCCAGGTCAATTGGCATGGCGCCTCAGTGGAGAAAGCCGAAAACTGACTATCTGGGTAAGCGCAAACTGGTCTGCATCCGGAGACCGCGTCAGGTGATGTGACGATAGAGATCACCCGTGTCAAATGAAGGGCTTTTATTTCTAGCCGAAGTGTGCCATGGCCTAGACCTCGGCCGCATTGGCCGCACACTCCCTATGCCGGGGGCTGGTCCTCAGCCCCCACAGTCAAACTTCTACGACTAAATGAAAGATGTCAAGCCACTATAGTCCGATTGCTTAGTTCCTTTAAGTCATTGACCGCCTCCGGGTACCGAGACGTCGGCCAAGGGTCAAGTATGCCTTAAGGAACACCCTCTGTATAACCTACACTGGGGCTGAAGCCGACGACTGGCCACTCTCAATTTAAAACGTCATATTGGAGGAATAATCAAATACTACAATAAAAACACGTGGAATTTCAAGCCATCTTCATTTAAACACGAGATAAAGTTTTTACATTATAGCACTCCGGCATTCCGGAGCCTCACTTAAAAATACAGAGTGTCCTTGGGGCACATGGCCTCGGTGATCCGAGCTCCGGCCTCCACTTCGGTGAAAAACTGCTCGGCGGTCCGTGGCTTGTCGGCAGGAGGGCCAGTGGCACACGTCTCCGCATCAACCTTGCGGAAGTGAGTCTTCACACAAGCATATGCCCTCCGCGCCCCTTCGAAGCACGCGGATCTCTTCCAGCGCTCAACGTAGGGCACGACATTCTAGAGATGAGCCGTCAGGCCAAATAAACTCCTCGGCATGGCTTTGGCGGGCCATAACGCGACGCAGAGGTCCTGGAGCGCCGGCCTTGTCATGCGAAACAGCTCGACCAGCTGCTTCACTCGATGATTCAGCAGCTGCGCAGCCGGCGACCCAGGGAATTGACCCCAGAAAGCTTTCTCCGCCTCATGGCCCGCCAGCTGGCCGAAATATGCCACCGCATCCTCCGCACTCCGCGGGAGATCCTCGAAGACCTCTGCGGAACACCATAATTGGGTGAGCTTGACACCCCCTTTGCTGCCAAATGCACACTGCAGCAAGAATTTCTTACCCGAGGTGATCTGCTCCACTTGCTGGAGCACCTCGCGGTCTGCTCGAGCCGAGGTCTTGAGCTCGGAGTAGGCATGCTGCAGCTTCTCGAGCTCCTCCTTCGTCCGCTGCCCCTCCTCCTGAAGTTTGTCGCGTGCCTCGAACACGCCCTTCAGGGTCTCCTTGACCTCTAGCACCCTTGCCTGGTGCTTCTCTCCGCCCGCCTTCTCGGCAGCCCGCGCCTTCTCGGCTACAGTGGCAGCAGTCTCCTGCTGCCGCACCTCTTTCCGAGCTCTGTCTAGCTCGGCCTTGAGCATCTCCAGCTCCGCTGTCAACACAGTTCGGCCTTAGTTGTCCTCTTTCACACACATTACTCATATTCAGTAAAAATGTACGGCAAGCTTAAACTTGCTTACCTTGAGATTGCTTAAGTTTCCGGTTCATCTCCGCCATCTCTTCGGAGGCGGAGTCCGGAATCGGGGTTGCACCCTGGAACAGAATGGATTCTCATTATTAAGGGAACAATTACGATCATCCATCAGCTCCTACTACTTCATACGACCCCGATGCCGGTTTCTTGAAACCGCCTTCGGGCTCGGGGGCTACTCACTCACTAAGCCGTTTAGAAGGCTACACTCTTATGTCCTCGGACAGAACTCACAAAAACAAAAAGCTTAAATAAACAACATGAATACGCATAAGGCGTACCTCAAAACCTGCTACGAGGTTCTTAAAAAGCTCGTGCAAACCGGCCCCTGCGGACCTGTAGCTTTGCAGCGCCGTGCCTATCAAGGCACGGTGCTCCTCCTTAATGGAAGAGCCCTTCAGGGCGTCCTCCATCTCCTCGGTCCATCCCGCTCTGGCCCGTCCTTGTACAGGGGGCTCAGGTGGAGGGAGGACCTCGGGTGCCTCCACCCGAGCAGCCTCCGCCTGGGGTGGTAGTGCCGAGGTAGATGCCGGCTGGACCAGTGATTGGCCCAGCCCTCCCTCGATGACCTCGGGGTGTCCCGTCCCCAGGTCTTGTTGGGCCGAGGAATTGACCTCGGCCATGATTGCCACCTCGTCGGTCCCCGTCAAGTTGACGTCGGGGACCATGGTGGATGTCGCCTCCCCTAGCCCGTAATGCTTCGGGGGAGAAGCGGCGGGCTCTGGAGTCCCGCTAGTGGATGGCAGTCCGCTCGAAGAGCCACTGGGGATTACCCTCGGCGGACTGTGTATGAAAGATTACTACTGTAAGATCTCCCTTACTAGAAAAAAAGTGACTCAAGGAAAGACGATAGAGACAAGGGCTTACCCTCGAGGTGCCGGTTTCTTCCTCCCCATTGCGAGGGGGTCTTCCTCTGAGTCACCGGAGAGCTCGGCCCTCTCTGATGACTTGTTGGCGGCCTCGGATGAGGCTCGCCTCGGCCTCTTTGAGCCCTTCGGGGGCATGACCACGTCGGCGTCTTCTATCGCCAACCTCTTCCCCTTCGGGGGGGGGGGGGGAATCTCGTCCTCGCCGTCCTCAGCGCCGTCGTCTCGAGCGGCGGAGGTGTGGGTCTCTTCTGACCGGGTGACCGAGGTCCCCCTAGTCCGAGCACTGGACCTCCCTGTCTGGAGCTTCCTCCATTTGGAGGTCACCACATGTGGCTCCTCGGTCAGAAGCGCCGAGAGCAGGGGAGTTGGGGGCTGCTCCGGCAGTGGGGCTGGGCATCGTACCCCTTTTACCTAGGCCGACCACTTCTGCAAAATGCCGAAACACAACGATTCGAGTAAAACTTTCATCCTCGACAGAATTAATGAAGCACAGAGATTGAAGGGCAAAATTACTTACCGGGGGGCCTCATAGCCGTGCTCGAGGCCGCGGTCCTCTCCCTCCTGGGGGATCTTATCCTTGGCCAGCTTCATGAGCTTTGTCCACATGGTGACCAAGGTGGAGCAGAAGAAGGTATTGATGGTGTCCATGTCTTCAGGCTTTTGTGCCCACATCGGTTTAGCCCGAAACTGGAGGGGAAGTATACGGCGGTTGAGCATGACATTGATGACGTCGGCCAGCTTAGCCTTCCCCGTCGTGGACCACCATAGGATCCTATCGATCAGGGTCTCCACCTCTTCCGGCTTCCCCCAAGCAACGCCCTTCTCCTTCCAGGACTTAAGTTTCTTGCGTGGCCCGGCCGAGAAGGCCGGGACTTCGGTTTGACCAGGGGCAAGAGGTTCAGTGATATAAAACCACTCCCTCTGCCATTCCTTCACCGTTTCGATGAAGGTTCCTTTGAACCAGATGGCCCCCTGGTTCTTGCTGACCATGGCTCCCCCACACTCCGCGAGATCCTGTCCGCTGGATTTCGGTTTGATCCCGAAGAGCTTCAGCCACAGGCCGAAGTGTGGCTCGCAGCGGAGGAAAGCCTCACAAACTGTGATGAAAGTGGCGAGGTGGAGAATAGAGTTGGGGGCCATGTGGTGGAAGTCTAACCCGTAGTAGAACATTACCCCACGCACGAAGGGGTGCAGCGGGAACCCCAGGCCTCGGATGAGGTGGGGGACGAAGACTACCCGCTCCCCGGCGTTGGGAGCGGGCACTAGTTGATCGGCCAATGGAGCACGGGCAGCGATGGTGGGGGCTAGGTACCCCGCGTCGCGCAGCTCGGCGATAGTCGCCGCTGTCAGCGTGGAGCCGCCCCAGTGCCCCTTGAGGGTGTCGGCCATGGCTGGTTGAGAAGACTGAGCTCGCGAAAAAGATGGGCGTGCTGGTTGGATCTGGGCGTTGGAGCTAGACGGCGTTGCCGTAGGGAAGGAATGGGAGCGTGCGTCGTTGCGCTGTTCTCCCTTTGGTTTTTATAGACCTATAAAAGGCCAAGAGTCCCCTGCTGCGCCGATAAATTCGCGGCCGCTATCAAAAATGCCATTGAAGCATATGGGGGGAAAACAAAATCTTGATGATATCCCTGAGAAAGTGTGCACGATCTCTATTTCGAAGGGGCATGCCAGTAAACAAGTTGCCTCGAACCGCGATTTGAGGATGAGGCAGTAACTGCTCGACCCATCAAGGAGCGAGCCTCTCCGTTAAAGTTGTCAGGCAGGATTGGATTGTTCATACCTGTACGACCAGCCTTCGGGGCTAAGATACTTACACCCCTCGGGCAGGGTACCAGCTCGGCTGGACCACGGATATTGATGTCCTGTCAAAAAGAATCCGAAATGTAAAGTGGAACTCGTCTGTCAAGCCAAAGACTCCGGATCCGAAGTGACATCTGTTGACCATCGTCCTCGGCATAGAAGACTAGTTCGGGGGCTACTGACGGTGTCCTGGATTAGGGGGTGCTGACCGGGCCGACCCGTCTTCTCTGTTGGGCCGATGTACCCCCGTATGTGACCAAGATGGACTCTGGAGGCTGTACGTGGGAGGCGTGATCAACGCTGTCTCTGCCGAAGACTTGCAGTACACTTCAAGATTTGTCCAGCCGCCTTATTCCCAGATACCGCCATTGTAACCCTAGATACCCTCCCTGGCGTGTATATAAGCCATAGGGTTTAGCCCGTAGGGGGAAACATCAACGCAACATTGCTTACCTAGTCATAGAAGTTAGATTCATATTACGATCTCGAGGTAGATCAACTCTGTACTCGACAGATCTTCATCAATATAACAGAAGCAGGACGTAGGGTTTTACCTCCATTAAGAGGGCCCGAACCTGGGTAAAACATCGTCTCTATTGTCTCTGTTACCATCGATCCTAGATCCGCAGCTCGGGACCCCCTACCCCGAGGTCTGCCGGTTTTTACACCGACAACTACCCTTATGAACTGAATACCTTAATTAAGCCAATCAACGAAAAGAATGCATTAATTAATTAGCCATGCGGCGACCTCCACCCAGCAGACAGAGAAGCGCGATGCCGCGGCACGCCGAGATAGCAAGGTTGAGGAGCAATGCTTAGTAGGGCATCCGCCTGAAGTTCGAGCTCCACTATCCCGCCTTCGACCGCGAGGGATGTGCTCCAATCACGTCGCCGCCGACCTCGAGGATTGATATCTCGTCCTATCTCCCGCTGCCGACCGAGGATTGACCTCCTATCATGCCGCCACCACCGACCGACCGAGGATTGACCTCCTATCCGGTAGCCGCTGCCTCGGATGCCGCCCCCATCTCTATCTGCAGAGCGGCTGTTTTTATTTTTTGACGGGTATCCGTAGAGCGGCTGTTCACATTATTAAGTCCATTATTGCATCCCCATATGTACCGGGTAGTACATCACATATGGTTATTTCACGGGAACCGTGTGTCACGCACGTTGTCTTCTCACACGGTTTCGTGTGGAAATCGTGTGCGAAGTTGTAATATCGAACACAAACGATATGTACAAACCGTGTGCCGTATATAACAGAGTGTGATAAGTAGTTCCCGACCGTTATCAGATCCCCACAGTTTCCCCATTTCCCCAAAATCCCTAGATAGTCCCAAATTCCCTCTCGTGGTGCTGACATTGGGGGAATGCGGATGAGTGGTGCTGATGGTTTTGGTGTGGCTGCTCCGGCTCGTATCATCGCTGTCGGCAGCGCGATGGGCGGCGCCGCCACGCGTCAAGCGCTTGCCTAAGGTCATCAGAAGGCCGGTGTACTACGGATCCGAATCGTCTTGTTAGGTTCCAATCAATCCCAATCTTTTTTAGCATGTCCAAATTAAAGTAGCTCCCTGCTCAATCCGTCCTGAATGACCCCCGCTCCCCCACCTAGGAAAGCGATCAACCGCCGGATCCATAGTATGACTCCAGACTCCCACAACATGAGTTCGACTCCGAGTTTTGTGCCACCAAGAAGTACCAAAAGCTGAGTTGTGCGCACGGACACACTCCCGCTCGACGTGTATGCACAGAGGGATTTGACATTAGCAGACGGTTTCTCAGTTGCCCCTTAGAGGTTAGTGCTAAGTTCATCATTTAAGTTGAGTTAATGCCCCCACCCATCCTGAATATTTAACATTGGCAGGGATATGAGGCTTGTGCCTTTGTTAACTGGTTGGATGATGAATGGCATGGCAGGGCTCGAAGTGTTATCACCAAGCTTGGAGAAGATAACGTAAAGCTGAAGAAGAAACTGACTGATCTGGAGTGTACAATCACTACGATGAAGCAAGAAAGACTCAATCACAGGCAACAGATGAAAGCAAGAGACAAGAAGGAACTAGCATGTGTAGTTGTAGTTGTCGCATTAGCCATCTTCTATGCGCTGTTTGTAATGATGATTAGGGGTTTTGTTTGATTATTACTGGCTATATCAATAAGCAGAGCTCATCTTTTGGTTGACAACTGTCCTATGAAAACTGCTTGTTTCACATTTGGACGCTCCAACCTGTGTGTGTAATTATCACATTGAGAACTGCGCAACCGTGGGAATTTGGAGCGACTGGGTACTAATAATTGCGACTGATTATATCAGGATTCTAACCGCCTACCAAGGCGCCAATAAAAACCGTCAATCCCTCGCTTCAATTGCCATTCCTCTTTTCTTCATACCCCGCTTCAGTCTTCACCGTCTTCATCGTCCCGGCCGGCCATGCTACACACTTACACACACTCTGCAATCTCGCTTTGTGTACGTACCGCAGCCATGTCGAGCGACAGTGAGGACGACAGTTCCGCCAGCAGTTTTCCGCCCGATGATAGGTCAGCCTCGGAATCATCCCGCTCGTCTTCCATGAGTCCGGCGTCGAGCCCTGACCTCGATTTTTTCCGGATCATGGAAGGGACGCCGCCGCCCGAATCGTCAGACGACGACCAGACAGACGAGGACTCATCGGAGGACGATGAAGACGACGATGATGATGATGAGGAGGAGGAATGTTCGAACGAGGAGGACAACGACGAGGACATCAACGATGATGACGACAACGTCGGCGATGAAAAGCCAACGGTCAGCGGCAAGACGCGTCCTCACCAAGACGATGTCGTGGGGCCATCCAACAACAACAAGAAGAAGGACTAAATTAAGCAGACTGTATATCTCTGTTGCCGTTTGCTCATATTAATCTGTGTCCCCTATCAATCTCATCGCAGACGGTTAGCAATACGTATTCGACAGAGATCTTTTACATTATCGCCCACAGTTGGTTTCTTGAATTGTGTGCCCTGTCGAGCACACAATTCACAAAAAAATAATAATATGCGCTGTCTATAATTATCGCACACAATTCTGATTACCGACCTGTTTGCCGGATATCACACACATCTTGTTATGCCGAATCGTTTCTATTCTTCTGGATCATCGCAAACAGTTCATCCGAGTGAACTGTATGCCGTGTATCGCACACACCTCGAACTGGCTGCCCGTTTCTGTTGTGTTGGGTAATCACAAACAGTGCATCCGAGTGAACTGTATGCCGTGTATGGCACACACCTCGAACTGGCTGCTCGTTTCTGTTGTTCTGGCTCAGCGCAAACAGTTCGCATGGATCAACTGTATGCCATGTATCGCACACGCGTCTCTAATCTGAATCATTTTTGATGTCTCCGGCATCGCACACAGTTCGTCTTATTGGCGATGGTTTTATTACGACAAGGTTTGCGATGCATGCATCGCACACAGTTTGGTCGCGGGGTCTCTGATTCATGTGTCGCGTTAGCGGTCGCCTGCAGTAGTGCGCGGCCGGCCAGGCCGGCGATGAAGTTGGACCGCCCGATGCTACTTGTAGTCTGCGTTGGTATTTCCCCGAAGAGGAGAGGATGATGCAGTACAGTAGAGATATGTATTTCCCTCTGTTAAGAACCAAGGTTATCAATCCAATAGGACAAGCAAGCAAAATTTCATTAAGCGCACCTGCAAACACAAGAGCAAACACTTGCACCCAACGCAAATAAGAGGGTTGTCAATCCTCTTAGCGGTTATTTGCAAGGATTAAATCTTATAGAGATAAATAGATAAACTAAAATACTAATTAAAAAAAAGTAAATAAATTGCAGCAAGGTATTTTTAGGTTTTTTATATATGATAAAGTAGACCCGGGGGCCATAGTTTTCACTAGAGGCTTCTCTCTCGAACACATAGCATACGGTGGGTAAACAAATTACTGTTGGGCAATTGATAGAAAAGCAAATATTTATGACGGATTCATGGCAATGATCATGTATATAGGCATCACGTCCGAGATAAGTAGACCGACTTCTGCCTACATCTACTAGTATTACTCCACCCATCGACCGCTATCCAGCATGCATCTTGGGTATTAAGTATGAAACAGAGTAATGCCTTAAGCAAGATGACATGATGTAGACAAAGTAAACTCAAGCAATATGATTAAACCCCATCTTTTTATCCTTAATGGCAACAATACAAATACGTGTCATGTCCCCTTCTGTCACTGGGATTGAGCACCGCAAGATTGAACCCATCACAAAGCACCTCTCCCATTGCAAGATAAATCAATCTAGTAGGCCAAACCAAATCGATAGATCGGAGAGAAATACAAAGCTCAAATAATCATGCATAAAAGAGTTCAGACAAGACTGAAATATTTCTCATGAATAATCTGATCATAAACTCACAATTCATCGAATCCCAACAAACACACCGCAAAAGAAGATTACATTGGACAGAACTCCAAGAACATCGAGGAGAACATGGTATTGAAGATCAAAGAGAGAGAAGAAGCCAGCTAGCTACTAGCTATGGACCCGTAGGTCTGTGGTAAACTACTCACACATCATTGGAAGGGCAGCAAGGTTGATGAAGAAGCCCTCCGTGATCGATTCCCCCTCCGGCAGAGTACCGAAAAAGGCCTCCATATGGGATCACGGAAGAACATAGGCTTACGGTGGCGGAAAGGTTTTCTCTTCTGTCTCTCTGGTATATTGGGAATATTTTAGAGTTTATAGCTCTAGAATTAGGTCAGGAGGGGCAACGAGGGGCCCACAAGCCTGGGGGCGCGCTGGACTCTTCTGGTCTTCTCCCGAAGCTTCGTGGGTCTCTTCTGGTCCAGAAAAAATTAATCCAATTTTTTTTTCTCGTTTGGACACTTTTTGATAAGGATTTTCTAAAAAGGCAAAAACAAGCAGAAAACAGCAACGGGCACTGGGCACTGGGTTAATAGGTTAGTCCCAAAAAATGATATATAATGTCATATAATTGCATATAAAACATCCAAGATTGATACTATAATAGCATGGAACAATAAAAAATTATAGATACGCTGGAGACATATCAAGCATCCCCAAGCTTAAGTCCTGCTCGTCCTCGAGTAGGTAAATGATAAAAACAGAATTTTTGATGTGGAATGCTACCTATCATGTTTCATCATGTAATCTCTCTCTTACGGTATGAATAATAAGATCCAAATGATTCAAAGCAATAGTCTATAATTTGATATAAAGACATCAATACTCAGACATACTAATAAACAATCATGTCTTTCAAAATAAAAATGCTAAAGAACGTTATCCCTACAAAATCATATAATCCTGTCATGCTCCATCTTCTTAACAAAAATATTTATCATGAACAACCCCGGTTTTAGCCAAGCAATTGGTTCATACTTTTTAACGCGCTTCAGCTTTTTCAACCCGCACGCAATACATGAGCGCAAGCCATGGATATAGCACTATGGGTGGAATAGAGTGTGGTGGTAGAGATCAATAAGGAGAAGTCAAAAATAAGAAGATAGTCTCACATCAACGAGGCTAATCAACGGGCTATGGAGATGCCCATCAATTGATGTCAATGCGAGGAGTAGGGATTGCCATGCAACGGATGCACTAAGAGCTATAAGTGTATGAAAGCTCAACATGAAAACTAAGTGCGTGTGCATCCAACTTGCTTGCTCATGAAGACCTCGGGCATTTGAGGAAGCCCATCATCGGAATATGCAAGCCAAGTTCTATAATGAAAAATTCCCACTAGTATATGAAACTGACAAAATAGGAGACTCTCTATATGAAAAACATAGTGCTACTCTGAAGCACAAGTGTGGAAAAAGGATAGTAACATTGCCCCTTCTCTCTTTTTCTCTCATTTTTTTCATGGCTCTTTTTGGCCTCTTTTTTTTTCCGTTCGGAGTCTCATCCCGACTTGTGGGGGAATCATGGTCTCCATCATCCTTTCCTCACTGGGACAATGCTCTAATAATGATGATCATCACACTTTTATTTACTTACAACTTAATATTACAACTCGATACTAGAGCAAAAATATGACTCTATATGAATGCCTCTGGCAGTGTACCAGGATGTGCAATGATGCTAGCGTAACATGTATAAAAATGATGAACGGTGGCTGAGACACAAATACTATGTCAGCTATATGATCATGCAAAGCAATATGACAATGACGATGTGTGTCATAAAAATGGAACGGTGGAAGTTGCATGGCAATATATCTCGGAATGGCTATGGAAATGCCATGATAGGTACGTATGGTGGCTGTTTTGAGGATGATATAAAGAGGCTTATGTGTGATAGAGCGTATCATATCACGGGGTTTGGATGCACCGGCAAAGTTTGCACCAACTCTCGCTGTGAGAAAGGGCAATGCACGGTACCGAAGAGGCTAGCAAATTGCGGAAGGGTGAGAGTGCGTATAATCCATGGATTCACATTAGTCATAAAGAACTCACATACTTATTGCAAAAGTTTATTAGCCCTCGAAGCAAAGTACTACTACGCATGCCCCTAGGGGGGAGGTTGGTAGGAGTTAACCATCGCGCACCCCCGACCGCCACACAAAGGAAGACAATCAATAATAAATCATGCTCCAACTTGTTAGCATAACGACAGATCATACGTGCATGCTTCGGGAATCACAAACCTTAACACCAATATTCTTACAAAACCACAATTATCTACTAATACCTCCCACATATTACCATCTTAATATCGCAAAACTATTGCAAGGAATCAAACTTATCATATTCAGTGATGTACATGAAAGTTTTTATTATATCCCTCTTTAATACCTATCATATCAGGACCAAATTCATAACCCGTGCACATTACCATTGCTATTCATTAGACTCTCAAAAAGATATAAGTGAAGCATGAGAGTGCAACTATTTCTTTAAAATATAACCACCGCCATGCTCTAAAAGATATAAGTGAAGCACTAGAGCAACTGCCTAGTTCAAAAGATATAAGTGAAGCACATAGAGTATTGGGCCATTTGCATTTCTATCCCTAACTTGAACCACCTACTCATATTTGCCCCTAATTTCAAAGCCTGCTCAAATTTGCCCCTCTGCCGTTATGTGCACATATAGAAATGCCCTTCTGTGCCGTTACCGTCCGGTCAAAGGGCTTTGACTGTCCTGAAAAAAATAGCAAAAAAAATCTAAAAAATCTAAAATTTTGTGGGATCGAAGATATTCATGTGCGCAAGGTGCATGCAAATTTTCGTGCTGTTTGGACATTCCAGGAGCTCGTGGCGAGGAAAAACAGTAAATCTGTACGCTTGTGAATAGTAAATTTGAAATAAAATAGTAAGAAAATTCAAAAAAATATGAAATTTTTTGGCATCAAAGAGGCTTGGGTGCACAAGGTGCTTGCAAGTTTTTGTGATCAAATGACATGCGAGGAGCTCTAGCAAAAAAAAAGTCATTTTTTCCAAAGTTTTTTCCCGAGCGAAAATTTGTTTTTTTCTCCACGAGCTCCTACAATGTCCAAACACAACAAAAATTTGAACGCTCCTTGCAGACCCGAGACTCTTTGATGCCAAAAAATTTCATATTTTTTTGTATTTACTGTTCACAGGCATACATATTTACTGTTTTTCCTTCGCCACGAGCTCCTGGAATGTCCAAACAGCACGAAAATTTGCACGCACCTTGCGAACCTGAGTATCTTTGATCCCACAAAATTTCAGATTTTTTAGATTTTTTTTGCTATTTTTTTCAGGACGGTCAAATCCCTTTGACCGGCTTTGACTGGACGGTAACGGCACAGAAGGGCATTTCTATATGTGCACATAACGGCAAAGGGGCAAATTTGAGCAGGCTTTGAAATTAGGGGCAAATATGAGTAGTGGGTTCGAGTTAGGGGCACAAATGTATAAAACCCTAGAGTATTCTAACAAATCACGAATAATGTGTGTCCCTCTCAAAAAGGTGTGTACAGAAATGATGATTGTGACAAACTAAAAAGCAAACAAAAGAAAAAAAACTATAGCATAAGACGCTCCAAGTAAAACACATATCATGTGATGAATAAAAATATAGCTCCAAGTGAGTTACCGATAGATTGTAGACGAAAGAGGGGATGCCTTCCGGGGCATCACCAAGCTTAGACGCTTGAGTCTTCCTTGAATATTACCTTGGGGTGCCTTGGGCATCCCCAATCTTAGGCTCTTGCCGCTCCTTATTCCTTTATCCATCGTAGTCTCACCCAAAACTTGAAAACTTCAGCACACAAAACTCAACAGAAACCTCGTGAGATCCGTTAGTATAACAAACAAATCTTAAACTTTAGGTACTGTTGTAAATTGATTCATATTTAATATTGGCATAATGCTACTGTACTCCAACTTCTCCATGACTCATACTCCCCGATACGATCCATAGATTCATCAAAATAAGCAAACTATGCAACAAAAACAGAATCTGTCTAAAACGGAACAGTCTGTAAAGATCTGAATTAACGTCATACTTCTGTAACTCCAAAAATTCTAAAAAAGTAGGAAAACTTTGGAAATTCATATATAAATATTGTGTAAAAAATTCAGAAGGTTCTGATGCTCCAGCGAAAAAACCAAATTCCAGCACTGGACGCAAAAGTTTCTGTTTTCAAACAGCATCAATTATACTATCATCAACATCATCCCAAAGGCATTACTTGGAACAAACACTAATTAAAACATAAAAAAACAATCATAACAGAGGATATAATTGTGTAAACACTCAAGAACAGAAATAAAAAGTTTATTGGGTTGTCTCCCAACAAGCTCTTTCTTTATAGCCACTAAGATAGGCTTGAGATTTCAATGATGCTCACATGAAAAACAAGAATTGAAGCACAAAGAGAGCATCATGTAGCATGTGAAAAACACATTTAAGTCCAACATACTTCCGATGCATAGGCATTTTATAAGCAAACAAATTATCAAGACAAGAAATATCTAGCATATGCAAGGAACAAGAATAAAACATTGACAATCTCAACACAACGAGAGGTAATTTAGTAACATGAAAGTTTCTACAACCATATTTTCCTATCTCATAATAATTACATGTAGGATCATATTCAAATTCAACAATATAGCCATCACATAATATATTCTCTACATGATCCACATGCATGCAAAGTTGACACTCTTCCAAAATAGTGGGATTATCATCAACTAAAGTCATGACCCACTTTCATCAAAAAATTCATAAGATTGAACACTCTCCGAATATGTGGGATTATTTTTACTTAAAGTTGACACTCTCCAAAACCCACTTTCAATATTATTGCAAACATTATTATCAATGACATATTCATCATGAGGCTTAAATAAATTTTCAAGATCATAAGAAGCATTACCACCCCAATCATGATCATTGCAATAAGTAGTGGACATAACAAAATTATCATCCCCAAGCTTGTAGTTTTGCATATTATTAGCACAATTCACATTAATAGAATTTATAGTAACATCATTGCAATCATGCTTTTCAATCAAGGAGCTATCATGAATCACTTTATAAATTTCTTCTTCTAACACTTCATCACAATTTTCAGATTCATGATTTTCAAGCAAAACTTCATAGAGAAAATCAAGAGCACTCAAATTAGCAATTGGTTCATTATAATTGGATCTTTTGAAAAGATTAGCAAGTGGAGGAGGATCCATAGTGATCTTAAATTTTTGTTTTACTTTCTGTTCTTGTGTGTTGACATGGCAATAAAAGCAAGCAAGCAAATAAAATATTTTTGTGTTTTTGTAAAAAATTTAGAAGTGGGGGAGATGAAAACAAGAGGCAAATGCAAATAAAAGGCAAATAAAATAAATGCAAGTGGATGATAGTTTGTGCGAAGGTACTTGGTAATTTTGATGATGTCTCCCCGGCAACGGCGCCAGAAATTCTTCCTGCTACTTGTAGTCAGCATTGGTATTTCCCCGAAGAGGAGAGGATGATGCAGTACAGTAGAGATAAGTATTTGCATCAGTTAAGAACCAAGGTTATCAATCCAGTAGGAGAACCAAGCAAAATTCCGTTAAGCGCACCTGCACACACAAGAGCAAACACTTGCACCCAATGCAAATAAGAGGGTTGTCAATCCTCTTAGCGGTTATTTGCAAGGATTAAATCTTATAGAGATAAATAGATAAACTAAAATACTAATTAAAATAAAAGTAAATAAATTGCAGCAAGGTATTTTTAGGTTTTTTTATATATGATAAAGTAGACCCGGGGGCCATAGTTTTTACTAGAGGCTTCTCTCTCGAACACATAGCATATGATGGGTAAACACATTACTGTTAAGCAATTGATAGAAAAGCAAATAATTATGACGGATTCATGGCAATGGTCATGTATATAGGCATAACGTCTGAGACAAGTAGACCGACTCCTGCCTACATCTACTACTATTACTCCATCCATCGACCGCTATCCAGCATGCATCTAGGGTATTAAGTATGAAACAGAGTAACGCCTTAAGCAAGATGACATGATGTAGACAAAGTAAACTCAAGCAATATGATTAAAACCCATCTTTTTTATCCTTAATGGCAACAATAAAAATATGTATCATGTCCCCTTCTATCACTGGGATTGAGCACCGCAAGATTGAACCCATCACAAAGCACCTCTCCCATTGCAAGATAAATCAATCTAGTAGGCCAAACCAAATCGATAGATCGGAGAGAAATACAAAACTGTAATAATCATGCATAAAAGAGTTCAGAGAAGACTGAAATATTTCTCATGAATAATCTGATCATAAACTCACAATTCATCGGATCCCAACAAACACACTGCAAAAGAAGATTACATCGGATAGAACTCCAAGAACATCGAGGAGAACATGGCATTGAAGATCAAAGAGAGAGAAGAAGCCATCTAGCTACTAGCTATGGACCCGTAGGTCTGTGGTAAACTACTCACACATCATCGGAAGGGCAGCAAGGTTGATGAAGAAGCCCTCCGTGATCGATTCCCCCTCCGGCAGAGTACCGGAAAAGGCCTCCAGATGGGATCGCGGAAGAACAGAGGCTTGAGGCGGCGGAAAGGTTTTCTCTTCTGTCTCTCTGGTATATTGGGAATATTTTAGAATTTATAGCGCTGGAATTAGTTCAGGAAGGGCAATGGGGGGGGGGGTCCACAAGTCTGGGCGGCGCGCCCTACCCCCCTGGACGCTTCCTCCAGGCTTGTCGCCTCCTCGTGGCTCTTCTGGGCTTCTCCCGAAGCTTCATGGGTCTCTTCTGGTCCAGAAAAAATTAATCCAAAGTTTTTTTCTCATTCGGATACTTTTTGATAATGATTTTCTGAAAAGGCAAAAACAAGCAGAAAACAGCAACTGGCACTGGAACTGGGTTAATAGGTTAGTCCCAAAAAATGATATATAATGGCATATAATTGCATATAAAACATCCAAGATTGATACTATAATAGCATGGAACAATAAAAAATTATAGATACGTTGGAGACGTATCACCCGACTGGCGTGTCGATTCGTGCTCCACCGCGGGCCAGCCGCGCGCCACATGCGGCCCGGAGAGGGGGCTGGGGCCCCGCCACGCCACGCGTGACGGGACGTCACCGTAGGCCTAGCCCGCCAGGCTGTGGCCTTGGCCCACGCGCATGATTAGCTACGGCCCGACCCGACGGCAGCGCTTCCGCTGTGCCTTTAATGATTCCGTTTATTGCGGGGTAGTGGGGATCATGGGCGCAAACGATCCCACTATCCCCATGTCTCCCTTGGTCTTTAAATGGAGGGGGAGGGGGAGCAGCTGAGGCAATCCGCATTTTGCTGAAGCTCACCCCACCCCTGCTTCATCTTCTCCGCGCGCCCGACCGGCTCTCATCACGGCGCCGCCCGGGCCTTCGTTGGGGAACCTCAGCGGCTTCCTTCGTGCCGCCGCCGCCGCAATGACACCCCCGCTGTGCCCGGAGATGGCTGGGCTGAAGGGCTCGTGGGACGGTGTCGTGGTTTTATCACGGCAGATGTCCTCGTGAAAGGACTTAGTCGTGAGGCCATTGCAGTTGCGTGGAAGCTTGAACGGGGTTGAACGGAAAAGAGAGACACGGGTTTACCCACGTTCGGCCCCTCACGGTGGAGGTAAAAGCCTACTCCTGCTTGATTGATATTGCTCTGGATCTCGATTACAAGGGTACGGATTCGCTAACCTAGCTCTCAAGAGATTGCAACTTAGTCTCTTTGTCCCAAGGGTTCCCCTTTATATAACAGGTTGAGTCCTTGGTTTTACAGTAGATTCCGGGTCGTACTGTTAACCCGTATCATAATCTAACTCTTATCTATCTTGCCATCCAAGTTAGAAAGTTTCCTTCACCAGGGCCTTTTGCATGAGTCGGTCTACCCAGCTCCTGAGAGTCGGCCACCTGCCGGGTCTCACCCTGGGCCTCCAGCCCATCTCTGTTCATCTCTAAGCTAACCCGCCAATAGAATGACCCACTTAGCTCTCAGGCTTAGGGTCGGGTCATGTTCTTGCCGGGTCTCAACCTTAGGTAATATCCCCACCATTAGCCCCCAATTTGACTTGGATTTATCCATGTTAAACTCGTTCCTGAAAATAAGAAGGAAAATTATGAAGGTTATGCCCGGGCTCTGGCGTTTCTTTTAAGCCGCCTTTTGCCCGTCTCTTAAATTCTTGTCTTTATAAGTTATTCAACCGGATTAAATTTCGCCTGGTCTTGTAATCCCTCGGACTTAGTAACTTCTGACACTTCATTTCACGTCGTCACCTTGTTGGTTTCTGAAATATTCGCTTGACGTCACTATGGATTTGGAGTGGATATGCCAAATCTTGTTTAACGCGGGAATCAAGGCAACTTTGGGCCAAAAATTACTGCGCCGCCTGGGGGTTCGCTCCTGCCGTTTCGGGTTCCACCTCGCCCATAAATAGACCGGCACCCCTCGAGGCTCACTCTTTATCCCTTCTATCTTCCTGCTCTTCTTCTTCCTCTGCCTCCCGACGCCGCCGCGCCCTTCTTGACCTCGTCACCACCGAAGACAACAACTTCACCAGTGAGCACATCATCGCCGGAGCTCATCGGAGACACCGCGATTGCGCCGGCGACCTTCAACATCTTTAATCCTCTCTCCATAGATCTGTAAGTACCTTATTCTTCTCCTGGCCCTTACCCTTGCCGCAGTTCTTCACGAGTTCATCATCGTTTCTTTAACTGAATGCCACAGTAGATCTGTACTTCGCATAAGATTCTTTTTGTAGATATAACATTGTTTCCGCAACGGATTTGGTATCTTTTTAGGTCTCATTCTATTGTGGAGATGGATCCCCCTCTGTAGTAACCTCATAGCCACTGTCGTATCTAGGTCTTTTTATATCTCTTTATAGTCATTTTTTAGATCCATATTGATATTCAAATCTGTACAGTAGTTGTTTGTGATTTTCTTGACCCAGATTTTGCCTCAGCTCTTCCTGGGACTTCATTAGTAGCTTAATTGTACCAAGTCACTATTGTTCTACCGGCTCTTAGACCACAAACCACTGTATTTTTGTGAATTCCAAGACCCGGCATTTCGCCTTTGTAGCACAAGCAAATTATATCCTTAACTCTTTTAACCGGGACATTTAATCCATAGTTGCCACTGCTATAATTATTTTAACCTGGCAATATTGCTTGAACTCCCTGGCTAATACCCTTTCGACAATGTTTTTCCACTTTTAACCATGCTTGCAAATTTTCACTCCGTATTTATAACCCGGATTAAAACCGACTTGTAATCCATTTCCCTTATTTCTGTAGTTGAACTTTTGCCAGTAATCCATGGCTCCCAAAGTAAGCAAAGCTGCCAACTAGTCCAAGTCCTGCATGTCTAATCTGATGGTTGAAGATCTTTTAACCACCGGGTTACTTCCCGCGAAAGATCAGATCAATTGGCGTGCTCCTGAAGTGGAGACCCGGCCAGCTCCCGGTCCAAATGAAGTTGTGGTCTTTGGAGATCATTTGGACATGGGCTTTTGGCCGCCGGGTTACAAGTTTTTTCGTGATATTCTGCACCACTTCGGCATAAGGCCTCAAGATCTTAGACCTAACTCGGTCCTTAACCTGAGCAACTTCCAGACTTTCTGTGAAATATACCTCCAGGTTGAACCCACAGTCGGCCTGTTTCAAGAATTTTTCTACTGCAATCGCCAGACGGAATGCAAGAATGGCTCCGGCCTAGAATGTGATGGAGTCACCATACAGCGGAGGCGGAACTCATATTTCTGTTAGATGGCGCTGGCGAGTCATCCGAAGAACTGGCATAAGACTTGGTTTTATTGCAAGGATACTTCTCCCAACGATGAGCATCAACTGCCGGGTTACAAACAAGATCGTCTGCCGGCTTCCATACAATTTGATGCTTATGCTCCACCTGAAGAAAGTGAGGCGTTCCAGCCCATCTATGCCAAGATTAGCGCTCTCATAGTTCATGGGCTGTCCGGGGTTGACTTAACCCGAACGTGGATGGAATGGAGAGTCCATCCACTCAGCTTGAGGAGCCGGCTTCTGCACACCTATACTAGTGAGACAAACGACGAGTTGTGTTTTAGTACGCAAAATTTAGCCAAGATAGAATTAATCAAGGCCACCAAGAAGCTACTTGGTGAGAAAAAAGAGAAGATCACCCTTGTTGGCCTCGCCCCCTTCTATGCTGGCAACCGGCTCCAGCTGTAAGTCACCCTCTTTTACCTTTATACTAAGCAATTATTCTTTCATTAACTGACAAGTTGGCTCCTTGTTTTAGGAGGGCTTTGAATGGTGGTAAGTAGGACTGGAAACCACCACTCCTCCACAAGATCAGAACGAGGATGAAGAACATGAGGTAGAACTTGACTCTCTTGGCCGCCTTTTTATCGAACTTGCTGACGCCGACTTGTCTTAGGATTAGACCGAAACAACAGAGCCGGCACTACAGAGGTAACCTTGATTTCTTCCGACTCAGATTCAGAAACATTTGGTCAAAGAAAAATCCGGGTTGCGGTCCGCAAAGTTCCATTTTCTCATCCATCTGCTCACTTGGATCGTCATTTATCTTTGAAGAAAATGCAGCACACTGCAAATTTGAAGAGGAAGACCTAGAGCATCTCAGGCGAGCTGTCAGAGGGATTATCTCATGATAGATCTCGCCGATCTCATCTTGATGTTCCGGCAAGTCCTACGGCGAGTCACCCACAAGCCGGCTTATTTAACAACCAATGCCGCGGGATGATTCAGCTTACTTGACTTCACCTTCCTCTGATGAATCTAGCGCCACCCAACTACCGGCTTACACCATCAATAAAGGGTAAGAATGAAATATCCTGCCTTCTATTACTAATCACATTTTGTTGCCCCTATTGAAATATTTATATCCTTAATGCAGTGCCAAGGCCGTGATAAAAAAGAAAGCCGACGAGTTTTCTGCTCCTATAGCAGACACCGAAGGGAACCCATCTAATGCCGTGATGGACAATACCGAGCCTCAGGACAATCAGGCGGGTCAAGACGAGCCGCCACTCCAAGACAACCCGCAAAGCCCTATTCGTGCCAGTACTCCTCCTGCTGCAGAAGAAAAAGAAACTTCAACAGCAGAGCAGCCAACAGACAAGGCCCAAGATGACGTGGTTGTCACCAGTGAAACCCGCACGACACCTCCGGAGACTTCAAATGTCTTAGCTAAGATTTTAGCGAAAGATGAGTCAAACAAGGGGAAGGCCAGTCTTGAGTTCCAGTCTTTTGAGGATCAAGATGTGGAGGCGCTGCACCAAACTTTTCTAACCCGGCTGTCTGAGAGCCGGGAAACTGAAGCAGCTATATTCAATAGCTTAAGAAGGAAGTATGAGGTAATTTTTACTGCTTCCTCATTTACTTGCATGCATGTAGCCTCCAAATCTGAAGGAAATATAGTTTAGTAATTTGCTTAAGATTTGCTTGAACTGGATTTTGAACCACTCCAAGTTTTAACAATTCTGACCTGCCTTGAGTTGTAAGCACAATTATAGTCATATTGTAGCCCCTAAGAGCCGGGTCACTATGTAATAGTGGGCTGGGTCTTCATATATTTACAGGATGTTACCCTAGAGCAATTGGTAGCCCCCAAGGGCCGGGTCAACATTATGTGATGGGCCGGGTCTTGATATAAAAAATGACTGATGCATTAGCCCCCAACTGCCGGGTCGTTCGCCTGCGGTGACTCGGGACTTGAATACTTTGATAAAAACAAATATCCTGTAGGCCCCAAGTGCTGGGTCAGCCGCTTGCGGTGACTTGGGAATGCCAATAACTGTTTATAACTTGTATATTTGGTTGCAGGATATGCTGAAACAATCCAAGTCTCAGATTGCCAGCTTAAAAGAAGAGGTGGCAGCGGAGAAGAAATTGCGAGAGACAGTGGAAAAGCTATCCTCAGATTTTGAAGAATCTCTAGCCACCTGTACTGACAATTTGGAGAAAGCCGAGACTGAGTTTGCAAATGAAAGAGCCACCTTAGTGAAGCATGCTGAAGAGGCCGAGATAAAACTCGAGCCGGTAACTCAAGAACTGGCAACTTTGAAGGGCCATATAAAGGACATGTGTAATGCCATCTTTGGTAAGTAATAAAAATTTGCAAGTCGCCAAATTATGCCGGCTTAACATGTGAACCAGGTTGCTGATACTTGCTTATATGTATTGACCGGCAGAAAGAACCATAACTTGGTTGAACTCCCCCTTGTCAAGCTGAAGGCCGTGTATAAATTTCTGGAGCAACTATATGTAGGTGGTGCTTATTGCATTATGGCAGTCAAGAATACAAAAGCACCACCTCATTATATCATGGACATGCTTAAAGAGCTATCCACTGTGCCTGAGTGGATCAACGAGCTAAAAAGGGCGGCTTGTCGTCAGGTGGCCATGTACTCACTTGCACGCACCAAGGCCTACTTGCCTGAAATGGAGCCGGCTTCACTCGAAGAAGGGTTTCCGGAGTTCAACGCAGATAGCACTCCGTTCACAAACCAAGATTATCTATGATGTGTCAAGGAGACTCGGGTGGCGGCGACAAAGATTGCAGAGGAACTGGACTTGACCAAATTCCAAGCCGGCTACTCAGAAGCTGACAAACGCATGAGCTTGCCTGGACCAAAGCCTGTCGAGCTTATTCCTTCTCGCCGTAAGCAAAACTTTGCCCCTGATGTCAACCCTTCAACTGTGATGGAGGAAGACTCAGTTTTTGAAGGTTTACGTTCCATTCAGTGGGTAGCAGACGACCCCTCGACTCAACAAGCAGAGGCGGCGGCCCCTGAAAATCATGAAGAGCCAGCACATGTGGACCCGTCATCTTCTAGCGCAAACGTCGACCCGGATGGCCGCGCTGCTAGCTCACAGCCGTAAACTCCCTAAAAATCGTGGATGAAAACATGCCCAAATGTGGCTTTGTAATAAGTTAGTGATAAAACTTCATCTGCTGCTGTATGTGCCATCGCGCACTTATTAATTTTTCTGTGAAACTTGGTTATTTCAATGAATGACAAGAAGCCTCCTTTGTACTGGAAAGCCAAGTACAAGTCTTGCTTTGAAGAAATATTTAGACAGCCCAGCTGTTTAAGCCAATCCGGCAACTGTGATTGCAATGCCTTCCGCCATTTTGTAGTAACACACCTCTGGGATGAGTTTTTGAGACCCGGCCACCATGGCGACTTGCTGTATTATCTCAAGCCCCTCTGGTGTTTGATGACTTTAACAGAAACTGTGGTTGCAGTGCAACCCGGCAAATCATGCTGCCGTTATGGCAATATCACAAATGTGGAGATCCGGTCTTACTAAGATTAAGGCCGTTTGCTGTAATAAAGGATAATATGCACAAATAATTGTAATGTACATGCAAAATATATAACACAGGAACCATATATAATGCAAACTATAAAAATAAAAGCCGGCTTTCGAGGCACGACATAAAGACCGGCTTTCGAGGCTTGAGTCTAATTTGCTTCCATGAAGCAGGCTTTTTAGCCTCTTTTGGTTTGTCCTAGCTCTCTGAAAGCCGGCTCTCACGTGACTTAACCAGTGTTTTAACTTTGATGAGTTCAGGGTCACCATTGTGATTGACTCATCAAGGGTTCAACCGGGTCACCTTTTGTGAGTAGCATCTTGCTAACAGGCAGGTATAACCAAGTATATAATGGCATATGCCAGGTTAAGAGGGATGTTAATAGCTAAACTCGATGAGTTGGAAGCCCCCAAGTAACCAATGATCAAAGAATAAAGACTCAACACACAATTTTTGAGGCGAAACGACAAACTCTCTTATCCAGAGATGCCGGCTTTATTTCATTGATCATAATATATATATACACGATGAAGGTATGTACAGAAGGTACTCTCAAGTCTGTGACTTAAGTATAGTATGGCCGAAGATGTGCAATATTCCAGGGTCGGCTGCGCTCCTCCTCAGAGGTACGTGACTTATTTGCTTCACGTATGTCAACAAGGTAATATGACCCATTGTTAAGATTCTTGCTGATTATGAAGGGTCCTTCCCAAGGAGGCGAAAGCTTATGCATGCCTGTCTGGTCTTGTATCAGACGGAGCACCAAGTCACCTTCCTGAAAGGTAGGGCTTCGAACTCTACAGCTGTGATAGCGACGTAGGTCTTGTTGATATATTGCAGATCTAGACGCGGCAAGTTCGCGTTCTTCCTCCAGAGCATCAAGAGCATCTTGGCGAGCTTGTTCATTACCAACCTCCACATAAGCGGCAACTCTGGGAGAGTCATGAAAAATATCACTTGCAAGTACTACTTCTGCACCATAGGCCAGAAAAAAATGGTGTATAACCTGTCGACCTATTGGGAGTAGTCCGTATAATCCAAAGTACTGCATGCAACTCCTCTTCCCAGCATCCAGGCGTACACTCCAAAGGCACCATGAGCCTTGGCTTAATTCCACGCAGCAATTCCTGATTAGCTCGTTCCGCCTGTCCATTGGACTGAGGATGTGTGACAGATGTCAAGTCAAGTCGGATATGCTCCTGTTGACAGAACTGCTTCATGACTCCCTTGGAAAGATTGGTTCCATTGTCAGTAATGATGCTATGTGGATAGCCAAAGCAATAGATCGATTTTTTTCAGGAACTTAACAGCCGTAGCAGCATCACAACGGCTCATTGGCTCTGCCTCAACCCACTTGGTAAACTTGTCAACTGCAACCAACAAGTGAATATGCTTATTCTTGGACCTCTTGAAAGGTCCGACCATATCAAGCCCCCAGACTGCAAAGGGCCAAGTGATTGGTATCATCCGCAACTCTTGAGCCAGCACATGTGCCCGGTGAGCCAATTTCTGGCAACCATCACACTTGCGAACAATATCCTCTGCGTCTGCATGAGCTGTAAGCTAGTAAAAACCATGCCTAAAAGCTTTTTCCACCAATGATCTCGAGCCGACATGATGTCCACAATCGCCAGAGTGGATCTCATTAAGAATTGCACGGCCCTCTTCTGGAGAAACACAACGTTGAAAAACACCTGTGACACTTCGTCTGTGTAACTCGCCATTGACTATAGTCATGGATTTGGACCTCCTGATAATCTGCCGAGCTATGATTTCCTCTGTTGGGAGCTCGTCACACCTAAGATATGCCAGGTAAGGTATTGTCCAATCTGGTGTAGCATGAATAGCCTCCACCAATGCTACTTCTGGGTCAGGAATAGCAATGTCCTCTTCCATCGGCAATTTGACTGGTGGGTTGTGCAGAACATCCAGGAAAACATTGGGTGGAACAGGCTTGCGATGAGACCCCAAGTGAGATAGTGCATCAGCTGCCTTGTTAAGTCGGCAATCAATATGATCAACCTGGTATCCCTTGAAGTGTCTAGCGATATTAGTAACAGCGTGCCTGTAAGCCGCCATGAGGGGGTCCTTAGAATCCCAAGTGCCAGAGACTTGTTGGGCCACCAAATCTGAGTCGCCCAAACATCTTACTCGACTTAAGTTCATCTCCTTAGCCATACGAAGACCATGAAGCAAGGCCTTATATTCTGCTGCATTGTTAGTACAGGGAAACATAAGCCTCAAAACATAACTAAACTTATCACCTCGCGGGGAAGTTATCACAACTCCAGCCCCCGAGCCCTCCAATTTCCTGGAGCCATCAAAGTGTATTGACCAATATGTGGCATCCGGCTTCTCCGGAGCCTGCAACTCAGTCCAGTCATTGATGAAGTCCACCAAAGCTTGAGATTTGATGGCAGTCTGTGGCACATATTTGAGATGATGTGGGCTAAGCTTAATGGCCCACTTGCCAACCCGGCCTGTCGCCTCCCTGTTCTGGATTATGTCTCCAGGAGGCGCAGAACTGACAACAGTAATTGGGTGCTCATGAAAATAATGCTTTAATTTGCGACTCGCCATGAACACACCATAAACCAACTTCTGCCAATGCGGGTACCGTTGCTTGGAGTCTGTTAGAACCTCACTGACATAGTACACCGGTCGCTGGACTGGGTATTCCTTGCCTTCTTCCTTGCGCTCGACAACAACAGCAATGCTGACAGCCCTGTTGTTAGCAGCGATATATTGTAACATCGGATCTTTGTCCAGGGGAACAACAAGGATTGGCGGCTAAGATAACTGCTTTTTGAGGGACTCAAAAGCTTTGTCAGCAGCATCATTCCAGACAAAGTTATCTGTTTTCTTCAACAGTTGGTACAGAGGAATTGCCTTCTCACCAAGCCGGCTGATAAACCAGCTCAAGGCCACAACATAGCCTGTCAACTTCTGGACAGCGTTGATATTGGCCGGCTTCTTCAGAGTTGTAATAGCTTTAATCTTTTCCGGGTTAGTCTCAATGCCACATTCAGAGACAAGGAAACCAAGCAACTTCCTAGCTGGAACACCGAAGACACACTTTGTCGGGTTGAGTTTCATCTGGTAAACTCGCAGGTTATCAAACATTTCCTTCAAATCATCCAACAAAGTTTCCTTCTTCCGGGACTTGACCACAATATCATCCACGTAGGCATGAATGTTACGCCCGATCTGCTTGTGAAAACAGTTCTGGACACAACGCTGATAAGTTGCCTGTGCGCACTTCAGACCAAACGGCATGGACGTATAACAGAAGGCTCCAAAGGGCGTGATAAAAGCTATCTTTTCCTAGTCTTCCTCCTTCATCTTGATTTGATGATAACCAGAGTAAGCATCTAGAAAACACAAACACTCGCAACCAGCCGTAGCATCAATGATCTGGTCAATATGGGGCAAGGCAAAAGGATCACTTGGACAAGCTTTGTTGAGGTCAGTGTAATCAACACACATCCGCCAAGTCCCTTTTTCTTCAAAACAAGCACTGGGTTAGCCAACCACTTAGGATGAAATACTTCCACAATGAATCCGGCAGCTAGGAGCCGGGCCACATCCTCACCAATGGCTTTGCGTCTCTCTTCGTTAAAACGACGGAGGTATTGCCGTACAGGCTTAAACGTAGGATCCACATTAAGGGAGTGCTCAGCGAGTTCTCTCGGTACACCCGGCATGTCGGAAGGTTTCCATGCAAAGATGTCCTGATTCTCACGGATGAACTCAATGAGCGTGCTTTCCTATTTGGGATCCATATTCGCCCCAATGGTAAACTGCTCAGAAGAATTACCAGGGGTAAAATCAACTTGCTTGGTGTCTTTTGCTGACTTGAACTTTAGCAAAGAATCAGACTCTATGGTCGGCTTCTTCAGAGAAGTCATGTTAGTCGGGTCAACATTGGACATGTAAAATTTCAACTCTTCGGCCGCGCATGCCGTTTTAGCATAAGCCGCATCTCCCTCCTCGCACTCGAGGGCGACCTTCCTATTACCATTGACAGTTATAGTTCCCCCTGGTCCAAGCATCTTCAGCTTTAAATAAACATAACATGGACGTGCCATGAACCGCGCATAAGCCGGTCTCCCGAAGAGAGCATGATACAAACTATTAAGCTTGACCACCACAAACGACAAGAACTCCAAGCGATAGTTGAATTCAGTGCCAGAAGCAACTTCCAGAGAAATCCTGCCAATAGGGTAAGCCGACATGCCAAGGACAATGCCATGAAAGACTATAGTGGAAGGGGTGAGTTGCTTCTCGGACAAGTTCATCCGTCTGAAAGTATCATAATAGGGGATATTGATGCTGCTTCCACCATCCATGAGTACCTTTGTTAAAGTGTAACCGCCAACTTGTGGAGCGACCACCAAAGCAAGACCCCCTGGATTATCAATCCGTGGGGGGTGATCTTCCCGGCTCCAAGTCACTGGTTGCTCTGACCAGTTTAAGTAGTAAGGGACTGCCGGCTCAACCGTATTGACGGCTCGTCTCTGAAGCTTTCGGTCGCGCTTACATGTACTTGTGGTGAATACATGATATTGTCCACTATGCAGCTGCTTAGGATTACTCTGAAATCCGGACTAACCTCCCTGATTCTGATTTCCTTGGTTATTGCGCTGATTGTTGCCTCCACCATTACTAGCCCCCCTGAAACCCGGAATTCTGACCGCTGTTACCGTGGAACCCTGGGCCTGCAAAATTTCCCTGTGAGCCGGCTCCCTGGAAGCCGGCCCCGGAATTGCCGGGTCTAGGATTTCCAGGATGTCCACCATTGCCGCCACCATTGTGTTGATTTTGAAAGATTCGCTTGGAATATTCCTGCATGATGAAGCAGTTTTCCCACGAATGGTTGGCCCGCTTACCATCAAAACTATGTTTTGGACACGGACCCTTAAGAGCCTCCTCGTAATTACGGGGGTGATTACCAGAAAAGGGCTTTCTGGAGCCATTATTCTGAAGCTAGCTTTTAGGGCCAGTGTTGGTGTTTGCAACAAGATTAGAACCTCCCTCGTGATTCTTATGCTTGTGGTTGTTATTGTTGTTTCCATTGCCATTATTCTGCTGTTGACCCTTGCCATCATTTTTATTGCCCTTGCCAGACTTCTCGTCATCAGAGATTGGATCCTTTGTACTATCAGACTTGGCATACCGAGTTAAAACATCCATGAGATCACCCATGTCTGTGACCTTCCGCTTGAGACGCCCCAACTTCTGAACCAATGGATGGAACTTACAATTTCTTTCCAGGACAAGGACAGCCTGCTGAGCTGTGATGCTATCTGAAGAGTGGTTTACTTCTGCAATCCGGCGAGACCAATGATGTGCTGACTCATCATCACGCTGAACACAGTGCTCGAGATCAACGATTGTAGTTGGACGCTTGCACGTCCCCTGGAAGTTCTTGATGAAGCGCTCCTTCAACTCTTGCCAGGTGTTAATGTAATTTGCAGGCAGATTTTTCAACCAAGTACGCGCTGGACCCTCCAACATTAGAGGTAAATATCGAGCACATACATCATCACTAGCTTCCATCATATCCATAGCCAGCTCATAACTTTTGATGCACTCAGCCGGCTCCAAATCGGCTGTATAATTAGGAACTTTACGAGGACCCTTGAAATCCGGGGGCATACGTGCATCTCGTAACGCCGGGACTAAACATGGAGTTCCGATAGTCCGGCTTGTGATGCCATATGGGCAGACAGCTGGCTGGGTTGAGGTGGGTGGGGGTTGCACAATAGGCTGCCCGTATGTTGCGCCTGTGTTTCCTGCCTCTAACCTCCATAAAGGGCGAGCAACATCAATGATCGCCTCCGCGTCTGGGATTTCAGGCTGTGGCTGATTTAGATGCGGCTGCGAAGCCCTTCTGTGCTGCGCACTATTGGAAACTTCTGGTGACTCGGCATGTTGGCTCCTACTGCGGCTCGGATGTGGGGTAGAGTGAAGTCGGTGCTGACTATGAGAGTAGTTCGCTTGCTGTGTTACCGCTATTTTCAGCATCTCAATAGCATTCCTGGCCTCAATCTCAATCGGACTATTCCCCCCAATTGGGATTGCTGCTAAGTTGTGAGTCGCCGCCAACACATTGTCAACCGAGTTAGAATAGTGCCCGACCAGTGTCTGGAAACGATGAGGCGGCAACTGCTGAGCCGGCGGCTGCTGTTGCTGCTGTGTTGCACTAGGGGGCACATTCTGAGTCAACTGGGGTATGACTGGAATTACGCGTGGGGATCCAGCACCGACTCCCTGGTTTGCTGGGGCGAGCAAGTTGTGCGGCGAGCTGGACAGTTGAGTCGGCTCAATGGCCGCTGGGAGCCGGCTCTAGTGCCTCCTCCGATGTATCACCTCTGACTCGTTCTGACGAAAATTAAGATGTGTGGCCTCTGCCTCCAAGCGTTTTGTCTCGCTGAGGATATGGGCCAGGATTTCCGCCATACGTGTGTTTTCTGCATTGATATCCTCCTGGATCTTGGCTAGCTGTTCATGACACTTCGTGATCTCCGCGTTGCGCACCTCAGCATTCTCTGTAGTCATTGGTTCCGCCAAAAGAACCCCAAGAGTAGTCATCATCTCAGATAATGCATGTGCCCCGGTCTTCTGAGAGCTGGCGGCCAATGAACTGGCAGGATTCAGATTCTGACCTGGCGCGGGATCCGCCGGGTCGCGGGGCTGATTCTGGGTTCCAGCCATGTAGACCGCAGCAAAATGAGCTGGCACGTGAGATTCAGGAAAAGCTTCATCGTCAGAGTAACCTCCCAACTTGCCATCAAACAGGGGATAGATTGATTCAGTCTCTCCCATTGACGACTCGCTATCAGAGTAAACGAGCATGTCATCAACAGATACAAAATTTTCTGACAGGGCCACCCCTTGGGTAAATCCCACAAAAGCAAGGCTCCGGCAGGCTCTCGGTGGGCCGGGTCTCGCCTGGCCGGGTCTGGCGCGACGGGCTGACTCAGTGTTGCTGATGACGTCCAACCCGACGCCTGATTCGCCGATGAAGACATGGATCTTGCCGAAGGAGATCCGGTACCCGTGCTTGATTGAGTCGGCCTCGGGGCCCCAGCCAGAATCATCGATGTAGAGCTTGCCACGGCGACTCTTGGTGATCTGACCGATCGCATATCTCTCGATCCCTGAAGGAGCTCCCGCCAAGAAATCAACTCCACCGTGGGCTGGCCCCACGGTGGGCGCCAACTGTCGTGGTTTTATCACGGCAGGTGGCCTCGTGAAAGGACTTAGTCGTGAGGCCATTGCAGTTGCATGGAAGCTTGAACGGGGTTGAACGGAAAAGTGAGACACGGGTTTACCCAGGTTCGGCCCCTCACGGTGGAGGTAAGAGCCTACTCCTGCTTGATTGATATTGCTCTGGATCTCGATTACAAGGGTGCGGATTCGCAAACCTAGCTCTCAAGAGATTGCAACTTAGTCTCTTTGTCCCAGGGGCTCCCCTTTATATAACAGGTCGAGTCCCTGGTTTTACAGTAGATTCCGGGTCGTACTGTTAACCCATATCATAATCTAACTCTTATCTATCTTGCCTTCCAAGTTAGGAAGTTTCCTTCACCTGGGCCTTCTGCCTGAGTCGGCCTACCCAGCTCCTGAGAGCCGGCCACCTGTCGGGTCTCACCCTGGGCCTCCAGCCCATTTCTGTTCATCTTCAAGCTAACCCGCCAGTAGAATGACCCACTTAGCTCTCAGGCTTAGGGCCGGGTCATGTTCCTGCCGGGTCTCAACCTTAGGTAATATCCCCAACAGACGGGTCGTTCACCACGGAGGAGGACATCCACCGCCTGCGCCGGGCGTGGAAGCTTCCACCGGTGATGGAGGTGACCGTCCGCGCCGCCGGGAGCGATGTGGTGCCGAAGCCGCGGGACGGCGAACATGTGGTATTCGCCGTGCATTTCGCCCGCAGTTTCTTCCTCCCAGCGAGCACATTCTTCCGCCAGTTTCTAACTTTCTTTGGGCTGTAGCCGCACCACCTCAGTGCCAATGCCATACTTCAGTAGTCGAGCTTCGTCACCTTCCGCGAGGGCTACATCGGCGTCCTGCCGACGATGGATCTCTAGGGCCAGATGTTCTACCTCCGGCCCCAGATGGTCAGCGGCGAGATGTCTGCCTGCGGGGCGGCCGCGGTGTATACCCGAGCATCCGGTGGCTTCCCGCATCTCCCGCTCATCGAGTCGGCTAAGAAATGGCAACGGACGTTCTTCTACATGAAGAACGTCGACCCGGCCGTGGATCGCGTCAATCTGCCCTTCTTCAACAATGTCACGCCGGCTGCAAAGCTGAATTGGGGCCATGACCCGAAGCTAACGGTGCCAGAGATTACCTTCATCTGCGACCGGCTGAAGAAAATGATGGGTCAAGAGCGGCTCATCGTGACAAACTTCATCGTGACATTCATCGGGTGCTGGGTGCAGCCGCTCCAGCGCCGGTCGCACATGATTTGCGATATGAGCAGCCGGCACGACCCCAGCCGGACGTCGACTGCCGAGCTGGAGCCAGCCAAGATCGCCCGCCGCGTCAACTGCATCACCACCGCCAAGCTCGACATGGAGGACTGGTTTTGGGGCATGGAGCCCTTCTACCAGAACTTCACAGTGCCAGCGGTACGCTCCTGTCCGGTAGCTTTTTCTTTCTTCCTTCTTTGTTTCCATCCTTCGCCTCATGCACTCTCCAGCTGCAGCTGTTCCCGAACCAGCAGACGGACGACAGGACAAACCCGTTGAACCTGACACCGGACCGCGCAGAGTCCGATGGAGGGGACAACGAGGAGAACGAACCGGACGAGGGCTCCGTCGCCTCCATGGAGGAAGACGAGGAGAACCCGGAGGACACCGGGGCCGGCGGATCCGGCGCAGTCGGTGAGTTCTTGACCCCCCTTCTCTATGAAGTATTGGCCCGATGATGACTTGGATGATTTCACTGACGCGAGCGATGCAGCGCTCCCGCCTGTGTCGGCTGGCACTGGCTCTGGCGCCAGGAGGCGGCTATGGAAGGCGGCCAAGGTCCCTCCGGCTTGGGAGCACACGGCCGAGGCGTGGCCGCACGGGAAGTAGCCGGTGGAGGTGAGAAGCGGTGCCAAAGCTCACCCCGCCCCCGCTTCATCTTCTTCGTGCACCCGACCGGCTTTCGCCACCGTGCCGCTCGGGCCTTCGTTCGGGAACCTGACCGGCTTCCATTGCCCCGCCGCCGCAATGACACCCCCGCCGCACCCGACGATGGCCGAGCCGAAGAGCTGGTGGGACGGGTCAGTCACCACAGAGGAGGACATCCATCGCCTGCGCCGGACACGGAAGCTTCCGCCGACGACGGAGGTGACCGTCCGCGCCGCCGGGAGCGAGGTGGTGCCGGAGTCACGTTACGGCGAACATGTGCTATTCGCTGTGCATTTCACCCGTGGTTTCAGACTCCCGGCGAGCACATTCTTCCGCCAGTTCCTAACTTTCTTTGGGCTGCAGCCGCACCACCTTGGCGCCAACGCCATACTTAAGTTATTGAGCTTCGTCGCCTTCCGCGAGGGCTACATCGGCATCCTGCCTATCTGGCCAGTGGGAACCGGGGTACCATGGCCCGTCTGCCTGCGGCCCAGGAAGTGACGCCTGGCGAAGGCCCAAGAGGCAGCCCAACCACGGGCGCCGCGAAGCAAGACACCTCGTGAGGCGCCAGCCTCACGAGGACCCCCTCCGCAAGGAGCGAACCACAAAGACTTGGCAACAGCAGCAGGAAGCCTCGCGAGGCCCTCTCACGAGGCGGCCTGTTGAGGCAGCCTCCCAAAGCCACTCAGGCAGGGCTCAGCCTGGCGCCAGCCATGCGGTCCCATACCCACCACGTGGGTAACGCACCCCCGCAAGATGACAACAATGGTAGGAGCCGTACCAGCAGGCGCGGACAGGGAGGATTTCCTCTTTGATGCTAGGGGGGCAGCGCCAGCTGCCCACCCCCAAAGCAAGTCCCAAAGCCTGCCCGTTTGGTGAAAGAAGACCAGGATGATAAGGCGCGCAGGGCAGGGGTCATCACCGAGCCCACCGGCGCATCATGGATAACCCCTTGCCATGCGAAGACCGCCTTTTGTCAGGATAAGCATGGGCGCCCATCCCCTTTCAAACTGCCGTTGTGTGTGGCTACCCTTCCCGCCAACATTTTGGGGGGAAGAGGACCAAGGCGGCTATAAATGGGGCAGGGCTGCCACTGTAGAGGGGGATCGCTTCCTTCTTCCTCAATCTTGTACGCGAGAACTCTCTTGCCCACAATAATCCAAACCACAAGCAGGAGTAGGGTTTTACACCGCAAGGTGGCCCGAGCTTGGGTAGCTGTTGTGTCCCCAGTCGTGCCTTGTGCGTAGCGTGCTCTCGCCGTAGCCTCGCCGTGGTCACCGTCAAGCCAGTAGGAATGAGCGTGCCCCCAGTGTTCGAACCAGGGTCCCCGGAGCCCCGATTTCGACATTTGGCATGCCAGGTAGGGGGCGTGCTTCCGTTCCATCCGCTCCGACATCTCCACGGCCGACGCTCGACACGAGCGCGTGGAGCGCAGGGCGGTCAGGGTGGCCCAGACGGAGCCGGTTGCCCGTGACAACCGTCATCGCCGCGCCGGTGCCGCCACCGACCCTCCTGCTAGGGAGCAGCAGGCCTCCTCCCTCCACCCGTTCGTGCCGCCGGCCGGCCACACTGTCACCGCTTCCTCGCTCGCCCACTGCGAGCCGCCGGGCCCGCAGGCCGCGCTGCTCATGGCGCATGAGCTGCTGCGCTACCGCCCCACCGAGGCCGGCTATGAAGCCTGGCTGGGCCGCATCACCAAGCTCATCAACGCCGCCGGAGATGCCCCTGCGCCCTCTCACTCGCTCCACCCTCTATCGCTCCGCGCCGGGGAGGTGGCACACGGCGCGCCCCCACCGCCTCCTCCGTCCAACAAGGTCGCCGGGCGCCATCGCGGCGCGCGGGCGTGAGAGCCATCCCAGAACGCGTCTTTGCTCGACCCCGACAACGAGAGCTGCCAGATCGTCAGGTGAGCGCCACCCGACGCGTGCGTGCTCCTCGAGCCGCAGTGCCAGCATCAGGACCGCACCATCCAGGAGGTCGCGGCTGCCGATCGCCAGAACCATGCCGCCCTCGCTGGTGGCGTCGCCTCCAGGATCGGGGGCTGCCGCGCCTTCACTCGAGAGCTACGCCGCCTGGTGTGGCCCACGAAGTTCAAGCGGACCTACCTCCTCGCTACGATGGCACCTCCAACCCCATGGAGTTTCTGCAGCTCTACACTTTGAGCATTGAGGTGGCGAACGGTGACGACAAGGTCATGGCAAACTGGTTCCCCATGGCCCTTAAGGATGCGCCGCGCTCTTGGCTCATGAACCTCCCGGAAGCATCGATTTCTTCATGGGCTGAGCTGTGCCGGCAGTTCATCGCCATCTTTAAGGGCATGCACGAGCGCCCCGTCACGCTCAACGACTTGCGCACCGTGCGCCAACGCCCTGACAAGACTCTCCGCAAGTACATCTAGCGCTTTGGGCAAGTGCGCAACAAGATCCCGCGCGCCTAAGATGCCACCATCATCTCTGCATTCTCCTCCGGCGTAATGAACATCCGGATGCGCGAGAAGCTCACCATCAACGACAAGCTTGACACCGTGGTTGATCTGTTTGATCTCGCCGACAGGTGCGCCAAGGTTGAAGAGGGCCGCCTCTTCATCCATAACGACCCAGATGTGGCGCCTGATGCTGCCAAGGCCAAGAGCAAGGACGCCAAGCGCAAGGGCCCTGCCGTGCTTGCGGTGGAGCCTGAGCAGAAGCGCGGCCGCGACCGCAACGAGCCCAAGAAGGATGGCCGCCCGTATTGCGCCTTCCACGACATGTTCTCCCACAACACCGAAGACTGCCATGAGCTCAAGCTGCTTCACGAGAGCCGCCAGGATGGGCGTGGCAGCCGTAACGATCGCGGCACCGGCCGTGGGGGTGGCCGCAACAACAACCATTGGGGCGACCGCGGTAACAACGGCAATGGCAACTTCCGGCAGGGCTGGCGCGACCAGCCGCGGCAGGCCAACCCTTAGCCCAACGCCGTTCTGCCACCGCTGCAGCCACTGCCTCGAAGAAACAATGGCAACCAGCCTGACGAGGGCGCCGGGGGCTACCAGGAGCCTCGCGAGGTGGCTTGCATCCTTGGCGGGGCCCAGGCTCCCCCGTCCAAATGCCACTTCAAGCAATTCACTCGCGAGGTGAACGCAGCCCTCCCGAGGCCTGAGGCTGTTGGGGAACGTTGCATGGAAAACAAAAATTTTCTACGCACATGCAAGATCTATCCATGGAGATGCATAGCTACGAGAGGGGGAGTGTGTCTATGTACCCTCGTAGACCATAAGCGGAAGCGTTAGAACAACGCGGTTGATGTCGTTGAACAACTTCACGATCCAACCAACCGAGTACCGAACGTACGGCACCTCCGCGTTCAGCACACGTTCAGCTCGGTGACGTCCTCGACTTCTTGATCCAGCAAGACGGCAAGGTAGTGGATGAGTTCCGGCAGCACGACGGCGTGGTGACGGTGATGGTGATGCTATCTCCGCAGGGCTTCGCCCAAGCACTGCGAAAATATGACCGAGGGACGGAACTGTGGAGGGGGGCGCCGCACACGGCTAAGACAATGTTGTGTCTTGTTTGGGGCGCCCCATCTCCTCTATTTATATATGTGTAGGGGCTTGGAGTAGAAGGAATAGTGCCACGTGAACAGTACCACGTGAATAGTACCATGTGAACAGTACCAGGTGAATAGTACACACGTGGACTTGGACTCCAAAGTCCAATCCTATTCCTACTAGGACTCTCCTTTTTTTCCTTCCCTAGCTGCGTGGGCTTTTGAGGACTTGGTGCTCCTGGCCCAATAAGGACAGGGCGCCTCCCCTTAGCCCATGCCAGCCCTTGGGACATGGTGGACCCACTTGTGGACTTCCGGACCCCTCCGGAATCCTCCGGAACCTTCTGGAAGCTTCCCGGTACAATACCGAAAAAACTGCACCTTTTTCCGAAACCCAAAATATGACTTCCCATATATAAATCTTTACCTCTCGACCATTCCGAGACTCCTCGTGATGTTCGGGATCTCATCCGGGACTCCGAACAACATTCGGTTACCAATTCACATAACTCATATAACACTATATCGTCAACGAACGTTAAGCGTGCGGACCCTACGGGTTCGGGAATGATGTAGACATGACCGAGACGCCTCTCCGGTCAATAATCAATAGCGGAACCTGGATGCCCATATTGGTTCGTACGTATTCCACGAAGATCTTATCGGTCGAACCGCAATGACAACATACGTAATTCCCTTTGTCCGTCGGTATGTTACTTGCCCGAGATTCGATCGTCGGTATCTCCATACCTAGTTCAATCTCGTTACCGGCAAGTCTCTTTACTCATTCCGTAATAAATCATCCCGTAACTAACTCCTTAGTCACTTTGCTTGCAACTTCTTATGATGTGCATTACCGAGAGGGCCCAGAGATACCTCTCCGAAACACGGAGTGACAAATCCCAGTCTCGATCCATGCCAACTCAACAGACACCTTCGGAGATACCTGTAGAGCATCTTTATGATCACCCAGTTACGTTGTGACGTTTGATAGCACACAAGTTATTCCTCCGGTATCCGGGAGTTGCATGATCTCATGGTCGGAGGAACATGTATTTGACATTCAAGAAAGCAGTAGCAATAAAGAGAACGATCATATGCTAAGCTAACAGATGGGTCTTGTCCATCACATCATTCTCCTAATGATGTGATCCCATTATGAAATGACAACTCATGTCTATGGTTAGGAAACCTTAACCATCTTTGATCAACGAGCTAATCTAGTAGAGGCTCACTAGGGACACGGTATTCACACATGTATTTAAGTTTCCGGTCAATACAATTCTAGCATGAATAATAAACCTTTATCATGAACAAGGAAATATAAAATAATAACAACTTTATTATTGCCTCTAGGGCATATTTCCATCAGTCTCCCACTTGCACTAGAGTCAATAATCTAGTTCACATCGCCATGTGATTAACACCCAAGAGTTCACTAGAGTCAATAATCTAGTTCACATCACCATGTGATTAACACTCAAAGAGTTCTAAGGTGTGATCATGTTTTGCTCGTGAGAGAGAATTTTAGTCAATGGGTCTGCAATATTCAGACCCATGTGTACTTTGCAAATCCTTATGTCATACTGTAGATGCTGCTATCACGCTTTACTTGGAGCTATTCCAAATGACTGCTCCATTATACGTATCTGGTTTGCTACTCAGAGATATCCAGATTGGTGTCAAAGCTTGCATCGACGTAACCCTTTATGACGAACTCTCTATCACCTCCATAATCGAGAAACATTTCCTTAGTCCTTTAGTTACTAAGGATAATTTTGACCGCTGTCCAGTGATCCACTCCTGGATCACTCTTGTACCCCCTTTGCCAGACACGTGGCAAGGCACACATTAGGTGTGGTACACGGCATGGCATACATTATAGAACCTATGGCTGAGGCATAGGGAATGACTTTCATTCTCTCTCTATCTTCTGCCGTGGTCGAGCTTTGAGTCTTACTCAACTTTACACCTTACAATACAGGCAAGAACTCCTTCTTTGACTGATCCATTTTGAACTCCTTCAAAATCTTGTCAAGGTATGTACTCATTGAAAGTCTTATCAAGCGTCTTGATCTATCTCTATAGATCTTGATGCCCAATATATAAGCAGCTTCACCGAGGTCTTTCATTCAAGTATCCTTTTATGCCATCCAGAAATTCTATATCATTTCCAATCAACAATATGTCATCCACATATAATATTAGAAATGCTACAGAGCTCCCACTCACTTTCTTGAAAATACAGGCTTCACCGTAAGTCTGTACAAAACCATATGCTTTGATCACCTCATCAAAGCGTATATTCCAACTCCGAGATGCTTGCACCAGTCCATAGATGGATCGCTGGAGCTTGCACACTTTGTTAGCACCCTTAGGATCGACAAAACCTTCTGGTTGCATCATATACAACTCTTCTTTGAGAAAACCATTAAGGAATGCAGTTTTGACATCCATTTGCCAGATTTCATAATCATAAAATGCGGCAATTGCTAAGATGATTCGGACAGACTTAAGCATCGCTACGGGTGAGAAAGTCTCATCGTAGTCAACCCCTTGAACTTGTCGAAAACCTTTCGCGACAAGTCGAGCTTTGTAGATAGTGATATTACCATCAGCATCCGTCTTCCTCTTAAAAATCCATTTATTCTCAATGGCTTGCCGATCATCGGGCAAGTCCACCAAAGTCCACACTTTGTTCTCATACATGGATCCTATCTCAGATTTCATGGCCTCAAGCCATTTGTCGGAATCCGGGCTTATCATAGCTTCTTCATAGTTCGTAGGTTCGCCGTTGTCTAACAACATAACTTCCAGAACAGGATTACCGTACCACTCTGGTGCGGAACGTACTCTGGTCGACCTACGAAGTTCAGTAGTAACTTGATCTAAAGTTTCATGATCTTTATCATTATCTTCCTCTCTTATTGGTGTAGGCATCACGGGAACGGTTTTCTCTGATGAGCTACTTTCCAATTCGAGAGAAGGTACAATTACCTCATCAAGTTCTACTTTCCTCCCACTCACTTCTTTCGAGAGAAACTCCTTCTCTAGAAAGGACCCATTCTTGGCAACAAAGATCTTGCCTTCGGATCTGTGGTAGAAGGTGTACCCAATTGTTTCTTTAGGGTATCCTATGAAGACGCACTTCTCCGCTTTGGGTTTGAGCTTATCAGGTTGAAGCTTTTTCACATAAGCATCGCATCCCCAAACTTTAAGAAACGACAGCTTAGGTTTCTTGCCAAACCATAGTTCATACGGTGTCGTCTCAACGGATTTAGACGGTGCCCTATTTAACATGAATGCAGCTGTCTCTAATGCATAACTGCAAAACGATAGTGGCAAATCGGTAAGAGACATCATAGAACGCACCATATCCAATAAAGTACGGTTACGACGTTCGGACACACCATTACGCTGTGGTGTTCCAGGTGGCGTGAGTTGTGAAACAATTCCACATTTTCTTAAATGAAGGCCAAACTCGTAACTCAAATATTCGCCTCCGCGATCAGATCGTAGAAACTTTATTTTCTTGTTACGATGATTCTCTACTTCACTCTGAAATTCTTTGAACTTTTCAAATGTTTCAGACTTGTGTTTCATCAAGTAGATATACCCATATCTACTCAAATCATCTGTGAAGGTTAGAAAATAACGATACCCGCCGCGTGCTTCAACATTCATCGGACCGCATACATCGGTATGTATTATTTCCAACAAATCAGTAGCTCGCTCCATTGTTCCGGAGAACGGAGTTTTAGTCATCTTTCCCATGAGGCATGGTTCGCAAGTATCAAATGATTCATAATCAAGAGATTTCTAAAAGTCCATCCGCATGGAGTTTCTTCATGCGCTTTACACCAATATGACCTAAATGGCAGTGCCACAAGTATGTTGCACTATCATTATCAACTTTGCATCTTTTGGCATCAATATTATGAATATGTGTATCACTACGATCGAGATTCAACAAGAATAAACCATTCACAAGGGTGCATGATCACGAGGGATATTATTCATATAAACAGAATAACCATTATTCTCTGACTTAAATGAATAACCGTCTTGCAATAAAAAATATCCAGATATATTGTTTTATGCTCAACGCAAGCACCAAATAACCATTATTTAGGTTTAATACTAATCCCGAAGGTATTACGAGCGTGTCGATATTGATCATATCAATCTTGGAGACACTTCCAACACATATCGTCACCTCGCCCTCAGCTAGTCTCCGTTACTCTGCAGCTCCTGCTTCAAGTTACTAATATTAGCAACTGAATCGGTATCAAATACCCAGACGCTGCTACGAGCACTAGTGAGGTACATATCAATAACATGTATATCAAATATACCTTTTTTCACTTTGCCATCCTTCTTATCCGCCAAATACTTGGGGCAGTTCCGCTTCCAGTGACCAGTTCCTTTGCAGTAGAAGCACTCAGTTTCAGGCTTGGGTCCAACTTTGGGTTTCTTTGTGGGAGCGGCAGCTTGCTTGCCGTTCTTCTTGAAGTTCCCCTTCTTTCCCTTGCCCTTTTTCTTGAAACTAGTGGTCTTGTTAACCATCAACACTTGATGCTCCTTCTTGATTTCTACCTCCGCCGATTTCAGCATCGCGAAGAGCTCGGGAATTGTCTTCTCCATCCCTTGCATATTATAGTTCATCACGAAGCCTTTATAGCTAGGTGGCAGTGACTGAAGAACTCTCTCAATAACACTCTCAACCGGAAGATCAATTCCCAGCTGAGTCAAGTGGTTGTGGTACCCAGACATTCTGAGTATGTGTTCACTGACAGAACTGTTCTCCTCCATCTTACAGCTAAAGAACTTGTTGGAGACTTCATATCTCTCAACCCGGGCATTAGCTTGAAATATCAATTTCAGCTCTTGGAACATCTCATATGCTCCGTGGCATTCAAAACGCTTTTGCAGTCCCGGTTCTAAGCCGTAGAGCATGGCACACTGAACTATTGAGTAGTCATCAGATCGAGCCTGCCAGGCGTTCACAACGTCTGCAGCAGCTCCATCACCTAGTGGTGCATCAAGGACATAATTCTTCTGTGCAGCAATGAGGATAATCCTCAAGTTACGGACCCAGTCCGTGTAGTTGCTACCATCATCTTTCAACTTAGCTTTCTCTAGGAACGTATCAAAAACAGGGGAGCTACAACGCGAGCTATTGATCTACAACATAATTTGCAAAGACTATCAGGACTAAGTACATGATAAATTAAGTTCAAGTAATCAAATTACTAATGAACTCCCACTTAAGTTAACATCCCTCAAGTTAACTAAGTGATACATGATCCAAATCAACTAGCCCATGTCCGATCATCACGTGAGATGGGATAGTCATCAATGGTGAACATCTCCATGTTGATCATATCTACTATATGACTCATGTTCGACCTTTCGGTCTCCAGTGTTCCGAGACCATGTATGTACATGCTAGGCTCGTCAAGTTTAACCCAAGTATTCTGCTTGTGTAAAACTGGCTTACACCCGTTGTATGTGAACGTAGAATCTATCACACCCGATCATCACGAGGTGCTTCGAAACGATGAACTTTAGCAACGGTGCATACTCGGGGAGAACACTTTTATCTTGAAATTTAGTGAAGGGATCATCTTATAATTCTACCGTCGTTCTAAGCAAAATAAGATGCATAAAGGATAAACATCACATGCAATCAAAATATGTGACATGATATGGCCATCATCTTGTGCTTTTGATCTCCATCTCCAAAGCATCGTCATGATCTCCATCGTCACCGGCTCGACACCTTGATCTCCATCGTTGCGTCGTGGTCGTCTCGCCAACTATTGCTTCTACAACTATTGCTAACGTATAGCGATAAAGTAAAGCAATTACATGGCGCTTGCATTTCATACAATAAAGAGACAACCATAAGGCTCCTGCCGGTTGCCGATAAATTACAAAACATGATCATCTCATACAATAACGTATATCACATCATGTCTTGACCATATCACATCACAGCATACCCTGCAAAAACAAGTTAGACGTCCTCGACTTTGTTGTTGTAAGTTTTACGTGGCTGCTACGGGCTTCTAGCAAGAACCGTTCTTACCTACGGCACAAAACCACAACGGTGATTTATCAAGTTTGCTGTTTTAACCTTCAACAAGGACCGGCCGCAGTCAAATTTGATTCAACTAAAGTAGGAGAAACAGACACCCGCCAGCCACCTTTATGCAAAACAAGTTGCATGTCTGTCGGTGGAACCGGTCTCATGTACGTGGACATGTAAGGTTGGTCCGGGCCGCTTCATCTTACAATACCGCCGAATCAAAATAAGACGTTGGTGGTAAGCAGTATGGCGATCACCGCTCACAACTCTTTGTGTTCTACTCGTGCATATCATCTACGCATAGACCTGGCTCATGATGCCACTGTTGGGGAACGTTGCATGGAAAACAAAAAATTTCTACGCACACGCAAGATCTATCCATGGAGATGCATAGCTACGAGAGGGGGAGTGTGTCTACGTACCCTCGTAGACCGTAAGCGGAAGCATTAGAACAACGCGGTTGATGTCGTCGAACAACTTCACGATCCAACCGACCGAGTACCGAACGTATGGCACCTCCGCGTTCAGCACACGTTCAGCTCGGTGATGTCCTCGACTTCTTGATCCAGCAAGACAACGAGATAGTGGATGAGTTCCGGTAGCACGATGGCATGGTGACGGTGATGGTGATGCTATCTCCGCAGGGCTTCGCCCAAGCACTGCGAAAATATGACCGAGGGACGGAACTGTGGAGGGGGGCGCCGCACACGGCTAAGACAATGTTGTGTCTTGTTTGGGGCGCCCCCTCTCCTCTATTTATATATGTGTAGGGGCTTGGAGTAGAAGGAATAGTGCCACATGAACAGTACCACGTGAATAGTACACACGTGGACTTGGACTCCAAAGTCCAATCCTATTCCTACTAGGACTCTCCTTTTTTTCCTTCCCTAGCTGCGTGGGCTTTTGAGGACTTGGTGCGCCTGGCCCAATAAGGCCAGGGCACCCCTCTTAGCCCATGCCAGCCCTTGGGACGTGGTGGACCCACTTGTGGACTTCCGGACCCCTCCGGAATCCTCCGGAACCTTCTGGAAGCTTCCCGGTACAATACCGAAAAAACTGCACCTTTTTCCGGAACCCAAAATATGACTTCCCATATATAAATCTTTACCTCTCGACCATTCCGAGACTCCTCGCGACATCCGGGATCTCATCCGGGACTCCGAACAACATTCGGTTACCAATTCACATAACTCATATAACACTATATCGTCAACGAACGTTAAGCGTGCGGACCCTACGGGTTCGGGAATGATGTAGACATGACTGAGACGCCTCTCCGGTCAATAATCAATAGCGGAACCTGGATGCCCATATTGGTTCCTACGTATTCCACGAAGATCTTATCGGTCGAACCGCAATGACAACATACGTAATTCCCTTTGTCCGTCGGTATGTTACTTGCCCGAGATTCGATCGTCGGTATCTCCATACCTAGTTCAATCTCGTTACCGGCAAGTCTCTTTCCTCATTCCGTAATACATCATCCCGTAACTAACTCCTTAGTCACTTTGCTTGCAAGCTTCTTATGATGTGCATTACCGAGAGGGTCTAGAGATACCTCTCCGAAACACGGAGTGACAAATCCCAGTCTCGATCCATGCCAACTCAACAGACACCTTCGGAGATACCTGTAGAGCATCTTTATGATCACCCAGTTACGTTGTGACGTTTGATAGCACACAAGGTATTCCTCTGGTATCCGGGAGTTGCATGATCTCATGGTTGGAGGAACATGTATTTGACATTCAAGAAAGCAGTAGCAATAAACAGAACGATCATATGCTAAGCTAACAGATGGGTCTTGTCCATCACATCATTCTCCTAATGATGTGATCCCGTTATCAAATGACAACTCATGTCTATGGTTAGGAAACCTTAACCATCTTTGGTTAACGAGCTAGTCTAGTAGAGGCTCACTAGGGACACGGTATTTGTTTATGTATTCACACATGTATTTAAGTTTCCGGTCAATACAATTCTAGCATGAATAATAAACCTTTATCATGAACAAGGAAATATAAAATAATAACAACTTTATTATTGCCTCTAGGGCATATTTCCATCAGAGGCTTCTCAGCCCCTCAAGTGGTCGCAGTACGCCATCTCCTTCTACTCCAAGGACCACCCCAAGTCCATAGAGGCAGTGGGCGTGATCCCCATGCTGTGCACCCCCACCATCAGCAACGTTGCTGTCACCAAGACGCTTGTCGACGGAGGCGCAGGACTCAACGTGATCTCCATCGAGACCTTCGAGAAGCTCCAAGTACCCTTTGAGCAGCTGATGCCGAAGAGGCCTTTCTCAGGCGTCACTGATGGCTCTACGCTGCCTCTAGGGCAGGTGCGCCTCCCCGTCACCTTCGGCACCCGCAAGAACTAATGGACTGAGCTCATCGACTTCGATGTGGTGCACATTGGCATGCCGTACAATGCCATCTTGGGCTACCCTGCGCTCGCCAAGTTCATGGCAGTGACCCATCATGCCTACAATGTCCTCAAGATGCCAGACTACAGTGACATCATCACCGTCCGCTGCGACGAGAAGGATGCAGTCCGCTCCCTCATGAGCGCCTATAAGGCAGCCGCCACCGCCTATCCCGTTGATGAAGATGACGTGGAGCCTCCTGAGGCCGCACCCGCGAACAAGAAGCAGCTGTTCTCTCTGGCGCGAGCTGAGATGAAGAAAGTGTCGGTGGACGGCAGCGGCTCAGGCCCTGCCTTCACCATCGGCACCGGCCTTTCTCCTGCATAGAAAGGCGCGCTCGTCACCTTCCTTTGGGCAAATGCGAATGTGTTTGCTTGGACAACATCTAATTTGTCCGGTGTGCCGAAGGAGGTGATCGAGCACCACTTTGCGGTGTGCCCCAACGCACGCCCCGTGAAGCAGAAGGCACGGCGCCAAGCGCCAGAGAAGCAAGAGTTCAACATCAAAGAGGTCCAGAAGCTGCAAGAGGCAGGAGTCATCCTTGGGGTGCGCCATCCTGAATGGCTCGCCAACCCAGTCGTAGTACCCAAGAAAGGTGGCAAGGAGCGAATGTGTGTCGACTTCATGAGTGTGACGCCCCGAGACCGATGCTCCAGATGCCTTCCATTTATTTCCGCCGTTGCCGTGTGATTCATTTGCTTGTTTCATTTTGCCATGTCATCGTGTGCATTCCATCCGCATGTTTTTCATAAAACTTGCATCTGTTCGTAGTTGTCTTTCTCTCCGTTCCTTCCGTTGTCCGTTTCGAGACCCGACACACTCGCACGCGCCCGCGGCACCTCCGAAATATTATTTTATAAGTGGGATAAAAATGTTCTCAGAATGAGTTGAAAGTTGGCGTGCGGTCTTATTATATTGTAGATAGACCGTCTGCCAAATTTTGTTCCATTCGGAGGTCGTTTGATGCCCCAACGGATAACTATAGCGGCACTATAGCTAGTTAAAACGTCGGATGTTTCGGTGTTTCGAAACTTGTACCGGGCTGCCATTCTCCCTCTCTTCTCAGCCCACACCACTCTACACAGCCCACCTAGCCCAGCCTAGCCCCCCCTCCGACCGAAACCGTTGGATTACGATCGGAGGGCTCCGAAACACCCCAAAACCCTCTCTCCTAGCCCCTCCTACCTATAAATGGACTGCCCTCCTCTCATTTTTGGAAACCCTAGCCGCTACTCCCCTCAATTTCCGCGCCTGACCCACTCCACGCCGCCACTTGGCAGTTCCCGATCGGCCTCCGCCGCGCCCCACCCTCCCTCCAGCGCTGCACCTTGCCGCCTCACCTCACCGCCTCCAGCCCGGATCCGCGGATCTGCATGACCCCATCCCGGGACCCGTACGACCCCCGATGCAAACACCGTACGGGACCACCTCATCCCGTTCCCCGCCGTCCCGAACTGTCCCGTCCACTTTTTCCCCGAGGTCCGAATTTCCCCAAAGTTTCCATACCATATATGCATTTTGTGATGTCCATATCTTTGTGCATGTTGATCCTATGATGATGATTTATATATGTAAATTGATCTACTCTACATGCTCTACATGATGGTAGCATTTGCATTCATGTTAGAGTTCATCTTCATGTCATTATCTCTGTTGCAAAAGTGCATCATGCTGTTAACTGCAGAAAACTGTTAATATTTGTCATTTTGTCATTTTTGTGTGATTTAATACATGCACCATATAAGCAACTTGTCAACATGACTTTGGAGCATTTTCATGTGTTTTTGCTGGTAGTTTTTATTTCATGCCATGATATGCCTTGGTGTGAGTGCCATGAGCTTGTAAACATGCCTAGTTAATGTTACTGTTTTAAGTAAAAGTTGTGTGTGATAAAACTTGCCAACTTTGCTTGATGGTTGCCACTAATCTATATCTCATACGCATATGATTCCTTCATGTGATTTGGTCTATGCAATGTGTACTTTGATGCCATGCCCTTGGTTGCTATGTAATCTTGCTGTAGCTTGTCTATTTGTTGCTCTCAAGTTGCCATCATGATATAACTGTCATACTGCAACAGAATGTTTCATTTTATAAAAATCATAGCAATTAATCTGTTGCTCCTATGATTATGCCCATGTTGTATGTTTTGAGCTCCATGCTATGTACTACCATGATGTACCATTTGATGCCATGTTCTAGCTCTGTGGCATATTTATTTCATGCCTCCAACATGTCAACATATTAACTCTGCTCATGTATATGCCCTGTGTAGCAGAACATTGCATTTTGCATGGATCATATTGACTTAACCTTGATGCCTATTGTTGGTGCAATAATTTGCCTCCTTATGTTTTGGAGATTGATTGACAAACAGTGAGGGACTGATGTGTTTGCTAGTGCACACAGAGTAACAGGTCCCGGGAGTTAAGAGGAGCTTGGATTCACAACTCCGAAGATTATCCCCTGCGTAGCAGTGAATGTTATCACCGAAGGTTATGATGACAAGAGTGACCCCTCAAAAATTGCTGACGTGAAGCATTTGATTCGGTGCCTGTCCGAAGGAAGTGACTGCAGCCGAGGAAATTGAAGACGAAGAGAAGACATAGCATTCTTTTCGTTGTTTCTTTTCTCCTTATTGAGTCATAGGACGACCGTACTATTAAGAGGGGTGTAGCGTTCTAAGATTTGATTCACTGATCCTAAACCCAAGTCCTATGAAAGCTGTGAGAGAAATCTCTTTGTGTTCCGAGCAAGTACTTGCCAGCAAGAGACTGTGATCTTCTTCGCTGCGAGTGATTTGTCTCTGACCGAGGAGTTAGCATTACTTGGTCCTCAAGTAATGTTACCGTTGCTCCCAAATCCGACCGTTGTGAACTTGTCGATTGGCCATTGGCTAGACCGCGTGTCCAAAATGGTCATTTCCCATCAGGGAAGGCTGCGGCTATAAATAGCCACCCCGCGCTGGCGTTGTCCGGTGGCTGCTCCGTTTGATTCTGAGAAGATTGTTGAGCAACCCCTCTCCGAGAGATTTGAGTTTAAAATCCACCGAGAGAAAACCCTAGAGCCAAAAAATTAGATAGTGGTTCAGCATCACTAGAATCTAAGTCCAGTACGCTCCGTCTATTACTCTTGAGAGCTGCAAACTCTCTAGATGGTTAGGTGTCAATTTCTTCAGAGACCAAGAGTAATTGTGGTTCTCGAAGAAGAAGTCTATAAAGGTTCGGAGATCGCCTTCAAGCATCTACCACGAGTAATCGGCATTGGTTGATGAACCAATTGTCGAGAAGAAAAGGGCGAAGAGAGTTTATCTTTTGTGTTAAATCACAACCCCTCCAACTAGACGTAGTCCTTTTGCAGAAGGGCGAACTGGTCTACCAAACACCTTGTCGCCATCGAGCATCACTGGTCACTTCTGCTACCCTCTCTACATTCGAACTGTGACATGCCATATTTCAATCATGTGATTTACCTCGGTACATGTTGTTAGTTTCCATTCGGTAGTTTGTATTCGCTCACTGTTTACTGTATTTTCACTCGTTCCGCTGCTGGGTTCCGAGAGTTTTAATATTTCCGAGAAAAATTTAAAACTCCCATTCACCCCCCCCCTCTGGTAGACATACTTCGATCCTATAATTGGTATCAGAGCGAGGTACTCCTTGACTCTGCTCATTTTGGTCTAACCACCTTGGAGTTTAAGTATGTCTTCAGTGAGCTACAAGTCGCACCTCAAGATTCCCATCTTCGATGGGACGGACTACCCCTTTTGGAAGGAGAAGATCAAGATCCGTCTCCGAGCTATTTATGATGATATGTGGAATGTGGTGCATAATGGATTCACAGTTGAAGTGCCCAGGTCCCCAATGACCACGAGAAGAAACTCATTCAGATGGATGCTCAAGCTAAAGATGAAATTGGTGGCCATCTCTCTCGTGCTCAATTTCTTCGCTACCGTCAGTGTGAAACTGCAAAGGAATTGTGGGACATTCTCAAAAAGATAAACGAGGGTGTTTCAACTCAGAAAGAAGCTCGCATTGATACACTTCGAGCCAAGTTCAATAGGTTCAAGCGAATTGGAAATGAAAGCTGTCAGCAAACTTTCGATCGTCTGAGTGACATTGCAAACGAGCTACAAGGTCTCGGCGCTAAAGACATCACTGATCATGAAGTTGTGAAGAAGTTGCTCCGATCCCTTGACAGTTCGTTCGACACTCTTGTCCTAATGATTCGGGAACGAACTGATTTCAAAGTCCTCGACTCTGCTGATATCATGGAAAGGCTGAACACCCACGAAGAACAAGAAGAAGAGAAAAGAGATCTCTATGGCTCAAGTCACCTAAAAAGTCATGCTCTCAAGGCTGTGCCTGATTCTTCCTCAGAAGGAAATTCCGATGAAGATTCAGATGACACCGAAAGGATTAGTCAGGATCTCGCATTGATCAAGAAAAGATTCCAGCGTCTTCATAGGAAAAATTAGTTTCAGAAGAAAGGATCCAGCAACTCTGGTGGCTCCAAACATCATCAAAGCCATCAGGAGATTACACCTGTTTCAAGTGCAAAAAGCCAGGTCGTTTCATTTCGGACTGCCCTCTCTGGGAAGCTGAAATCCATGCAAGTGGAAGATATGATTCAGGAAACCATGGCAAAAGCAAGAGCAAAAGCTACGACTCCGATGATGAGAAGAAAACGAAGAAGTTCTTCAAGAAGAAGGATTCCTCCAAGTCCTCGTCAAGATCTTCCTCGAAGAATCCCTCCAAGTCCTCGTCCAACCGCAAGAACACTTCACGCAAGGCCAAGGCGTACATCGGCAAGGAAATGGATTCCGAAGAAGAAGCATCCTCTGACGCCGAAGAGATTGATGAATCAGAGGAGGACTCCGATTCCGGCATGGCGGGCATAGCATGTGGCTCCGCTCTAGCAACGAACTTCTTCGAGAATCATTCGAGTGACAACGAGTCTCCCGAGTACTGCTTCATGGCCAAAGCCTCGAAAGAAAAGGACTATGTCTCCGGGTGTACCGAATGGATAATGGATAGTGGATGCACTAGTCATATGACCGGAGACAAGTCGTTGTTTGTCGACCCCAACTTAACTGCTTCATCTGAGAAGTACATTACTTTCGGCGACAACAACAAAGGAAAGGTACTTGGGTTCGGTAAAATTGCTATATCCAAGGACAAGAACATTGATGATGTTTTACTTGTTCAGTCTCTTGGATTCAATCTTATGTCTGTTGGCAAGCTTTGTGATCTAGGCATGCTAGTTCTATTTTATAAATCCAAACGCATTGTCTTCATGGCCACTGACAATTCCTTCGTGTTCGAAGGAAATAGAAAAGGTGATTTATATATTGTGGATTTCTCTAAGGGTCCCTCAGTCCGAACTTGTTTGCTTGCAAAAGCAACCGAAGGATGGCTGTGGCACCGAAGACTTGGTCATGCAGGTATGAGAAACTTGTAGACTCTCGTGAAGAAAAATCATATCCGTGGTATACCTGATGTGAAATTCGACAAGGATCATCTCTGTGCTGCTTGTGAGGCTGGTAAATTGGCCAAGAAGCATCATTCATCAAAAACTGTCATGACCACAACAAGACCACTAGAAATTCTTCATATGGATTTATTCGGGCCTCAAAACTATGCAAGTTTCGGAGGCAGTCATTATGGTCTGGTTATTGTTGATGATTTTTCTCGATACACTTGGGTATTCTTTCTCGAAGACAAAACTTGCACCCAAGACATCTTCAAAAGATTCGCCAAGAAGGCTGAAAATGAATATGAAGTGCGAATTACGCATGGCAGAAGCTACAATGGTACTAAGTTCAAAAATACTCATATCGAAGACTTTCTCGATGAAAATGGTATCACTCATGAATTCTCTGCTGCATACACTCCCCAACAGAATGGAGTTGTTGAGCGAAAGAATAGAACTCTTATTGAAATGGCAAGAACAATGCTCAGTGAGTATAAAACTCCTATTCGTTTCTGGGCTGATGCTATTAATACTGCTTGCCATGTTGTGAATCGTGTTTATCTTCACAAATTCCTTAAGAAAACTTCATATGAACTTATCACTGGCAAGAAACCGAATGTTTTCTATTTACGTGTTTTTGGTGCACCATGCTATATTCGTGACATGAATCATAATTCTAAGTTTGCACCCAAAGCACATGAAGGTTTTCTTCTTGGTTATGGCTCGAACTCGCATACTTATCGTGTCTATAACTCTCACCACGGGAAAGTTATGAAAACGGTAAATGTGCGGTTTGATGAATCTAACGGCTCCCAAAAGGAGCACCTGCCTAATGTGATAGACGAACCTCCAATTTCGGATGCTATTCAGCAAATGGCTATTGGGGATGTCAGTCCAGTCGAAGTAAATGTACCAGATTCTTCCGATGATGATGCTCCCATAGCTCGACGAACACGCCAAGCTACTGCCGAAGCAAATGCCGCTCCGAACACAAATGGCAACCCAAATGCGAATGCAAGTGCTGATCAAAATGGCAATCATGATGAAAATGGCGATACTAATGCCAATCCTGATGATGATGATGAGGAAAATGAAAATGATCATCTCGAAGGAAATCCTCATCCACGAGTGGCAAATCGAGTTGACCCTGCATTAATCCTCGAAGATCTCGAGAATCCAGGTTACCGACCCACAACTCGCTCTCACACTCGTTTGGCTAACTACTGTGGCAGCTTCTCTTTCGTCTCATTGACAGAACCTACCAAGTATGAAGAAGCTATGAATGATCCCGATTGGATGAATGCCATGCAAGAAGATTTGGTGCAATTCGAATTAAATGATGTGTGGGAATTGGTTGACAAACCGAATCCTAAGAAGCACAATATCATCGGCACAAAATGGATTTTCCGAAACAAGCAAGATGAAAATGGCATTGTTGTGAGAAACAAAGCACGTCTTGTCGCTCAAGGGTATATACACAGGTAGAAGGTATTGATTTCGGTGAAACATATGCTCCTATTGCTTGCCTTGAGGCAATTCATATTCTTCTCGCTTATGCAAATTACAATGATATTCTGCTTTATCAAATGGATGTGAAAAGTGCTTTCCTCAATGGTGAAATTGATGAGGAAGTATATGTTAGGCAGCCACCTGGCTTTGAAAATCCTCAGTTTCCTAACAAAGTTTTCAGGTTGAAAAAGGCGCTGTATGGGTTGAAGCAAGCCCCTCGAGCTTGGTATGACACTCTAAAGAGGTTTTTGCTCGACAAAGGGTTCAAGCCAGGATCCATTGATTCCACTCTTTTCACTCGTGCTATCGATGGTGATCTATTCGTGTGTCAAATTTATGTGGATGATATTATTTTCGGATGTACTAACAATGCTTGCAGCATGGAATTCGGGCGAATGATGTCCGAGAAGTATCAAATGTCTATGATGGGTGAACTTAAGTTCTTTCTCGGACTGCAAATTCGTCAACAGGACAATGGAATTTTCATATCTCAGGAGAAATACCTGAGAGATTGTCTTAAGAAGTTCAAAATGCAAGATTGCAAACAGAAGGGTTACAAAACTCCCATGCCAACAAATGGCCAGCTGGACGCAGATGTGTACGGTAAAGATTACGATCAGAAAGCTTATCGTTCGATGATTGGTTCTTTGCTTTACCTATGTGCATCCAGACCTGATATTATGTTGAGTGTTTGTATGTGTTCTCGTTTTCAAGCTGCACCGAAAGAATCGCATCACCAAGCGGTCAAGCGTATTCTGAGATATTTGGCTCACACCCCCACCTTAGGTTTATGGTATCCTAAGGGAGCACAGTTTGACCTCATTGGCTATTCAGACTCAGATTATGCAGGTGACCGGGTTGACAGGAAATCTACTTCGGGGACATGCCATTTTCTTGGTAGATCATTGGTATGTTGGTCGTCAAGGAAGCAGAATTGCGTCTCACTCTCTACGGCTGAGGCCGAATATATTGCTGCTGGTGCTTGTTGTACACAGTTATTATGGATGAAGCAGACTCTGAAGGATTATGGCATCAAGGTCAAGAAGATTCCTCTATTGTGCAACAATGAGAGTGCAATCAAAATTGCACACAATCCTGTGCAGCACTCTTAAGGCGATCATGTTGCTCGAGAGGATATTGTTATCAGTCACGTCAAAACCGAAGAGAATCTCGCCGATATCTTCACCAAGCCTCTCGACGAGAAAAGATTCTGTGCGTTACGGTGTGAGCTAAATATCCTAGATTCCGCAAACGTGCAGTAAGCTGGACTCGGCACCCGTACCAACACTTCCACATCCTTGAAGGAATGGGTGCATAACACTCGAAGAGTTTAAAAATTTCGACAAAGTGAAATTTTCTTTCTGAGAGTGAATACATTAACGAAGAACTAGACTAACCGGGTGCCACGATAATTGTGCGACGCTCGGGGTCATACAGTTCTTATACGGTGGGTAACGCCACCACAATTTCTGTTCGCTGAAATTGCTTTTGAAACCTTTCGAGTTTGTCCGAATGTATTTTACTCATAGTTTGTCTTTCTGGTATTTGTGTTTCTTCGTCTGAGTGAAATGCCTAGGACCCTGTTTTCCCTCTATTCTATCTCTTCTAGTCTATGCTGCTCTGTTATGAATGCACAAATTTCATCTGTGAACGAAACTTTATCTGGTGTCCTTGACCACGTTAAATTTCGGTCCGAACTTAATCTGTTTTGGCGAAAGCCGTCCAAAATTTGGGGTGTCCCGCCCAGGTCTGGACCACGTTCTTTGATGACGGTTGCCACATGCTCATCATCAACTGCCAGCTTATCCTATCCGTTGAAGAGAAAGAGTCCCTTGACTCGGTCCGTCCGATCAGATTCAGGGTGCGGTCATTTTCCCTCGCATATATATACTGCGCAGCCCCCTTTCTTGTTTCACTTCGCATCTCTCACCATCGCCACCTTACGAAGCCCTACCGCACTGCTCCTCCTCGAGCTCGACGATGCCGACCACCTTCGCCGCTTCACTGCCGGAAAGAGGTCGCCAGAGTCCTTCCTCGCCGCCGCGGATCATTTTCGTCTCCGCGCCGCCGTAGTTGCTGCACATCACCAAGTTAGGGTATGTGCAGTGCGAACTTGTTCTTCCGTTCATCCAGTTCAAGTTCGTCCACGGTAGAAATAGCCTTGTTTTTACTGCAATTTCTCAGATCCTTACTGCTAGGTAACTTATGTGGATGTGGTTTGTAGTTGTCCCTCGCATCTAAAAAAAAATTCAGATCTAGGGTTTGTGTTTTGTCTCGTCCGAACGGAATGCTTAGCACGTTTACTAGTATTTTCTTCGAACCTACTAGTCCGTTCTACACATTTCCTTCGCCCGAAACATTTCTCAAAGTCTGCATCTACTTCTTCATAAAAAACGAGTTCCTTTTCAAAATCTTCGCTGTGTGCATTCGTAACCCTGTCCCCATTTTCTCTCGCATATATCTCTGTTCACAGGAAAATGCAGTCAGTTGCGGACTCAGCTCAGCGTAGCCTGCCTGATGGAGATGATATTGTATTGGGCACTGCTGATGAATCGAAAGCTCCAAATGCCAAGGGCCCAACGGTAGGCCCATCCACCAGCAAGAGAAAAAGGGCCGTACAGAATGACGACGAGCAAGTAGAAACTGCTCCGAAGAAGAAGAGGGGTGGCAGACAGGCTCTCACAAACACAGCAGAATATATCTCTCATGATCGATACAACACAGTTCCAGGCGAATCAAAACACGATCGAGATACACGACAGGAATGGATTCGACGCCACTGGGTGCGCAAATGGTTCAACTATGAGTTCGTTGCTCCTCGTTTTGTCAGAATTTTGCATTCCATCCACCGTGGGGTGACTGCCGAGAACTTTCTCTAATCAAGTCAAATGGACCTCAAGAGAGACCACCTCCTCCGGCAAATGCTCATGAGTCTTCCCTTCGCACTCCTGCCTCATATCCCGATGAGCTCGCTAAGCGTCAGCGCAATGCCGTCAAAAGAGCTGAGAGGGCTGAAAAGAAAAAGGCTCGTGAAGCAGAAAACCTTCGTCTTCTCAAAGATGATGTGGAAAAGAAAAAGGCCGAAGGGATGTCTGAAGGACGCACCAAACACAAGCATGATCCCAGTGCTGCTGCGTCGAAGAGAAAGCGTGCACCGATTTAGAAAAAGGCTGTACCAGCAGATGAAGCAAATATGGATGATTCCTCGGATGATGAAGATGATCCTCCGCTCACCAAAGAAGAGGTTGCTGCTACTCTCAGCAAGGATGTGAAGATTACCACTTCCACCGTGCTGCCTGATCTTCGGGTTAATCTGGCCCCATCGAAGAAGATGCCTGCCAGAAAAACGCCAGCTACCACTGTCACCATGAAACAGCACGTGAACACAACTCCTCATCTAGATGCAATTAACTTGAAGGATTTGGTAGTTGATGCTCCAGTGAATGCTGCGAAGCCTGGCGAAAACATTCCCAAACCTGAAATGAAGACAATCAAGGCGCCTACCGAGCAAAATGCTCCTCAATCCTCTGCTTCGAAGGAAAAGGTTGCTAAATTTGCTCCTACGCTGACTCAACCATTGGCTTCTCAGCCGCCTTCCGAGCAAGTTCCTGTTCCTGTTCAGACTGCTCCCTCTGTCAAGTTAGATGCACCTCATTATTACGATCACATATTCATCATGGAGCAGCTCGATAAGTTTGTGGAGAACCCTTTCAATGGAGAGGTGGCATCTTTGCCAATCCCTGCCGAAGTTATTACTCAAGCAGATTCTGTAGTGCAAGAACTGAGAGATGATGCAGTTGAGATTAATTCTCTCTCTACCAAACTAATGGATCTTAATGAGCGAATGAAAACTTCCTCATCAAAGTTTATCATCAACACACTCGAAGATTCCTACAAGGATATCAACCGAGCCATGAGTCTTCTACGTAACCGAAGGTTGCGCTTTCACACAGATCTCGATGAAATTGTTCGGAAAATCTGTGATGAACATCAAGCCAAAGTTACTGGCTACAATGATCTGGTAAAGGGTCACATTGATCATGTTGCTAAGCAGAAGATCAAGCAAAGAAAGAAAATAGCGAAGAAAAATGTACCTCCTGTTCCGAAGGAACCGTCTCCTGTCCGTCAAGATGCTCTGTCCTAGAAAGAAAAATCTCCTGAGCCTGCTATTCCTTCGCCGCCACCTGTTAAGGATTCGGATGCTCCTCCCTCGCCAAGGCCAACTGAAGCAGTGCCTGTGGCTTTCCCTGCTCGGGCTGAAATTCCCTCACAACACGTTGTTTCAGAGGAAGGTGAAATTCCTCGCTCCGAACCCCAAGCCTCTCCAGCTCATGAAGGGTCACAAGTCCCAGCTCCATCTGTCGACGAGCAAAAACAATTTACTGTGGAACAGTCTCAGCCTCCACCAATGGATGTTTCGGCCTCGATGCCCAAAGTTGATGAACCTGCTCCAGTGCCAAGCGCCCCTGCTGCACCATCTGTTGTACCACATACTCCATCTCCACTCAAGTTATCCATCGATACAGTCGCACGGATGCCAGATGTTGGTCCCTCCGAGCACAAATCTGTCTCTGCCCGCCGGTCTGACTCAGTTGTATATGGTGATGAGTATCTTTCTCCTGAAGAAGAACTCAAATATCCATATCCCCGTGAAGAATTGCCATTGTTCTCGACAGGCACAGGCGCAAAAGGACCGATTTTTAATCGGAATGCACATCCAAAATTCTTTCAGGCCAGTCCGTATGATGACCCGCGCACCTCTGAATCGCCTCGTTTCTGGACCAAGGAACAAGCTATTTATTACTCTCGGGTCCTTTATGAGAACAAGAAGATTTTTCCTCATGAATTTCTGAACATTCCTGCTATGCGAAATATTGGCTGTTTTAATCAATTACTTCAGGATCTGGATGATTTCTGCCTCTCAAAGGTATTTGAGTTCGAGCACCCATGGAACAGAGAAATTATTCTTCAATTCTATGCAACATTGTACATCTCTGGTGATGAAAAAGATAGCTCAAAATGGATTATGGAATGGATGACCGAAGGAAAACGCATCAAGTGCACTTCGACAGATTTTGTCTTGCACTTCCATTTCCCTCGCTTTGAGCACGGTAACACTAACATTCAAGTTCACAACATTGATGTCATATCAGATGAACTTTTTCAATGCACAATGGATCCCGAAAAGATTCGTGACTACACTGGTCCTCCTCGTCCTGAGCATTTATCATTCGACAATCAGACACTATTCCATATGCTCTCATACACCATTTGCCCATTGGCTGGCATGAATCCGGACAAGTCCATCTCAGATGTTCTTCGCAATGCAATATATGCAATCTCTGAGTGATACATTTTCGATGTGGAAGACATGTTCCTACGTATTCTGAAGGATTCAGCTCAATATCCCTTTTGCATCAAAGTGTTTGCGCCATGGATCCAGAAAGTTGTTGATCATGCCATGCGCACAGTGTATCTTGCAAAGGAAAGCCACAAAAGCTTTATTCCTCCTGTTCGCGATACTTTGCAAGTTATGAATGATCTTTCTTCGGGCAAGTCGCCTGCTTCAAGCTCGCGCAATTATCACAAGCAATTTGATGGGCCTCGTCTGCCTCAGCGCGACCGAAAGATTACGCCTCAACCTCCATCGCAACTCGAAGTCAGTTTGCGTACACAACAACTGTTGCTGCAGCATATCGCTGAGGATCGACGCGAGAAAGAACATCTCGCCTCCGAGCTGAATGAACTTAATAATCGCACGAGGATAATGCATCTGATAGCTGATGAAAATAAGAAGAGACTCTGGAAACTGCTTCGCAAGTTCTTTACCGAGAAACAACTCCTGAATGTCAATCTCCAAGAGCTCTATGACTACATTGACAAAGGTTCACTATCGAAGATTTTCAAGATAGGACTCCTTCTCTACCTGCTCGTGGGCCTACAACTGATCTTCTTCATCTAAAGCTACGTAAATTGCTTGATGAATCTGAAGCCACATCACCAACAGAGAAACCTACCGAAGGCAATGTGCAGTATCGTGCTCCTCCCATGGTCCCTCCAGCTATTCCTTTGTCTGCTCAGCCCCAAGCTCTTATTCTTGAAGGAAAATCTGTTGCTGCTGAAGACGAAGCCATTCCGGTCACTTCCGAAGATGAAATCACCTCGGACAACTCATCCGGAGATGCCACCGATTGATCCAAGATCTGCGTTTCTTCACTCATGTTATTCGTCACCTTTTTGACACTTGTTGACAAAAAGGGGGAGAATTACATCGAGTCTCAATAGATTTTCTTTTGGTGTTTCATGTGAGTTTGGTTTCGTTCGAGTTTGCAACTTTTGGTCTATATCCTATCCGCACTATGTTGTAAAACTCGATAACTTCTGTGCCGTAATGTTAATAACCCTGCTGCTGCACCATTTCTCTCGAAGTATTTGTCTTGCAGGTGGAATTATTATCAGAAGTTATCTTTGATTGCACTAAGATCTCGATGGATTATATCTCATCAGTGCGAATGAAATATCTCGAATGATTGAAATTTCCTCCATATACTTCAAATTATTGCAGGAGAATCTATCTCATATCTTTCGTCCCTGCATACATTTAGGGGGAGTCCATTTCATATTCGAGAAAGTAACTCTTACTCACTCTTGTTTGATCCATTTTACACTTATCTATCTTCACTTCGATGATTATCTGTTTTGTCATCAATCGTCCAAAAAGGGGGAGATTGTTGGTGCAATAATTTGCCTCCTTATGTTTTGGAGATTGATTGACAAACAGTGAGGGACTGATGTGTTTGCTAGTGCACACAGAGTAACAGGTCCCTGGAGTTAAGAGGAGTTTGGATTCACAACTCCGAAGATTATCCCCTGCGTAGCAGTGAATGTTATCACCGAAGGTTATGACGACAAGAGTGACCCCTCAAAAATTGCTGACGTGAAGCATTTGATTCGGTGCCTGTCCGAAGGAAGTGACTGCAGCCGAGGAAATTGAAGACGAAGAGAAGACGTAGCATTCTTTTCATTGTTTCTTTTCTCCTTATTGAGTCATAGGACCACCGTACTATTAAGAGGGGTGTAGCGTTCTAAGATTTGATTCACTGATGCTAAACCCAAGTCCTATGAAAGCTGTGAGAGAAATCTCTTCGTGTTCCGAGCAAATACTTGCCAGCAAGAGACTGGGATCTTCTTCGCTGCGAGAGATTTGTCTCTGACCGAGGAGTTAGCATTACTTGGTCCTCAAGTAATGTTACCGTTGCTCCCAAATCCGACCGTTGTGAACGTGTCGGTTGGCCATTGGCTGGACCGCGTGTCCAAAATGGTCATTTCCCATCAGGGAAGGCTGCGGCTATAAATAGCCACCCTGCGCCGGCGTTGTCCGGTGGCTGCTCCGTTTGATTCTGAGAAGATTGTTGAGCAACCCCACTCCGAGAGATTTGAGTTTAAAATCCACCGAGAGAAAACCCTAGAGCCGAAAAATTACATAGTGGTTCAGCATCACTAGAATCTAAGTCCAGTATGCTCCGCCTATTACTCTTGAGAGCTGCAAACTCTCTAGACGGTTAGGTGCCAATTTCTTCAGAGACCAAGAGTAATTGTGGTTCTCGAAGAAGAGGTCTGTAAAGGTTCGGAGATCGCCTTCAAGCATCTACCACGAGTAATCGGCATTGGTTGACGAACCAATTGTCGAGGAGAAAAGGGCAAAGAGAGTTTATCTTCTGTGTTAAATCACAACCCCTCCAACCAGACGTAGTCCTTGTGCAGAAGGGCGAACTGGTCTACCAAACACCTTGTCGCCATCGAGCATCACTGGTCACTTCTGCTACCCTCTCTACATTCGAACTGTGACATGCCATATTTCAATCATGTGATTTACCTTGGTACATGTTGTTAGTTTCCATTCGGTAGTTTGTATTCGCTCACTGTTTACTGTATTTTCATTCGTTCCGCTGCTGCGTTCCGAGAGTTTTAATATTTCCGAGAAAAATTTAAAACTCCCATTCACCCCCCTCTGGTAGACATACTTCGATCCTACACCTATGAACCTGAACCTTTAAGATAAGTTGGAGTATATAATGTCTATTTCAAGTGCATATCAAGTTTGTGCCCATCGTGTGCCTGTAGCATGTAGTTTTGATGCTTGCAAAGTGCCATGTTGCTGTTTTGGGCAGGTTGCTATTATAACTTGTGTAGAGTGTATGTGTTGAACCGTTGCTCCGTTTTGATCATGTCCTATATGAAACTTGTTTAGAATTGTTCGTAGCTTCATATTATCATGTTGCATCCTTGATTTGAGAGTGTGTCGTTGATGTTTCCATGCATTTTGTACCATATGCCATGTTAACTTGTTTAGCTCATATCTTCTAGACCGTAGCTCCGAATTAAATAATCTACATATGAAACTTGACTAGAAAAATGTGTAGATCATCATGATGCATGTTAACTTGCTGTTTAACAACGTTAACATTGTGTTTAATTCAGATCAGTACTAATTTCGAAATTTGCATATGGGGATTTTCCGAAATTGTTGTTTGTGTTTCCGGCCTCATTTAAACTTGTCTAGTTGTATGGATTGCTTATGCTTCATCTCTTGCCTTGTTTAATAACATTTAATCTTGTCATGCATCGTATTTGGATTGTGCATCATGCCATGTTTATGCTTGTGTGTTTACCATGTAGTTTGCTTCTTTCCGGTTGTGCTTCTTCTCGATAGTTCTGCTTTCTATGCGATTGTGAGGATTCGTTCGACTATGATTGGTTCGTCTTCTTGCTGGACTCGTTCTTCTTCCGAGCGGGATTTCAGGCAAGATGATCATGACCTTGGATATCTTTACTATCTTTGCTTGCTAGTTGTCTCGTTGCTATCGCTATGTCGCGCTTCCTACCACATATATGTCAGCCTCCCATATGCCATGATACAGCCTCTAACCACCCTTACCCAGCAAACTGTTGTTTGGCTATGTTACCGCTTTGGTCAGCCCCTGTTCTTATAGCATTGCTAGTTGCAGGTGTAGTTGCAGGTTGTTCCATGTTGGGACATGGATATCATGGGATATCACAATATCTCTTATTTAATTTATGCATCTATATACTTGGTATTGGGTGGAAGGATCGGCCTTTTGCCTAGTGTTTTGTTCCAGTCAAGCCGCCCTAGTTTCCGTAATGCTGGTGTTATGATCCATGTTTAGCGTTCCTAACATGCTTAGGGGAATGGGACCCTCTTGACAGTTTGCTTTGAATAACCGCTTCCAGCAAGGCCCAACTTTGGTTTTAACATTTGCCAACATAATAATACTAAATTAAATAATTAATTGGCATAGGGCGTCATGAACCCGAGGATTCTTTAATTCCACATAATACAGGTGGGCCACTGCTGATGGTGTTAGTCCAAACCAGGCGATGTCCGGCGCCCCCTGGGCAACCAGGGTCTCAGCTAACCCGATGTCTTGCCCATCCGGTGTGCCCTGAGAACGAGATACGTGCGACACCTATCAGGATTATCGGTATACCGGGAGGTCTTGCTGGAATTGCGTTACCATTGTCGAAATGTCTTGTGCACCGGGATTCTGAGGATACTTTGGGCTATCTCGAGGTTGAGGTATTTCCACCGCAGCTTGTGTAGGCTTATGATGGGCCAGGTTGGAACACCCCTGCAGGGTTAAATCTTACGCGAAGCCATGCCCGCGGTTATGTGGCGCTTGGATATTTATAACCTCCGGTTGTAGAAAACTTGACACTAAATCCTAATTAAAATACACCAACCGTGTGCGTAACCATGACCATCTCTTTTCGAGGAAGTTCGAGAAGAGAACACGGTGGGGTTATGTTTGACTCGTAAGTAGGTGTTCAGGATCACTTAGTGATCATTTGTAGTTTGCGACCATTTTGCGTAGATGCTCTTCTTATTCTTGTACTCGTATGTTAGCCACCATATAATGCTTACTGCTTGCTGCAACCTCACCACCTTACCCTTCCATACCCATTTAAGCTTTGATAGTCTTGCTACCCATGGTTATGGGATTGCTGAGTCTTCATGGCTCACAGTTTACTACAACAACAGTTGCAGGTACAGGTAATGCGATGTCTTGACATGAGAGCGATGCTTGTTTGCTTTTGGAGTTCTTCTTCTGCTTCTTCTTCTTCGTCGATCTTGGGATAGGTTCCTGGTCGGCAGCTTGGGCTAGCAGGGTGGATGTCGTTCTTCTTTTCGTTTGATTTCATCCGTAGTCGGATGCTGCCCTTCTGTATGATGTTTGTTATGTATTGATGTATTCATGTGACGATTGTATGTATTTGTTTGTATCCCCATCTATTCTGTATGTGGTACGATGTAATGATATCCACCTTGCAAGCGTCTCCAATATGCATTTCTACTCTTGGTGGGGCCTCCGAGTTCCTCGAGAATAGGATCACATATTGGGCGTGACAAGTTGGTATCAGAGCCAGGTTCGACCGACCATAGGAGCCCCCTTGATTGATCGAACCGCTGACGAATCTAGACGAAAAACTATTTTGAGTCCTATTTATATATCGGAGAGTAGGAATTCTTTTTACTCCTTATCCCCTTCGTCGCTCTGGTGAGGAATTGTGACGTAGGTGTTTTGATTCTACTATTTCTTCTCACTCAATTTTTTTTAGAATCACGCGGATATTTTTGGAATCGTTGCGATATCGTTGTGATGGGAACTCTATTTTTGGTGCTTCCTGACCGTATGGATTGGACCCGAGGAGTTGAGCTCCAAGGGGTTCTTATCACATTCGCTATCGTTTCAGTTCCTAAATACCAGAGGACGCCGACATCGAAATGCTTCTATACTTTTTGTGGTGGTAAATAGTGCCGTGACTTTTCCCCAGTACTGGTGGAGATAGCGCGGATGATCCACTATGACTAGTATCGCTGTGCTTTCGATGGTCTGAGGTAGACAGATTTGCGAAGTTTCTTGGTCATGTGTGAAGGTTGCGGATTGGTTGCAGCTGATTAGGATATTATTGTTGTTGTGTGCTGAGTAGGTTCCCATATCCGCAACCTGATCTTATAACCAAGAAGTTTCGGGAGTTCTTAGGTGGGAATTCAAGTATTACCTAGAATATCTTTTCCAACAGACACATGATATGATATGGGGTCTATCATATATTTGTTCCGGCTTATTCTACAAGCCAAATCCTTGTTTTGTTTTGTTATGGTATTCGAGTTGCTTCGAAGTCAAGTGTGGATTCTAAATCTTTCCTAAGCGGTGTTCCCATATTTTGATGTGAAGGCCAATCCTTTTGATCATTGAGATTGTCATGACAATTCTTTTCACCCGACGTGCTTCTCCTCGAATTAATTCGATCCTTTCAACATTTGCAAGATCAATTCTCAGTTTTCTCAACAATGTTTGTTTCACCCGTCCCAAGTTGTTTTTATTTTCCCACCCTCTTACCCTTTTTCTTTGCGGAGTCAAAAATCTCAAATCGATTATCCATTGTATTCATGAGAAGTCTCTACATTCTTTTCCTTCAATGTTCTTAACCGGTGATTTCTCGTGAAGGTGCTCAGTAGTTTGTTGTTCATCATTCTTCATTCTCATTTTCTTTTCAATGGATTCAATTCAAGCTCTCGTGGTTGATCATATCCTTTTCTTTTCCCATGTTGGAAGTTCTTATCCAAGGCTCTTATTTATTCACATCTCTCTATTCATATCGGGAGTGCCGAAATTATCTCAGAAGATTCGTGTTTCCATTCAAGATCCGTTCGAGCTAGTTCGAGGGTGTTACCTCATCCAATCCATTTAAATCTTCCCGGTGCATTTTCTCTCTTTAAAGCAATCATTTCCAACGGTGTTTCTCTTTGAGTGGGCCCTAACCCACAGGTCTTTTCCCAGGATCTTACCTGACTCTTCCAATCTTCTTCCGGAGTTATTCTCAAATCTTTTCAAAGTTGACGTAAGGATGAATTTTCATCAGTCAATTGCTTTCTCTGAGTTTTCCTTCAATTCCTGTCATTTTGATCCCAATATTCCTCTTTTCATTATTCCGGAGTGTCTCTACAATTGTGATGGTGGTTCACGTCATCATTCTCACCATTTGAAGACCGAAGAAGAATTTCTCTCATCCGTTCTCTTGAAGATTCGTGGTTCTAGCTTCATGCCATCCTCACAATTGTTTTCGATTGTGAGAAATTCTTTTCATACCCACCCGGAGTATTTCATGAGTTCTTTCCAATTTTGATTATCCGAAGGCCATCATTACAGAAGAATTCTTCATTTTCAACGTTCATCTATCTCTCTCTAATTCTTCCGGTGCATCATTCAAGTATTCTCTAATAAGCTCGTGATCTCTTCGTTCTCTTGTATCTAAATTCCCTCATGTGTCTTCATTTGTTTTCTAATTCTTCCCGGTGATTCGTCCTCTTTTCTTTGTTCGTTTTTAATTATTACGGTGATTCATTCAACATTCCTCTTCATTTGCTATCGTCTCATTTCATTCATTCTTTCCAAATCCTACCGGTGTTTCCTCGAAGACTTCGTCAAGTTGGCACTATATCTCTCTTTAATCTTTTCAAGAAGAATAAGTAGTATGCAAATCCATTGCTTTTCATCAATTTATTTTGATGAAGGATAGACATATCATAATTCTTATTCTTGTCTCATCAAGGTGATTTAATTCACTCTTCCTGAATTTTGTTAATGATGAATAAATTCTCGGTTCCAAGCTGTTCATCTTTCTTTCCGGAGTTCCTAGCATTTGGATGATCTCGTCAACAAGCTTATTCTATTAATTGTTGATTTTCCAACAACTCCGTTCAATCCTTCTTGTGAGGATGCTTTTCACAGTCATTTGTGGGAGAAGTTGTCATTTTCTTCTCCGTTCTTTTCTTTCCAATGATCTAGCTTCTATTCTTTCGTTCTGGAGGCATTGTGGTGTTTCTCTCTTCGACCCATTATCTCGTTTCGCCAAGATCATGTTCTTTCCTTGCTTATCCATTTTACCGGAGTGTTATGTTCTCTTTTCAAGTTCTTTTCATCTTATCAAGTTTTCCTTCTCTTTTCTACCGGAGTGCCGCCAAATTCTTTCCTTCTCATTCGTTGTCTATCTCGTTTACACCTGAGTGGTTTCAAATTCTATCTTGTTCTTGTGTTCTTTTCATGTCTTTGCTACCTACAAGTTTCTCATGGTGTTCCTTGTTCCTCTTTTTCTATCGGAAGTGCTCTCAACTTCATTCATCTCCGTGGTATTCTTTCTTCCAAATTGTTCAACACCTCTGAGGTTTGTTGGTTTCACTCGTTTGTCCAAGAAGCAACTTTCTTTTACCTCTTCCTCTTCCCCTTCCATTTCCTTCCTAAGATCTCGGGTCGAGATCTTCTGTTAGTGGAGGAGAGTTGTGTCGCCCCGAGACCGATGCTCCAGATGCCTTCCATTTATTTCCGTCGTTGCCGTGTGATTCGTTTGCTTGTTGCATTTTGCCATGTCATAGTGTGCATTTCATCCGCATGTTTTTCATAAAACTTGCATCCGTTCATAGTTGTCTTTCTCTCCGTTCCTTCCGTTGTCCGTTTCGAGACCCGACACACTCGCACACGCCCGCGGCACCTCCGAAATATTATTTTATAAGTGGGATAAAAATGTTCTCAGAACGAGTTGAAAGTTGGCGTGCGGTCTTATTATATTGCAGATAGACCGCCTGCCAAATTTTGTTCCATTTGGAGGTCGTTTGATGCCCCAACGGATAACTATAGCGGCACTATAGCCGGTTAAAACGGCGGATGTTTCGGTGTTCCGAAACTTGTATCGGGCTGCATTCTCCCTCTCTTCTCAGCCCACACCACTCTACACAGCCCACGTAGCCCAGCCTAGCCCCCCCTCCGACCGGAACAGTCGGATCACGATCGGAGGGCTCCGAAACACCCCAAACCCCCCTCTCCTAGCCCCTCCTACCTATAAATGGACAGCCCTCCTCTCATTTTTGGAAACCCTAGCCCCTACTCCCCTCAATTTCCGTGCCTGACCCACTCCCCGCCGCCACTTGGTAGTTCCCGATCGGCCGCCGCCGTGCCCCACCCTCCCTCCAGCGCCGCACCTTGCCGCCTCACCTCGCCGCCTCCGGCCCGGATCCGGCGAGATCCGGCCGGATCCGCGGATCTGCACGACCCCGTCCTTGGACCCGTACGGCCCCCGATCCAAACACCGTACGGGACCACCTCATCCCGTTCCCCACCGTCCCGAACCGTCCCTTCCACTTTTTCCCCTTGGTCCGAATTTCCCCGAAGTTTCCACAGCATATATGCATTTTGTGATGTCCATATCTTTGTGCATGTTGATCCTATGATGATGATTTATATATGTAAATTGATCTACTCTACGTGCTCTACATGATGGTAGCATTTGCATTCATGTTAGAGTTCATATTCATGTCATTATCTCTGATGCAAAAGTGCATCATGCTATTAACTGCAGAAAACTGTTAATATTTGTCATTTTGTCATTTTTGTGTGATTTAATACATGCACCATATAAGCAACTTGTCAACATGACTTTGGAGCATTTTCATGTGTTTTTGCGGGTAGTATTTATTTCATGCCATGATATGCCTTGATGTGAGTGTCATGAGCTTGTAAACATGCCTAGTTATTGTTACTGTTTTAAGTAAAAGCTGTCTGTGATAAAACTTGCCAAGTTTGCTTGATGGTTGCCACTAATCTATAGCTCATACGCATATGATTCCTTCATGTGATTTGGTCTATGCAATGTGTACTTTGATGACATGCCCTTGGTTGCTATGTAATCTTGCTGTAGCTTGTCTATTTGTTGCTCTCAAGTTGCCATCATGATATAACTGTCATCCTGCAACAGAATGTTTCATTTAATAAAAATCATTGCAATTAATCTGTTGCTCCTATGATTATGCCCATGTTGTATGTTTTGAGCTCCATGCTATGTACTACCATGATGTACCATTTGATGCCATGTTCTAGCTCTGTGGCATATTTATTTCATGCCTCCAACATGTCAACATATTAACTCTGCTCATGTATATGCCCTGTGTAGCAGAACCTTGCATTTTGCATGGATCATATTGACTTAACCTTGATGCCTATGAACCTGACTCTTTAAGATATGTTGGAGTATATAATGTCTATTTCAAGTGCATATCATGTTTGTGCCCATCATGTGCCTGTAGCATGTAGTTTTGATGCTTGCAAAGTGCCATGTTGCTGTTTTGGGCAGGTTGCTATTATAACTTGTGTAGAGTGTATGTGTTGAACCGTTGCTCCGTTTTGATCATGTCCTATATGAAACTTGCTTAGAATTGTGCGTAGCTTCATATTATCATGTTGCATCCTTGATTTGAGAGTGTGTCATTGATGTTTCCATGCATTTTGTACCATATGCCAAGTTAACTTGTTTAGCTCATATCTTCTAGACCGTAGCTCCGAATTAAATGATCTACATATGAAACTTGACTAGAAAAATGTGTAGATCATCATGATGCATGTTAACTTGCTGTTTAACAACTTTAACATTGTGTTTAATTCAGATTAGTACTAATTTCGAAATTTGCGTATGGGGATTTTCCGGAATTGTTGTTTGTGTTTCCGGCCTCATTTAAACTTGTCTAGTTGTATGGATTGCTTATGCTTCATCTCTTGCCTTGTTTAATAACATTTAATCTTGTCATGCATCATATTTGGATTGTGCATCATGCCATGTTTATGCTTGTGTGTTTACCATGTAGTTTGCTTCTTTCCGGTTGTGCTTCTTCTCGATAGTTCTGCTTTCGATGCGATTGTGAGGATTCGTTCGACTATGATTGGTTCCTCTTCTTCATGGACTCATTCTTCTTCCGAGCGGGATTTCAGGCAAGATGATCATGACCTTCGATAACTTTACTATCTTTGCTTGCTAGTTGTCTCGTTGCTATCGCTATGTCGCGCTTCCTACCACATATATGTCAGCCTCCCTTATGCCATGATACAGCCTCTAACCACCCTTACCCAGCAAACCGTTGTTTGGCTATGTTACCGCTTTGCTCAGCCCTTGTTCTTATAGCATTGCTAGTTGCAGGTGCAGTTGCAGGTTGTTCCATGTTGGGACATGGATATCATGGGATATCACAATATCTCTTATTTAATTAATGCATCTATATACTTGGTATTGGGTGGAAGGCTCGGCCTTTTGCCTAGTGTTTTGTTCCACTCAAGCCGCCCTAGTTTCCATAATGCTGGTGTTATGATCCATGTTTAGCATTCCTAACATGCTCAGGGGAATGGGACCCTCTTGACAGTTCGCTTTGAATAACCGCTTCCAGCAAGGCCCAACTTTGGTTTTAACATTTGCCAACATAATAATACTGAATTAAATAATTAATTGGCATAGGGCGTCATGAACCCGAGGATTCTTTAATTCCACATAATACAGGTGGGCCAGTGCTGATGGTGTTGGTCCAAACCGGGCGATGTCCGGCGCCCCCTGGGCAACCAGGGTCTCAGCTAACCCGACGTCTTGCCCATCCGTTGTGCCCTGAGAACGAGATACGTGCGGCTCCTATCAGGATTGTCGGTATACCGGGAGGTATTGCTGTAATTGCGTTACCATTGTCGAAATGTCTTGTGTACCGGGATTCCGAGGATACTTTGGACTATCTCGAGGTTGAGGTATTTCCACCGCAGCTTGTGTAGGCTTATGATGGGCCAGGTTGGAACACCCCTGCAGGGTTAAATCTTACGCGAAGCCGTGCTCGCGGTTATGTGGCGCTTGGATATTTATAACCTCCGGTTGTAGAAAACTTGACACTAAATCCTAATTAAATTACACCAACCGTGTGCGTAACCGTGACCGTCTCTTTTCGAGGAAGTTCGAGAAGAGAACGCGGTGGGGTTATGTTTGACTCATAAGTAGGTGTTCAGGATCACTTAGTGATCATTTGTAGTTTGCAACCGTTTTGCGTAGATGCTCTTCTTATTCTTGTACTCGTATGTTAGCCACCATATAATGCTTAGTGCTTGCTGCAACCTCACCACCTTACCCTTCCATACCCATTTAAGCTTTGATAGTCTTGCTACCCATGGTTATGGGATTGCTGAATCGTCATGGCTCACAGTTTACTACAACAACAGTTGCAGGTACAGGTAATGCGATGTCTTGACGTGAGAGCGATGCTTGTTTGCTTTTGGAGTTCTTCTTCTGCTTCTTCTTCTTCGTCGATCTTGGGATAGGTTCCTGGTCGGCAGCCTGGGCTAGCAGGGTGGATGTCGTTCTTCTTTTCGTTTGATTTCATCCGTAGTCGGATGCTGCCCTTCTGTATGATGTTTGTTATGTATTGATGTATTCATGTGACGATTGTATGTATTTGTTTGTATCCCCATCTATTATGTATGTGGTACGATGTAATGATATCCACCTTGCAAGCGTCTCCAATATGCTTTTCTACTCTTGGTGGGGCCTCCGAGTTCCTCGAGAATAGGATCGCATATTGGGCGTGACAATGAGCCTCTACAAGGCCTGCCCTCAAGATCCTTTTCCGCTGCGTCGCATCGACCTGATCGTGGACTCCACCGCTGGGTGTGAGTTGCTGTGCTTCCTAGACGCCTTCTTAGGCTACCACCAGATCAAGATGGCTACGGAAGACGTGGAGAGAACGGCCTTCATCACCCCCTGCGGGATATACTGCTACATCTGCATGCCCTTTGGCCTGAGGAGTGCCAGAGCCACCTTCCAGAGGCTGATGTGCATCGCCCTGGGGCCCCAGATGGGAAGGAACGTGGAGGCCTACGTCCACGACATCGTTGTCAAGACGCGTGAGGCCTGGTCCCTCCTCGCGGACCTCGAGGAAACATTCTCCAACCTACGCAAGGTCAACCTCAAGCTCAACCCTGATAAGTGCGTCTTCGGAGTCCCTTCCAGCAAGCTGCTTAGCTTCCTGGTCTCCCACCGCGGCATCGAGGCGAACCCCGGGAAGAAGGCCATCGAGAAGATGCGCCCTCCCTAGAACCTCAAGCCAATGCAGCGCTTGGTGGGATGCATGGCCTCGCTTGGGCGCTTCATCTCCAAGCTCGGCGAGCAAGCCCTGCCATTCTTCAAGCTCATGAAGAGATCCGGCCCCTTCAAGTGGACTCCTGAGGGTGACGCGGCCTTCGAGGACCTCAAGAGGTACCTGATGAGCCCGCCCATCATGGTCGCGCCATGCCCTCATGAGCCCCTGCTCCTGTACTTGGCAGCCACCCCTCAGACGGCCAGTGCGGCCTTGGTGGCGGTACTAGAGGAGTGCACCTGCATCCAGAAGAGGCCTACCGAGGCCGCGCCATCACCTGCCGAGGGCCCTCCTCAGGAGGACCCTGACGAGCTGCCTCGTGAGCCACCTCCCGAGCCCTTTGAACCTCATGAGCCTCTCGGGCCCTCCGGAGAGCAAGCTGCCGCTGCAACTACGCGCCTCATCGAGCACCCAGTGTACTTCGTCAGAACGGTGCTGCGGGATGCGCGCGAGCGCTGCCCCATGCAGCAGAAGCTCCTCCTTCCTCTCCTCATCGCCTCCAGGAAGCTGCGCCACTACTTCCAGGGTGATCCCATCAAGGTGATCACATCCTATCCCTTGGAGAAGGTTTTGCGCAGCCCCAATGCTGCTGGCCGCGTCGCCGAGTGGAACATCGAGCTGCAGGCCTTCGAGCTGGAATTCTGCACCACAAGGATGATCAAGGGCGCAACCTTGGCGGACTTCTGTGACACCCCAGCTCAGAGAGACCGGAACACCCCGTACTCCTATTGGGGAACGTTGCATGGAAAACAAAAAAAATTCTACGCACACGCAAGATCTATCCATGGAGATGCATAGCTACGAGAGGGGGAGTGTGTCTACGTACCATCGTAGACCGTAAGCGGAAGCGTTAGAACAACGTGGTTGATGTCGTCGAACAACTTCACGATCCAACCGACTGAGTACCGAACGTACGGCACCTCCGCGTTCAGCACACGTTCAGCTCGGTGACGTCCTCGACTTTTTGATCCAGCAAGACGGCGAGGTAGTGGATGAGTTCCGGCTGCACGACGGCGTGGTGACGGTGATGGTGATGCTATCTCCGCAGGGCTTCGCCCAAGCACTACGAAAATATGACCGAGGGACGGAACTGTGGAGGGGGGCGCCGCACACGGCTAAGACAATGTTGTGTCTCCTTTGGGGCGCCCCCTCTCCTCTATTTATATATGTGTAGGGGCTTGGAGTAGAAGGAATAGTGCCACGTGAACAGTAACATATGAATAGTGCCACGTGAACAGTATCGCGTGAATAGTACACACATGGACTTGGACTCCAAAGTCGAATCCTATTCCTACTAGGACTCTCCTTTTTTTCCTTCCCTAGCTGCGTGGGCTTTTGAGGACTTGGTGCACCTGGCCCAATAAGGCCAGGGCACCCCCCCTTAGCCCATGCCAGCCCTTGGGACGTGGTGGACCCACTTGTGGACTTCCGGACCCCTCCGGAATCCTCCGGAACCTTCTGGAAGCTTCCCGGTACAATACCGAAAAAACTGCACCTTTTTCCGGAACCCAAAATATGACTTCCCATATATAAATCTTTACCTCTCGACCATTCCGAGACTCCTCGCGACATCCGGGATCTCATCCGGGACTCCGAACAACATTCGGTTACCAATTCACATAACTCATATAACACTATATCGTCAACGAACGTTAAGCGTGCGGACCCTACGGGTTCGGGAATGATGTAGACATGACTGAGACGCCTCTCCAGTCAATAACCAATAGCGGAACCTGGATGCTCATATTGGTTCCTACATATTCCACGAAAATCTTATCGGTCGAACCGCAATGACAACATACGTAATTCCCTTTGTCCGTCGGTATGTTACTTGCCCGAGATTCGATCGTCGGTATCTCCATACCTAGTTCAATCTCGTTACCGGCAAGTCTCTTTACTCGTTCCGTAATACATCATCCCGTAACTAACTCCTTAGTCACTTTGCTTGCAAGCTTCTTATGATGTGCATTACCGAGAGGGCCCAGAGATACCTCTCCGAAACACGGAGTGACAAATCCGAGTCTCGATCCATGCCAACTCAACAGACACTTTCGGAGATACCTGTAGAGCATCTTTATGATCACCCAGTTACGTTGTGACGTTTGATAGCACACAAGGTATTCCTCCGGTATCCGGGAGTTGCATGATCTCATGGTCGGAGGAACATGTATTTGACATTCAAGAAAGCAGTAGCAATAAACAGAATGATCATATGCTAAGCTAACAGATGGGTCTTGTCCATCACATCATTCTCCTAATGATGTGATCCCGTTATCAAATGACAACTCATGTCTATGGTTAGGAAACCTTAACCATCTTTGATCAACGAGCTAGTCTAGTAGAGGCTCACTAGGGACACGGTATTTGTTTATGTATTCACACATGTATTTAAATTTCCGGTCAATACAATTCTAGCATGAATAATAAACCTTTATCATGAACAAGGAAATATAAAATAATAACAACTTTATTATTGCCTCTAGGGCATATTTCCATCAGTCTCCCACTTGCACTAGAGTCAATAATCTAGTTCACATCGCAATGTGATTAACACCCAAGAGTTTACTAGAGTCAATAACTAGTTTACATCACCATGTGATTAACACTCAAAGAGTTCTAAGGTGTGATCATGTTTTGCTCGTGAGAGAGAATTTTAGTCAATGGGTCTGCAATATTCAGACCCATGTGTACTTTGCAAATCCTTATGTCATACTGTAGATGCTGCTATCACGCTTTACTTGGAGCTATTCCAAATGACTGCTCCATTATACGTATCCGGTTTGCTACTCAGAGATATCCAGATTGGTGTCAAAGCTTGCATCGACGTAACCCTTTACGATGAACTCTTTATCACCTCCATAATCGAGAAACATTTCCTTAGTCCTTTAGTTACTAAGGATAATTTTGACCGCTGTCCAGTGATCCACTCCTGGATCACTCTTGTACCCGCTTTGCCAGACACGTGGCAAGGCACACATTAGGTGTGGTACACAGCATGGCATACATTATAGAACCTATGGCTGAGGCATAGGGAATGACTTTCATTCTCTCTCTATCTTCTGCCGTGGTCGAGCTTTGAGTCTTACTCAACTTTACACCTTACAATACAGGCGAGAACTCCTTCTTTGACTGATCCATTTTGAACCCCTTCAAAATCTTGTCAAGGTATGTACTCATTGAAAGTCTTATCAAGCGTCTTGATCTATCTCTATAGATCTTGATGCCCAATATATAAGCAGCTTTACCGAGGTCTTTCATTCAAGTATCCTTTTATGCCATCCAGAAATTCTATATCAATTCCAATCAACAATATGTCATCCACATATAATATTAGAAATGCTACAGAGCTCCCACTCACTTTCTTGTAAATACAGGCTACACCGTAAGTCTGTACAAAACCATATGCTTTGATCACCTCATCAAAGCGTATATTCCAACTCCGAGATGCTTGCACCAGTCCATAGATGGATCGCTGAAGCTTGCACACTTTGTTAGCACCCTTAGGATCGACAAAACCTTCTGGTTGCATCATATACAACTCTTCTTTGAGAAAACCATTAAGGAATGCAGTTTTGACATCCATTTGCCAGATTTCATAATCATAAAATGCGGCATTTGATAACATGATTCGGACAGACTTAAGCATCGCTACGGGTGAGAAAGTCTCATCATAGTCAACCCCTTGAACTTGTCGTAAACCTTTCGCGACAAGTCGAGCTTTGTAGACAGTGATATTACCATCAGCATCCATCTTCCTCTTAAAAATCCATTTATTCTCAATGGCTTGCCGATCATCGGGCAAGTCCACCAAAGTCCACACTTTGTTCTCATACATGGATCCTATCTCAGATTTCATGGCCTCAAGCCATTTGTCGGAATCCGGGCTTATCATAGCTTCTTCATAGTTCGTAGGTTCGCCGTTGTCTAACAACATAACTTCCAGAACAGGATTACCGTACCACTCTGGTGCGGAACGTACTCTGGTCGACCTACGAAGTTCAGTAGTAACTTGATCTAAAGTTTCATGATCTTTATCATTATCTTCCTCTCTTATTGGTGTAGGCATCACGGGAACGGTTTTCTCTGATGAGCTACTTTCCAATTCGAGAGAAGGTACAATTACCTCATCAAGTTCTACTTTCCTCCCAATCACTTCTTTCAAGAGAAACTCCTTCTCTAGAAAGGACCCATTCTTGGCAACAAAGACCTTGCCTTCAGATCTGTGGTAGAAGGTGTACCCAATTGTTTCTTTAGGGTATCCTATGAAGACGCACTTCTCCGCTTTGGGTTCGAGCTTATCAGGTTGAAGCTTTTTCACATAAGCATCGCATCCCCAAACTTTAAGAAACGACAGCTTAGGTTTCTTGCCAAACCATAGTTCATACGGTGTCGTCTCAACGGATTTAGACGGTGCCCTATTTAACATGAATGCAGCTGTCTCTAATGCATAACCGCAAAACGATAGTGGCAAATCGGTAAGAGACATCATAGAACGCACCATATCCAATAAAGTACGGTTATGACATTCGGACACACCATTACGCTGTGGTGTTCCAGGTGGCGTGAGTTGTGAAACAATTCCACATTTTCTTAAATGAAGGCCAAACTCGTAACTAAAATATTCGCCTCCGCGATCAGATCGTAGAAACTTTATTTTCTTGTTACGATGATTCTCTACTTCACTCTGAAATTCTTTGAACTTTTCAAATGTTTCAGACTTGTGTTTCGTCAAGTAGATATACCCATATCTACTCAAATCATCTGTGAAGGTTAGAAAATAACGATACCCGCCGCGTGCTTCAACATTCATCGGACCGCATACATCGGTATGTATTATTTCCAACAAATCAGTAGCTCGCTCCATTGTTCCGGAGAACGGAGTTTTAGTCATCTTGCCCATGAGGCATGGTTCGCAAGTATCAAATGATTCATAATCAAGAGATTTCCAAAAGTCCATCCGCATGGAGTTTCTTCATGCGCTTTACACCAATATGACCTAAACGGCAGTGCCACAAGTATGTTGCACTATCATTATCAACTTTGCATCTTTTGGCATCAATATTATGAATATGTGTATCACTACGATCGAGATTCAACAAGAATAAACCATTCACAAGGGTGCATGAACACGAGGGATATTATTCATATAAACAGAATAACCATTATTCTCTGACTTAAATGAATAACCGTCTTGCAATAAAAAATATCCAGATATATTGTTTTATGCTCAACGCAAGCACCAAATAACCATTATTTAGGTTTAATACTAATCCCGAAGGTATTACGAGCGTGTCGATATTGATCATATCAATCTTGGAGACACTTCCAACACATATCGTCACCTCGCCCTCAGCTAGTCTCCGTTACTCTGCAGCTCCTGCTTCAAGTTACTAATATTAGCAACTGAATCGGTATCAAATACCCAGACGCTGCTACGAGCACTAGTGAGGTACATATCAATAACATGTATATCAAATATACCTTTTTTCACTTTGCCATCCTTCTTATCCGCCAAATACTTGGGGCAGTTCCGCTTCCAGTGACCAGTTCCTTTGCAGTAGAAGCACTCAGTTTCAGGCTTGGGTCCAACTTTGGGTTTCTTTGTGGGAGCGGCAGCTTGCTTGCCGTTCTTCTTGAAGTTCCCCTTCTTTCCCTTGCCCTTTTTCTTGAAACTAGTGGTCTTGTTAACCATCAACACTTGATGCTCCTTCTTGATTTCTACCTCCGCCGATTTCAGCATCGCGAAGAGCTCGGGAATTGTCTTCTCCATCCCTTGCATATTATAGTTCATCACGAAGCCTTTATAGCTAGGTGGCAGTGACTGAAGAACTCTCTCAATAACACTCTCAACCGGAAGATCAATTCCCAGCTGAGTCAAGTGGTTGTGGTACCCAGACATTCTGAGTATGTGTTCACTGACAGAACTGTTCTCCTCCATCTTACAGCTAAAGAACTTGTTGGAGACTTCATATCTCTCAACCCGGGCATTAGCTTGAAATATCAATTTCAGCTCTTGGAACATCTCATATGCTCCGTGGCATTCAAAACGCTTTTGCAGTCCCGGTTCTAAGCCGTAGAGCATGGCACACTGAACTATTGAGTAGTCATCAGATAGAGCCTGCCAGGCATTCACAACGTCTGCAGCAGCTCCTGCAGCAGGTCCATCACCTAGCGGTGCATCAAGGACATAATTCTACTGTGCAGCAATGAGGATAATCCTCAAGTTACGGACCCAGTCCGTGTAGTTGCTACCATCATCTTTCAACTTAGCTTTCTCTAGGAACGTATCAAAAAAAGGGGAGCTACAACGCGAGCTATTGATCTACAACATAATTTGCAAAGACTATCAGGACTAAGTACATGATAAATTAAGTTCAAGTAATCAAATTACTAATGAACTCCCACTTAAATTAACATCCCTCAAGTTAACTAAGTGATACATGATCCAAATCAACTAGCCCATGTCCGATCATCATGTGAGATGGGATAGTCATCAATGATGAACATCTCCATGCTGATCATATCTACTATATGACTCATGTTCGACCTTTCGGTCTCCAGTGTTCCGAGACCATGTCTGTACATGCTAGGCTCCTCAAGTTTAACCCAAGTATTCTGCTTGTGTAAAACTGGCTTACACCCGTTGTACGTGAACGTAGAATCTATCACACCCGATCATCACAAGGTGCTTAGAAACGACGAACTTTAGCAACGATGCATACTCGGGGAGAACACTTTTATCTTGAAATTTAGTGAAGGGATCATCTTATAATGCTACCGTCGTTCTAAGCAAAATAAGATGCATAAAGGATAAACATCACATGCAATCAAAATATGTGACATGATATGGCCATCATCATCTTGTGCTTTTGATCTCCATCTCCAAAGCATCGTCATGATCTCCATCGTCACCGGCTCGACACCTTGATCTCCATCGTTGCGTCGTGGTCGTCTCGCCAACTATTGCTTCCTTAACTATTGCTAACGCATAGCGATAAAGTAAAGCAATTACATGGCGCTTGCATTTCATACAATAAAGAGACAACCATAAGGCTCCTGCCGGTTGCCGATAAATTACAAAACATGATCATCTCATACAATAACGTATATCACATCATGTCTTGACTATATCACATCGTAGCATACCCTGCAAAAACCAGTTAGATGTCCTCTACTTTGTTGTTGCAAGTTTTACGTGGCTGCTATGGGCTTCTAGCAAGAACCGTTCTTACCTACGGCACAAAACCACAACGGTGATTTATCAAGTTTGCTATTTTAACCTTCAACAAGGACCGGCCGCAGTCAAATTTGATTGAACTAAAGTAGGAGAAACAGACACCCGCCAGCCACCTTTATGCAAAACAAGTTGCATGTCTGTAGGTGGAACCAGTCTCATGTACGTGGACATGTAAGGTTGGTCCGGGCCGCTTCATCTTACAATACCGCCGAATCAAAATAAGACGTTGGTGGTAAGCAGTATGGCGATCACCGCCCACAACTCTTTGTGTTCTACTCGTGCATATCATCTACGCATCGACCTGGCTCATGATGCCACTATTGGGGAATGTTGCATGGAAAAGAAAAAATTTTCTACGCACACGCAAGATCTATCCATGGAGATGCATAGCTACGAGAGGGGGAGTGTGTCTACATACCCTTGTAGACCATAAGCGGAAGCGTTAGAACAACGTGGTTGATGTCGTCGAACAACTTCACGATCCAACCGACCGAGTACCGAACGTACGGCACCTCCGCGTTCAGCACACGTTCAGCTCGGTGACGTCCTTGACTTTTTGATCCAGCAAGATGGCGAGGTAGTGGATGAGTTCCGGCAGCACGGCGGCGTGGTGACGGTGATGGTGATTCTATCTCCGGAGGGCTTCGCCCAAGCACTGCGAAAATATGACCGAGGGACGGAACTGTGGAGGGGGGCGCCGCACACGGCTAAGACAATGTTGTGTCTCCTTTGGGGCGCCTCCTCTCCTCTATTTATATATGTGTAGGGGCTTGGAGTAGAAGGAATAGTGCCATGTGAACAGTACCACATGAACAGTGCCGCGTGAATAGTACACACGTGGACTTGGACTCCAAAGTCCAATCCTATTCCTACTAGGACTCTCCTTTTTTTCCTTCCCTAGCTGCCTGGGCTTTTGAGGACTTGGTGCGCCTGGCCCAATAAGGCCAGGGCGCCCCTCCTTAGCCCATGCCAGCCCTTGGGACGTGGTGGACCCACTTGTGGACTTCCGGACCCCCCGGAATCCTCCGGAACCTTCTGGAAGCTTCCCGGTACAATACCGAAAAAACTGCACCTTTTTCCGGAACCCAAAATATGACTTCCCATATATAAATCTTTACCTCTCGACCATTCCGAGACTCCTCGCGACATCCGGGATCTCATCCGGGACTCCGAACAACATTCGGTTACCAATTCACATAACTCATATAACACTATATCGTCAACGAACGTTAAGCGTGCGGACCCTACGGGTTCGGGAATGATGTAGACATGACTGAGACGCCTCTCCGGTCAATAACCAATAGCGGAACCTGGATGCTCATATTGGTTCCTACATATTCCACGAAGATCTTATCGGTCGAACCGCAATGACAACATACGTAATTCCCTTTGTCCGTCGGTATGTTACTTGCCCGAGATTCGATCGTCGGTATCTCCATACCTAGTTCAATATCGTTACCGGCAAGTCTCTTTACTCATTCCGTAACACATCATCCCATAACTAACTCCTTAGTCACTTTGCTTGCAAGCTTCTTATGATGTGCATTACCGAGAGGGCCCAAAGATACCTCTCCGAAACACGGAGTGACAAATCCCAGTCTCGATCCATGCCAACTCAACAGACACTTTCGGAGATACCTGTAGAGCATCTTTATGATCACCCAGTTACGTTGTGACGTTTGATAACACACAAGGTATTCCTCTGGTATCCGGGAGTTTCATGATCTCATGGTCGGAGGAACATGTATTTGACATTCAAGAAAGCAGTAGCAATAAACAGAACGATCATATGCTAAGCTAACAGATGGGTCTAGTCCATCACATCATTCTCCTAATGATGTGATCCCTTTATCAAATGACAACTCATGTCTATGGTTAGGAAACCTTAACCGTCTTTGATCAACGAGCCAGTCTAGTAGAGGCTCACTAGGGACACGGTATTTGTTTATGTATTCACACATGTATTTAAGTTTCCGGTCAATACAATTCTAGCATGAATAATAAACCTTTATCATGAACAAGGAAATATAAAATAATAACAACTTTATTATTGCCTCTAGGGCATATTTCCATCAATTCCAGCCCAGAGATCGAGTCTTCTGGAATACGGCACTGCTTGGCATAGAACAAATCAGCTCTTTATTACAAATATAACGTGTAGAAGGGTTCTGAAGGCACAAAGGTTACAGGGGCACGGCGAACAGTTCGCCTGCTCAGATAGCTCTATGCTAGCACCGGAACATCTCAAAGCAGAATAAATCCTAACAACGGAACAACGATGACGGTGATGAACTCCACTCCGCAGGGACTCTGGCTGGGACGTATCCTAGAGCGCAACCTTGAGGTCCTCGACAAACAAGCAATCGCGGAATCACCTGCAATCTGGCATGACACGCCAGGTGAGTACTTTGAATGTACTCGCAAGCTCACAGCAACCAAAGCAATCAAGACATACAACAGCATGGCATTTACAGGTTAATCATCAAAGATGAACACGATACTGCTAGAACAACATGAGCATGGCAACAACATGAGCATGGCAACAACATGAGCATGGCAACAACATATAATTCATGATATAAACAGGATGATACTAGCACTAGGATGCAAGGGGGTCGACGTTTAAGGTCTCATGGACCAGCTTACTCTGCTCGGAGGTTATCTCATTACCACAAAATTACCATCGTGATCATCACACGATCACCTCAAGATCAACCAAGCTCGGTATCAACTATACCATCGTGATCATCACATGACCACACAGAGCTTGATCTATACCTGTGATCATCGCATGACCACATAAAGATCAACCAACTTCTTTCTCATGAAACCGGGGTTGTTTATGATCCAGTTTATTATTTCTGTTGACCCATAGTGTGACCTACTACGAACTGTGTCCATGACCGAGGACGCGGCTATCGATAGATTATACACTCTGCAGAGGTTTGTACACTGTACCCATTCACGGAACTCATGGCCTCGTGCTCCCGTTCGGGTGGACCAACGACATTCCGACAAAACCAATCTATTGCATGACACTCTCCCGGCCACTCCGACAAACTCCCCTTTGGGCTATGTCCTGGGTTACCCCGATGCCAACTCGTGACATCCACCACCTATGTGGCCGCCACCGTCGTGGCCAAACATAAACATCGTCCCAAATGGGGACCTCGGTACCATAAAACTCGGGTACTCAAGGCTTATGGCCGCCTACCTGATCAGGGTAGCGTGCACCCATAACCTTCCCTAGTAGGAGGCACCGGCAAGAGGCATGACAATAGACCGCATTAGGGCCTTCCCATCCAGGCAAGTGTGGTTGCACTGGTGAGCTCGATTCGGTGGCACCATGACTCAGCCAACAGATTTGTTCAAGTTCAATTAATGTCAGGTTTAACTTGAATGGTGATGAGCTGAGTCACAATAAGATACGTAATGAAATAACAATGCAGATGAGCATGATATCAGTGTAACCATGGATGGACAACATAACCATTTACCTGCAACAATGATAAATCATTTACTCTACGGGATGCAAATGAGCATAGCATAACGATGATCACGAATATCACAAGTATTTTCATATCAAACCATAATGATCCATATGAGCATATCATTATCACTAGCATCTGAAAAGATTACAAGAATACAACATGATAAGAATATCCTTAGCAATTAATCATAACACTTACTAGATGAAAATGAACATGGCATAAGCAATGAGCATGGGTTCACAAGCATATTCAAAGCATTCACAAAATAATTAAATGCGCAAACACATATTAAATATTCAAGTGGAAACCATGGCTACTGCAATGCCATCATGCAAGTGGCTATTGTGGCTTGCCTGGGGATGAAGGATTCACCGGGGAGAAGTGCGATGAACTCGTGGAAAGAATCGCCGGAAAAGTTTCCCTCTCGGCGGAGCTGTTTTAAGGGCAAGGGAAAAATGGTCATTTTCGCAGTGTGACAACCTCATGAAAATGATACCATCGGAACGGGCTCGACGAACTGAGATCGTGGGCTTTGGAATCATCTGAATCGGAGTCACGGTCGCGGAGTTACGGCCGTTCGTTCGTTAGGCAGAAAAAGAATAAAAATGTGTTCATTTCTGCTGTTAACGGACGAACGTCCGCAATATAAGGGTTTCGGCGGCGGCTGCTGAAAATAGAAAGCGCCTTTTAGGAAATGCGTTTTCAAATGGGGAAAGCGTATTTTGTTCCGAAGAAGAAGCTGATTACGCTTTCTTTAACTGAAAACGTATTTCCGTCAAAGCCGTCTCCACTTATCCCAGTCAGCAGCCGGGTCAACGCCCTCTGTGGCTGCCAGGTGGGGTCCGCGGGGAGGTGGGGCCCCCCGGCCAGGCCTTCATCTTCAACCTCCCGCTCGCCCGCGGTACAGAGGAGAGGCGCGCGCTGCGGGCGCCCGTCCCGGCGACTCCGGCCACCGTTGGCGGCGTTCCGGGCACCGGCGGGCTCGGGGGAGAGCGCCACACCCATCCCCGCACAGCATGGACGCCGAGGAGGACCGAAACGGCGACGTCATGGGCTCCGACGGAAATGGCCGTCGGTCGATCTTGGTTTCGGGCGTGTGGTCGTCTCCGAGATGAAACGTGGGCATGGGGAGGTTCGCCGGGATATGGTGGTTCTACTGGTGGTGGTAGGAGGGCGAGTCGGAGCTTGGGTGGCTCGAATTTGAGCGATGGCCGACGATGGCCGTGGCGGTAAAGTGAGGGAGAGAGAGCTCCTTGAGCTCGTTTGGGTTGCTGGGTGGGGTCCTAGGAGGGAGGGAGAGAGGTTGGTGAGGTCGATGGGTCTCGGGGAGGGCTTATATAGCCGCGGCAGCGATGCCCTCGCCGGATGCCGACGGGAGCGTGCGGTTGATGCCTCTGGCGCGACCGCGTGAGCGCGCCCACGCGCGGAGGGGGTGAAAGGTCTAGAGGAGGTGCATTCGGTGATGATATGCTACGAGGAGGAAGAGGACAAGGGCAAGGCGACGATGGCCGCGGGCATCCTGGGACGGCGTGGCTCGCCGGAGAGGAAAGAGGAGAGGGGAAGGGGTCCAGAGAGGTGGCGTGGATGCAGGAGAGCGGGTGCAACGCAAAGGACACGGTGCGGTGGCGAAAGCTCGGCGTTTGGGCGGCGACAGAGGGACCCGATGTCCAGAGCGCACTTTCGGCGCGCCAGACCACGTGGTCACCGCATGCACAGGCGCACGCGGTGAATTCTGGCCAACCACAAGATGTCTAGCATGTAGTCCTTCCTAAGTGGGTCCTCTCTGAAGTGATAGATCGAAGAAATACACTGTGGGTTGATGGGAGTGATCAGAGAAAGTTTGCTGCTGCAAACTTAGGCATGAAATAGTGATCAACTTAGAGGGGATAAGAGCTAACCAGGATGTCACAGAGGTTGAGGCTAGGAAGGACTATGAGCCTGTGGAATTTGAGGAGATTTGGACCAGAATTTAACATGGTTGCTTTACAACTGTCAAATCTGGTCTAGAAGCTAGATCAGGAAGTAGCACTCACATGGTTGCTTGGATTGGGCTGAAAATTGGTGTAGGATGATTATTTGGGCATATGAAGGTGCCATACAAATTTCATCCCAATTGGATGAATAAAAATGGTACTTCCTTCACAATGATCCTTACTGAACAGAAACTTGGGGGAATTTTGTGGAGAAAATTGCTTGGCCAAATGATTGGAATTTTTGCATGCTCAAATTATATAGGTATATTTAGGTCCTGGATTAATTTCAGAATTTTGAAGCAATATAAAGTATAGTTGCTTCACAACCTGAAATTATGACCAGAAACCAAGATTTGAAGGTGTGCTCACATCAATTGTGGGATGGGGTTGAAATTTGGTGGCGAGTCATGATTTGATCTTATAAATGATATACCAAAATTTCAACTCATTTGGATAAGTCTAGCTAGTACCTCCTTCACAAAGCTTCCCTCTGGTCAGAAATTTTGGGAATTTGCTGAGGAAGATTTACTAGGCAAATGAAGTTGAATTTTGGCATGTGGAAATCAGTTGGATAGGAAAGGGTGCCCAAAAGTTTTGAGGGCAATCAAGAAAACATAAATAGCACTTCCTTCACAAAGTGCCAATCTAGACAGAATGGAAAATGAATATTCCTGAATTATTTTTGAACTAGGCAAAGATGGATTTTGACATATTTGTGGAAGATATGATTCAAATAATTTATGAGAATTTTGTGGGAATTTTTGGAATGACAAAAATATAGGTTGCTTCACAACCTAGGGCAAACAGGGTTATTCCTTTAATAGAAAAAGGAATATTCCCAGGAAAAGAATTTTGGGGTTGGGCTAAAATGGAAATGGCATGACCTAGGGATATATTTGAGGATGACAAGCCACTAGGAAGTGGCAGGAGAGAAGATATTCCCAGGTTTCAAGACCACATAGCCACGGAAAAAGAAATTCCAAATAAAATTCGAAGAAATCCAAAAGAAAAAGAAAGGGCCAAAAATCGGGGTGTTACAAACCTACCCCCCTTACGATAAATCTCGTCCTCGAGATTTGGTTGCTCAGGGAACGAGTATGAATATTCTGACTTAAGGAGACCGTTTCCAACTCGGGTATCCTTCTCCTTGGTGTTCCCTCTGAATTACATCTGACTGACTGCCTTGCTCTGGGGTGGTTTGCTTCACTGTATCCCCCATTCTGACGGGCCTTCCTTCATATGTTCGTCCTTGCTCTGACTTCAATTCTTTTATGTCTGCTGGCTTGTCTGATATTATCATGACCGGGATTTCCATAAGTCCGGGAGTGATTTCCAATTGATGTGACATTCTTTTATCCAGCCCCGATAGTATTTAATGGAGTAATGAACCAATTTCCTCGGTGGACATGAAACCTTTTACTCCTTGCATCGGTTACTTGAGTAGATGCATGTACTCCGGGTTCAAAACAATGCTGAGAATCATTACCGTTCTCTTGGCGGAATCTAACTGCCTGTAGGTAGTTCTAAATCTTGCTGACTTCTTTGTCTCAGATCGGCGCCGACGATCCAACTGTCACCTTGATATGAGGTCCTTACAAACAGAGTAGACCCCTTGGGTGTATATTCATGGTGATCGATACAGAACTAGACTGTCTTGGGTATCCGTACCATGTTGTTCATGCAACGATTTTCATACCTGTATTGCCAGGCTTGCTCCTTCATTATTGGTTTCTTTTTCTGAATCTTTTACTGAAAGAGCTTGGCCATAAATATCATTAATTCTTTGTGTGACCATAGGTGCTGTCAGGTGCAATATTCCGGCAGTCATACCTTATCCTTATCCTCCGGCAGTGCAGCAGCGTTTAACTGGCAAGTTTATCGTCTCTCAAGCTCTAACTGTATGGCAATGATCATCTGAACCTTTGCAAGAAATCAGCAAATAAATCTGTGGCCACCAGAACGGTCTTTACAACTCAGATCTGGGACATTACTGAAATAACTCAACCATGGCTCACGACGGCTGAACAGCAGCTCAGAGCATGAGGCAGTGTTGATAAGAAGAATGTAGCACTTCCCTAAGATGGCCGAAGAACAGCTCAAAGCATAGGGTCACTGCTACAAAAAGAAACTCAACAGCTGCCCGAGACGGCCGAAAAACAGCTCAGAACACGGGACAGTTGTTGAAAAGAGAAATATAAAGTCGGCATCCACCCTGGACGACCAAAAGCAGCTTAGAACCCAGGCGTGGTGCCGTTACCAGGAAAGGTAAGCAAGGGTTCATCATGATCATATGCCAGGTTCACAGTTACTTGGACAGAGCTCACTGCTGTGGGCAATCATACATGACACTGACAGAGGTTAATGATATCACTTTGTTGGTTGAGAGGAAGCTGGCCTTGATATCCACTGTCAGCATTGTTGTCCCAACACTGTCTTGCTTCATAGCTTGTCAGACATTTCATCACACTGAGGTGTATACTTGCTTGCTTCCTCTTCCTGTGGTTGTCGGATTCTCACCGTGCTTGCATCATCGTACGAGTGACTTGCATGACCTTGGCAGCATGCTCACAGTATATATATGGAAGCATGTGTATCTGAGGATTTGATTCCCGAGGCAGACACTTGTGTGTTGACTGATTCTTGCTTCTGACAAACTATTGTAGATCTGATTCTTGGGATGCATTGCCATATGCTGCCAACTCACTGTGTAATATCTTGTACCAATGCTGATGACTGTTTGTAGTGTCGTACTGACGAAGACTGGATAGCTTGTGTTGGAAGCCATCTGAGAGTAGCGTGCTGAGGAAGGCTGGATAGCTTATGCTGGAAGCTTTTGTCGGTGGTAGCGTGCTGAAGAAGGCTGGGTACTGTGCTTCAGAAGCTTCTCCCTTGGTTGCTTACTGAGGACGATTCGGTACCTTATGCTGGAAGCTTTCTGCGGTGGCTTACCGAAGAAGACTGAGTATCTTACACTGTAAGCTATCCACATATCGTACCGAGGAAGATTGTGGAACCTTGCTTTGTAAGCTTCCCTGATAGCGTGCGGAGAAAGGCTGGGTTGCTTACTCCAGAAGCTTCTCGCCATGATATGCGAACTGAACGCCATATATATACATACTCTTGATATCCCTTTGACTGGAAATGTACTGTTGTATTGCACACAAATTGTCTTCCAGCTGATTGTGATGGTTGCGCACTGATGTAAACTTGATGTTGATAATCAATCTAGGATATCATTTGCATTCAGATCAGATATTCCCAATACAATGCAGTCGGTTAAGAATTCCATAATGGGTAGTTGAGCTTCCGAATATTTGTATTCCTCCCTGTTTCTTCGAGTCCGGTGTCAGTTGATGAGCAACTTTCATAAGGGGAAATAAGGTAACACCGAAGGCCCAAAGAAAGAAGCAAAAGAAATGACTGAACAAAAGCACACAAGGCATCAAGATTACATACATTCAACATCACATTTTACAGCTATTCACCTCACTATGCATGCCTACTTAAGCACACAATCCTCGAGGGAACTTTGGTACTACGATCTAATATGCTGTGGCGGTGTGCACGAAAATGAATCAACATGTGGAGAGGTTGGTGTAAACAGAGCTACACCAAATGCTGGCTTGGCACCGGTTGCATCTGGACGGGTTTAGGGGTGAGGACGGACTCGGTGATCATGTAGCGAGACACGGATGTCACGACCACATCATCATCAAGTGGTCGGAAGGGAACCGTACTCGTCCAGGGAATGGGTGATAGGGTAGGATAGCGGTGGAAAGCAGGGCCTGCTGGCATTGCCCTTTGCAAGCGGCGGGTTGGATGGCAAGATCCGGGGCAGAAACATGTCTACCACCGAAGCGATAGGTGTGGCTGAAGAGAAGATATTGGTGCAATACCTGTGCATCAATCCTGCAAGTGATCGACACCACAAGGTACCTTGGCATCACTCCGCTGGGACAGAGATGACACCAAACACCAAAGAGCAAGTATGCAAAGCTGGAGGGTGCAGGTAGTGGATCGAAAACGATGCCACCTACACTCACAAGATCAACCGTTAGTGACAAGATAATAAGTCTATATGCATGCTATGCGACAACCAAATGCAGCAATCAAATACAGCAAACTGACTAGACTCAATACTGCTGGTTTCTAACGCTCACGCTGACTAGGGCATCCTACAGCCAAACCTGCTCTGATACCAATCGCTGTGGCACCCCGGCTCAGAGAGACCGGAACACCCCGTATTCCAGCCCAGAGATCGAGTCTTCTGGAATACGACACTGCTTGGCATAGAACAAATCAGCTCTTTATTACAAATATAACGGGTACAAGGGTTCTGAAGGCACAAAGGTTACAGGGGCACGGCGAACAGTTCGCCTGCTCAGATAGCTCTATGCTAGCAGTGGAACATCTCAAAGCAGAATAAATCCTAACAGTGGAACAATGACGACGGTGATGAACTCCACTCCGCAGGGACTCTGGCTGGGACGTATCCTAGAGCGCAACCTCGAGGTCCTCGACAAACAAGCAATCACGGCATCACCTGCAATCTAGCATGAAACGCCAGGTGAGTACTTTGAATGTACTCGCAAGCTCACAGCAACCAAAGCAATCAAGACATACAACAGCATGGCATTTACAGGTTAATCATCAAAGATGAAAACGATACTGCTAGAACAACATGAGCATGGCAACAACATGAGCATGGCAACAACATATAATTCATGATATAAACAGGATGATAATAGCACTAGCATGCAAGGGGGTCGACGTTTAAGGTCTCATGGACCAGCTTACTCTGCTCGGAGGTTATCTCGTAACCACAAACTTATCATCGTGATCATCACACGATCACCTCAGGATCAACCAAGCTCGGTATCAACTATACCATCATGATCATCAGATGACCACACGGAGCTTGATCTATACCTGTGATCATCGCATGACCACATAAAGATCAACCAACTTCTTTCTCATGAAACCAGGGTTGTTTATGATCCAGGTTATTATTTCTGTTGACCCATAGTGTGACCTACTACGAACTTTGTCCATGACCGAGGATGCGGCTATCGATAGATTATACACTCTGCAGAGGTTAGTACACTGTACCCACACCACGGAACTCATGGCCTCGTGCAACCATTCAGGTGGACCAACGACATTCTGACAAAACCAATCTATTGCATGACACTCTCCCGGCCACTCTGACAAACTCCCCTTTGGGCTATGTCCTAGGTTACCCCGATGCCAACTCGTGACATCCGCCAGCTATGTGGCAGCCACCGCCATGGCCAAACATAAACATCGTCCCAAACGGGGACCTCGGTACCATAAAACACGGGTACTCAAGGCTTATGGCCGCCTACCTGATCAGGGTAGCGCGCACCCATAACCTTCCCTAGTAGGAGGCACCGGCGAGAGGCATGACAATAGACCGCATTAGGGCCTCCCCATCCAGGCAAGTGTGGTTGCACTGGTGAGCTCGATTCGGTGGCACCATGACTCAGCCAACAGATTTGTTCAAGTTCGATTAATGTCAGGTTTAACTTGAATGGTGATGAGCTGAGGCACAATAAGATACGTAATGATATAACAATGCAGATGAGCATGATATCAGTGTAACCATGGATGGGCAACATAACCATTTAACCGCAACAAAGATAAATCATTTACTCTACGGGATGCAAATGAGCATAGCATAACGATGATCACGAATATCACAAGTATTTTCATATCAAACCATAATGATCCACAAGCCTGTGAGTACGTTGGAATGTACTCGCAAACATTAGGAACAAAAGATATACCGAATGCATATGCTCATGCTGGATTAAATGTTATGCATATGTTGACCGAAATTTAATCATGGCATGATAAAAATATAAATATGGTGCGGATGAAAATAAAATTCTAGTGACAAACAAAGAAAGTTAATGGAGAATCGGGCGAGACAGGACCGCCCGAGAATCCAAAAGAAAATATAAAAGTGGAGAATCGGGCGAGACAGGACCGCCTGAGAATCCAAAAGAAACGCCAAACGGGTGTTTAAAAGCGACGCCTCGAGAGGTCTTGAAAAGAAATGCCAAACGGGTGTCTAAAAGCGATGCTTCGAGAGGTCTTGAAAAGAAATGCCAAACAGGTGTCTAAAAGCGACGCCTCGAGAGGTCTTGAAAAGAAATGCCAAACGGGTGTCTAAAAGCGACGCCTCGAGAGGTCTTGAAAATAAATGAGTATCCGGGTAGTCTAGCATCCCATGAGGTACTCAGAAAAGAAAATGAATATCTCGGGTAGTCCTGCCATCCCAAGAGATATTCAGAAAGAAAAATAAAACTGAGTGCCCGGGTAGTCTAGCCAGCCCAAGTGACACTCAGAAAAGAAAATAAAACCGAGTGCACGGGTAGTCTGGCCAGCCCAAGTGACACTCAGAAAATTCATATAAGAGAAACGGGTTAGTCCACAATAATATTTATGATGACAACAATATTCATGATGACATCACTAGTGACAATAATTATCCAGCAAAAATAATTTATGCTCAATTTAATTATTTCCTCCGAAGACCGACACCGGGACTGACACTTGACGCTGCCCAACTAACGTCCTTGACCGAGGACACGGCCACTCGAATAGATATAACTCTGCAGAGGGTGTACTCTTTACCCACGAGTATAGGATTTCTTTAGCCAACATTGAGACGTTGACTAATTCCCATTACGGTCTTTGGGTATTGTCGGGGGTATTACCCGGACCCAAGACCCGGACTGAAGTTAACCCGGCCTGCTACAGTGCCAGGCCTGAAGTTAACCGGGCCTGCTACAGTGCCAGGCCTGAAGTTAACCCGGTCTGCTACAGTGCCAGGCCTGAAGTTAACCCGGCTGCTACAGTTCCAAGCCTGAAGTTAACCCGGCCTGAGGATGAGACCCGGCCTGAAGTTAACCCGGCTGCTACAGTGCCAGGCCTGAAGTTAGCCCGGCCTGAGGATGAGACCCGGCTGCTACAGTGCCAGGCCCGAAATTAACCCGGCCTGCTACAGTGCCAGGCCTGAAGTTAACCCGGCTTGCTACAGTGCCATGCCTGAAGTTAACCCGTCCTGCTACAGTGCCAGGCCTGAAGTTAACCCGGCCTGCTACAGGACCCGGGCAAGTCAAAATGCAAGATGGAGACCCTTTAACTTTAGGGTTTTGAGTAGTACTCCAATCACGGGTATAACCCGGAATCTCATGTAAGCCGCCCCTTCAACTTATATAAGGAGGGGCAAGGCACCCCAAGGGGGACAGGTTTTTAGAGGTCAAGATAGACAGATAAATCTCGAGACAGATGTTTTGATAGGTCTCGAGACAGACGTTTTGATAGCTCTCGAGACAGAGTCAGGGAAACAACACCCTTGTAACCGAGACTATGATCAATATCAATCAAGCAGGACGTAGGCTTTTACCTCCACTGCGAGGGGCCGAACCTGGGTAAAAACTCGCGTCTCTTGATTCCGACCAACCCCGTTCAAGCTACCTCCTAGGTGCGATGGCCTCACCACTAAGTCCTTTCACGAGGACATCTGCCGTGACAAAACCACGACAGGTGGCGCCCACCATGGGCCACGCGCACGGTAGTGTTGAGTTCTTGAAGGGAGCCCTTACAAGGATCGAGAAGTTCGCAATCAGCCGGATGAAAGAAGAAGTTACCACGGAAGCACACGTCATGTTGCTGGAGCAAAAAGCTGCAGAAGTTCGAGATACTCTGTTGCGCGCCGTCTGATTTGAGACGCTGGAAGGCCAGCCCGTCGTTCTCATCGAACGGTCGCACAGTTCGGAGAGTTAAAAGTACATAAGAAGCCAGGTCGCATACAACCTTGTTCGATTCAAGTTCCATGGAAGAGATTAAAAAAAAAGGGGGTCAAACCAACTATGACCCGGATTGACTGCATCAAGCCGCTGTGGCTAAATCAGCCGCTGCTAATAAACCGCTGTCGCCGAATCCTCAAATCGCATTGGCCTCGCTCTGTTGAGTTCGGCCAAGAGCCGCCGCAGCTGACCGAGCGGCCTCACCATCACCATGGCTCGCCTTGCTGCCGGAGTGTGGCTCGAGCCGCCCGCGTCCCCGCCGGCTCGCCTTTGCCACGGCTTTTCGTCTTCGAGCTGCCTCTACATCGCCACTCCTTCACCGGTGGGCCGGCCTACCACCGCAGAGCTTCCACCGTGGTTCGCCTTGCCCCTGCTACCTCGCCACTCGTCACCGCGCGCCCATGAGCCGGCCCGCATCTGATGCGCGTGACCCATCGCGTCTCTGCCGCGAGCCGCCCTGGTTCGTCTCCGCGCACTTTCATCGCCGCGGCCAAGTCGCCGCCGCCCAACTCCATAGCGAACGGCCCCGAGCCATCTCCTCCGCCGGTCTCCCCCAAGCCGGCTGCGACAGCCTCGCCGGGTCATCTCCATTTCGAGCTGCCCCCGCGCAAGCTCACCCCAGCGGCCTCTAGTCGCATCGAGCAGCCTCCGTGCCACGCGACGAGCCGCCCCAGCGCAGACCCCGCGTCGAGCCGCCGGACGCCGCCGTTGCCTCGGTGGCCTTGCTCCGAACCGCCCCGCGAGGAGTTCACATCGAGCCGCCGGTCTGGCTGCCGCCTCGAGCCGCTCCCGCCGTGGCTTTCTCCGAGCCGCCGCCGCAACCGCGGCGTCCGTCGCTGCCGCCCGCATTCGCCGTGGTTCAGCCACCTCCAAGTGGCCCGCGTGGCCCGCCTTCGCCGCGGTGGCCCGCTTCACGCGCTGCCGTCAGACGCCTCCTCCGACGACCGAGTCGCCTCGCCAAGCAGCCGCGCCTCGCGCCAGCCATGGTCGTCTTCGCCACCATCGTCGCGGCTCCGCCTCAAGTCGTCGTCGCCGCATTATCGAGTCGCCGGCCCCCCTCGTCCGCGCGCGTCTTGAACCGCCCGGCCGCCTCCGCCTCTGCCGCGTGCCGCCCGGCTTCGAGCCTCCGCCGTGAGCTGGCCCTGCCCTCTCGCCGTTGTAGCGGCTTCGCCACCGCCTCGAGTCGCCCCGTCCGCGAGCCTCTGCTTCCGCCGGCCTCCGTCGAGCCGTCGCCGCCTCGGTGGTTGGCCTCGTCTCCGCCTCTGCCGCGTGCCGCCCAGCTTTGAGCCTCCGCCTTGAGCCGCCCGGCCGCCTCCGTCGCTCGGCACCCTGCCGCCGCCTCCGAGCCGCCCCTGCCGCTGCGGCCTCGCCGTCGCAGGATGCACCTCGAGCCGCCTCCGCCTTGAGCCGCCCGGCTGCGTCCGCTGCTTGGCCTCTCTCCAAATCGCCTCCACAGCCGTGCCAGGTCGGCCTCGCCCCGAGCCACCCGGCCGCCTCCGCCGCTGCGTCGCCGTCCTTGCCTCCACCTCGCCCCTGCCTCTGCCGACCCGCCTGGCCGACGCACCCCTGTTGGGGCAGCCTTGTCTCGCCAGTGCGAACAGGGGAGAAGAATAAAGCAAGCAGGGGGAGTTGACCGGTTGGACTAAAGAGAGACTTCATATGCAAAAAAAAAAGGGTCAGCACGACCTGGAGGAGGATGCGGGACGTAGGCACGGACTCGACTCCGCTGCCTTGGTCTGCCCCGCCGGTCCGTTCCGAGCCGCCCAGCTCCGGTTCCGCTACGGTCGCGCTGTAAGCCGCCTTGCCTCCGCCGGAGAGAGTGGCTAACTCACCGTTGAAATTACTGGAGGGGATCCACGACGCTATATACGGATCATCTGACATCCGGACGAACCAGGTGAAATCCATCCTGTCTATTTTTATTGGTATATTTTTATTCTTCCGAGAACAATTACTCGGGCTCGCAATATTTTTTATGCAGGACAATTGATCACTGCAAGGGCGAGCGTCGTGCCACGGATACAGAGCTCGCGCCAAACGTTATCATGCGCCAGCATCCGACCGTGTCACACTGCTCGACGAACATGTGTGCGAGCCGCCGCCTCTGCGGTTCAGTCTACACCGACACGCGACCGACTCACCCGCCCCGCGCCGGCTTATAACACCATGGCCGACTCACGCGCCAGGGCCAGCTTATACCACCGCAGCCGATTCGCGCATCCACATCGGCTTACCACACCGCGGCTGACTCAGGCGTCCGCGCCGGTTTCCAATGCCGCGGCCGAATCCCCATATCTATATCAACACACCGGATCCGCGTCCGTCTGCATGAACTGCTCAAACGGACGCCGCTGCCCCCGTGGCCCGGTCTACTTCAACAACTCTGAAGCAAAAAAATCAGCCTTTGCCTGCACCGGATGGTTCAATGGACAGGCGCACAAGTTGTCGTCGCTGCGGTTTGGTTAACTTCAACAAACAGCCGGGACAAACCATCGGCCGGATTACTGACACGGCTTATACGGGATCATCTATGACCCGCCACGGTCGACCTCAACCTTCCGCGGATTCACATCGCGCTATCAACGCCAAGGACATACAACAAGCGTCGCGAAGATCATCAACTCGCTACACGCCTCTGTTTTCAATACAATTCAGCTTTCAGCTGTCAACAATATGGCAACTTATGCCACAAACAAGTGAAGAGTTTCAAGCCAACTCCTCGAGTCGCCTCAAGACTCGGAGGCTACACAGACATGACTCGGCAGACTCAGCCGGTTTCAACAAATATAAGAACCCCGGATCATTGCAAGGGAGACAACCTGGACCTGGGGGCTGCTGCTTTATTTGCGAAAAGGTAAAGGTTGCCAAAGAGGACTAGCTACCATGACACGCAGTTCAAACATAGGTATCCTGCCTTATTTGTGAAAAAGTAAAGGTTGCCAAAGAAGACTAGTCGCCATGATGCGCAGTCTAAACATGGGTATCCTGCTCGATAATGATCAAAGGAATGCCGGCTTATCTGGACCCCAGATGTTTTGCAGTAGTAGCATTGTCTCCTGCATATCCTATGCTGAGCTTTTCCATGATCATACGGTTACTTGGGGGCTTCCAACTCATCGAGTTTAGCTTACAAAACCCATTTAACCCGGCGAGATGCCAAAATATGCTTGGTTAAACCTGCCTGTTAGCAAGATGCTACTCCCTAAAAAGCGACCTGGCATACGCCTGATGAGTTAATCACAAAGGTGACCCTGAATTCATCAGAGTTAAAACGCTCGATTGGTTGCGTGAGAGCCGTCTTTCAGAGAGCTAGGACAAACCAAAAGAGGCCAAAAAGCCTGCTTCATAGAAGCGAATCAGACTTGAGCCTTGAAAGCCAGTTTTATGTCGTGACTTGAAAGCCAACATTTTTATACTCTGTTATCATACACATACATCATCATACATTGCATCATCATTGCATCATCATACAATGCATCATATATGCATGAACATATTTGTGTATGTTGCAGGAGCCGGTTTTCAAACCGGGTTACATTGTAACTCTGCAGGAACAAACAAATCTTTAATAGCTAAAATGGCTGGATCTTCATCATGGTTTATCATAACCAGTATTAAAGGGTTGAGATATAAATTCTCCTATTTTCCCGGGGTACAATTCCAGCCGGGTCACATATAATACCTGGTCATTTATTTGACCGGGTTTTTGGTTATTCAACATGTGCTTTGTAGAAGACTACAACACTTATGGATTTTCTCACATATTTGCCGGGTTGCACTGCAACCACGGCCAAGGATTTCTTTCATCGCAAAGGCATCACAGAGTGGATACAATTTTATTCTACAATGGAAGAAAGAGTCTCGAGTCGCCGCAGGTACACGACCCGGCCCTTGGGGGCTACATTATTCAAATCAAGATTATATCAAGTATGAAAGTCCCATGTCACTGCAAGCATGTACCACGTCACTTGGGGGCTAATGCATGGTCATTTTTACTAGTCTCATTGAAGACCCGGCCCATCACATAATGATAAGCCAACCCTTGGGGGCTACCGATTGCTCCTGTCAAAAATTCCAAGTACACAAGCCTTAATAGTGACCCGAAGCTTGGGGGCTACATCATATGATATTCTTTTCAACTGAGTACATGTAAGTCCCAGGTCGCTGCAAGCAAACGACCTGGCACTTGGGGGCTACAACAGTCAGTTGTTTAAATAGATCAAAAGGTCCAAGTTGAAGACCCGGCCCATCATATACTGATGAGCCGACCCTTGGGGGCTACACATGTGAAGTGCAAAACTTTCAGTTCATGATTGAAGACTCAGACGAATAACCCGGATTTTTCTCCAAGGTTGCAACATTTATATTTAAGCAAGTCTTAAGCTATCACTTTGCTCTACTCTTAAGACTTGGGGGCTACAGGTTATCTCCTCCAAGCTATTCAGACAAGTTAGCTCAACATCATACGGATTTTTTATTAATTTTTAATCAAGGTCTGAAGCATTGAAAGTTGGCACAACATCAGACGGATTTTCTTTTTATCAAGCCAAGGCATTTGAAGACAGCTCAAAAATATCATAAGGGTTATTTTTTCTGCACGGAAACAACGTCAACATGTTGATTTGACAGAAACTTAGGAGCTTAGCATGAATAAATCCAAGCTAACCTGGGGGCTAATGTCGGTGGTATTACCCTGACCCAAGACCCGGCTTGAAGTTAACCCAGCCTGCTACAGTGCCAGGCCTGAAGTTAATCCGGCCTGCTACAGTGCCAGGCCTGAAGTTAACCCGGCTGCTACAGTGCCAGGCCTGAAGTTAGCCCGGCCTGAGGATGAGACCCGGCTGCTACAGTGCCAGGCCCGAAGTTAACCCGGCCTGCTACAGTGCCACGCCTGAAGTTAACCCGGCCTGCTACAGTGCCATGCCTGAAGTTAACCCGTCCTGCTACAGTGCCAGGCCTGAAGTTAACCCGGCCTGCTACAGGACCCGGGCGAGTCAAAATGCAAGATGGAGACCCTTTAACTTTAGGATTTAGAGTAGGACTCCAATCATGGGTATAACCCAGAATCTCATGTAAGCCGCCCCTTCAACTTATATAAGGAGGGGTAAGGCACCCCAAGGGCGATAGGTTTTTAGAGGTCAAGATAGACAGATAAATCTCGAGACAGATGTTTTGATAGGTCTCGAGACAGAGTCAGGGAAACAGCACCCTTGTAACCGAGACTATGATCAATATCAATCAAGCAGGACGTAGGCTTTTACCTCCACTGCGAGGGGCTGAACCTGGGTAAAAACTCTCGTCTCTCGATTCCGACCAACCCCGTTCAAGCTACCTCCTAGGTGCGATGGCCTCACCACTAAGTCCTTTCACGAGGACATCTGCCATGACAAAACCACGACAGGTTGAAAACACGCCTGACCAGCACACACCAGATTAACCTTCCGGATGCCAGGAAGCACCCAAAGCATCGTTCCAGAAAAACTCTAAGTCGGTGAGACCATCATCTCGACTAGCATGGGATCACTATTCATACGCGCGGATTACAAGGGTTGCCCCCCTCTCAGCCCAGCCGGATACACCCATGCCCCCTGACTCGATGACTGGCATTAGTCCATGGCCGTGGAAACCCTCATCGTGGCCCTCTATGTGGTGTGCACACGGACAGGGGTTAGCAACTTACTAAACCGCACTCCCCTCGCGGGAAGACTCGTGGCAGCACGGTATTTAGTTAGGCTTGACGGAACAAGACTCGATCTAGGTCGACTCAGGAGGTGTTGTTATTATGACTGGCATGTCTCACATGCCACAGTGACACCGTCGTGTCATAATGTGACCCGTGCTCACCAGCACGTCCACGGCAGGAGACACACTCCTGAATTCTCACAACTTTTATTCACGGTAGAAAGATTCTTGAGTGAAATGCAAGCAATGCACAAATTACATGACCATGCATGCACATGCAATTCACCATATCACCGGTGAAATCTCGAATGGATGCAAACGTGTATGCAATCACCATATCCCAAGTTAAAAAATGCTTGCCTTGGTCAAAGTAGCCAGTAGATGACCCCTCGAAATTCCCGGCAAAGTTCCCCTCTTCGTTTTCTATAAAAAAGAAATTCAAATTCAAATTAAAAAATTTGCAACAGTACCAAAATTTGTCTCAAAATAATTTCAATTAAATACTAAAAAAACTAGAGTGAAAAATATGAATTTCAAAAAAAGAATCAATAAAAACAGAATTGTGGTTTAAAAGTTATTAAAGTTTTAAAACCAGGTTTTTTTTTGCAAAAAAGCAGGTCCCTGTGCGGTTTTAACAGAAAACGCCTCGGACAAAATACGCTTTCCAGCGCAGAAAGCGTAGTGAGGCAGAATACGCATTCGGTTTAAAAATAGAAAAAAGAAAACACTGACGGGTGGGGTCCACCCGTCGGGTTTAAATTTAAACGCGCTCGCGCGCGAGAACAGATAGGTGCGGCGATCACCGGCAACGATCGCCGGGGTTCCAAGGGGTGGCGATGGTCGGAACGAGCTCGGGGTGGTCTTCCGCGTCGGTGGGTGGTGGTGGTGGTCACCGGCGAGCACCAGAACGACGGCGAGGTCGTCTCCGGCGGACGGCGGCGTCGGGTGGTTGCGGATCTCATCGGAGAAGCCGGCAAACGTCGAATTGACGCGCAGTTCCGATGAGAGGAAGTAGTATGATGCTACTGGTGAAGTTTTGGAGGCGGAGATGGTCTAGCGGCGACGTGCTGATCGTGGGAGGTGGCGGCGGATCGGTGGTCGGAGTCAGGGAAGAAGGCCTTCTCGAGGTCGAGGGAGTGGCGTAGGGGTCGATTGAGAGAGTGTGTGGGTGGTTCCAGTGCTCAGCGAGGCTTTTTATAGGCGATCCGGGGATGGCCGAGGCAGAGCGGATTACGCCGGAGTTAATCCGGCCAGCGAGGTAGTTAGGGACGGCGGGCGCGGTCAGTGTGGAGTTGATGAGGTCGGTGGAGCACTCCAGAAGCATCTGCATGGACGAGTTCGAGCTCCACGGCCTTATCCGCGACGAGGTGCCCGTTGTGGCTGTGTCATCCGCTCGGCCGCCGCGGATGAGGATGGTGGCCGCTGCACCGGCTAGCACTGTGCTGTCGGCGGCGAGCCACTGACGAGGAGTGTCCGGGGTGGCTCATTGATGATCGGAGGAAGCGTGGGTGAGGAGGAATGTGATGGAGTACAGTGCATGGCGTCTCTTCTCCCTCTCTCCGAACTTGATTCAGTTAACTGAATTTTTCGACAGTGTGAACAGTACTTCCACCATGTGTATGATGAAATGCCAGAGGGTTCTAGGGATTTTACGAATTTGTGAGAATTTTTTTGGTGAGGTGTTGATGCATAAAAGAGAGTCTGGCAAAGTTTCAGAATTTTTGGAGCTATTTAAATTGAGTTTTGATCAGGAAGTTTGAATCTGGTCCAAATTTGAATTGAATGGAATTTGAAAATTTTGAACTGTGGAACCAAATGTTTTTGGTGAAATGGGTTGTTGGTACTGTCTAGTAGCTAGGATAATTTTTGTGGGTGCAGAAGAATTATAGAAAATATGGTTCCTTTGTAAACCAAAGAAACTAGGATAAATATAAATTCCTGCTTGGGAATTTATTAAATATGAGAAAAATATTTTTGTGGAGAGGAGAGGTGTTGGATACTATCCTAGAATGTGAGAATGACTTGAATGATAATTTAGAGGTGACAGAAAAATTATTGGAAGAATTTAGAAGTGCTTGAAAGGAGTGAAATGGCCATGTCCTTGGAATACTTTTAATTATTCCAAAAACTTTTCTGCAAGGGAAAATATTTGTGATCCTCCCAAAATTAATTACTCAACTAAACCATCAATTAAAATTATTTTAAATTTTTTTAAACCCAATTAAAAATTAATAAGGGATTTTTAAAACAGAAGAAAAAGAAGAAAAACCCTAATGATCCCAAGAAAATTTTATTTTAAAGAAAAGATTTTAAAAATTCAAAGGAGAAAATTTTGGGGTGTTACATCTGTGTTATTAACCATTAACTTGTGAAGAATGTATCTCATAGCATAACATCAATTCGGGTCGATTCAACACAAGTGTTCTTCTAACAATGTGCCCTCAAAGTTGCCAGCATAGTCATGCCCATGATCAGGAAAACAGAACCATCATGCAATACTTGAGCTAGTCTTTGAGGCCAGACTAGGAATACATTTTACCGTTTATTATTCCACACGTGCATATGAGTCTTCCTCCGAGCCTCGTGGTTATTGTAGACTCGAGAACCATAGCAGTTATAGCACGGAATATAAACCTAATTAGGAACATGGGGATAAATAATAACATTTATTATTGCCTCTAGGGCTTATCTCCTACATGGCAAGGCGCAGGCGCTCCTCGGCAAGGCGCCCCTCAACCTCCTGGAACTCCGCCTTAAGCTGGCTCAGAGCTCCCCTTGCTGTCCACCGGACCCCGCGCCTGAGTAAGGTGTGGTTGCGCATCAACGTCAAAGCCCAAGCAGGGTCGGACTCCTCGCCGCCCTCCGCCATCATGGCCTGGGAAGGCCCGGCGTCGTTCGTCAGCAGCGGGGTATCCGACGGTGCCTCCTCCTCTTGCTGTGGCGGCACATCCTGCGGGCTCGCCATGCCCGCGTCGGGGGCCCCATGCTCCGGCGTGTGCTTGGGGCTTCCCGAAGGACCCCCGGCGTCTGCGGTGCTCGGTGGAGGGGTCGGCACCCTCACCTCCCCCATCTCCACGTCCGCCTCCGTGACGGGTGCCTCAGAACCTCCTACGCCGCCTCCGGAGGCCGCCTCCCGAGGCTCAGTATCCCCAGCCTCAGGAGCTGTGTCCGCCTGCGGCACTGGAGGGACCGCTTGCTCCTTCTCCACCTCCACGCGCTCCGTCTCGGCATCGGAGCGCTGGGTGGCCTCTTCTCGCCCCTCGGCGCCTGCGGCGGGCGCCGGGGCCCCCTCCTTGGCGGGGGTCCTCTTCGTCTTCTTCTTCTTCTTCTTCTGCTTCTTCTTATCCTTCTTCGTGGATGCCCTGCGTGAGGCCGAGGCTCAGTGCCAGCCTGCGGGGCAAACGCAAAGGGAATAGGTATGAGAGGCACTTACTCATCATTCGCAATCCACTTCCTCTTCTTTAGGGCCGATGGCGGGTGGTCCGCGTTGTCGCTCTCGTGAGACCTCCTCTTGAGGCCTGCTCCTGAGGCGCCCTTCCGAGGCCCGCCGGCCTCACCCTCGGTGTCATCCTTCTCGGCGGGGGGCTCAGTTGTCCCCTCGCCCACAGCAGCGTCCTCCGCGGGGGGCACGGTGCCCCCGCCGCCAGCGTCCATCTCCTCCGTGCGCGGCTCATCTGCCATTGCATCGGAGCGCCCTTCGCCGTCCCCTCCGGCAGGACGGGAGGGCACGACCCTGAACCGGGCATCATCATCGTTGTCATCGTCGTCCTCGAGGTCGTGGATGAGCTGGCAACGGGTCTGCGTGACGGGGTCGCCGTCGCTCCCTTCCACGCTACCGCCCGAGACATCGAAGTCGTCCAGGTTCCCCACGCCGGGGACCACCACGATCGAGTTCTCACGAGGCCCCTCATGGCCCTCCGGCATGAGGCCCCACTAGTCAAAGACCGGCATCTCCGCGACCATCTCCTTCGTTGTCTTGTAGCTATACAACGGGAGCGCGTCTTCGGGCGGGTCCTCCGCGGTGCTGCCAAGCATGACGTGCATGATTCCTTCCACCATGCTCGACTTCAGGCTGGCGATGCGCAGCCGCATGGGTTCCCTCGAGCCGGTGATCTTCCACACCGGGCGCGAGCGCAGCTGGAGTGGTGCGATGCGCCGCTGCAGGTACTCCTTAACGACCATCGCCCTCATGAGGTGCGCCGCCTTGTGGTCCGCCAGCCGCTCCCAGACAGGCACCAGCCTCGGGTCGGTGAGCTTCTCGTGCTCCCACCCCGAGCTATTCACGGCGGGGGCTGTTTGCTCCATCAGCAGCTGGTTGCGGGCACACGCATCCATGTAGATCCAGCGCTGCCGGTAGCCCTCCACCTTCTTCGGGATCTTCAGGCTGATGATGTCATTCTCCATCGCCTTGACGGTGAGGAACGAGGCGCACGCGGAGCAGTGGTTCGCCGTGGAGATCCGCAGGCTGAAGAAGTGGCGGAAGAGTGCCACCGAGGGCATCACGCCCATGAATGCCTCGTAGTAGAAGGAGAAGATGGCGAGGAGGAAGATGGAGTTGGGCTGGAGGTGGAGAGCTTGGATCTGGTAGTGGGAGAAGATGGCGTTGAAGAATTCCGAGAATGGCGGCACCAGGCCGGGGTAGACGCTGTCGACGAAGAAGGGAACGTCGTCGCCTCCAGATCGCGCTGCACGCGCGCCCGACCAGATCTTCGTCGCCCCATGCTCGTTCTGGTTGCTGGCGACCAACGAGAGCACCTTGTCCAGGCCCTCTCGGTTCGCGATGATGGACGGCAGCAGAGCCAGCTCCATGGCCGGCGCGCTCGGCGCTGTGGCCGTCGCCTTGCCCTTCTTGCCGGCGGACGCCATTGCTGCGGGGTGGAGCTTGGGAACAAAGGAGGAAGGAGCGGCGCTCGGGAAAGAAGGCGCGTGAGATCGGGAGTTGGAGGAGGCAGCAGAGGAAGCAATGATGGCATGCGCCCCACGCGGGCAGCTTTATGGCAGACGCGGGCGGTTATCGAGGTGAAGTGGGGGCGTCCCACGTCCCGTCATGCACCACGCGTCGAGCCTGGGCCTCGCAGTCTGTCAGGGCCCGCGATTTTCACGCCCAATGGGCGGGAACACGCGCGCCACGGGCCCGGGGGCTACCGTCGGGCCATTGGGAACCAGGGTACCCCGGCCCGTCTGCATGCGGCCCAGGAAGCGACGCCTGACGAAGGCAAAAGACGCGGCCCACTTGGGGGCGCCGCGAAGCGAAGGCATCTCTCGAGGCAATGGCCTCCCGAGGGCCCTCCTCAAGACGTGGTCTGCCGGAGCTTAGCCACAGCAACAGCAATGGCCTCGCGAGGCCCTCTCGCGAGGTTGCCTCCCAAGGCGGTCGCCTGAGGCCGCCTGAGCCTGACGTCGACTGCGCGGTCCTGTGCCCATCACGTGGGTGACGCGCGTAGTGAAGAAGGGCAGCAGAGGCCGCGCCAGCGGGTGCGGATAGTGAAGCTTTCCTCTTTGGTGCTAAAGGGGGAGCCCTAGCTGCCCACCTCCAAAGCAAGTCCCAAGGACTGCCCCTTTGGTGAAAGAAGACCAGGACAGCAAGGCGCGCAGGGCGGAGGTCATCACCGAGCCCACCGGCGCGTCATGGATTGTGCTTTTGCAGGCGAAGACCGCCTTTAGTCAGGATAGACTGAGGGCCTGTCCCCTTTCAAAATTCCGCCAAGTGTGGTAACCTTTCCCGCCTAGTTCTTGGGGAGAGGACCGGGGCGGCTATAAAGGGGGCAGAGCTGCCATTGTAGAGAGGACTTTTGACCGATTCCTTCATCTCCTACCGTGTACGCAAGAGCATCCTCTGGCTCACAGCAATCCCAACCACAAGCAGGAGTAGGGTTTTACACCGCAAGGTGGCCCGAACCTGGGTAACTGTCGTGCCCCCTGTCGTGCTCCCGCGTAGCGCTCCCGCCGTAGCCTCGCCGTGGTCACCGTTGGTCGGGAAGAACTAGCTAGCCCCCAGTGTTCGAACCTTTGGATCCCCAGAGTCCGTGGTCCGACACGCCCCCCCCCCCCCCCCCCCCGTTTTATGAAATCGATGTAAAGTTATCACAGGAACAAGGCACTCAAAGGCCTCGCGAGTGCTGCCTCGCGAGGCGACTCACGACAAGACGCCTTCGTAAACCCCCAGGGAGCCTCGTGAGCCAACCTGCGGTGACCATCTCCGCCAAATGCTAGCGGAAGACCTCACGAGCAAGAGCCTCGCGAGGCGCAACCCGCAGCCATGACACGGCAATCGACACTCGCAAGAGCTAAGTACAAAAACACCTCATGAGCTGCTCTCAACGCCTCTCAAGTTTCCTCTCCCCGCGACCTCTCTGAGTGCTGATGTTCTCTCCTCCGTGCAAGCCGCTTACACATCAAAGGGGGACTCCCTAAGCATCACGCCTCAGGAGTCCTTACCACCTCTCAGTGCCCTACACCTCCTGGCCTTGTCAAGGCAACGCGACCTGACATACCAGCAACGGCTATAGCCCGCTCGAGGGCTGGGTCCTGACGACGTAGAGCACCAAGGTAAATAAGGAAAGGGAAACAGGCCTCACGAGAGAGCCTCACGAGGAAACATGCATTACGACAAATCATAAAGTACTTAAAACAAAAGGCAATGTCTTTACGCCCCCGCGGGGCCACGTCAATCTGGCACAGGTAAAAGGGAGGATCTAGGAGGTCGCGGCATCGTCGTCGTCTTCATCATCGCCTTCACCATCGTCGCCTATGATTCCGCTGGAGCTGTCGCTACTGCCGTGGGAGAACTTCACGAGCAGAGTTTCCACATGGTCCTCCACCGCCTTCCCAAGGCTGTCGCGGAGCTCTTCGGGCACGGGGGCTATCACCCTGTCGAAGTCGAAGTTGGGGTCGGCGTGGAGAAGATGGCTGAAGATGCGCATCGCAGCCTGGAAGAGGAGGTCGCGGCACTCGTCTTCGATGATGCTGCTCTCCCTCTTCGCTCCAGCCTCGAGCCGCTCCACGAGCTTGGTGAAGAAGTCGAGGTAGCTGGCATCGTCGGTCTCGCGGGGGCCCTTGAGCCTCTCCTTGTAAATAACGGCCAGGGCACCGCGGGCCTGAAGCTCGAGGGAGCAGAACATCTTGGCGCGCTCATGCTGCCGCCCCCGCGCCCGGTTTGCTTCCAACCTCGCCTGCTCGACGACATTGGAGACGTCACCCATCTGTTTCTAAAGGGAGGCCAGCTCCACCTCGGTGTCGGTCTTGGCCTGCAGCGCAGTCTTTCTGTGATTTTCCGCCTCCGCCAGGACCTCCTTGAGGCCGTCAATCTCCCTTTGGAGCTCCTCTCGCTTCTCCTTGAAGCGGTCCTCCTACGTCTTTAGTTTCTTGCTGTGATCCGCAACGAGCGCCAGGCGGTTCTTCTCTATCTTCGCGTCGGCGTCCGCCCGGGCCTTCTTCTCCTTGGCCTCCAGCTTGGCGTTAGTCGCCTCCATGCACTTGGTGTAGGCATCCTGGGCGGCGGCAACCTGGCGGTCCAGTGTCTCCAGGCGCTCGTGTTCCGTTGCCTGCTCGGTCGCCGTCCGCGCGAGCTCCCGTTCGCGAATCGCAAGGTCTGCCTCTCGAGCCGCGAGCTCCTCCTCACGGGAGGCGACGGCCTTCTCCCGTGCCTGGAACAGCTGCTCCTCCGCGGCGTGCCACTCCTCGAGCACCCTCGTACGGGCCTCAGCCTCCTCGCGGTGCTTCTCGGCCGCATCTGCCTCCCGGAGGGCACTCTCGAAGACCTCCTTCACCTCGGCAGCCGACTTCTTGTGCTTCTCCTGCATGACCTTGTCCTGGCGACGGCCCAGCTTGACGGCGACATTGAGCTGGCGCCACCCCTCTGCAAGGCGCATGCGCTCCTCGGCGAGGCGCCCCTCAGCCTCCTGGAACTCCGCCTCAAGCTGGCCCAGAGCTCCCCTTGCGGTCCATAGGACCCCGCGCCGGAGCAGGGTGCGGTTGGGCATGAGCGTCAGGGCCCAGGCGGGGTCTGACTCCTCGCCGCCCTCCGCCGTCGTGATGTGGGAAGGCCCGGCATTGTTCGTCAGCAGCGGGGGATTCGCCGAGGCCTCCTCCTCCTCTTGTCGCGGCGGAACACCCCGCGGGCTTGCCGTGCCCGCGGCGAGAACCTCGTGAATGGGCGAGTGCTGGGGGCTGCCTGAAGCGCCTCCGGCGTCTGCGGCGCTCGGCGGAGGATTTGGCACCTCCGCCTCCCCCATCTCCAGGTCCGCCACCGCGGCGGGCACCTCGGGAGCCGCGGCGCTGCCACCGGAGGCCGCCTCCCGAAGGTCAGCGTCCCCAGCTTCAGGAGTCGTGTCCACCTGCGGCTCCGGAGGGACCGCTTGCTCCTTCTCCGCCTCCACGTGCTCCGTTCTGGCATCAGAGTGGCGGGTGGCCTCTTCTCGCCCCTCGGCGCCTGTAGCAGGCGCCGGGGCCCCCTCCGAGACAGGGGTCCTCTTCCTCGTCTTCTTCTTCTCCTTCTTCGTGGATGCCCTGCGCGAGGCAGAGGCTCAGCCCCAGGCCGCGAGGCAAACGTACAATGAAAGAGGTAAGAGAGACACTTACTCGTCTTTGGCGACCCACTTCCTCTTCTTCAGGGTCAACGGCGGATGGTCTTCGCTGTCGCCCTCGCGATACCTCCTCCCGAGATCTCCTCCTGAGGTGTCCTTCCGAGGCCCGGCGGCCTCGTCCTCAGCGTTGTCCTTCTCCACGGGGGGCTCAGTGCCCCCGCCGCCGGCGTCAATCTCCTCATCGCACGGCTTGCCAGCCGTCACGCTGATGCTTCCTTCACCCCCCGCATCGGTAGGTCGGGGGGGCACAACCCTGAACCGGGTGTCGTCATCGTCATCATCGTCGTCCTTGAGGTCGCGGATGAGTTGGCGACGGGTCCGTGTGTCGGGGCTGGCGTCGCTCCCCTCTACATCGCCGCCCGAGACCTCGGTGTCGTCCAGGTCCCCCCAGCCGGGAACCACGACGAACGGGTTCTCCCGGGGCCCCTCATGGCCCTCCAGCACAAGGCCCCACTCGTCGAAGAGTGGCATCTCCGCGGCCAGCTCCTCGGTCCCCTCGTAGCGGTATAGCAGGAGCGCGTCCTCGGGCGGGTCGCTCGTGGTGCCACCGAGCAAGATCTGCATAATCCTGTCCACCACCTCCGACTTCAGGCTGACGATGCTCAGCCGCATGGGGTCCTTCGTGCCAGCGAGTTTCCACACTGGGCGCGAGCGCAGTTGGAGTGGCGCTATGCACCGCTGTAGAAACTCCTTGATGACCATCGCCCCCTTGAGGTGCGCCGCCTTGTGGTCGGCCAGCCGCTCCCAGACGGGCTCCAGCCTCGGGTCGGTGAGCTTCTCGTGCTCCCACCCCGAGCTCTTCACGGCAGGAACCGTCGGCTCCATCAGCATCTGGTTGCGGTGGCGCGCATCCATGTAGATCCAGCGCTGCCTATAGCCTTCCACCTTCTTCGGGATCTTCAGGCTAATCATGTCGTTCTCCGTCGCCTTGACGGCGAGGAATGAGGCGCACACGGAGCGATGGTTCGCCGCGGTCAGCCACAGGCTGAAGAAGTGGCGGAAGAGTGCCACCGAGGGCATCACGCCCACGAAGGCCTCACAGTAGAAGGCGAAGATGGCGAGGAGGAAGATGGAGTTGGGTTGAAGATGGAGAGCTTGGATCTGGTAATGGGTGAGGATGGCATTGAAGAAGTCCGAGAATGGCGGCACCAGGCCGGCGTAGACGCTGTGGATGAAGAAGGGGAATGTCGTCGCCTCCAGATCACATCGCGCTCGCGCGCCATCCCAGATCTTCGTCGCCCCGTTCCCGTTATGGTCGCCGGCGACCATCGAGAGTACCTTGTCTAGGCCCTCTCGGTTCGCGATGATGGATTGCTGCAGGGCAGGCTGCATGGCCGGCGCACTCGTCGCCGCGGCCGCCGCCTTGCCTTTCTTGCCGGCGGGCGCCATTGCTACGCAGTGAAGCTTGGGAAGCAAGGGAGGAAGGAGCAGTGCTCGGGGAAGGAAGCGCGAGAGATCGGGCACTGGAGGAGAAAGCAAGGGGGAAGCAATGAAGGCCTGCGCCTCGCGCAGGGAGGGTTTATGGCAGGCGTGAACCGTTTTCGAGGCGAAGTGGGGAAGTGGGGGCGTCCCACGTCCCGTCGTGCGCCACACATCGAACCTGGGCCCCGCAGTCTGTCAGGGCCCGCGTCATTTCGCTCCCAACTGGCGGGAACGTGCGCACCACAGGCCCGGGGGCAACTGTCGGGCCATTGGGAACCAGGGTACCCCGGCCCGTCTGCGTGCGGCCCAAGAAACGACGCCTGGCGAAGGCCCAAGACGCGGCCCATCTAAGGGTGCCGTGGAGCGAAGACATCTCCCTAGGCGTCGCCCCCCCGAGGACCCCTCCTCAAGGCTCAGGCCACCAAGACTTAGCCGCAGGAGCGGTCGAGACCTCGCGAGGTCCTCTCGCGTGGCTGCCTCCGGAGGCGCCCCCCCCCCCCCCCCCGAGGTGGCCGCCCGAGGCCATCCGAGCCCGACGTCGGCTGCACGGTCCTGTGCCCACCACGTGGGTGACGTGTGTGGCGACGAACGAAAGCAGAGTCCGTGCCAGCGGGCGCGGACAGAGAGGCTTTCCTCTTTGGTGCTAAAGGGGGTAGCCCCAACTGCCCATCTCCAAAGCAGGTCCCAAGGACTGCTCATTTGGTGAAAGAAGACCAAAGCAACAAGGTGCGCGGGACGGAGGTCACCATCGAGCCCACCGGCGCGTCATGGATCATGCTTTTGCAGGTGAAGACCGCCTTTAGTCAGGATAGACTGAGCGCCTGTCCCCTTTCAAAACCCGCCAAGTGTGGCAACCCTTCCCGCCTAAGTTTTCAAGGGAAGAGGACCAGGGCGGCTATAAAAGGGGCAGAGCTGCCATTATAGAGAGGACCGATTCCTCGGGTTCCTATCTTGTACGCGAGAACACTGTCTTGCCCACAGCAATTCCAACCACGAGTAGGAGTAGGGGTTTACACCGCAAGGTGGCCCGAACCCGGGTAACCGTCATGTCCCCTGTCGTGCTCCCACGTAGCGCTCTTGCCGTAGTCTCGCCGTGGTCACCCTTGGTCGGGAAGAACTAGCTCGCCCCAAGTGTTCGAACCTTTAGTTCCCCGGAGTCCCGGCTCCGACAATGTGTTCGAAGAACGAGGAGGTATAGATATGAGGAGAATAAGGGGAGGCAAGAGTTAAATCTTGGGGATACCCAAGGCACCCCAAGTAAATATTCAAGGAGACGCAAGCGTCTAAGCTTGGGGATGCCCCGGAAGGCATCCCATCTTTCTTCAACAATTATCAGTATGTCTCGGTTTTTGTTTTGTTCACATGATATGCGTAAATTCTTGGAGCGTCGTGTGTTTTTTATTTTTATTTTAGCAATGCACCATGCTGGTATGATATAGTCCTTGGTTGATTTATAGAATGCTCTATGCACTTCACTTATATCTTTTGAGTATGGCTTTATAGAATGCTTCATGTGCTTCACTTATATCTTTTGAAGTTTGGATGCCTGTTTCTCTACATTTGGAAAACCATTATTTATAGAATGCTCTTTTGCTTCACATATATTTATTAGAGTGTGGTCTTTTGTAGAAAGAATTAAACTCTGATACTTCACTTATATCTATTTAGAGAGTTAACAAGAATTGGTCATTCACATGGTTAGTCATAAAATCCTACATAAAACTTGTAGATCACTGAATATGATATGTTTGATTCCTTGCAATAGTTTTGTGATATTGAGGTGGTAATATTGGGGCATGCTAGTAAAAGAATTAAAGCTGTGTATTAATAATGGTGTTAAGGGAAGTAAGTCTTTACGCAAGTAAATCCTCGCGCATGTAAAGTGGTGGCCGCTGACATTAGCTGTGAGGTCGGAGCATGATCTATCATTGATTGAGTCTTTGTGTTGTCCGGATCGGGGGCGCGCGATGGTTAAATCCTCCCAACCTCCCCTCTAGGGGCATGCGAGTAGTACTTTGCTCAAGGGCTAACAGGCTTTGCAATAATTATGTGAGTTCTTTATGACTAATGTGAGTCCATGGATTATACGCACTCTCACCCTTCCGCAATTTGCTAACCTCTTTGGTACTGTGCATTGCCCTTTCTCACCTCGAGAGTCGGTGCAAACTTCACCGGTGCATCCAAACCCCGTGATATGATACGCTCTATCACACATAAGCCTCCTTATATCTTCCTCAAAACAGCCACCATACCTACCTATCATGGCATTCCATAGGCATTCCGAGATATATTGCCATGCAACTTCCATCATCATCATATACATGACTTGAGCATTCATTGTCATATTGCTTTGCATGATCGTAAGATAGCTAGCATGATATTTTCATAGCTTGTTTGTTTTTTGATATCTTTTTTCGAGAAAACGCAAAAGACTTTTGCATTTCATTGCATTGAAAAGATAGAGTTTGGGTACAATCCTCCTAGGAGGTCACATACAAAGGCAAAAACAGCTGATCTAGTGCAGGTCCCAGGTGGACGGCAGAATGACTCGAAGCCCACAGGTACCAGCCTTTGCCCACTGCTCTGGTTCATCCTTGATCTTGGAGACAAGGGTAGAGACCAGGGGTTGGGCACCATCGAAGATGCACTCATTGCGTTGCTTCCAAATCATCCAAGGAGTCCGGAGGGCAATGGAGGCCAGACCTTTACGCATTAGGGTCGGCGTGTTTTCCTTGGCGTGCAGCCACCAGTCCATGAGGGAGTCTTCATGGTTTGGTCCTGTAGTGGTCATCCGCAGCCAGGAGAGGATTTCATGCCAAGTCTGCCTGGAGAAGGTGCATTCCAAGAGGAGGTGCCGCATCGTCTCAGGGGCCTGGTCACATAGCGGGCAGCATGGCTGGTGCTGGAGGCCACGTTTAGCCAAGCGATCAGCTGTCCAGCAGCGATCTTGGTTGGCCAAACAGTGGAAGAACTTCACTCGCGGAAGCCTTCGAAAGTGGCGAGGTAGCATGAGCTAGCAGTGTACGCACCGGAAGTCGTCCAACGCCAGACGAGCCGGTCCGGGGCATCCGATAGAGTGGTATGCTCGATCGCCATCCAGACCCGAAGATACTGGCCAATTTCATGGATGCCCAGGGTCCCGTGGATATCCCTAGCCCAACTGTGTCCATGTAGGCCTTCAGCCACAGTCCACGTTTTGCGCCGGCGGCTGGGGATGCAACTGTAGAGGGCCGGGGCGATTTCACCTATGGACTGCCCGTTGATCCAGCGATCCTCCCAGAAGTATGCCGTCAAGCCATTCCCAATGATCATAGTGGTGGACGCGAAGAAGAGCGCACGCTCCTCGGCAGAGAATTGGAGGTCCAGACCGCTCCAGGCGCGCTCATTGTCGGTGCGCGCGAACCATAGCCAGCGTAGCCACAGGGCAAGGCCAGCGCGCTCCAGGTCGTGAACACCCAGGCCTCCGAGCGACAAGGGTCGGCACACGCGGCGCCAATTGACGTGGTAGTGTCCGCCATTGGCGGCGGCGCGGCCAGCCCATAGAAATCCACGCTCGATCTTCTCAATTTGGCGGAGTGTCTTTTTCGGTGGCACGTAGGCAAGAAGCGGGTGCACAGGGATGGCACATAGCACGGACTTTACCAGAGCGAGGCGCCCAGCTTTGTTCATCAGGTCAGCTTTCCAATTTGGGAGCCGGCCGGCAATCCCATCAACCAGGGGCTGCAATTGGGCGCTAGTGGGTCGACCAATCGTGAGGGGGATCCCAAGGTAAGTGATCGGCAGGTCGACGATGGGGCATCCGAGGTGCGCCAAGGCAAACGTCGCCTCGTTCATGTCACAGTGCAGCAATGAGGCGGAGCTCTTGGCGTAGTTGACCAGCAGGTCGGAGGCACGGCCAAAGAGCGACAGGATCTCATGCACGGCAATGATGTCGTCGGGCGAGCAGTGGCAAAATAGCACCACGTCATCCGCGTACAGGGACATGGTGGGGATCGAGCGCCTTGGGTGCAGCTGTGCCATGACGCCCATGTCGTTGGCGTGCTTGATGAGCCTCCCTAGAATGTCGACGGCGAGCACGAAGAGCTGCGGTGACACGGAGTCACCCTGCCTGAGTCCCTTGCGGTGCCAAATGGGTGGGCCCGGCTCTCCGTTCATCAATATGCGTGTGCTCGCAGAAGATAGGAGGATAGAAATCCACTCCATGAATCTGTTGCCGAAGCCATATTGGCGCAGGGTCTCCATGAGGAAGGGCCAAGCTAGGGAGTCGAAGGCACGTGCAAGATCCAGCTTGAGCAAGATACGCGGGGCACCAAGTTGGTGGAAAAGTCGGGCTGATTGCTTGACCAACATGAAGTTGTCGTGAATGCTCCTGCCGGTGATGAATGCGTTCTGGCTTCGGCTAACAAGAGCATCCAGCTTGGGGGCGAGCCGAAGGGACAGAACCTTGGCGAAGATTTTTGCCACCAGGTGAATAAGGCTTATTGGCCTGTAGTCGTTCATCGTGCTCGCATCCGCGCGCTTCGGCAGCATGGTGATCAGCGCTTGGTTGAGATTGCTGAAGCCACGGCTCCTCATCTCATAAAGCTGTTGAAAGACATCAACGAAATCTTCGCGTACTATGCTCCAACAGGCACGCACGAACTCAGCGGTGAAGCCGTCCGGCCCCGGCGCTTTGCGTGCATGCAGCCGCTTGATAGCCTCCCAGATTTCCTCGGCGCTAAAGGGCGCATCAAGCTCTGTCAGATCGGTGGGTGCAATCAGGTCAGTCAGGTCCAGCGTGCACTCGCGGTCGGCGGAGGTTCCCAGCAACGTATCGTAGTGGTTGAAAGCCGCTTCCGCCATGCGTTCGTGGTCGGTGATCGTCTGGCCGTCCACAGAGAGGCCAAAGATCCTATTCTTCTGCCGTCGAAAAGAGCATTGTCGGTGGAAGAACGACGTGCTGGCGTCGCCATCTTTCAGGTTGGCAATCCGCGCTCGTTGGCGAGCAAGCGTGCGCTCCATGGACGCAAAGCCAAGGTAAGCGATCTTGAGCTGCTTGCGGAGCCAGTCTTCATGGGGCGATAATTGCTTGTCTTCCTGGGCCTTATCGAAGCGTGATAAGAGTTCACGCGTGATGGCCATCTTATGCTTGATGTTCCCAATCGAACGGGAGCTCCAACTGGCCAGTTTCCGGGCCGTGGCTTGAAGTCGCAGCATCAGCCGACGGAAGGGGTCGGCATCGTGCACAGATCCCCAGGCCGCGTCCACCGACGCGTGGAAGCCGTCCATGCGCAGCCAAACGTCCTCGAATTGGAATCGGCGGTGTGCAGTCGGGACTGGGGCGCAGTCCAGGAGCAAGGGACTGTGGTCTGAGATTACTGACGCGAGGCATCGTAGGCTGTAGGCGGCGTGGGCGTCCTCCCAATCAGAAGTGCAAAGCACTCGGTCGAGGTGCACGAGGGTGGGGGGGGACTGCTCATTCGACCATGTGTAGCGGTGGCCATTGAGGTACACCTCCTTCAACATGAGATCATTGATCACCCTTCGAAATCTGCCCATCATGAGTCTATGCAGGTTGCCATTGTTCTTGTCTTCGTCGCGGTAGATTAGATTAAAATCTCCGCATAGCATCCAAGGCCCCAGGCAAACGCTCCGGATGTCACGCAACTCTTCAAGGAATGCAATTTTATCCGAGTCCTGTTGAGGTCCGTAGACGACCGTCAGCCACCAGGGGTTAGCCGGGTCCGTGGACACCTTGGCGGTGATCGCGTTCGTGGTGAACTCAGGGTCCGTGATAGTCACGGCTCTGCTCCTCCAGGCGAGCAGGATACCGCCTCGCGTACCGATCGCAAGCAGGTAGGTATAGTCATCAAATTCTGACCCGAGTGTGTCCAGAATGACCGAGGAGCAAATTAAGGCCATTTTTGTCTCCTAGAGACATACAATGGTCGCATCGGTCGTTGCCAGCAAAGAACGAATGGCATATCTCGCGCGCGGGCATTCAGGCCGCGTACATTCCAAATGACGATCTTAAGGCCGTGATCCATACATAACATGATCGACGGAGGAAAGATCGTAATCCGACGAGTCTAAGTCGCGCCGGCATCGACGCCGCGTGAGGTGACGACCGCCTGGGTGGCCACGTCGACAGGGAGCTCGCGGTCGACAAGTGCGGCAATGGCCGAGAGGACGGCCAGCGGGATGGGAGCGGCGAAGATGCCATCATAGGTCTTCATCTCTGCAGCCGTGATCCGCTGGTTGGTACCTACGATCCCAAGAGTACGTAGGATCTGGACTTGTGCGCGCCGTTCGGCAGTTGGCGGCACTGCCGTAGGCGAGCGGGCGGCCAAGGCAGAACGTCCCCGCCGAGGGGTGAAATTCAGAGGGCGCTGTGTCTTCTTTCCGGGCGCAGGTAGCGTGGCGCAGACCTGCTTTGTAGCAGCAGCAAGGAAATCCCCTAGCGTCCACGCTCTGTCAGAGGCGCTCCGAGCTGTGTAGCGACGTAGAGTTACCGGTGGGGGAAGCGAACCGGCTAGGGGAGGCGAGCAGAGGGGCGAGGTCGTGCGTCGTCTCCTGTGGAGCCATGATGGGCCTAGACAGGGCGGGAGCAGGCCTCTGTGATGGCCCAACACGGTCCGGAGAGGACATGGGGGACAAGGGCCGCGGCTGGGTCAAGGTGGGCCGGTCAGGAGGTGGCTGTGGCCCATCCTCCAAAGCCAGCTGGGGGCTGCAAGCAGGGTCGTTGTGGTGGGGCGACGAGGCGCCAGTCGTGGCTGCGGGGGACCGGTCAGCAGAAGCCTCCAAAACCGCGCCAGGAGATGACGGTTGGGAGTCGCTGCTTTGCCCCGACAGGATATGGTCCTTCTCTGTGGGTGGAGGGCCCGTTGGCTGGGAGTCAGGTACTTCGCTGACAGAGTCCAGATCCCGGGGCGGGCTGTGGTTGGCCGAGCCAGCGTTGCACCCGACCGGGGTGATGGCACGCGCGTCAGGCGGCGTGGGGTGCGGGGCACGGGCCGGCTTGGGCTCTCTCTCCGCCAACAATGCAGTGCCGCCAGCTCCCGTGACCAGCAGGGGAGGAGGTCCAGCTGGACCCACATCTGTGGCGGCTGGGACGGAGTTGCTCGGGTCCCCCTCCAAAGGCAGCTTTTCCACCCTACACCCTTTTCTTTTTCTGGCACGGTGACGAGGTCGACGCGCCCCATGCATGCCAGGCCAGGGCAGCATCTCCTTTTCTTGGCGGCGTACGGGCGGTGGCGCCTCCTGCCAAGGGGTGGCCATGGATACGCCATCGGCGCGCACGGAGCGGCGTTCTGCATGCCAGCCGAGGCGGTCAACCGCCATGCCGTCTGCCCGTCCTGAGGGCTGGGCATCGGTGCGGTGGCGTTGCCGGCCAGGGTCCGGGCCACGTCCAGGACCGGGACCATGTCCAGCCCCGGCACCATCGTTGCCGTCACCGTCTTGGGCAGCGCCAGGGGCGTCGCGGATGTGAGCACGGTCCAGCTCAGAACGCACCACGGCAATCGAGATGGGGTACGTGAGGGTGCGGATGGCCGGGGCGTCAGAGCTGGAGCGGGCAGGGAGTTGCTCCACGATCTCGAGAGTGGTGGCGCGGCGGATGCCAGTGACGTCATGGGTGCGTCCGGCTAGCCTGAACGTGGCGAGGTCTGCACGGGAACGCGTCTGCGGGTGGAGGCGCTTGATCCAAACGCTCCGGTCCAGGATGTGCTCCGCCGTTGACAAGTGCCAGGCCTGGGCAGGGATGCCGTGGAGCTCAAGCTCAACACGGTATTCGAACCCACCACAGCCGGCGTGGGCAAGCTTGCACCACGGGCGAAGCGCTGGCAGCTGATGAAGTGGTCGCCGCGCATGCGATCCATGGACGCTCTGGAGCCAAAGATGACAATGAAGTCCTCGGGGTGGTGGATGTGCACCGTGAAATCTCCCTCCTCGAACGCGAAAGTACTGCAAAGCAGTGCAAAAACCTCGCCGGCGGAAACCCGGGGCCTGTTGCCCGTGATGGTGGCGACCAACGCGCGGGAGAGCACCTCCTCGGCCTCTTCCATCTCAACGGAGCGCGCAAGGATAAACCGCGCTGGTTCAGCAGTGGTTACTTGCGCCGCCGGAGCTGGGGCTTGTGCCGCCGGAGCTGGGGGCGGAGGCGGTGTCGGGGGCGTGGGGCTGGGAGCTGCCGAGGGGCGCGGCCTGACCTCCGGTGGAAGTCAGCGCAGCCACGGGAGTCGTGGCCGGAGATGAGGCAGCGCCTGCATCGGATGTCGTTGGTGTAGTCGCGAACATGGTGGCGAGGGTCGAGACATCGGAAGCACAGCCCAGCAACCTCCTACGGCGACGTGCTGCGTGGTCGCTACTGGGCGGGGCTTGGCGTCCGGGCACGGCGGGGACGACGGCGGTTCCTGTGGCGCGGCAGCTGGAACCCGTCGGCGTCGACCACGGCCTCGCGCGAGACGCGGTGCACCTCCGAGCGCGGGCCGAGGCAGGCCACGGCAGGCACGCGAGCGGCCAACGGCGCGGCAGCGGGGCCCTGCGGCGCGGGGGAGGCGCTCCGGGGCGCCGGCGGCGTGCGGGCCACCTCGCTGTAGGAGCGCGCGGAGGACTCGCCCTCCGAGTCGGACCAGCGCCCGCCACCAGAGGAGACACGGCCACCGGAGTAGGAGCGGTCTGCAGGGGCGGCCATGGGTGAATCATTGCACATCCTGGTACACTGACAGAGGCATTCATATAGAGTCATCTTGTATAGTTTTTATCGAGTTGTAAGTAAATAAAAGTGTGATGATCATCATTATTAGAGCATTGTCCCAGTGAGGAAAGAATCGTGGAGACTAATGAGTCCTCGAAAAAGTGGGGATGAGGTCCATGAGACTGTTCTAAAAAAGAGAGAGGCAAAAAGAGCCCATAAAAAAGGAGAAAACAAAAAAATGAGAGAAAAAGAGAGAAGGGGTAATGTTACTATCCTTTTACCACACTTGTGCTTCAGAGTAGCACCATGTTCTTCATATAGAGAGTCTCTAGAGTTGTCACTTTCACATACTAGTGGGAATTTTACATTATAGAACTTGGCTTGTATATTCCGATGATGGGCTTCCTCAAATGCCCGAGGTCTTCGTGAGCAAGCAAGTTGGATGCACACCCACTTAGTTTCAGTCGAGCTTTCATACACTTAAAGCTCTTAGTGCATCCGTTGCATGGCAATCCCTACTCCTCGCATTGATATCGACTGATGGACACCTCCATAGTCCATTGATCCACCGAGTTGATGCGAGACTTTCTTCCTTTTTGACTTCTCCTATTGATCTCTACCACTGCATTCTATTCCACCCATAGTGCTATGTCCATGGCTCACGCTCATGTATTGAGTGAAGTTGAAAATGCTGAAGCGCATTAAAAAGCATGATCCAATTGCTTGGTTTGGAACCGGGGTACTCTTGATTTGATATGTCTATGCAGGGAAGAACAAGCGTGTCAAGCTTACCACAACTAAGTGTATAGAGGTTGTTTCCTTTAGCTCCATTATTAAGAAAGGCAATGCTGAACATGCATGTTTTGTATTATTCTTTCAATATCAAATTGATAGACTATTGCCTTCAATCACTCGTATCTTAATATTAATGCCATGATTAGATTATTTGACCACGATTATGCTAGGTAGAATTCCACATAAAAATTTATCTTTTTATCATTTACCTACTTGAGGATGAGCAGGAATTAAGATTGGGGATGCTGATACATCTCTATCGTATCTATAATTTTTGATTGTTTCATGCCAATATTCTACAACTTTCACATACATTTGGCAACATTTAATATTATTTTTGGGACTAACATATTGATCCAGTGCCCAGTGCCAATTCTTGTTTTCTACTTGTTTTTTGTTTCATAGAAAATCCATATCAAACGATGTCCAAACACGATAAATTTTTATGGAGAATTATTTTGGAATATATGTGATTTTCAGGAAGAAGAATCAATGCAAGACGGTGCCCGAGGTGGCCAGAAGGCAACAGGGCGCGGCCCGGGGGGGTCGCGCTGTGTTGCCTTGTGACTCCCTCGAACATTGGTTGGGGCCCTTCTTTCTCCGCAAGAAAGATAATTTCCAGATAAAAATCCCCTCAAAATTCCAGCCCAATCAGAGTTACGGATCTCCGGGAATATAAGAGACGGTGAAGTGCCAGAAAACAGGAACGCGAAACAGAAGAGAAACAGAGAGAGAGAGATCCAATCTCGGAGGGGCTCCCGCCCTCCGGGAGCCATGGCGGCCATGGACTAGAGGGGAAACTCTCCTCCCATCTAGGGGGGAGGCCAAGCAAAAAGAAGAAGGAGGGGGGATCTCTCCCCCACTCTTCTGGTGGCGCCGGAACGCCGCCGGGGGAACCATCGTGACGGCGATCTACACCAACAACTTCGCCGCTGTCATCACCAACTCTCTCCCCCCATTATGCAGTGGTGCAACCTCTCTATTTCCGCTGTAATTCTCTACTTGAACATGGTGCTTAACACTATATATTATTATCCAATGATGTGTGGCAATCCTATGATGTTTGAGTAGATTCTTTTTGTCCTACGGGTTAATTGTGGTATGGTGTGATTGATATGAATTTTATGTTGATTGTGTGCTGTCCTATGGTGCCCTTCATGTTGCGCAAGCGTGAGGGATTCCCGCCGTAGGGTTTTGCAATACATTCATGATTCGCTTATAGTGGGTGGCTAGAGTGACAGAAGCTTACACCCGAGTAAGAGGGTTGATGCGTATGGGAGTAATGGGGACTTTTTACTTAATGCTATGGCTGGGTTTTACATTAATGATCTTTAGTAGTTGCGGATGCTTGCTAGAGTTCCAATCATAAGAACATGTGATCCAAGTACGGAAAGTATGTTAGTGTATACCTCTCCCTCATTGCATATGATAAGTATCTATCATGTTATATCCAATTGCCTATGGACAATCTTTCTCTTGTGTTACAAAAAGCTTTCTACTAAACAACTAACTTTCATTATCTCGCAAAGTACTCCTAGTTTTATTCTTGCAAAGTAGTTCTAGTATTACACCTACAAAGTACTTCTAGTTTCAGACTTGTTCTAGGTAAATCAAACGTTAAGTGTGCGTAGAGTTGTATCGGTGGTCGATAGAACTTGAAGAGAATATAAATTCTACCTTTAGCTCCTCGTTGGGTTCAACAATCTTATTTATCAAAAAAGCTACAATTGATCCCCTACACTTGTGGGTTATCACCAGCCAGCTCCAATCTATGTGATAGTTTTACTATGTATCTTGTCCCTACATGGTAGGCTTTATTGAATTTTACCGCGTTCGCGCACTTCTTTTTGTTGATAATTCCTCACGTAACGTCTTTTGGATGAATTATCATTTAATGGTGAAAATACCCAGAAATGGTAGTAGAATCACATATTTAAGGTGATAATCACTTTCCATAAAAGAATCAAGCAAGAAGGCCAAAAGAATGGACATCGCTGCGCTCTCAGCACGAAAGATGGCGTTCCATACGACCGCGAGCGCCCATATGAGCGGTCGTATGGCACCGCGCCGCCACCGTTGGATTGACTACTTTCACCCCGTCGAATCGGATCATGGAGAGGAGGCGCAGAGACACGAGAAACTCATCCAGAAGGCAGAACCCTAGCCTCCGGAGTTCATCCGGAGGAGGGATTGGCAAGGAGGAGGGGATCCTTCCCGCCGCAAGGAAGGGGACAACATCATCGCCACTATCATCGTCATCGTCATCCACTCCATCATCTTCATCATCCACATCCTTATCATCTGCAACATCAAGAACCCTAGTGGATCCTTTGGTGCATCATTTGAACCGCTCATCCATGTGATTCATTACCATTGCTATGATGTTTGTTGTCCTCATGTGTGAGTAGATCCCTAGTTCTCGGGGATATGGATGAACCCTAGTGTGTGATAGATCGACTGATATTAGGATTTGACATCCTCTTTGAATGTTTATCACTACTGCAGGCGACTGCTAACGCGACACATGAATCAGAGACCCCGCGACCAAACTGTGTGCGATGCATGATTCGCAAACGGTGTCGTAATAAAACCATCGGAGACATCAAGCACGATTCAGATCAGAGACACGTGTGCGATACATGGCATACACTTGATCTATATGAACTATTTGCGATGAGCCAGAACAAGAGAAATGGGCAGCCAGTTTGAGGTGTGTGCGATACACGGCATACAGTTCACTCGGATGAACTATTTGTGATTACCCAACACAACAGAAACGGTCAGACAGATCAAGGTGTGTGCGATACACGGCATACAGATCACTCGGATGAATTGTTTGCGATTACCCAACACAACAGAAACGGTTCAACTTAACAAGATGTGTGTGATATGCGGCAAACAGGTCAATAATCCGAAATGTGTAGGAAGACGGATAACAACACGGATGATTCCTGCTAATAACTCGTGTGTGTTGTGGACAAACACTTGCTTATATACAATTGTCAGCGATTGATGAAATCATCACCGATGGGTTCCTTAGTTTAGTCCGTCTGTGATGTAATTTGGTCAGTCTACAGAAGAACAACGTATATAACCAAAATAAACATCCAATTACATAGGTGACTACACAAAACATTCGCACACACCTCAATAAACAATTACATGCATTATAAACTAGGAGAAATGATCATCTGACCATCTACTTCTTGTGACGCTACCGCCACTGCTCTACTTGTGGCTCGATCCCTCATCGTCCACAGGAAGGAGGCACTTTCTCATGTCAACGATTCGCTTGTACATCTCGTAGCTTGTGTACGCGTCCTTGGCTGCGTACTTGACGTGTTCTTCATCCAGTCTCCGCACCCAGGCCTCGTGCCAGGCATCCTTGTTCTTGTTTCACTCATCCTTCATGCCTCTGTAGTAGGGGTCGATGATGGCCATGGCTAGGTCAACCAGGGAGCCCTTCGCCTTCTTTCTGCCCCAGACCCTGTACTGGCCTTGGATGTCGACAAGCTTCTGGCAGGCCAAGCCCGTAGTCTCGAGCACCTTTAGATCATTCAAGGTGTCCACCATAGCGAACCGGTAGTCGGGGCTGTTGATAAACCTGGCGAAACGCTCGCAAGGCCTTGTGGCCAGGGAGTAGTGGTAGACGAGGATGTGATGGCGCACGCACAACTGGGTGACGGCAACCTTCTGATCATACCCGGCACGATCGCCGATGAACTCGAGGTCGAAGCCGACCACTTGGTACTTGTCCTCAGCAAGCAAGTGCTCCATAGTGTGGATGGAGCTCTCCACCGAGACCAGCTCATTGGTGTACACCACCAAGAGGTCCTTCCCCCTCATGTGGGTGTCCACTACGTGAGGCGTGGTGAACTGCCGCCCGTCGTCGTCGTCAGCCGCTGGGAGCGCCAATGGAGCCGGGAGCACCATTGGAGCCGCTGGATATCCTCTCTGTATGTGTCGTCGTGGGGCGCGAGAGATGAAGGTAAATGGTCGTGGGAATAAATGAGGGCCGGGCGGCCGGAATTCTCGGCATGTCTGCATGGCAGTGTTTGCCACACGCAACTGCGTCGTGGCGCCGCGTCCGGCATAACCGCATGGATATGGCACCCCGAACGTACGTGATCGTGCGCCGGCCCGAAACGCTTGCAGCGCGCGCGGAGGGACGCGAGCAGAGCGCGCGCGACGGGACACGAGCAGAGCGTGCCGTGGCCGCCTCAACCACGAGCAACAACACGCATAGAGCAGCTGAACATGCAGGGAATGGCCGTCTACAAGCCGGCCGGCAGTTGCGAGCCGGCGGCGTGATGTGAAACTACGTCGCATTCCACATCACACAGTGGGCGATCAATCGTTTGCGACGCTGCGTAGAGAGCGACCGTGTGCTTGGTAATTAAATCGCAAACCTTTTTTTATTAACCGTTTGTGTACGTGTCATTTCGTCCTCCTCTCACACGTCTTGTCACCGCGCTGCCGCAGAAGGTTTCGAGCGCAAGCTTGAGCACCGCACATGCGTTCTTTGGCCAAACGTTAGCTCGAAGAGGCGCCAATGAATCATCGGTGAGCCCGTTCCCACGCAACCGTGCAGGTTCCCGCGTGTAACCGCGCAAGCTTCCCGCCCGACTCGGCGAAATCCCAAAAAACCCCAGTGCTTACCGGCCTGCTGTATAAACAATCACGGCCGGCGAGTCGGCATCACATTTTCCCCTCTCTCCCCGTAGCTTATCTCATTTGCTTCTCCCACCATCGCCAATGGCACTGGTACGTCGTCGTCGCTCAGCCACTCCGCCGTCATTTGAGGACAGCTCCAGCTGAGAGGCTACCCCACGGCAGCGACACAGTTCCCGATGGCGTGTACTGCGCATGGCGTCCCTGTTGGGTGTGCACACAATACCCGCCACACGCTCCGCCGCCGCTGCCCGACGACAGCTATTGCCGGCCGCCGTTTCCGCCACCCCACCGTCGGCCGTTGATACGTCTCCAACGTATCTATAATTTATGAAGTATTCATGCCATGTTTATTATAGTTTTGTATGATTTTGTTGCACTTTTATATGGCTATTATATGATTTTCATGGACTAACATATTGACCTAGTGCCCGGTGCCAGTTGCTGTTTTCTGCTTGTATTTGGTTTTCCAGAAAATCCATATCAAACGAAGTCCAAATGCAGTGAAACTTTTTGACGATTTTTTCTGGAAGGAAACAGACCCAGGAAGCTTCGGAGGAGCAGCAGAAGAGCCACAGGAGCCCCACGAGCCACCTGGGCACGCCTGCCCCCCCCCCTAGGCGAGCTCTGGTGCCTCATGGGCCCCCTGTGGCCCCTCTTCGCGTGATTCCAACGCTGAAAAATCATATATATTCAGAAACCCCCGAAAGTTAACCTACATGAGTTTTTACGCTGCCGCAAGCCTCTGTACCTCCACGATCTCATTTGGAGCCCTTTTTCGGCACCCTGCCGGAGGGGGGAAGCATCACCGGAGGCCATCTTCATCATCCCGGCGGTCTCCATGATAAGGAGGGAGTAGTTCACCCTCAGGGCTGAGGGTATGTACTAGAGCTATGTGTTTGATCTCTCTCTCTCGTGTTCTTGATTTGGCACGATCTTGATGTATCGTGAGCTTTGTTAATATAGTTGGATTATATGGTGTTTCTTCCCTCTCTATCCTTGTTGTGATGAATCGAATCTTTTCCCTTTGAGGTTTCGTTATTGTCGGATTGAATATTTCAGATTTGAGAACACTTGATGTATGTCTTGCATATGAACACCCGTGGTGACAATGGGGTATTATATTGATTCACTTGATATATGTTTTGGCAGTCAACTCGCGGATTCCCGAGGTGACATTGGGGTAATCTATGCATAGGGGTTGCTGCACGTTTTCATTATCTTTTCTCCGATAGAAACTTTGGGGTGCTCCTTGGAGTTCTTTGTGTGGATTGAATATTATGATTATGAAGTTGTTTGATGCATATCTTATAATCAACTCATGGATACTTGTGGTGACATTGGAGTCTCTAGGTGACATTAGAGTTGGTTGATGTGTATCGTATGGTGTTATTTTAGTACGAACTCTAGGGCTGTTTGTGACACTTATAGGAATAGCTCAATAGATCGATCGGAAAGGATAACTTTGAAGTGGTTTCGTACCCTGCAAACAAGTTCTATCTTATGTTCTCTGCTAATAGGAATTTGGGAGTGATTCTTTATCGCACGTTGAGGGATGGTTATATGATCCAATTATATTAGTATTGTTGAGAGATTGCACTAGCGAAAGTATGAACCCTAGGCCTTGTTTCTAAGCATTGCAATACCGTTTATGCTCACTTTTGTTACTTGCTACCTTGCTGTTTTTATTGTTCGCACTACAAAAACCTATATATACTATCCATACTACACTTGTATCACCATCTCTTCGCCGAACTAGTGCACATATACAATTTACCTTTGTATTGGGTGTGTTGGGGACACAAGAGACTCTTTGTTATTTGGTTGCAGGTTTGTTTGAGAGAGACCATCTTCATCCTACACCTCCCACGGATTGATAAACCTTAGGTCATCCACTTGAGGGAAATTTGCTACTGTCCTACAAAACTCTGCGCTTGGAGGCCCAACACGAGTCTACAAGAATAAAGTTGCGTAGTAGACATCGAGCTCTTTTCTGGCGCCGTTGCCGGGGAGGTGAGTGCTTGAAGGTATATCTTTAGATCTTGCAATTGAATCTTTTAGTTTCTTGTTTTATCACTAGTTTGGTTTTATAAAAAGAAAACTACAAAAAAAATGGAATTGAGGTTGCCTCATATTATTCGTCTTTATAAGGTTTTTCTTGAAAATGATGGAGCGGAAAATTGTGCTCAATTGATAGAAAAAGAATTCAATAAAATGTTTTGGCATAAAATATTTGAATGATGAGCATGATTGCAATGTTGCTAGTATGAATTCTTTGAATATCCATGATGCTAATGATATACAAAACTACAAGCTTGGTTATGCTATGTTTGATGAAGATGATATTTTTAGTCCCCCAAGTTTTGATGAGAATATTTATTATGATGATGGCATGCCTCCTATTTATGATGATTATAATGATAAAAGTGGATTTGGTGAGGTCATGACTTTATTTAGTGATGATTCCACTATTTTGGAAGAGGTTTCAATTGACTATGATAACAAAGTTGCTATCTATGATGATTATTGTGATGACATGTATGCTATAAAGAATAATGATAACCATGAAACTTGTCATCATGATTTTAATTTTCAATTGGATTATGCTAATCAAGTATCACATGATAGTTATTTTGTTGAGTTTGCTCCCACTACTATTGTTGAGAATAAATTTGCTTATGTGGAGAGTAATAAAATTTCTATGCTTGTAGATCATGAAAAGAATGCTTTATGTGATAGCTATATTGTTGAATTCATTCATGATGCTACTGAAAATTATTATGAGAGAGGATCATATGCTTGTAGGTGTTGCAATAATATCAAGTTTCCTCTCTATGTGTTGAAAGTTTTGAAGTTATGCTTGTTTTGCCTTCCTATGCTAGTTGATTCTTGCTCCCATAAACTATTTGCTCACAAAATCCCTATGCATAGGAAGTGGATTAGGCTTAAATGTGCTAGTAATATGCTTCATGATGCTCTCATTGTGTTTCAATTCTTCAACTTTTATGTGAGCACCATTGAAATCATCATGCCTAGCTAAAAAGGCATTAAAGAAAAGCGCTTGTTGGGAGACAACCCAATATTTATACCTACTGTTTTTGTGTGATCACATGATTAAGCTAATGTATTAATCATGTTTTATATGTTTTCTTTCAATAATGTGCCAAGTAAAATCTTTGGGATAGTGTGGATGCTTGTTGATTTGATTCTGTGCAAAAACAGAAACTTTTGCGTCCAGTGCTGGAATTTCTATTCTGTACTGGAGCGTGAAAAAATTCTGAAATTTTTACACAGTATTGGGTTACAAATTTTTTACATTGTCATAATTTTTCAGAATTTTTGGAGGGACAGAATTATGGTTTTTAAATATCTCACTACATGCTATTCTGTTTTTGATAGATTCTGTTTTCGGTGCATAGTTTGCTTGTTTTAGTGTTTCCATAGCTTATATTGAGCAATATAAATTGTGGAAATGATAGAATATAGTAGGAATTATGTGAGAACAATTTTGAATCTTGTCTTGACAGTACCTAAGTGGATGATTTATTTTTTTCATACTAACCTATCTCACAAGTTCCGTTAAGTTTTGTGTGATTGAAGTTTTCATGTTTTGGGTGAGATATCGATATGAGGAGAATAAGGAGTGGCAAGACCCTAAGATTGGGGATTCCCAAGGCACCCCAAGGTAATATTCAAGGAAGACCCAAGCAACTAAGCTTGGGGATGCCCCGGAATGCATCCCCTCTTTCGTCTTCAACATTATAGGTAACCTCCCTTGGAGCTATATTTTTATTCGTCACATAATATGAGTTTTGCTTGGAGCGTCATTTTCTTCTGTTAAAATTTTCTTTGTGCTATCAATAATCATGTTTTGTGTCTTTTAGTTCAATATAATGCCAATTATAGCCTTTACCATGCTCAGTTTGCAAGTTCATGTGTTGCTGTTTGAAAATAGAAAGTTTTCTGTTATGTCCAGAATATTCCTGAATAGTCAGAACATGATAAAAATCTGAATTTTTACACAGTAAGCATGCATGAGTTCTCTCTCACGTGGTAATTTTTCAGAATTTTTGGAGTTAGGAAAATAGGGATTCTTATTCCCCTTTTACAGACTGTTCTGTTTTGGCAGATTGCTGTTATAGTTGCATTGTTTGCATATGTTTGCGTGTTTAATGTTTCTATTTGAGGATAGGAGTATTAAATATTCAGAGGAATTTAGTATGCAATGTTTAATTATAATTTTAGTAATTTGCAACATGTAACACCACGATTTTTGGCCCTTTCTTTTTCTTTTGGATTTCTTCGAATTTTTATTTGGAGTTCCTTTTTCCGTGGCTATGTGGTCTTGAAACCTGGGAAGATCTTCTCTCCTGCCACTTCCTAGTGGCTTGTCATTCTCAAATATATCCCTAGGCCATGTCATTTCCATCTTAGCCCAACCCCGATATTTATTTCTTGGGAATATTCCTTTTTCTATTAAAGGAATAACCCTGTTTGCCCTAGGTTGTGAAGCAACCTATATTTCTGTCTCCCACAAAATTCCCACAAAATTCTCATAAATTCTTTGGATCATATATTCCACAAATATGTCAAAACCCATCCTTTACTAGTTCAAAAATAATTCAGGAATATTCATTTCCTATTCTGTCCAGTATGGCACTTTGTGAAGGAAGTGCTATTTATATTTTCTTGATTGCCCTCAACATTTTTGAGCACTCTCTAATATCCAAATTATTACCACATGCCAAAATTCAGCTTCATTTGCCTAGTAAATCTTCCTCAGTAAATTTCCAAAGTTTTTGTCCAGAGAGAAGCTTTGTAAAGGAAGTACTATCTAGGCTAATCCAAATGAGTTGAAATTTTGGGAGGTCATTCATTTGATCAAATCATTACTCTCCACCAAATTTCATATCCATCCAACAATCTACGTGAGCACACCATCTAATCTTGGTTTCTGGTCACAATTTCAGTTTGTGAAGCAACTATATTTTTTATTGCTTAAAAAATTCTGAAATTAATACAGGACCTAAATATCCATAAATAATGTGAGAATGACAAAACTCACATTCTTTTGCCGAGCCATTTACTCCACAAAATTCCCCTAAGTTTCTGTCCAGTGTGGAGCATTGTGAAGGAAGTACCATTTTTATTCATCCAAATGGTATGAAATTTTTATGGCACCTTCATATGCCCAAATGATCATGATCCACCAATTTTCAGCCCAATGCAAGCATCTATGTGAGTGCTACTTCATGATCTTCTTTCTGGACCAGAATATGTGGTTGTGAAGCAACTATATTAACTACTGGTCCAAATCATTTCATCTTTCACAGAATCATAGTCCTTCCAACCCTAAACCTCTGTGACATCATGGTTAACCCTTATCTCATCCCAGTTGATCACTACTTCATGCCTAAGTTTGCTACAGCAAACTTCAGTCGATCATTCCCATCAGCTAACAGTCACTTTGGTGGAGCCATCCCATCAGTGGGGCTGTAGGTTGGAGGAACAACACGCTAGACATCTTTTGGCAGGCCATCGTGCCCTCTCCTCGTCATGCCTCGCGGTGACCACGCCGTTGGCATGCGTTTGGCGCGCTCTGCGCGTCGGCTAGCTTCGGGCACCTCTCTCCTTGCCGCTCTCGCGCGTCCCACCTTGTCCACCGCGTCGCCCACAGTCCCCCGCGCCCTCTCGTGCCCTGCCCCCCTCCCCCTTCGCCCTCCTAGCGCCATGGCAGCCCCGGCCGCGTGGGCACAGTGGCCGAGTGGCCGACCGGACACCGCACCGCCCGCGTCTGCACCTCCACTACCCCTCTCCCGTTGCCGTCCGAGCCAGTCCGCGTGCGCACGCATACGTGGTCACGCCAGAGGCATCGACCGCGCGTCCGCGGCGGCATTCGGCTCAGGCATCTTGCCCCGGCTACATATAGCCATCCCCGCGGCTCCCCGACCTCACCAGCCTCTTCTCCACCCTCCTCTAGCCCTCCCCGACATCTCCACCGAGCTCGAGAGCTCCCCCTGCCCTCCAATGGCCACCATGGCCCGCCCTGTCCACTCAAATTCAAGCAAGCTGGAGCTCCTCCCTCCCTTCTATTGCCACCAGTAGCTCCACCAAGTCACGGTGAGCGCTCCCCTGCTCTCGCCTGCTCCCCGGAGTACCCATAGGCACAATTTCAAAAACGGCCGACGGCCTCCGCCGCGGGCGTCCCAGCCACCGTCGCCATGGCCCTCTCCGGCGTGCGTGCTGCACCAGGACGGGTGCGGCGCTCCGCCCTGAGGCCGCCGGTGGCCGGACTTCGGCCGAAGATGGCCGGTGGCGTCGGGGCCGGCGATGGCCGTGCCCAGCCTCGCCTCCTCTGCCTCCCATCGAGAGGAAGGGGATGACCAAGCCAAGCGGGTCCCACCTCCTCTCGGGTCCCACTCGTCAGTCAAACAAAGGAGTCAACCCCGGGCCCGCACCGATTTAAGTGAAAGCGTATTTTCAATAATACGTTTTCGCTTATAGGAAGCGTACTCTGTCCCCGCGTTGGGATGGAATACGTTTTCGTTTTATGAAAGCGTATTTCAGAAAGTGCACTTTCTGTTTAAACCCAGCCGGCCGAAATCTTTATATTGCGGACGTTCGTCCGTTAGTAGCAGAAATGAATATTTTTATTTAATTTTCTGCCTAACGAACAAAGGGCCGTATCTCGGCAACCGTAACTCCGATTCAGGTGATTCCAAAGCCCACGATCTTAGTTCGTCGAGCCCATTCCGAGGGTATCATTTTCATGAGGTTGTCACACTTTGAAAATGACCATTTTGCCCTTGCCATTAAAACAGCTCCGCCGAGAGGGAAACTTTTCCGGCGATTCTTTCCGCGAGCCTCTCGCACTTCTCCCCGGTGAATCCTCCATCCCCAGGCAAGCCACAACAGCCACTTGCATGATGGCATTGCAGTAGCCATGGTTTTCCACTTGAATATTTAATGATTGTTTGCTCATTTAATTATTTTGTGAATAATATATGCTTGTGAATCAATGCTCGTTCTTATGCCTTGTTCATTTGCATCTAGTAAGTTAAATGATTATTTGCTAGTATTATTATTATCATGTTAGTTCTCAGATTTATTTTCCGATGCTAGTGATAACAATATGGTCATTTGAATAGTTAGGGTTTGTTATGAAAATACTTGTTATATTTGTGATCGTCATTATGCCATGCTCATGTGCATCCCGTAGACCAAATGATTTATCATTATGATGTTAAATGGTTATGTTGCCCATTCATGGTTACACTGATATCATGCTCATCTGCATTGTTATGTTATTATGACTCAGCTCATCACCATTCAAGTTGAACCTGACATTAATCGAACTTGAACAAATCTGTTGGCTGAGTCATGGTGCCACCGAATCGAGCTCACCAGTGCAACCACACTTGCCTAGATGGGGAGGCCCTAATGCGGTCTATTATCATGCCTCTCGCTGGTGCCTCATACTAGGGAAGGTTATGTGTGCGCGCTACCCTGATCAGGTAGGCGGCCATAAGCCTTGTGTACCCGGTTTTGGTATTGAGCTCAGGTCCCCGTTTGGGACGGTTTTGGTTTGGCCACGACGGTGGCGGCCACATAGGTGGCGGATGTCACGAGTTGGCATCGGGGTCACCCAGAACATAGCCCAAAGGGGAGTTTGTCGGAGTGGCCGGGAGAGTGTCATGCAATAGACTGGTTTTGTGGGAACGTCGTTGGTCCACCCGAATGGGAGCATGAGGCCATGAGTTCCGTAGTGTGGGTACAGTGTACTAACCTCTGTAGAGTGTATAATCTATCGATAGCCGCGTACTCGGTCATGGACACAGTTCGTAGTAGGTCACACTATGGGTCAACAGAAATAATAATCTGAATAATAACAACCCCGGTTCGATGAGAAAAGAAGTTGGTTGATCTTTATCTGGTCATGAGAGGATCACGATGGTATCATGGATACCGATGTTGGTTGATTATGAGGTGATCGCGTGGTGATCACGGTGGTGATCACGGGGTGTTCCGGTCTCTCTGAGCTAGGGTGCCACACTACAGTAGAGAATGTTAAGGTTTTGAGTTGATTTATACTAACTTATCTCACGAGTTCTTGTTGAGTTTTGTGTGGATGAAGTATTTAAGGATTATGGAAACCGTGATATGAGAAGAATTAAGGAGACACAAGAGCTCAAGCTTGGGGATGCCCAAGGCATTCCAATATAATATTTCAAGAAGTCTCAAGCATCTAAGCTTGGGGATGCCCCGGTAGGCATCCCACCTTTCTTCATCAACAATTATCGGTTAGTTTTGGTTGAGCCTAAGTTTTTGCTTCTTCGCATGAGATGTGCTATTCTTGGAATGTCATTTTATTTTGTTTTCTTTGCTGTTTGAATAAAATACTCAAGATCTGAATTTTTTAAATAAGAGAGAATCCTCACATAGCTACCTATTTACTTAACTACTCATTTGATCTTCACTTATATCTTTTTTGGAGTAGTTTGTCATTTGCTCTAGTACTTCACTTATATCTTTTTGAGCATGGTGGTGATTATATTTTGAAGAAACACATACACTCTCATGCTTCACTTATATTATTTTGAGAGTTGACAATAGTAATGGCAAAATGCTTAAGATATGAATTTGGTCCCACAGTGATGAATATTCAAGAGGGATATAATAAAAAACTTTCATGAAAGATCATTGGATATGATAAGTTTGATTCCTTGCAATAGTTTTGCGATATGGAGATGATAATATGTGAGTCATGTTAGTGAGTAATTATGGTTTAGTAAGAATATTGGTGGTAAGGTTTGTGATTCCCTATGCATGCACGTAAAGTCAATAGTTATGCAACGAAATTATATCCTACTTATGGTGCATTATTCAGTGTTAGTTATGTTCAATGCATGTTTATGACCGTTTTCGCTTTTTGTTGGTTGCTTTTCAATCTATTTGCTAGCCTTCATTTGTACTAAGCGGGAATACTGCTTGTGCATCCAAACTCCTTAAACCCAAGTTGTGCCAAATGAGTCCACCATACCTACCTATATGCGGTATTTCCATGCCGTTCTAAGTAAATTTGCGTGTGCCAACTCTAATTTTCAAAATAATTTTCCGTTTTGTGTGCCCGTACCGCTCATGAAGTGGCAGGGGGTGGCCAATATTTTCCATGCTAGGTGTGTTATTCTCACAATGAGTGTTTATTCACTTGTCATTGCACGAGCGAGTAGCTGGTAATAGGGATGCCCAGTCCCACAATGAATCAAAAATTAATAACAACAAAATTCCTTGGAAAGTGTTGGTATGGAGGGCACCCGTGGATACGGCTAGCCATGGATTGTGAAAGAAATGGTGGAAAGGAAATAAACTTTACTTTCTGTTTGGGAACCGCCTATGATGTGTCTAGCATGGAAAATATTGGGAATTCTCAGTCGTTTTTGTTGACAGGAAAAGCATGCCTCTCAAAATATTTTATCTCTTTAATTTCAGCTTTGAGCTCTGGCACATTTGACAAATCTCTGCTTCCCTCTGCGAAGGGCCTATCTATTTACTTTTATGCAATTTTTATTTTTATTTGAGTTTCCATCTTCTCTTACAAAAGCACCAACTAGAGAGCACTATTATCATACTTGTGCATTGGATGTAGCTAATATTGAGTGTGTTTCATGAATGGATCAATGATTGAGCATAATGGGCTAGGGATAACTTCCTTTAGCATTGATATTTTGAAAAGCATGGTTGCTTGTTAGTATGCTTGAGTATTTATATCTTCATGTCAAATTATAGACTATTGCTTTGAATCATTCAAGTCCAAGTGACCATGCAGCAAAATAAAAGATTATATGATGATTATGATAGGTAGCATTCCACATCAAAATTTCTGTTTTTAATTGCTACTTTATCATGATGAGTTTTATGAGATGAGCTACTGATAATGATATATATTGATGCTAGGAAAAGTGATTTAAATTATCATTGATCAAACTTATGCACTATGCTAGCATTCACACTTCATAAATTATTTCTTTTATATTTTACCTACTCGAGGACGAGCAGGAATTAAGCTTGGGGATGCTAATACGTCTCCAACGTATCTATAATTTATGAAGTATTCATGCCATGTTTATTATAGTTTTGTATGATTTTGGTGCACTTTTATATGGCTTTTATATGATTTTCATGGACTAACATATTAACCTAGAGCCCAGTGCCAGTTGCTGTTTTCTGCTTGTTTTTGGTTTTCCAGAAAATCCATATCAAAAGAAGTCCAAATGCAGTGAAACTTTTTGACATTTTTTTCTGAAAGGAAACAGACCCAAGAAGCTTCGGAGGAGCAGCAGAAGAGTCACAGGGGCCCCACGAGCCACCTGGGCGTGCCTGCCCCCCCAGGCGCGCCCTGGTGCCTCGTGGGCCCCCTGTGGCCCCTCTTCGTGTGATTCCAACGCTGAAAAATCATATATATTCAGAAACCCCCGAAAATTAACCTACATGAGTTTTTACACCGCCGCAAGCCTCTGTACCTCCACGATCTCATTTGGAGCCCTTTTCCGGCACCCTGCCGGAGGGGGGAAGCATCACCGGAGGCCATCTTCATCATCCCGGTGGTCTCCATGATGAGGAGGGAGTTGTTCACCCTCGGGGCCGAGGGTATGTACTAGTAGCTATGTGTTTGATCTTTCTCTCTCGTGTTCTTGATTTGGCACGATGTTGATGTATCGCGAGCTTTGTTAATATAGTTGGATCATCTGGTGTTTCTTCCCTCTCTATCTTTGTTGTGATGAATCGAATCTTTTCCCTTTGAGGTTTCGTTATTGTCGGATTGAATATTTTAGATTTGAGAACACTTGATGTATGTCTTGCATATGAATACCCGTGGTGACAATGGGGTATTATATTGATTCACTTGATATATGTTTTGGCACTCAACTCGCGGATTCCCGAGGTGACATTGGGGTAATCTATGCATAGGGGTTGATGCACGTTTTCATTATCTTTTCTCCGATAGAAACTTTGGGGTGCTCCTTGGAGTTCTTTCTGTGGATTGAATATTATGATTATGAAGTGGTTTGATGCATATCGTATAATCAACTCATGGATACTTGTGGTGACATTGGAGTATCTAGGTGACATTAGAGTTGGTTGATGTGTATCATATGGTGTTATTTTAGTACTAACTCTATGACTCTTTGTGACACTTATAGGAATAGCTCAATAGATCGATCGGAAAGGATAACTTTGAAGTGGTTTCGTACCCTACAAACAATTTCTATCTTATGTTCTCCGCTAATAGGTATTTGGGAGTGATTCTTTTTCGCACGTTGAGGGATGGTTATATGATCCAATTATATTAGCATTGTTGAGAGATTGCACTAGCGAAAGTATGAACCCTAGGCCTTGTTTCTAAGCATTGCAATACCGTTTATGCACACTTTTGTTACTTGCTACCTTTCTGTTTTTTATTATTCGCACTACAAAAACCTATATCTACTATCCATACTACACTTGTATCACCATCTCTTCGCCAAACTAGTGCACCTATAAAATTTACCATTGTATTGGGTGTGTTAGGTACACAAGAGACTCTTTGTTATTTGGTTGCAGGTTTGTTTGAGAGAGACCATCTTCATCCTACGCCTCCCACGGATTGATAAACCTTAGGCCATCCACTTGAGGGAAGTTTGCTACTGTCCTACAAAACTCTGCCCTTGGAGGCCCAACACGAGTCTACAAGAATAAAGTTGCATAGTAGACATCAGTCGTCATGGCCACGACACCACCGTCGCCCGACAGGGCCATCACCCACTCCGCCACTGCGGCCCAAAGGCGGGTGGTGGCCGTCATGGCCGTCACCTCACCGTCGGCCGCCGTGGCCATTACCCGCTCCGCCACCGCGGCCTGAAGGCGGGAGGTGGCCGCCGTGGCCGCCACCCCACCGTCGACCGTCGGGGTCACCACCCGCTCCGCCACCGCGGCCCGAAGGCGGGAGGTGGAGGCCCGCATGTGCCTCAGCGACCTAGCCGCGCGCTACATCGAGTTCTCGCGGGAGGAGGAGGAGTGCCTGGTCGAGCACGCAAAGAGTCTTACCGCCACCGTGGCCGCAGCAGAAGCCACCGCAGTGGCGCGGAATGCGGAAATCTACGAGGAGTCCCGCCACTTCGAGAGGGATCATCTGGAGCGGCAGAGGGCGTTCGAGTTGGGCGTCGCTAAAGGTGCAGCAGTGGCAGTGGCCGGATTCCGCTTCTCCAGCTCATCGGTAGGCTCCTCCTCCTCTGCCTCTTACTGAGCACGCTCGGCAAAGGAGAGGCTGCTGGAAGTAGTACAAAGCCCCTCCGTAGTAGTAGTATTTAGGGGCTATTTTGTTCAGTTCATCTGACTATAGATATGGTTGAACTGTACTACGTACTTAAAACTAGCTAGTATATATAGTTAAACTAGCTATTTCAGTACGTAGTTGGCAACAATTGGGTAAAAGTTTGTTCGATTCAGCTGCCGAGTTGAAATGTTTGTATTATGAACGATTGCTTAATCTATGAATGAAATCTATGCTTACTAAATTTCATTTGCAAAAATTAGATAGTACTAGTGATTTTTAGCTGCAAAATTTGACAAATGGCAGTGTTACAAGGTTGACAAATGGCATTGTTACTAGATTGACAAATGCCAATTTTTTCCAATTTGACATATGGCAAATATACCCAATATGACAAATGCAAATCTTACCACATTGTTTGTATGACATTGCACACGGGTCATCATGCAAAATCGTTTGCGATGAAGAGATGCACAAAACCCGCGCGCCACATATTCCCTTGGCTTAGCTGCGAAGGAACCCAGCTCTCGCTTTGCATACGCGTGTTCAGTCTGAAACGTTTGCGATGAGTGTTATATTCAGAGAAAAACATTGAAGTTTTTTTTACTTTGATAAGTCCGTACATTCATAGAAAAAACGCTAAGTTGATCAAAACCATGGATCTCTTTCAGTAACACTGTGGTTTTACATTCATACGATCGGGATACAATATTAAACAAAAAAACTAATTGCGGCGGCGGCAGGGGCGGCGTGCTGCGCCGGCGTTGTCGTCCTCCGGGACGCCGTTGTTCAAGTCTTCAAGCCATCCCAGAATGTTCTAGACTTGCAAATCCAAGAGCCGTTCATCGCGTGATCGAAGGGCGGGGGGCGGGGGGACGGTGTGGCGCTCCGCCTGAATACCACTGTAGCCAGAAGGTCGCCGCACACACCAGCGCAGGAAATCACACTGGCGCGTGCTATTACAAGAAGTATCATGAACACAGGCATTTCTATTAATGGATATATGGTCTTACATGATATTTTACAAGGGTGATGGTATCGGAAAAGCTCTATCTAAGGCAGCATGGTCTTGGTGTGGCTCCAATCCACAGGGATCTGACTGGGTTACTCTTCTAGCCCGCGAACACTCTGGCTCCTCACTAGGGGTCGTCGAATCCTTAGGTGAACCTAGCCACATTGAAGGCCTCTGAGTACTTTTGAATGTACTCGCAAGCAAACCAAACCAACATATACACCAAGCAAAGCAATCCATGGCATTCAAGCATGCACTTGTTATCTTAACAGTATTAACTATCATGTTAGGGAAGGATTATCTAGCAAGATTAATCATCTACCAGCATTAATCATCATGTCATAGCAGGATTATCTAGCATGATAACGATTGGAGTAAATACAGTAAGGTAAAGCATATCAAGTAAATAATCCATACTCCGAATATGCTCACAATCCAAATCTGATCCAAACTTTGCGGTCATCCGATCGTTCATCTCATAGCCATCGCATGGCTAGCATTCATACCCCTGACATCATCTGATGTCCATGCATCTGTACTAAAAGTCTGACAAACCTTACCTTTCTCTGGTTTATTCTTAGAGATAACATTATATAGTTTATTCCTCCGGACTCGACACAGACCAAATAGTGTGACCTAGTATGAACTGTGTCCCATGATCGAGGACACGGCTATTCGAATAGATTTACACTCTGCAGAGGTCATGCACTTTACCCACACCATGGAGCTCTAGGCCATGTACTTTAGTACATGTTCCCATTCGGGTGGACCGGTGCTGCTCCAACAAAACTTGTCTATTGCCTGGCACTCTTACGGCTCCACCGACAATCATACCCTTCCCGGGTCAAGTCCTGGGTGGCCCCTGTGTCACTCCTGACACCTGCCACCGCCATGGCCAAACTAAACTGTCCCAAACGGGGACCCCGAGCTAAACAAACAACTGGGCTCATATGGTTGTCGTCGCCTACCGCGCCAGGGTAGCACGCACGCATAACCTTCCTTCTTTGGTGGTACCGATAAGAGGCAAGACGAAAGACCAAGTTAGGGCCTTCCCATAAAGGCAAATGTGGCTACACTGATGAGCTCGGTTCGGTGGCACTATGACTCGATCCAGCCGATGGAGGAGGTTGTCATTATTAAGTCACATTCTTAATTACTGCGATAACTACAGTAATGCATGATGAAAACATAACAACCTGTCTCCATATGGTCACCTACGATTCACTAGTGCGATAATATGATGAGCATTAACAGGTAATGTAAATAGCAAGTTCAGACTAGCAGGAGTTTAATTATTTCTAACACAGGCATGTCCATTAATTAAACACGGAAGAATAACTCAGAGCAATGCTTTAGAGCATATATCAGATGGCCGGCTTGCCTGGGAGTCGAGGAATTCACCGGAGAGAAGTGCGATCACCTCACGAAAGAATTTGCCGGAAAGATTCTCTCTCGGAGGGGCTGAATATAGGGCTGGGGCAAAATGGTCATTTTCAGAATGTGTCAGCATCATGAAAATGATACCATCGGAACGGGCTCGACGAATAGAGAAAGTGGGCTTTGGAATCACCTGATTCGGAGTTACGGTCGCGGAGATACGGCCGTTCGTTCGTTAGGCAGAAAAACAAATAAAACTGTGCTTTTCTGCTGCTAATCGACGAACGTTCGCTATATAACAGATTCGACCAGCAGGGTTTAAACAGAAAGCGCCTTCCGGAAAGTACGCCTCCAACAAAGGGAAAAAGTATTTCAGCCCGAAACCGCCGCGAAATACCCTTTCGCTGCAGCGGTCACGTACTATTGGAAGTACGTCTCCACTTAACAGCGCGGGCCCGGCGGCTGCGTCAACGCCTAGAGGCCGATAGGCGGGGCCCACCCATCTCCTCTCTCCTCCTCCTGGTTCTCTCCTTCCTCTTCGCGACGACGGGAACAGAGGAGCCCGGCCGAGCTCGGGGCCGTCGCGCGCGGGCCTCCTGGCGCTTGCAGAGGAGCGGGGCGGGCTTGCAGGGCTCTGCCGCTCCCGAGGGTGGCCACGGGGTCGCCGGAGATGGCTCGCAGCGCCGCCTCCATTGGCTGGGCCGCGGCGGCCGAGAAGCTCCATGGGAGCCGCGCCGGAGGGGCCCGTCTGGAGGATTTGAGGACGGCAGCGACCTTGCGGTGAAGGATGGGGCCTCTGGTGGACGCTAGGTGAGGCGGGAGTGGCCGGACTGCTCGGATTTGAGCGGTGGCTGGCGATGGACACGGCGGTAATGACGGGCGGGGAGTGGCTCCGGCAAGGGATTGAGGGGTCCGGGAGAGAGCTGGGAGGGAGGAGAGGAGCTTGGTGAGCTCGAGGGACGCAGGGGTGGGCTATTTATAGCCGGACGGGGCGAGCGGATGAGCTCGGCCGCTGTGGCGTCCTCATCACCTTACTGGAGCTAGAGGACTCGCGGTGGGAGGGGGCGATGTCGGCAGGGTCTTCGAGAGAGTGGAGAAGCCGGCAGTGGTTTCGGGAGAGCTTCGGTTGGAGTTAGACGGCGGCGACAGTGGACGAACAGTGGTGGTACGGCGTCATTCGTCGCGGCGCGGCGGGGAAGAGAATGGAGGGGGAAGGAGCTGTAGAGGGGGTACGTGGATGGTGCGGAGCCGATGGACATGGCCAGACGAGCGAAGGCTGGCCGGAGGTGACCGAACGGAGCTGGCAGAGCGCAGAGCACCATTTTGGCGTGCTCTCCATGTGGTCACCACGGGCACCACGCGTCCATAGCACCTATTTGACTCTAGGCCATGTCAAACATATGCATCAGAGGTCAGGGAATTGACCTGTGAGGGTTTGGATAGATATGGGGGACAAGAGTTAACTGATTTGAGCTCACAATGGTTCTGAACAGAAACTGAGATGGATTCTTGTGGAGAAATGGATGGAGGGTTCAAGTTGGTTGTTTGTCACAATGAGATGTGGTAGAAAGGAGTAGGTTCTGGCAAACTTTGAAGTCATTTGGATCTTGTTTGCATATACTTCCTTCACAATGCAGAATTTGGTCCAGAAACTAAACTTTGAAGCTGTGCTCAAATGGCTGAATAGATTGGGCTAAAATTTGGTGGAGGGAGGTGATTTAGGTGCATAAAGGCACTAGTAAAATTTCAGCTCATTTGGAAATGCCAAAGTGGTACTTCCTTCACAAAGCTTTCTGCTGGACAGAAACTAGATGTAATTTTTGAGAGAAATTGGCTTGGTAAAATGATATGAATTTTTTGCATGCTCACATCATATAGGGAATGTGAAGTCCTGGATTAATTTCAGGAATTTTGAAGCAATATAAAATATAGTTGCTTCACAAACTCAAAATAGGTCCAGAAACAAGAACTAGATGATGCTTTGAACCTTTGAACTGTGGAACCTGATGGAAATAGTGAAGATATGGATAGGAGAAGCTCCACAAATTATTTGGGATTTTTCCTGGCTACCAAAATGGTAGTTTCTTTGGAAAGTGCCCAAAATGCAATATTGGCTTTAAATAGGAAAATGAAATTTCCCTTATTTAATTATGGCTAATATTTTTATGAGAGCTCAATATGATCACAAAGAATATCTCCACAAGTTTTCATGAACTTTGGAGATGGATAAATATTTTCTTGGATTTAATTCCTTTATCTGGCAGAAAAAATGAATTAATTTTAAATGAAAAATATTGCAAATGACTTGGCAATATTTTTGCATATCTCGGGTTTACAGAGATAGGATGATCACTGGGAAAAGTTTGGGAGGCAAAAGATCAAAGTAAATTGGGGTTCCTTTGTAGATGGAGAAGTTAGGGTTTCCCTTCCGATAACTCGAAGGGTAGGGTTTCGGCGGCAAAATCCTGAGAATGTAGTTTGGGTGGCTGTCGGTACCTAAACCGGCAGATCTCGGGTAGGGGATCCGAACTGTAGGTCTAGGAATCAATGGGTAACAGGGAACGTAGAGACAGCGATTTACCCAGGTTCGGGCCCTCTAGAAGAGGTAATACCCTACGTCCTGCTAGATTGTATTGATGTGATTGTATGAAGGTTACAGAGTTGATCTACCTCGAGATCGACTGGGCTAAACCCTAGGCAATGGATATGATGATCCTCTACGGACTAAACCCTCTGGTTTATATAGACACCAGAGGGTCCTAGGGTTACATATAGTTGGTTACCATCAGGGGATAAGCATGCCAGCAACGCCAATTATTCCTTGGAGGAGACGCCAAGTCTTCGGAGGTTTCCTTCTGATACACGGGGTCGCCCACAATCCGGCCTTCCATCGACGAGTAGAGAGGGGCCCACCATCCCGGCCTACGAGAGATAGGCCGGCAGCCCGAGTACCCCTAGTCAGGGACACCCTCAGTAGCCCCCGAACTAGTCTTCGAAGCCAAGGTAGACGCCGAACACCATCGACTTTGTGGACCAGTTCCCTTCCTTCTGTGGTATTATTGACTGGCCTGCATCTCCTCTGAGTCGAGTTTTCATGTGTTGCCTGGCCGCACCCGCCCCGAAATATACTTTGGTCGCCAAGGGGTTTTGATAACTTAGCCTTGAAGGCCAGTCACCTCGGTATGAACAATACCCCCATCTGACAACTTTTTACCGAAGGGTCACAACGTGCCACGACCACGAGTTGTTTTATGAAAAACTCGATTCGCGGCTCGAGGCGGTTTTTTCATTGGCACGTCCCATCGATATGGAGATCGTGCCCTGGTTTTAAGGGATATGATCAATAATCTGCCCCGCCCCACGCGCGCATGATGGCACGGTTACATGGGGAAATGGCGTGGACTGCGATGCAGTAAAGGGGCCGTGGGTTTTACAACCCATAAAAGGGGAACGGCCTTTGTTTCCTTCGCACACTCTCATCTCTGCCTTCGCCACTGCCTTCCCCATTCTTTGAGCTCCAGCGCCCAGATCCACTCTCCTTTCCAGGAACCTTTCCGGTCGCCCGTTTCCAGCAATGGCGGGCTCCGGGTCCAAATGCAAGTGGGAGGCATCTGTCGTTACTGAGAGTGCCATCCTGGAGCTGAAGGGCGCGGGCTATCTCCCCGCCAACGTCGCCCACCGAGCCCCAGAGGCCGGCCAAGTCATCCCCACGCCGCGGCAGGGTGAGAGGGTGGTATTCCTGCCCCACTTCATTCGAGGTCTGGGCTTTCCCCTCCACCCCTTCGTCAGGGGCCTCATGTTTTTCTACGGACTTGATTTCCACGACCTCGCGCCGAACTCCTTCCTCCATATCTCGGCCTTCATCATCATCTGTGAGGCCTTTCTTCGGATCCGGCCACACTTCGGGCTATGGCTGAAGATCTTCAATATCAAGCCGAAGATCGTCGACGGCCAGCAGGCGGACTACGGGGGTGCGATGGTCAGCAAGCTCCCCCGAGTGGAGTGGCCAGAGGGCACCTTCATCGAGACCGTCAAGGTCTGGCAGAAGGAATGGTTCTACATCACCGAGCCAAGGAGCGCGGATTGGGGGGCGATTCCGGCCTTCCGATCCGGACCCCCTACGAGGCTGGTCTCATGGACCAAGAAGGGCCTCGACTGGGGGTGAACAAGGAGGTGGCGCAGCTGCAGAGTCGAATCGCCAATATGATAGAGCAGGGCGTCGAGCTGCCCAACGTGATCCAGATCATGCTCGGCTGCCGAATCCTCCCATGCCTGGACAGGGCCTCCCCCATGTGGGCCTACAAGTCCGAAGACCCGGCCACCATGCGCAACTTCTTCCTCACCTCCCACGCTCAGCTGTGGAGGGCGCTGTTCAAGCCGCAGAAGGACTGGCCGGCCGAGGAGGAAGACATCGGACTCGACGCCGCTAATCCCCCACGGGAGGTATGACTAATTTTGTACTTATACCCGAACTGTTCCCTTTTGATAAGGTACTTATCTTTTTACTTCCCATCTGCAAAACTGGCTGAAGAAGGCCGAGCAGATCGACAGTCTGGCGCCGCTGCCGGAGGGACCCAGGACGCCCCTACTGGCGGCCATGTTGGCCGTGGCGCCATACGAGGCGCCGGAGCGGAAGGAGAAGAAGAAGGACCAGAAGAAGGAGGCCAGAGAGGGCCTCCGTTCCCGAGGGCCCCCGAACACTAGATCCGAGGACACCCATGCTCCCTCCGCACAAGAGGAGGAGCAGGTAGGAGAAGGGGAGGAAGACGATTCCTCCCGAACAGGGAAAAGGGCGGCGTCCGAAGACGTCGAGGAGGAGCTGCCTCAACCTGCCCCAAAAAGACCGTGCAAGGCCAAGGTGGCCTTGTCCGGCGATAGGTCGGCTTCTGCCGAGGACTCCGAGGCCTCCGAAGAGGTTCCTCAGAGGATCCCCAGGGCCAAGCCGCGGGCTCAAAGGTACGCGTTCTGATATCCGTTCGAGTGTCATCGGCCGATCTAGATTTGGTATTGATCGCCTCTTCACTTCTAACATTGCAGCCCGATGCGCGACCTTCCCACCGACCGAGTCTCGGAGGGGGACTCTCCACCGGCTGCGCTGGCGGAGAGCGGGACCGAATCGCGCGCCTCGCCTTCCCCAATCATCGAGGAGGCCGAGGAGGTCCTATCAAGGAGGACCCCTCCCGTGCCACACACAGGGGGAGGGGGTGACACCGTCATGGCCGAGGCAAATACCTCGGCCGCCAAAGACCAGGAGGGGAGGACCCCTCCGGCAGACAAAGAGGAGGAGCCCGGACGATCCGAGGTCTCTCCGAGGGCAGCTCCGGAGTCGTCCAAGCGGCCGGAGTCGGGCACTCCGGTCTTCGAGAGGGAAGAAGCCGAAGTGCGTCCGCCACCCCCGCCCGCCCCAGAGCGGGCGTTGACTGGGTGGCCGGACGAAATGGAGGATGCTTTAACCAGCTCCTCTATTGCTGAGGAGCACCGTGTCCTTATGGGCGCGGTGTTGCAAAGTCTTCGGTCCGTGGATAACGGACTGAAGGAGGCCTTTAATGGCCTTCTCACAGGCTTCATGGTGAGCCAAGTAATGTTTTCCCTTAAAGAATTTCTTTTGTATAAATGTATAGCCTCATACACAGTAGCCCCCGAGACTCTGGCTGGTTGGATCAAAGCCGGTCAGAGGATCAAAAATCAATATCTCGGATACTAATGTGCGTAGAGTGATGCGCAGGCGTCGTCTTCGGCAGCAGCTGCCAACGCCGAGGAGTTGGCCGAGCTGAACCGGAAGCTCAAAAGCTTCGAGGACGACCTCAGCCTGGTGAACAAGAGGTTCGACGAGGCGCAAGGCAAGTCCGGACTGCAGTATTTACTTACGGCCGTTGCATTTTTGTTAAATAAGGTTTAAATTAGCCTAAACAGAATCAACTGGTATGACTACAGCTGTCGCCGTGGAGGTCGAGAACCTCAAGGCCGCACTGAGGACGGCTCAGATAGAAGCGGTGGAGCAGAGGTCGACAGCCGAACAAGCGGCTGCCGAACTGACTTCGGTGAAAACCGCTAGTCAGAAGCACGAAGCGAGAGTGGCAGAAGTGCAACAAGAGCTCGCGGATGCCGTCACGAAGTGTGAGGCTCTCGAGCAGAAGAATAAAGAGCAGGCCGCCGAGCTAACCTCATTGGGGTCGGTGGCCAAGGAAGCGCGGACAGAGGCGCGCGGCTCCAAGGAAGAACTCTGCCAAGTGAAGCTCATTGCGGATGGTAAGCCATATTTGCTGCAGAGTGTCTTGGGTTGTAACAGGTTCGCTTTGCTCACGCGGGTGTGGCGTTCCGCAGGTGCCTTTGCGGACCTCCCGAAGAGTGCGGCTGATGCGGCAAGGTTCTTCGCCACCCAGGAGGGTCGGGCCTAGCAGAGGTTATTCTGGGCGCAATTTCAAGCGCCCGAACACCCTCCCCTCCTCAACAACCAAATGAAGCAGCTGATGGAGCTGCATCAGATGGCGGAGCCGGTGATGAAGGACCTCTGCGTCAAGCTATGGCCGTCGGAGCCGCTGCCGAGCAACTACTTCGGTCTGGTGCAGAGACTTTACGACGCCACCTCCCGGATCGACGCCTAGAACCACTCCACATGCATTGATGGGGGGATGGCCTTCGGCAAATCAATGGTACATTGGCCGAAGATAAAGCCAGCCGAGATGGCCACCGGACCTCCGCCGCCAGGGAAGGAGCATAGGCGCCCTGAGCAATACTATCCCTTCGTGATGGATGGTGCTCGGGCAGTAGAGGCCCAGTGCTTAAAAGATGTCATTTATGAGTAGATTTAGTTTCCTTGTAACCAAGGAGTTGAAACTTTTGTTTTATTGTAATGCAAGTTGTTTGGCTGTGAATAAAGTGCCTGCTTATGTTAATTTTGACTCATGTGCGGCCGTTTCTAAACTGAAAGTTACCAGTCGTCCGCTTCAGCCCCCTTGCAGATACTGCATGGGGTGTTTTCTCGTAATACTTGAACCCTTAGCCGACGTCTCGGTGCCTGGAGGCGGTTGTATATACGGAAAACCAGGCAATCAGACAATACGGTTTTAGTGCTTTCACTTAGCCAGAGGAGCTTGACTGTGGGGGCTGGTGACTAGCCCCCAGTGTTTGTGATATTTGGACAAGCCGCGATTGATACCATCATCACATGGTTTCTGTAACAGAGAACCCTTCGTTTAACATGGACTAACCTCCAACGATTCTAGTTTGACACGAGTCATCGGATCGCCGACCTGTTCTCGCTTATTGTGACAGTCAGTTTTCGGCTTTCTCCACTGAGGTACTTAACCAGGCTAGCTGGAAGTACAATCACAGTGGTTCTCCCTTTACCCTCTTAGCCGAACAGTGCGGAACGTAAGAGGGTAAACACAGGAGCCGGGCAACCCAACTAATGACCAAAGACGCAATTCGGAACTGATTCATATAGTGCAATATCCGCGACGCCGAGCACATAAAATAAAAAGAAGTGCTGGGACAAAGTTTGAGGCAAGATTTATGTTCGAGCCCCCGGTCTATTAGCCGCTTAACAAAAAAGGGATGTATCTTAATAGTTTACTTCGGCTTAAAAAGCGGAAAGGAATATGCAACGCAAATGACTGCACAAGTACCAGAGAAAAATTGGTCTTTATTTCCTTTGAATATGTGACGTCCAACCGTACAATCCGGATTGCCGAAGTAACTTTGATAGATACTTTTGAAGAAATAAAGCTGTTAGAGTAAAGGTTTACACAGGGCCTTCATGAGTGGTTTGACGTCCCTACTACGCCCTGCTGCACGTCTGCGCCTTTGCTCTTCAAGAAGCTTCCGTGTGAGCGAAGATGTCGACTGTATGTTCGGCGGAAGTAGTAATGTTCGGCAGACGAGCCCTTGGAGAAGGGTTTTGAGAAGTCGCCATGGTATATCAGTTTGACGCTGATCGGGCCCTAGATGGTGCCCGTTGTCGATGTTGATTTGAAGACATCTGTTGACCATTGCTCGGTCAAACCGGGCTCTTGGTCTTTGTTTCATGTGTCCCCACAACTGCCCATGGAATTTTGAGCGCGAAATTGTGCACTCGAGGTACGTATTTTGCGACTAGGTGGGCCGTGCTGTGGGGCGCGTAACCCTATTTGGGGTGAGCATGGAAGTGCTCCAGGACCGAGGCTACAGCTCGCGAGCGCTTGCGCGCGTCCCGTGTCTTGGCAGTAGACGGGGCTTGCGACGCCTCTTCGGCAGCTTGGACCTCGGCGGCTAGAGCCGCTGTGTGTTCCTCTGTTCGGAGCGATCGCTCGGTATTATCGTTGATGGTAATAATGCCCTTTGGTCCTGGCATCTTGAGCTTCAGGTATGCATAGTGCGGGACGGCGTTGAAGCGGGCGAACGCAGTCCGACCGAGGAGTGCGTGGTAACCGCTGCGGAAGGGGACAATATCGAAGATCAAGTCCTCGCTGCGGAAGTTATCGGGCGAGCCGAAGACAACCTCCAATGTCACGGATCCCGAGCAGCGTGCCTCAACACCTGGGATTACACCTTTAAAGGTGGTGTTGCTGGGTTTGATTCTTGACGGGTCAATCCCCATTTTCTTCACTGTATCTGAGTAAATCAGATTGAGGCTGCTACCTCCGTCCATAAGGACTCTGGTGAGGTGAAATCCGTCCACGATGGGGTCGAGCACCAGAGCCGCTGTTCCTCCATGGCGAATACTGGTCGGATGGTCTCGACAGTCGAAGGTGATCGGGCAAGCCGACCACGGGTTGAATTTCAGGGCTACCGGCTCTAAGGCGTAGACATCCCGAAGTGCGCGTTTCCGCTCCTTCTTTGGTATATGCGTGACATAGATCATGTTCACGGTTTTGACCTCTGGAGGGAATTGTTTTTGGCCTCCGTTGTTCGGCCTGCGAGGTTCATCGTCGTCCTCGCTACGGGGGCCCTTGCCCTGTTCTTCGGCTGTGACTTTGCCGGCCTGTTTAATTACCCAACAGTTACGGTTGGTGTGGTTAGCGGGCATGTCAGGGGTGCCGTGAAGCTGGTAGGGCCTATCCAATATTCTATCCAGCGCAGACGGGTCGTCCCGGTTCCCTTTAGAGGGTTTTTTCTGCGGTCCCGATTTCGAGCCGCTAAATCCGGCGTTTACTGCTGCGTCATCGGCTTCACCGCCGTTGTTTGAGCGCCGGCGCTTATTATTCCTATTGCGCCGGGGTTTCCCGTTCCCGTCCCGGGCCTCTGAAGTGCCGGGGTCTTTGGGGTGGTTGCTTCGACGAGCCAACCAGCTATCCTCACCCGCGCAAAAGCGGATCATTAGGGAGGTAAGGGCCGACATTGTTCTCGGCTTGTCCTTTCCAAGCTGGCGGGCGAGCCACTCATCCCGAATACTATGTTTGAATGCCGCAATCGCTTCGGCATCTGGACAGTCGACGATCTAGTTCTTCTTGGTCAAAAATCGGTTCCAGAATTGCCGGGCTGACTCCCCGGGCTGCTGGATAACATGGCTCAGGTCATCGGCGTCCAGTGGCCGAACGTAGGTGCCTTGAAAGTTAGCTTGGAATGCATCCTCGAGCTCTTCCCAGCTCCCGAGGGATTTTTCGGGTAGGCTGTTCAGCCAATGCCTTGCTGGTCCCTTGAGTTTCAACGGTAGGTACTTAATAGCGTGGAGATCATCTCCTCGGGCCATGTGAATGTGGAGGAGAAAATCCTCAATCCACACGGCCGGGTCAGTTGTCCCATCATAGGATTCTATATTGATGGGTTTGCACCCCTCGGGGAACTGATGCTGCATCACCTCATCAGTGAAACACATTGGGTGTGCGGCGCCCCTGGCCCGGGCCACATCGCGCCGGAGATCGGTTATCATCCGGGCACGGTGCTGCTCCCGAGCTCTGTCGTTTCTATCACGCCAGGCTTGGTATCCGTCCCGTCCGGTGGGTGCATATCCTATGGATCCATAGATGGATCTCGACTGGATCCCTCAGGCGTTCAGGTCGTGGCGCAGATCATATTGGTCGTCCAGTTGAACCGGGTCTTTGCTTGCTTGGTGAGGGGGCGCGGGTGGGTATTCGGCTTCTCCGGCCGCCCTATCCCGTCCTCGAGGGGGCGCAGGTGGGAGTTCGGCTTCCCCGGCCACCCTATCCCGTCCTCAAAGGGGCGTGGGTGGGTATTCGGCTTCTCCGGCCGTCCTATCCCGTCCTCGAGGGGGCGCGGGTGGGAGTTCGGTTTCCATAGCCGGCCTATCTCGTCCTCGAGGGGGGCGGTCGGGCTGGTTTGCGTAGGTTCGTCTGGGGGGCATGGGCTCGAAGGCCTCATCCTCAAATTCTGGGAGTAGGCGCCGCCGTGGGTAACTCTTATATTGGCCCTGACGTTGATCGTCAAAGCCTTCTTCGGCAGCTAAGACCATCGTCCATCTGTCATTGAGCGTATCTTGTTCGGCTTTTAGCTGTTGTTGTTTCCTCTTCAAGCTTCAGGCAGTGGCGATGAGTTGCCGCTTGAATTTCTCTTGCTCCAGGGGATCCTCTGGGACTAGAAAGTCTTCGGGTCCGAGGCTATCTTCCTCTTCGGACGGAGGGAGGTAATTGCTGTCCTCGGAATCCTCGAGGTCCTCGGGGTCACCCAGGTCCTCGTGCCCTTCAGGGGCGTCGGGGCGCTGCTCGGGCGTGTTATCGCCGAGCTCCCCCAAGTTGTCCGGAGTCTCGTTATCTCCGGTGCCGTTTGTGTCTGTGTGATTTTCCTTGCCCTTTCCCCGCCCTCTGGCTCACCGTCGTCGGTGTCTGGGCAGTTCTTCGGCGGGATCGTCGCCGTCCTTGTTGGTTGTGTCACCGTCCTTCATGGGGGTGTCGACCATGTAAACGTCATAGGTGGAGGTGGCGGTCCACTTTCCTGTATTGGAAGTGGCAAGGGAGGGAGCCGTGTAGGCCGGGACGTCGATATCCTCGTCCATGTCATCAGCCTCCGCGGAGCCGTAGTCTAGCATGTCTGTTAAATCTTTGACAGTGGCTACCAAGTGGGTGGTGGGTGGGACGGAAAATTCCTCGCGGCTGGCCTCCTGTCCGACCTGCTCCTGGTCCGAGGACGGGCCATCCGCGATATTCATCCTCTGGATCCGATCTAACATCTCGCTTAAAATCGAGAGGTCAACCGGATTCACGTTCGGGCATCCGTCGGAGTTGAGCTCCGGCGCGCCAATACTATGAATGTGTCCGGCCAAGGGTGACCCTTGGTTTTCTGGCGCTGGGGTTGGATCTGAACTCAGGGCCAGATCCGAACTGAGGCCCGGCCCGGGGATAGGGACGGGGAAGGAATCCGAGGTCAAGGCCTCGGGATTGGTAGGCTCCCCAGGTAAAGCCGAGAACCCAGTAAGGACCAGATCGCCCCGAGCATTGGCGACGTACTCAAGGCCGCTGAACCTGATATCCTGCTTAGGGGCGAAGCTACCGACCTAGTCAAGGTGACCGGTCGGATCGGCGTGCAACACAATGCTGCCGAACGCGAAGAGCTGTCCGGGGACGAAGATGTCCCCGCTGCGGATTCCATCGCTGATGAGAAGGCGAGCCATTGATCCTTGGTTACCCACGGCAGAACTCTCAATGAAAGCACCAATGTCGGTACCAAAACCGGCAGATATCGGGTAGGGGATCCGAACTGTAGGTCTAGGAATCAATGGGTAACAGGGAACGTAGAGACAGCGATTTATCCAGGTTCGGGCCCTCTAGAAGAGGTAATACCCTACGTCCTGCTAGATTGTATTGATGTGATTGTATGAAGGTTACAGAGTTGATCTACCTCGAGATCGACTGGGCTAAACCCTAGGCAATGGATATGATGATCCTCTACGGACTAAACCCTCTGGTTTATATAGACACCAGAGGGTCCTAGGGTGACATATAGTCGGTTACCATCAGGGGATAAGCATGCTAGCCATGCCAATTATTCCTTGGAGGAGACGCCAAGTCTTCGGAGGTTTCCTTCTGATACACGGGGTCGCCCACAATCCGGCCTTCCATCGACGAGTAGAGAGCGGCCCACCAGCCCGGCCTAGGAGAGATAGGCCGGCAACCCGAGTACCCCCTAGTCCGGGACACCCTCAGTGGCCAAGTTGGGTTGGAGAGAATCTCTGGTTGGATAGGAAAGGCAAGGCTATATGACCATCTTCATATACCCAAGAGCGGGAGAAAATCCGATAACATCGGAAAAAAAGACGGGAGTCCAATCCCGTGAAGGAAAAAAACAAGGAGCGAAAACTAGGGTGTCACAAACCTACCCCCCTTAAGAAAATCTCATCCTCGAGATTTTTGGGCTTACCTCCTAGCGAAGGGGGACATACCTGTGTGCGACTTGGATCCATCAGCTGTCTTGTCTTCGTCGATTCATTGGCCTTTTAACTGCCTCTTCTGCTGGCTCAGGTGTTGTCTTTTCACACAGCTACCTTGAATCCTTCCCTTTCCTGTCAGGTGTACCTTTTGTCCTGGCGGTCTGTTGTCTAGGGTTGGTGGGTAGCAGGTAGTATTAACAAATAGCTTGGTTTCCATGACCTGGAGCTAGCTACTTCGTCCAGAGGTCTGAGCTGACACAGGATGTATCATAACAAGTGATTCCCCATGTCCCATACCCTATTTGTGCTTTACTTTCAGGACTGAATGATTATTTCCATATCACGTTGTTTCCATACAGATAGTCAAACTCTGTTGATCGCTGAGGTAGCTCTATCATATATATCTTTTGCAGTCCTTGCTATGATCACTGAGCTGAACATAGTTTAGCTATCATTTGGCGCATCTTACGGAGCAGAGCCTCTTATCTTGGTTGATGGCCCATGCTCATGAGGAGTACAACATGCTTGCTGCTTTGTTGTGGCCGTATATGCAAGAGTCTGACAAGGATTGGCAATACCACCTTGTATGTGAGGCTTTACTTAACTATCACGGATGTGGTTTATCCAAAACTTCTTTATTCTTGGGGATTCCTTTTTGTGGACCTGTCATGACCGGCCAACACGGCTCCTTGACCATATCATAACTTACTCTTGCATATCTCGTAGGGATTGCTGCGTTCATATCCTACTTTGAAGTACGGGGCCAATGTTTCTCTAAACATGGCCACTCCCGTGTACATGTAGCTTGCATGAGCTGATCCACTGGACTGTATGCTCACAACATATGCAAGTGTAGGATAAATCCTTTCATAATCTGTGTGTTTGGACTCGCTCGTGCTTCTGACAAGATTGTTGTGAGTACGATGGCATGCTGAAGAAGGCTAAATACCATATGCTCGAAGGTTCTACCAGGGTCGTGTGCCGAAGAAGGCTGGGTATCGTACCCCAGAAGCTTTCCCTCATGTGGCTTACGGCGGAAGGTCAGGTGCCTTATGCTGGAAGCTTTCCGCGGTAGCGGCTGAGGAAGATTGGAGTGTCGTACTCCAGAAGATTTTTCCCTTTAGTAGCGTAGCGAGGAAGATTGAGAGTCTTCCGTCGTAAGCTCCTCCCAATAGCTTGCGGAGGAAGGCTGGGTTTCTTATACCAGAAGCCTTTCACTGTGATATGCGGTCGGATCTATGGCCGATTCTGGCTTCCTTCCGAAGTATCTGGAATTTACCCATAGCGGAGCCAAAGCTTGGTATAGGCCATACCTTGTCTGAAGATATTCCGTTAGCCATGCGCACCGCTTGTCCTTCTGCTGGTCTGATCATTGTTGCTGTAAAGGTTGCGCAACTGGTGCAGACTTTATGTTGATAGTTAATCCGGGATATGTGCCGATAGTAAGCAGTTGGCGGATAATTCCATTCAATTTAGCTGAACTTCTAGGCATTTGAAATTCTCATTTATTCTGGATAGTTGTGAACTTATCCATATTTCCCACAAACCAGAGTTTTTGTTGTTGCGCTCGGCACCTTCACATTCTTGAAGTATGTCTTCTGTGGGTAATAAATGATTCTTGAATCCATTAGGAAGAGACTCAAGGTCCACCCCCCTGACTGAAATAATCCCTGTGTCGAGGGTGGAATCATTTATCCCTACTGGTGTCGATTACTGATAGCTCATCTGACTGCTCCGTAGGTGTGATCTGTTCTGAGGCAAACTCTCCCAGGTACATTCTGGCCTTGTCGGTTGCACTCAGATTCTGCTTCTGACCCGTTCTTCATTCTTGACAGTTCTGGGGTTGCTGTTCTGGATATCATGTGATTTACTTGGCTCTTACTAAATTTGGACTATTGGGTATTATCCAAGCTGTATGCTGGTCTTCCTAACAGCACTTGCGGATGGATCCAGTCGGAGCAAGAGAACGGGATCGACAAAAAGGCAAGGACCGCGAAAACCAAAAATACCAAAAAACAAATAAATTTCAAATTTTGTGGACCTTACACACGTGGCCAAAGATTCACTAGTATAACTAGCCTAGCATACTTGATGCACCTCTAAGGACTTTGAAGCAAAACCACATAACGCTCCTGGTAGCAATTGGTGTCAAGCTCCTACTACTTCCTTAGGGAACATAAAACTCGACGCATGACCATAGCCAAAGTGGCTTGGTCAACGAACCTCAGGTTGTGTGGGGAGAGATGGAATTTATAGGCGTTTCCCAAAGGAAACTGGATTTGAGAAGAGAAAGGCCATGGTTAGCAAGCAAGGTAGGGATATCTGGTTCACCTAGGGGTTCAGGGCTCACGGGTCGTTGCCTGGTGCGGACATTTCACACCGAAGGCAAAGGCCAGGAGAGTTAAGGTCTGATGGGGGCAAAAACCTATGGTATTGCCTTATAATCAATAGTAGCCGTGCCTGTTTGGCAAAGATGGCTGAAATCCATCGGGGCTTTCTACTGAGCAAGAGGCAAAAGAATCTGGCTAGGGTAACCTATAGTCAGCCTGGCTCTGATACCATCCGTTGTGGTGCCACGCCTGAATACCACTGTAGCCAGACGGTCGCCGCACACACCAGCCCAGGAAATCACACTGCGTGCTTTTACAACAAGTATCATGAACACAGGCATTTCTATTAATGGATATATAATTCTTACATGATATTTTACAAGGGTGATGGCAGCGGAAAAGCTCTATCTAAGGCAACATGGTCTTGGTGCGGCTCCAATCCACAAGGATCTGACTGGGTTACTCTTCTAGCCCGCGAACACTCTGGCTCCTCGCTAGGGGTCGTCGAATCCTTGGGTGAACATGGCCACATTGAAGGCCTCTGAGTACTTTTGAATGTACTCGCAAGCAAACCAAACCAACATATACACCAAGCAAAGCAATCCATGGCATGGAAGCATGCACTTGTTATCTTAATAGTATTAACTATCATGTTAGGGCAGGATTATCTAGAAAGATTAATCATCTAGCAGCATTAATCATCATGTCATAGCAGGATTATCTAGCATGACAACTATTGGAGTAAATACAGTAAGGTAAAGCATATCAAGTAAATAATCCATACTCCGAATATGCTCACGATCCAAATCTGATCCAAACTTTGCGGTCATCCGATCGTTCATCTCATAGCCATCGCATGGCTAGCATTCATACCCCTGACATCATCTGATGTCCATGCATCTGTACTTTAAGTCTGACAAACCTTACCTTTCTCTGGTTCATTCTTAGCGATAACATTATATAGTTTATTCCTCTGGACTCGACACAAACCAAATAGTGTGACTTAGTATGAACTGTGTCCCATGACCGAGGACGCGGCTATTCAAATAGATTTACACTCTGCAGAGGTCGCGCACTTTACCCACACCATGGAGCTCCCGGCCTCATACTTTAGTACATGTTCCCATTCGGGTGGACCGGTGTTGCTCCAACAAAACTTGTCTATTGCCTGGCACTCTTATGGCTCCACCGACAATCATACCCTTCCCGGGTGGCCCTTGGGTCACTACTGTCACCTGCCACCGTCGTGGCCAAACTAAACTGTCCCAAACGGGGACCCCAGGCTAAACAAACAACTGGGCTCACAAGGTTATCGCCGCCTACCGGGCCAGGGTAGCACGCACGCATAACCTTCCCTCTTTGGTGGTACTGATAAGAGGCAAGACAAAAGACCAAGTTAGGGCCTTCCCATAAAGGCAAATGTGGCTGCACTGATGAGCTCAGTTCGGTGGCACTATGACTCGATCCAGCCGACAGAGGAGGTTGTCATTATTAAGTCACATTCTTAATTATTGTGATAACCACAGTAATGCATGATGAAAACATAACAACCTATCTCCATATGGTCACCTACGAGTCACTAATGCGATAATATGATGAGCATTAACAGGTAATGTAAATAGCAAGTTCAGACTAGCAGGAGTTTAATTATTTCTAACACAGGCATGTCCATTAATTAACCACGCAAGAATAACACAGAGTAATGCTTTAGAGCATATATCAGATGGTCGGCTTGCCTAGGAGTCGAGGAATTCACCGGAGAGAAGTGCAATCACCTCGCGAAAGAATTTGCCGGAAAGATTCTCTCTCGGAGGGGCTGAATATAGGGCAGGGGAAAAATGGTCATTTTCAGAATGTGTCAGCATCATGAAAATGGTACCATCAGAATGGGCTCGACGAACAGAGAAAGTGGGCTTTGGAATCACCTGATTCGGAGTTACGGTCGCGGAGATACGGCCGTTCGTTCGTTAGGCAGAAAAACAAATAAAACTATGCTTTTCTGTTGCTAATCGACGAACGTTTGCTATATACCAGATTCGGCCGGTAGGGTTTAAACAGAAAGCGCCTTCCGGAAAGTACGCCTCCAACAAAGGGAAAACGTATTTCAGCCCGAAACCGCCGCGAAGTATTGGAAGTACGTCTCGACTTAACAGCGCGGGCCCGGCGGCTGGGTCAATGCCTAGAGGCCGACAGGCAGGGCCCACCCATCTCCTCTCTCCTCCTCCTGGTTCTCTCCTTCCTCTTCGCGGCGACGGGAACAGAGGAGCCCAGCCGAGCTCGAGGCCGTCACGCGCGGGCCTCCTGGCGCTTGCAGAGGAGCGGGGCGTTCTCGCAGGGCTCTGCCGCCCCTGAGGGTGGCCGCGGTGTCGCCAGAGATGGCTCGCAGCACCGCCTCCATTGGCCGGGCCGCAGCGGCCGAGAAGCTCCACGGGAGCCGCGCCGAAGGGGCCCCTCTGGAGGATTTGAGGACGGCGGTGACCTTGCGGTGAAGGATGGGGCCTCCGGTGGACGCTAGGTGAGGCGGGATGTAACACCCCAAAAATTGGGTTATCGATTTTTGTGTTGTTAATCCTTCCTAGCTTTCCTCTCCCAAATTTTTCCTCTGGAATCTGGTGAGTGACCAGGTCAATCCAGACAATCCTCAGCCTCTCCATACCTTTCCCATGCTCTTGTGCCAGCCAAGCTCCCGTCAGTAAACCCGGAACCTCATTCAAACCCTAGTTCCAAAATATTGGAACTGGAAATCCTACCTTTATGTTTACAAAGGAGCTATCATTTTCCTTGCTCAGTTAATCCTCCCAAAATTTCCAGAGATCCTCCTTCACTCATAAACCCTAGATGTGCAAAAATATTGCTAAGTCATATGCAATATTTTTCATTTAGAATTAATTCCTTTTTCTGCCTTTCTGAGGAATTAAATCCAGGAAAATATTTTCCCATCTCCAAAGTTCATGAAAACTTGTGGAGATATTCTTTGTGATCATATTGAGCTTTCACAAAAATATTGGCCATAATTAAATAAGGGAAATTGCATTTTCCTATTTAAAGCCAATATTTCAATTTGGGGCCTTTCCAAAGGAACTACCATTTTGGTAGCCAGGAAAAATCCCAAATAATTTGTGGAGGTTATCCTACCTATATATTCACCATTTCCATCAAAATCATAAGTTCCACAATTCAAAATTTAAGCACAACATCCATTTGCAAATTCTGTCCAGATTTCCAATTTGCAAAGGAAGTGCTTGCTCCCTTGATCTTTTTGGGCTGAAATTTATCAGGGTGGTTAACATTGATAAATCACCTATGGATACCAAAAACCAGCCTATTTCATCTAGCCAATATTTCTTAGTAAATTATTCCAATTTCTGTCTAGATTGCATCTCTGTGAAGGAAGTACCTTCATAGATGATCGATTTGAGCTGAAATTTCTCCAGCTAGCTCTCATGACTATATCAGCAACCTACATTAAAAATCAAACAAATCCATCAAGCCATTTCTCCCCAACATCATCATTTTCATTTCTGGCCAGATTGCTAGTTTACAATGGAAGTACCATCTAGATTTGTCCATTTGTGCTGAAATTTGGCCAAGATGACTACCTTGGTAGATGATTGACCTCTGCAAAGATCAGGCCAAGAAGAGCATTGTGGTGGCCAAACCACATGTCCAAACTTTGCTGCTGGAAACTGTTTGACCAAGGTGTGGTCACACCAGAGCGGTTCATTGCATTTCAACCACGTAAGTCAACTCCAGGAAGGAAGGAGAACCCCCTAGACAAGGTTTGGCCTCGAGTGCGGCGTGGAAACACCGTGGCCACGCGGTGACCACGTGCAGTGCACGCCAAGGCAGTGCACCGCGTGCCAAGAGGCTTTGGGAGCTCACTCCAGCGAGCTCTGGCCTGTCCGCGAGCGCCGGCGAGCTGCCCACCGCACGCGTGTGCCTTCTAGAGCCCTCTCCCCTCGTCTCCTAGCTCTTGGCTAGCTGTGCCGACATCAGTTCTCCGCTCGAGCACCGCCAGGGCATCGCCGTCTCGAAGCTCCGTCCGCCGTCGCGTAGCTCCTCCCCGCGGCTATATAAGGAGTGCCCGAGCCCCTCCCGAGTACCATCAAGCCCAGTCCCTCTCCCCTCAAGCTCGCGAAGCTCCTCTCCCTCGCCATGGCCGTGGCTCTGCCGCCATTTTCCCTCGAGCCAACCCCGCACCTCGGCTCGGCCGCGACTGCTGCGTTGGTCACTCGAGCCTCGTTGCCCGGGCTGACACGCTCGTTCGCACATCATCCAACGCCAACCGTCGTATCCGGCTTCATCTCGGACTCCGCCGCCACCCCGCCTCCACCCCGCCTCCACCAAGCGGCGTCCCCGACCTCACGCGGGCCCGCCCGCCCGCCCGCGATCTGCCTCATCTACGCCGTGCGACCGATCTGGCCCGTCGGTGGCGCGTGCCTCCGCAGGTCCCGTGAAGACTCTCCCGAGTACAATGTGCCCCTCCATCGATCGAGCATCGGGCTGCCACCGCCCCGTGGTTCCCCCACGGCTGCACCGGCTCGCGCGCCGCCGGTGCATCACCCCTTCGGGGTCGTAGCCTCGCGGCACGTGGTCCCGGCGGCTGCATCGACCCTCGCGCTGCCGCTGCATCGCCCCTTCGGGTCGTACTGCGTGTGGCACGCGGTCAACACCGCTGCCCTGAGGTCTTCACACCAGTATATTTGGCATTTCCCAACGAGCAAACCCTAGCTAACCGTAACCAGCGCTCCTGGGCTACCAACTCGCCGGGCTTCTAGTGTGAGGACGACGCCGATCCAACATAATCCAATGGCACCACATATATTCGGCATTTTCCAACTAGCAAACCCTAGCTAACTGATCTAGCTATCTAACCGTAACTAGCGCTCCCGAGCTACCAACTCACCGGTGCTTCTAGTGCGAGGACGACGCCGATCCAATATAATCCAATCCAAGGAAGACCCGACGATCTGGACTCGGATGGAGATTCATTTTTAGAGAAAGAGGTACGTCTAGTTGTCTACATAAACCATGTTTGAACTGAATTTGTGCACTCATCGGAAGGTCCTGATAGAGAATACACTTTAACCCCTGTTATCCTTGTGTGTAGTTTCAAGATTTGAACTCAGAATTTCGAATCTACCAAATTTGAACGAGCAAGTCTATCGTAACGTTTGAATTTCACTTTCAATTCTGCAAACAGATTGGAAAACGGTCAAAACTCTCGCAGATACTATTTGAATTATAAAAATGTTCATCATATATTATTAAATTGTTCAATGTTTGTATTTAAATTTTGTTCATCGTATATTAAGAAATTGTTCACCTTGCATTATAAAAATGTTCATCGTGTATTACAAAAATGTTCATCGTATATTATTAAACGGTTCAACATATATTAGAAAATGTTCATTTTGTATTTATGTTTTGTTCATCATATATTAAAAAACTGTGCAATGTATACTATTAAATGTTCATTCTGTGTATTTTTTTTCAATATTCTTTTTACAAAAAAGTTAACTATATTTTAAAATTTGGTTCATAGTATATAATAAAAAGGTTGAATGTTTTCTTATAATGTTCGAGGTTGCTAACTCGGATGGCTAGCCTAGCTTTTTTTTTGAGACGGATGGCGCCTAGTTAGAATCCAGCATCAGGTCGAGGGTTCGATCCCAGGCGTGCGCTTCTTCTTTTTTTCTAGAATTTTCGCTCACCGCGTGATAATTGGGCCGGCCCGTGTGCGCGTCGCTTCAGAGAAGCCGCGACGATCGGACGTCTAGTTGGACCACCCGTGGGCTTCTCTTCTCCTTCTTTCCAATTTGACCATGCGTCCGCCACCCTCCATTGAGAAAAAGTCCAGAACAAACCTTAAACTTGTAGACCAAAGCTAAATTGAACCCTGAAGTTGCAATCCCAAAAATCAGCACACCAAACTCTCTAATCCCGGTCTATTTTCAACCTTGAGATCATTGCCAAACAGGGAATATCGACGTGGCATGTCGAATCCGGGATTGTTGACTCCAGTCCCGACTGGGCCGGCCCAACAGACGGGAAACAAAAAAAATTCGTAACACGCAAAGTGAAAATACCGACAAGCGGTCGCGACTGAGCCAGCCTAACAGGGAAGCGAGTTTTGTTTTTCTTTTTCGTAAAAAGCGAAGTAAAAAATAGCTCTCCGGTGGACTCGAACTTGCGATATGCCGCTGCTAAACTCTCCAGCTAGCCACTAGAACCATTGGCAGATGTTGCTCCAGAGAGAGGCCCGAACTATTTATCTACGGACAACAGCATCGAGATTTGGAAGATTTTTTAAGGGCAAACAAATATTAAAAACGTGCAGGCCCCAACAATTTTGAAATCTCCGATTTTTTAAAAGTGCGAACACATTTCGAAAGTTCTGAATACTTTTTAAAAAATGAACGTTTTTTAGAAACCAAATCAATTTTTAGTGAACACTATTTGAAACATAAATATTTTTTTAAAAATGGGAACAAATTTTAAAAACTGAAGGATTTTTTAAAATGTTTGTATAGTTTTTAAAAATGTTCATTGTCACTTAGTAAATGTAAAATGTGCATTTGACAAAATGTTACCGTGTCACATTTTTCAAAAAAATGGTTTTGGAATTTCGTATATTATTTGCGTTCAAAAAATATATTCGGTATTTCAAAATTGTTTACAGTTTTTTTAAGAAATGTTTCGATTTTTTTTAAAAAGGACGTTCATTTCTGTTCTTATAGACTACGCGCTAAATATAATCATTAGCAGCCTTCAGGCCGATTGGCTAGGTGAGGCTTCTGCGAGTGCGACGTCCTGAGTTCAAATATTTTCAAGCTCATTTTTTGCGGCCGCTTATAATTTTGTCGATCCTAATACCTTCCAATAATCTTTGGCGTTAAACGTTTCAGCACGAAAATTAGGGCAACCGTTCGTTACTTGAGTTGTCGTTGGCTGGTAGAAGACAAGTGGGTTCGTAAAAAAATGTTTACTTTCATTATGAAAATTAAGAAGAAGTTATTATCATTACGAAATGAAAAAACAAAGAAAAAAACAGACTGAGTGTGCGAGCGACTGCGTTAATGGGCCAACTTGGCAACTCGGTCTGGTGGTTGTGTTGTCATGTTGTTGTCTCTTGGGTGAAGGGTTCTATTCCCAGTTCTCGCATATATATATCTCTATAAGAAGGGTCAAATAGATCTCGTTTCTTCGTTTCTGATATTTTTACAGTTTTTTCTCCATGAATGGGCCAGCCCGCTAACTTCTCCTGCGAGCGCTGTGAGTGCTCCCGTGTATTGGGGTCTGAAGGCAAAGAATCATTGGTTGATGGGCTGTAGGCCATCATAGTATTAGGGGCTACTAAAAAATTGCAATTTTGCTGCGGGGCCACGGCCCAGGAGGCCCCCATGAAGGTCCGCCATTAACTATACAAATAGCGTTGCAAACATCTTGTTCTTTTTCGCAACAGTAGGGGATTGTTGCAATATGCTCTACATCGTACCATGGATACGCAACCTGTCGCAGTAAACAATAGTTATTGCAACACGAGGAAATCGAGGCGAAAATATACGCTATTGCGACTAATACATATTTTGTTGCAACAGTTAGCCAATATTTTGCAACAATATTTGTAGCTAACGCAACGTCACACAACCGTTGCAATATCTTTCCAAATATTACCACGAGTAGCTTTTCTGTTGAAATACCTAGGCTCTATTACAACTAAATGACTACCTCACGCAACGAATTTTGTTTGTCGCAATATCCCTACCATATTGCAACGACGATGCAATTTGTTGCAATATAGGGCCTCCATTGCAACAAAATGAGTATTTATCGCGACCAAACTCAGTTGTGGCAATATGTGCATCCTATTACCACAACCAGGGAATTCGTGGTAATATTGCGTTTTATTGCAACAAAAGATAGTTGTAGCAATAATTTTTGTTGCAATAGACCAGAATCCTTGTAGTGCCATCCTCCCCCTCAGCCTCCTCCAGAGCCCGCGCAGCCGCCGCCGTCCCGTATTTAGCTGGGGAAGCTCTGCCGGAGCAACCCCCCTGGTGCTCATCGGTCGCCGCGCCACAGTCGGTAGCGGTGGAGCTGCAGGCCGCCTCGCATAGCCCAGTGACCACTGCTGGAGGCGGCGCACGGTGGCGGAGCCTCTGAGCTCGTCGGCCGGCCCTCCCGCCCCCCCCCTGCCGCAGCTGCGCCGGCGGCCGAGCGCCCTGCTCTCGCCTCTGTTGCCTCTATCGCGCGCTAGAGAAGAGAAGGAAGGAGAGAGAGAGAGAGGAGATGAGGTAGGGCCCAGCTATAAGCGGGTGTTAGCCCGGGCCCACGAGCTTAAGTGGAAGCGCATTTTGCAAATATACGTCTTCCAATTGGCAAAGTGTATTCGGTCGCGGCTGTAGGAGGAAATACGCTTTCTGTTATCGAAAGTGTAATTTGGAAATTGCGCCTTCACTTCTCAGCCGCCGGCCGAAATGGCTATTTAGCGGACGTTCGCTCGTTAAGGACTGAAATGCACAGTTTCAGTCTGTTTCTCTGCTTAACGAACGAACGGCCGTTTCTCTTCAACCGTAACTCCGATTGAGGTAAATCCAACGCCCACGTTTTCAGTTCGTCAAGCCCGTTCCAATGGCATCATTTTCATAATGTTTTCACACTATGAAAATGACCATTTTGCCCTTGCCCTTAAATCAGCCCCTTCGAGAGGGAAACTTTTTTGGCAAAACTTTCCGCGAGCTCATCGCACTTCTTCCCGATGACTCCGTCCACCCCAAGGCAAGCCAACCTCTTATCATGAGCTCTGGACTTGCGTGATGACTTTGCTTGCACCCTGTGTCTGTGTTGCAGTATATTTCAGATCATCTGTTAGTCTGCACTGTCATAGCCCCGTTATTTCATCTGTGCCAGATGCTAGTGTTATTTACCGTGTAGTATCATGAATTGCTTTCATGTCATATTTTTCCATCCTAGTAACAATATTTTTAATACCATTAACATGTTAGTGCTATGATTTGATCTCATGCCATGACTGTCAATACTATTATGAGTTTGATATACTGTTGTTACAAGATTGTTCCTGCTTACAAATGGTGATGTGATGGTACGATGATGGAAAGGTTAAATTGAACTTGTAAACTAAACCTCCTCCGTCATCGATGGGATCGAGTCATAGTGCCCCCGAACCGAGCTTACCCGTGCAGCCACATTTGCCATTGTGGGACGGCCTTGACTTGGTCTAACCGCGTCCTCTCTTATCAGTACCACCAAAGAGGGAAGGTTATGCGCGCATGCTGCCCTGATCAGGTAGGCGGCGATAACCTTGTGAGCCCAGTTGTTTGTTTAACCCGGGAGTCCCCGTTTGGGACAGTTTAGTTGGGCCACGACGGTGGCAGGTGTCAGGAGTGACACAGGGGCCACCCAGGACATGACTCGGACGGGGAATGATTGTTGGTGGTACGGTGGAGGAGTCACGGGTTAGGCAAGTTTCGTTGGAGTAGCACCGGTCCACCCGGAAGGGAAGTGTACCGAGGTACGAGACCAGGAGCTCCATAGTGTGGGTAAAGTGTGCAACCTCTGCAGAGTGTAAGAATCTATTCGAATAGCCGAGTCCACGGTATTGGACACAGTTCATACTAGGTCACACTATTTGGTCTTGGTCGATCTGGAGGACAACCCAGTTGCTATAAACTTGTTAAAGAATGTGCTACTAAGTAAATGTGGTAACTTGGACTATGGGATAATTGTGAGTAGTCACCCTGTTATTCTGATATGATCGTGAGATGAGATCTCGGGGAGTCATGAGTTAGCCCATAAAGGCGGTAAAACTGAATGATGTCACCTCATATTACTTTAATACTTCACAGGAGGTAAGTATAGTGTAGGTTCCAGTTTAATTTTGGATACCATGTTTCGTAGAAGTAGCCATGCCATGCCATGTTATATAGTTGTTGTGCCTAATCCATGTTATGCCATGCTTGATCCATGATTTCCTGTTAATTCCATGCCATGCTTAGAATAAATTCTGACCTGAGCATAGGGCTTGCATTGTCATCTGCTTGTTTGGATGCTATGTATTTGGTTGTCTTGCGAGTACATTCAAAGTACTCACCTGGCCTTGCACGTGGCCAGTTGTAGGAGAAGATCCGTCGTGCTAGATCATAATCCAGCCAGTCCTGTGAGTTGTGGAGCCCAGCCAGAGACGTCGTTGCCGTTGAACCAAGACCTCCACTGCCATTTAGTTAGCCTTGGAGCCATGTAATATTGTTGTAAGCAACAGTACTGTAATACTCCATTTCATATAATAAAGCCATTTTTGTGCCTGGAATTGCTGTATCATGTCTCAGGCATGCGCCAGGTCTTATCCTGGGACTGGCGTTCGTCGGCCCTCTATCGGGGTGCCACACGGGAGTGCCCGGACTGCTCGGATTTGAGCGGCGGCCGACGATGGCCATGGCGGCAATGACGGGCGGGGAGTGGCTCCGGCGAGGGATTGAGGGGTCCGGGAGAGAGCTGGGAGGGAGGAGAGGAGCTTGGTGAGCTCGAGGGACGCAGGGGTAGGCTATTTATAGCCGGACGGGGCGAGCGGATGAGCTCGGCTACTGTGGCGTCCTCATCACCTTACTGGAGCTAGGGGACACGCGGAGGGAGGGGGCGATGCCGGCAGTGGCTTCGGGAGAGCTTCGGTTGGAGTTATACGGCGGCGACAGTGGACGAACAGTGGTGGTACGGAGGCGTTCATCGCGGCGCGGCAGGGAAGAGAACAGAGGGGGAAGGAGCTGTAGAGGGGGTACGTGGACGGTGCGGAGCCGATGGACATGGCCAGATGAGCGAAGGCTGGCCGAAGGTGACCGAACAGAGCTGGCAGAGCGCAGATCACCATTTTGGCGTGCTCTCCGTGTGGTCACCACGGGCACCACGTGTCCAGAGCACCTATTTGACTCTAGTCCATGTCAAACATATGCATCAGAGGTCACTGAATTGACCTGTGAGGGTTTGGATAGATATGGGGGACAAGAGTTGACTGATTTGAGCTCACAATGGTTCTGAACATAAACTGAGATGGATTCTTGTGGAGAAATGGATGGAGGGTTCGAGCTGGTTCTTTGTCACAATGAGATGTGGTAGAAATGACTAGGTTCTGGCAAAATTTGAACTCATTTGGATCTTGTTTCCATATACTTCCTTCATAATGCAGAATTTGGTCCAGAAACTAAACTTTGAAGCTGTGCATAAAGGCACTGGTAAAATTTCAGCTCATTTGGAAATGCCAAAGTGGTACTTCCTTCACAAAGCTTTCTGCTGGACAGAAACTAGATGGAATTTTTGGTAGAAATTGGCTTGGTAAAATGATATGAATTTTTTGCATGCTCACATCATATAGTGAATGTGCGGTCCTGGATTAATTTCAAGAATTTTAAAGCAATATAAAATATAGTTGTTCACAAACTCAAAATAGGTCCAGAAACAAGAACTAGATAATGCTCTCAAACTTTGAATTGTGGAACTTGGAATCTTGATGGCAATGGTGAAGATATGGATAGGAGAAGCTCCACAAATTATTTGGGATTTTTCCTGGCTACCAAAATGGTAGTTTCTTTGGAAAGTGCCCAAAATGCAATATTGGCTTTAAATAGGAAAATGCAATTTCCCTTATTTAATTATGGCCAATATTTTTATGAGAGCTCAATATGATTACAAAGAATATCTCCACAAGTTTTCATGAACTTTGGAGATGGATAAATATTTTCCTGGAATTAATTTTAAATGAAAAATATTGCAAATGACTTGGCAATATTTTTGCATATCCAGGGTTTACAGAGATAGGATGATCACTGGGAAAAGTTTGGGAGGCAAAAGATCAAAGTAAATTGGGGTGCGCCATGGAGTAGGTGGAGCTCTGGAAGATAGGATTCGGGCGAGAGGGGAATGGAAGGCGAAGAGAGATCAGTAAGGCCGCCTATTAAACAGCGGCTCAGGCGCCATTAATGGAGAAGTTGAGAGCGAGGCGGGCGGCGATGGAGGTCAAAGGGCTTTCTTCCCTGTGAGCCTGCGCAGCATACTGCTCGCACGCCACCCGGTGAGCCTGCGTAGCGGAGGACTGGTCGCACGCCTCCCGGTTAGCCTGCGCAGCGCAGGACTGGTCACACGCCTCCCGGTCAGTTAATGTATAAACATGTCCAAACGAACCCCGAATAATTCCAAAATTTAACACGACACTCCTATTGGTCTATGTTGCCTCTAGAAAAAAATCAAGGCAAGAAGAGGCAACGAATGTCGTTTCGTCCACAAAGGTGACACGTTCCCTACCGGAACCACGAGGCTTCTTGTGAGAAGCTCTGGTTTGTGAGAAGCTTATACCAAAAGCTGCCCCAAATGGCACAAAAAATTTACCACAGCATGTTGGTGCCATTCCATGATAGCATTCCAAGTTTCATGAATTTCACACGAGTTGTGGATTTACTAGAATTTCAAAACCAAGTATCTCAGCGTTTGCGGCCAAGCCACGATGCCGAGGTGTTTGAAATTCATTCCCATTTCTTGCATGGGACCTAAGCATGCACCCAAGGACACACATATGATTTTTCAACCCATTTTGGTACACCGGAGCATGTGCGTGTAGTTCAAATTTGAATTATGCACATAAAATGCCTAGAAAACTCAGTTAATGTATAAAAATGTCCAAACGAACCCTGAATAATTCCAAATTTTAACATGACACTCCTGTTGGTCTTTGTTGCCTCTAGGAAAAAAATGAAGGCAAGAAGAGGCAACGAATGTCGTTTCATCCACAAAGGTGACATGTTCCCCACCGGAACCGTGAGGCTTCTTGTGAGAAGCTCTGGTTTGTGAGAAGCTTATACCAAAACCTGCCCCAAATGGGACAAAAATTTTACCATAGCATGTTGGTGCCATTCCATGATAGCATGCCAAGTTTAATGAATTTCAAATGAGTTTTGGATTTACTAGAATTTCAAAACCAAGTATCTCAACGTTTGCGGTGGAGCCACGATGCCGAGGTGTTTGAAATTCATTCCCATTTCTTGCATGGGACCTAATCCTACACCCAAGGACACATATATGATTTTTCAACCCATTTTGGTGCACCGGAGCATGTGCATGTAGTTCAAATTTGAATTATGCACATAAAATGCCTAGAAAAATCAGTTAATGTATAAAAATGTCCACATGAACCCCAAATAATTCCAAATTTTAACACGCCACTCCTGTTGGTCTATGTTGCCTCTAGAAACAAAATGATGGCAAAAGGAGGCAACGAATGTCGTTTCGTCCACAAAGGTGACATGTTCCCCACCGGAACCATGAGGCTTCTTGTGTGAAGCTTTGGTTTGTGAGAAGCTTATACCAAAACCTGCCCCAAATGGGACAAAATTTTTACCACAGCATGTTGGTGCCATTCCATGATAGCATGCCAAGTTTCATGAATTTCAGATGAGTTTTTGATTTACTAGAATTTCAAAACCAAGTATCTCAACGTTTGCGGTGGAGCCACGATGTCGAGGTGTTTGAAATTCATTCCCATTTCTTACATGTGACCTAATCATGCACCCAAGGACACATATATGATTTCTCAACCCAATTTGGTGCACAGGAGCATGTGCATGTAGTTCAAATTTGAATTATGCACATAAAATGCCTAGAAAACTCAGTTAATGTATAAAAATGTCCAAACGAACCCCGAATAATTCCAAAATTGAACACGACACTCGTATTGTTTTATGTTCACTGCAGATAAATGTTCTAACAATTCAAGCACTATCCTTTGCCGCTGTGACCCCATTCCGTATTTCAAATCAAGACAGAAAAACAAGTACATCACACAAAGTTTATTATCACCAACCGTGTGATATGCAGTACAAAATATCTTGGAGCACCGTCATATATGGCTTACACGAGAAGGTTCGTCGGCTACAGTCCACAGCCGGCGAGTCAAGCAAACTAGCTTCCCAAATATCATTTCACTGTTCAATCGTCACCGGTCAAAGATGGGGACGTGGACCCACGTCGTGAGGGCAACTTTGGCAGCCCACTCCGACGAGAGCGCGGCCGCAGCCTCAATGAGCGTGCTCACAACCTGCATGAGCGCGGCCGCAATCTGCGACCGGGCGGCTGCAGCAGCCAAAACGGCCGCTACTGCAGCTCAAATGGCCGCAGCAACATCTGTGACGGGAATAGCAAATGGCGACAGTGGGACAGCAGCTGTTCGTTCCGCGGTGTCCGCCTTAGCCCTGATGGAGGCCGCCTGCGCCCATGTCGAGGCCGCCCACGCCCAGCTCCTGGCGGTCACCGCACAAATCGCACGAAGCTTCTCCGACAATGGTCTGCAACCCATGGCCGAAGAGTTGGCAATCGCCAAGAGCATTCAAGCAGCCGTCTATTCGTTCACGGCATACCTTGCTGCGATGGAGCCCGTCCAAGCCTAGACCGCGGCTACCCATGCCTAGCTCATGGCGGCCTTTTCCAAGGAGATGGCGGACGCGGATGGCGAGATGCTTGCCGAGTATGCTGCGATGGATGCCATGGAGCCCCTTCCCCAGGAGATCGTCGGGCATGAGCTGGACATGGAGGAGGCGGCAGAGATCGACGAGCGCCAGGCAGAGTAGTAGTTTTTGTTTATAGCATTGGTCTTTTGTTAGAGTAATGTTTAGGCCAGCTAGCTCTGTTTACTCAATTAAGAAGTGTGGGTGTGCTGTAGGCTCTTTTGTGTACCCAAATTTTGCAATGACGTGGATGACCATTGTAACCAGGGAAATTCGAACCAAAATTTGCATGTTCAAACTCATCACACACGGGGTAAGCCATATGAATCGTTTGTGATGTTCAGATATCGTACACAGTGCTGAATAAGGGACCGTGTCTGATGACACTTCGCGCGCCAGTTTTTCGCTGCACGGAGCGAAATTTTTTGGCATCCGCAGAAATATCTACCTCCCATGCCCCCTCCTCCTTACCAAAAGCCACATTTCCCCTGTTTCCGCCTTCCATTCCAAGTTCAAACCTTCACTGCTTGCCTGCAGCGCCGCCGCCTCACCGGCGATGCTCCTTCCTGCAGCTCGGCCTCATCGATCTAGTCAGGTAATCCACACCCGACCCCCATCCTCCACCTCCTTCTACATCCCACATGCCCCGACCACCGGCGTGACACCTTCCACCTAAATCACCGACCCATCCTCCAAATAAGCACCGCCCTAAGCCATGGTGCATGCAGTATAGCTAGGAGCTCATGGAGCATTTGGCAGCGGAGAAGCAAATCGCGGCCGCACGCGCGGATGAGGTCACGATGGCTGCCATGCGTGCCGACCCCCAGATCTTAAAGGAGCACCTCGCCATCAAGGCCATCATCGACGCCTCGCGCGCTGATGCCGCCATGCGGTTGGCTGCTTTCAATGACAGTTCGTGGTGTTTTCTTGAGGCCACCGTCGGTGCCTTCAACAAAGACTACGAGGTGTTTTCTCAGCGTGCCCGTGCTTACCTCAACTCCAGAGCCAGCAGGTTGGTTCCTGGGGCGGCTCAGGCGACTCACCACTACAAGGAGGGCACCCACGATGTCGAGGCCTTGCCCTGTTCCAAGTCTAAGGAGCCGATCGTCATCGATATCTCCGACTATGAGGAGTAGCTTGTCTTTTTAGCTCACTACAAGGACCTATGTTCAGCTAGCTAGCTATGCCGGTTAAGCATGTTCGGTTTACCTGTTGCATGTGCTGCTGCCTTTCCTTTACAAATTCTAGTGAATTGTCCTATGTACTGTTACTATGCAATCTGATCCTCTAGTATATATGTTCTATATATTGTGCAATGTGGTGCTCAGTTAACTGTTTGATTAATTTTTTGTCATGTTCAGTTTACTGTTTAGTTCAATTCTGCAATGTGATGCTCAATTCTCGTGGGTGCAATTTTGTATTCTCTTGCATGTGAGAAATAATCGAGTTTGGCTGTACAAAATACATGAGATACAAATACAATTGCTATATTTCCAAGTTGTTAAGCATACTAGGTTTGGTTAACTGTCTGATCTTCTAGTATGTTCTATTGTGCAATGTGGTGCTCAGTTAACTGTTTGGTTCATTTGTTGTAGTGCTTAGTTAACTGTTTGGTTCAATTCTGCAATGTGATGTTCAATTGTCGTGGGTACAATTTTGTATTGTTATGCATGTGAGAAATAAATCGAATTTGGTTGTACTAAATACATGAGACACATATACAATTGCTATATTTCCTAGTTCTTAAGCATGCTTGGTTTGGATAAATGGCTTTTCCATGTGGCTCGAATTAATCTGCTGAATCTGCAATGTGTTTATTTTTCATCAACATATTTTACTGATAGTATGCCAACCCTCACTTAACCTGATCAATAACTACCTTATATGTATTGTAGGGAAACAATGGGAGGCGCTGAGGTTTATGTCGGTGTACTAAAGCATGGGTGCCCCCGTACCCTGACTTGTGCATAGGCAGTTGTAGCCTTCCTGACGGCAAGGGCTTACCGGTGGGCTACTGTGACTCAAGACTCAATGAACAAGATCATGAAGAAGACTTCCAGGCAGGTCATCGAGAAGTACTATTCTAGTACTGAAGATCAAGATTGCCCTTGCCGGCAAGGTGAAGACCAAGACTCTGGTTGCCAGCAAGCGAAGGCCCGGCAAGCTTCGTGCCGGCAGGCTCGTTCTATCCTGTTACCGCTCCACCTCATCATCGGCTAGATAAGCACGTATGCTAGGTGTCGAGCGGGCTGGCAGTCAACACAGCTGGCCAAGGTACGTGTCAGCATGCCACGCAAGGATTAACTTTAATGACACCCGTCCCTGGGACGTGTCAAGATAACAGGAAGGCGGCAGGACCGGTGGTGCAGATCTTTTACCCAAAGCCTCGCCTCCCCGATGTAGCACCTAACGGTGCATTTAATGTGCTTGTCCTACCCCGTTAGGAGATAGACTTGGTGACGGTGCACGTACTGTTCACTTCCATGTAATGACCGTATTAGCCATTGTGGTAACCCCTTGGCCTATAAAGGAGGCCCATGGCTACAGTTAGAACGGTTGAGTCCTAGTTCAATTACACGCTGTAGCTGCACTTCACACGCCCCTTGCCGGCAAGCTGTGCTCTTTGTAACCTTTGAGCTCATACACAATCAAACCGAAATAATAGGAGTAGGGTTTTACGCTCACAGCGGCCCGAACATGGATAAATTGTTGCTTGGTCTCACATATATTAGCCCTGCTCTTTGTAGTACATTGATCCCACAGCCGAACCGCAAAGGGATCCTCTCGATCCCATAGCTCATCGTTTTCCCATGACATCTTTAGCGCGCCAGGCAGGGGAACTTGTATTTTGAATCAGTGTTCGTAGTGTGAGTACCGGCCCCATCACCTTCGTCGATGGCGCCAAAGAAGAAGATCAGCGCCACGACGGCTCCCACCACCTCCAAGCGGCCTTCCCAGGTGTCCGCAGGCGGCGCAGCCGGCGCGGGCGCTACGGCTGGGACGGTCGGCGCAGGAGGCGCCGTCGGTGCGAGTGTCCAGCATCCCCACCGTTCCGGCGATCGCAATCAATACACCGGAGATGGCGCAGACAGCCAACTCCAACAATGTTCTGGTGAGCACAATCATTGTAGCAATACAGTTCGGACTAGTACAAGCCAGGACCCCGCCGCCGCGACGTCTAAGGACGGAGCGGCGACGTCCAACAACGCTGCGGCAGGACGTGTGCCGCGATCATCGCAAGATGGGCGCGCCATGCTTCCCCGCGGTGCTTGTGGTCTTGGATGGCATCAAGCCGGCCCTGAGCATCGTCCTCACGATGTTCAGGCACCACCATCACCACGCCAACCTGTTGGTGAGCATGCGCCGCGGCAGCAGGTACGCGACGAGCTTCCTCCTGGCCCTGCTAGGAGTCAAACATCGTCCCGTTCCGTGTTTCCCGCCATGCCAACCACGACGGCAGAAGCCATGGCGCGAGTTCAAATGCTTTTGAAGTTCCTGCCAGCTCCAGACAAGATGGAAGAATGGAGGGCCACCATCCAAAGTCTCATCAGTTTTGCCGATTCTGGCAAAACACAGGATGTCGGCCCCTCCAGACAACCACCCACAGTGCCGGCAGGACCATCTGGTTGCCGTGCCGAAGACGGTGCACCAATGGTGCAGTTGCCTCCATGTCAACAATGACAGCGGCGGCAATCTCGCCAGTCGGGTGACCAGGACACTATGTCCATGGCATCATCGGATCAGCAAGGCCGCCAAGACCAGTGCTAAGTGCTCCACGAACGGTGTGACGAAGACGCCCGTACGAGGATCGAGCGGTGCCGGGAGACACGCCGTCTATCAGACGACCGTGCCAGGCTGGCAGCATACGTGCTAGTGCTAGGGTACCCTGGGTGCTTACCTTACAACGTGGTTTGCCCAACGTTTACTCATGAGCTGTGGCAGGTTTACTGGCCGTCCACCCGTCCCTTCAAGCCAGAGCCACTTGACAGATACGACGGCACGCTCAGTCCAATAGAGTTCCTTGGCATCTACACCATCGCGGCGCAGGCTGCCAGGGGGCGCGACGACAAGTTTTTGGCCAACTACTTTCCTTTGGCGCTCAAGCCCAACGTCAGATCGTGGTTGATGAACTTGCCAGAGGGCTCCATTTCTTCTTGGTCGGATCTATGCCATCAATTCATGGGTGCCTACCAGGCTGGCCACAAGCTCCCTGGTCAGGAGAGCGATTTGCATGTGATCCCCAGAGAGATGGAGAGCCCTCCGGAAGTATATACAGAGGTTCAGCCGTGTGCACCACAACATCCCCGATGTTCATCCCGCAGCTGTTTGCACTGCATTCCACACGAATGTGCGCAACCGCAGAATGCAGTCTGAGATGAATATTGTGAAGGTTAGGATCATTAACGAGCTATAGGCCTTGGTGGATAAATGTGCATGTGTTGAGGAAGGGAGGCGACTCCCTGGGGAAGATGCTGGCGCCGAAGTCGACTCCGAGGACGACGACACAGATGGCGCATCGACCCCGCAGAAGAAGAGCCGGAAGCGCAACAGAAAGCGCAAAGGCAAGTCAGTGATGGCAGTCGAGAGCCCCGGTGACTCCAACGCCGCCAAGAAGTTCAAGGTAGAAAGCCCCGGCAAGGAGGTTGCCAGATGCGCTGACTGCGGGGAGGCTGCGGCAGGCGACAAGGGCGGCAAGACCGGTGGGCCGTACTGCAAGATCCACCGTACCAAGGGCCACGATCTCCAGGAGTGCCGGCAAGTGGAGCAGCTTGCTGAGAAAAAGAAGCAAGAGTACAAGAAGCGCGACAAGGAGAAGGGCCAGGATGGTGCCGGTGGATCCGGCAAGCAGAACCATGGTGGCCGAGGGGGCCGCCGCGGCAAGGCCAAGCAGCCAAAAGAGAAGGCTGCTCAAGGCCAGAATGATGATGACGAGGACGAAGATGGGATTGAGAATGAGTTCCAGAACATGGTGGAGGCCATGTGTGTTGATGGAGGCGCATCTTTACACTCCTCGCACCGGCAGTGAATGCCGCAGAGCCCATGATGGGAGCGCAAAAGCCACTCAAGTGTGGTCCCACACGCCCATCGTCTTTGACCCCGAGGATCACCCTGATCGCACCACTGCGGTTGGGTGTTTGCCGTTGTTGGTTTCGCCAACAATCCGCAACCTCAAGGTGACAAAGGTGTTGGTTGACAGTGGGGCCGTCTTGAACTTGATCTCTCCTGACGTGATCAAGAGGCTGCAAATCCCCGACAAGGATCTTGAGGAGACAGTCACGTTCCAAGGGATCAATCCAGGGAGGAACAAGTCGAAGGGCCAGATCACGCTGCCAGTCACATTCGGATGGAGAAGATTGTCTTCGACGTCGTCAAGATGCCCCTGCCATACAACGGAATTCTAGGCCGTCCGGTGCTGGCCATGTTCATGGCTGTGTCGCACTTTGCCTACAACGTCATCAAGATACCGGGACCGATGGGCTTTCTCACCATCAGGTCCAACCAGAAGGACGCGATCATCTGCGCCGAGAATCTCTACCGGGAGGCTGTGGCAGCACCTGCCGTCAAGGCACCTGCTCCTGCTGGGAAAGCTCCCGGGGGAGAAAAGAAGAAGTCCGGCAAGACCTCTGATATGGACTCCGGGAAGCGCACTTTAGAGTGCAGCACGCCCGTTGAGGACATACCAGAGAGCTCTACCGGCAAGAGCAAGAAAGCCAAGGCCTCTGCGCCGGCGACCAAGCAAGTTTCTGCAAGAGAGGATGGGATGAGTGGCACTTTTTCTGTAAGTGCCACTCTCAATGACAAATAGGAAAGCGAGCTCGTTGCCTTCCTACGGGCGAATGTCGATGTGTTTGCTTGGCAAGCATCTGACATCCCCGGCATTCCTAGGGAGGTAATTGAGCACCACCTTGCTGTTTGCCCTCATGCGAGACCCGTTAAGCAGAAGGTCAGAAAGCAAGCCTTGGAGCGGCAAGAGTTTATTGCCGAAGAAATCAAGAAGCTGGAGGCAGGATGCCTAGTCAGAGGAGTGCTACACCCTACGTGGTTAGCCAATCCAGTCGTAGTGCGCAAGGCGAATGGGAAGTGATGGCTTTGTATAGACCTCACTGATATAAATAAAGCCTGTCCAAAGGACCATTTCCCTTTGCCACGCATTGACCAGATTGTGGACTCCACTGCCGGCTGTGAGTTACTCTCTTTCCTTGATGCCTATTCTGGTTATCATCAGATCTTTATGGCCAAGGAAGATGAGGAGAAAACCGCATTCATCACTCCATGTGGCACGTACTGCTTTTTTCGTATGCCTTTCGGATTGAAGAGTGCCGGGGCAACATTTGCTAGAGTAGTTCAGATCGGTTTTGAGCCACAGTTGCACAAAAATTTGGAAACCTACATGGATGATATTGTGGTCAAGACCAGAGACAAGTCAACACTGATCCAAGATTTGGAAGAGACATTTGCAAACTTGCGCAAGCTCAACTTGAAGCTTAACCCTGAGAGTGCGTGTTCGTTGTTCCGTCCGGCAAGCTTCTTGGGTTCTTTGTATCTTAGAGAGGGATTGAAGCCAACCCCGACAAGATCAAAGCAATTGAGCAGATTGAAGCACCAAGACGCGTCAAGGACGCCAGGCGTCTTGCCGGCTGTGTTGCCTCCCTCAGCAGGTTCATCTCCAAATCGGTAGAGCGTGCCTTATCGTTTTTCAAGATATTGAAAAAGGCAGACCCAGTGAACTGGACTCCAGAAGCGAAGGCCGCGCTCCAAGATTTGAAGGAGTACCTGTCCTCTCCACCAGTCCTAGTTGCGCCTAGACCGCAAGAGATGTTACTGCTATACTTAGCGGCAACGAATCAAGTGGTTAATGCTGCACTTGTGGTTGAAAGAGAGGCAGATGAGGAGGAGGTAGCAGCCGCAGAGCCACGACCCGACAAGCCAGAATCTTCTCTGTCGGAGTCTAGGATCTGCATCAAAGAAACTTCTCCAAGAACTTAGGATTCAAACTCTGGGGGACTTTGCTTGGCAACCTACGACACGACGGCAACTACGGTGGGGACATGACGGACTCGCTGGCTCTCACCAGACACGAAGGGGATGCGCGAGCTACCCAGGTTCGGGCCACCGTGCGGTGTAATACCCTACTCCTGCTTGTGTTGGATTGCTCTGTGGTGGAGAGCTTGTGCTCGAGGTACAAGAGGTGTGGGGGAGAATGGGTCGATCCCCTTACATGGAAGCGGCCCTGCCCCTTTTGTCGTGCCTTGGTCCTCTTCCCCGAAAATATGAGCGGGAAAGGGTTGCCACAGGGAGGCAATTCAAAGGGGGACAGGGGCGCAGGCTTATCCTGACTAAAGGTGGTCTCTGCCTGTTAAAGCAGCTCCTTGTGATGCGCTGGTGGGCTTGGCGATGACCTCCGTCCTGGCACGCTGATCCGTCCTTTTCTTCTATCACTAAAGAGGAAAGCCTTTGGGACTTGCTTTGGGGAAGGCACATGCCGCTGCTCCCTTATCACCAGAATGGAAGCTGGGCTTGGTCGCGCCCCACTGTCCTTATCCTGACAGCGAGACGTCACCCATGTGCTGGGCGCGGAGCCCCGCGGCTGGCGTCGTACGACTTGCTTCGTGGGAAGGCCTCGCAAAGTAACCTAGTGCTTGGCGGCCTCGGCAGGGCCTAGCCTGGCAGGGAGGGGCCTCGCGAGGCGGCTTGTTGGGGAACGGAGCATGAATTTCAAAAATTTCCTATGCTCACGCAAGATCTAACCATGGAGATGCATCGCTACGAGTGGGGAAGAGTGTCTACGTACCCTCGTAGACCGTTAGCGGAAGCGTCTCACGACGCGGTCGATGTAGTCGAACTTCCTTCGGGATCCACCGATCGAGTACCGAACGTACGGCACCTCCGAGTTCTACACACGTGCAGCTCGGTGACGTTCCTCGCCTTCTTGATCCAGCAAGACGTCGAGGTAGTAGATGAGTTCCGTCAGCACGACGGCGTGGCGACGGTGACGGTGAAGTGATTCCGGCAGGGCTTCGCCTAAGCTCTCCGAAAATATGACCGGGGTGGTAAACTGTGGAGGGGGGCACCGCACACGGCTAAGAGAACAATTGTCGTCCCTTTGGGGTGCCCCCTGCCCCTGTATATAAAGGAGGAGAGGTGGAGGCCGCCGGCCCTAGGTGGGGAGCGCCATGGGGAGAGGAGTCCTACTAGGACTCCTAGTCCTAGTAGGATTCCTTCTCAAGAGGGGGAAGAAGGAAGGGAGAGAGAAGAGGAGAAGGAAAGGGGGTTGCGCCCCCTCCCCTAGTCCAATTCGGACTTCCCATGGGAGGGAGGCGCAGCCACCCCTAGTGGGCTGCCTCTTCTTTCCCGTATGACCCATGTAGGCCCATTACTTCCCCGGGGGGTTCCGGTAACCCTCCGGCACTCCGATATTTACCCGGATCACTTGGAACTATTCCGATATCCGAATACCACCTTCCAATATATCAATCTTTACCTCTCGGACATTCCGAGACTCCTCGTCATGTCCGTGATCTCATCCGGGACTCCGAACAGCAATCGGTCACCAATCACATAACTCATATAATACTATATCGTCATCGAACCTTAAGTGTGCGGACCCTACGGGTTCGGGAATGATGTAGACATGACCGAGACGACTCTCCGGTCAATAACCAACAGCGGAACCTCGATGCTCATATTGGTTCCTACATATTCCACGAAGGTCTTTATCGGTGAACCTCATATGACAACATACGTTGTTCCCTTTGTCCGGCGGTATGTTACTTGCCCGAGATTCGATCGTCGGTATCTCGATACCTAGTTCAATCTCGTTACCGGCAAGTCTCTTTACTCGTTCCGTAATACGTCATCTTGCAACTAACTCTTTAGTCACGGTGCTTGCAAGGCTTCTGTGATGCTGTATTACCGAGAGGGCCCAGAGATACCTTTCCGATAGTCGGAATGACAAATCCCAATCTTGATCCATGCCAACTCAAGAAACACTTTCGGAGATACCTGTAGTGCACCTTTATAATCACCCAGTTATGTTGTGACGTTTGATACACTCAAAGTATTCCTACGGTATCCGGGAGTTGCATGATCTCATGGTCAGAGGAACATGTATTTGACATAGTGAAAGCAGTAGCAATAAACTGAACGATCATATGCTATGCTAACGGTTGGGTCAAGTCCATCACATCATTCTCCTAATGATGTGATCCCGTTATCAAATGACAACTCATGTCTATGGTTAGGAAACTATAACCATCTTTGATCAACGAGCTAGTCTAGTAGAGGCATACTAGGGACACATTATTCGTTTATCTATTCACACATGTATTAAGTTTCCGGTCAATACAATTCTAGCATGAATAATAAACCATTATCATGAACGGAGAAATATGATAATAAACACTTTATTAATTGCCTCTAGGGCATATTTCCAACAGTCTCCCACTTGCACTAGAGTCAATAATCTAGTTTACATCTCCATGTAATTAACATCCAATCAGTTCTAGGGCTGATCATGTTTTGCTTGTGAGAGAGGTTTTTAGTCAACGGGTCTGCAATATTCAGTTCCGTGTGTTCTTGGCAAATCTCTATGTCATATGTAGATGCTGCTACCACACTCTGGTTGGAGCTACTCCAAAACCGACTGTCCCACTTTACGTATCCGGTCTGAGACTCATAGTCTTCCGGATCGGTGTTTAAAGCTTGCATCGACGTAACCCTTTACGACGAACTCTTTATCACCTCTATTCCCGAGAAATTCTTCCTTAGTCCTTTTCAGGTACTTCAGGATATTCTTGACCGCTGTCCAGTGATCTACTCCTGGATAACTTTGGTACCTTCCCACCAAGCTAATAGCGAGGCATACATCAGTTCTAGTACACAGCATGGCATACAAAATAGAGCCAATGGCTGAGGCATAGGGGATGACACTCATCTTCTCTTTGTCTTCTGCCGTGGTCGGGCTTTGAGTCTTACTCAAACTCACACCTTGCAATATAGGCAAGAACCCTTTCTTTGACTGGTCCATTTTGAACTTCTTCAAAATCTTGTCAAGGTATGTGCTTCGTGAAAGTCCTATGAGGCGTCTCAATCTATCTCTATAGATTTTGATGCCTAACATGTAAAACAACCTTTACCTAGATTTTCAAGTCTTACTCCACTTCACACCAGGCAAGAACTCATTTCTTTGACTTGATCCTATTTTGAACTTCTTCAAAAAACTCATCAAGATGTGTGAACTTTTATCAGGCGTTTTGATCTGTCTCCATAGATCTCGATGCCCAATCTGTAGATAACTCAAAAACAGGTTTTTATTGAAAACCTCCTTTCAATTCTTTATGCTTTCCAGAAATTCTACATCATTTCCAATCAACAATATGTCATCCACATATACTATTAGAAATGCTATAGAGCTCCCACTCACTTTCTTGTAAATACAAGTTTCTCCATAAACTTGTATAAACCCAAACGCTTTGATCACTTCATCAAAGCGAGTATTCCAGCTCCGAGATGCTTGCACCAGTCCATAGATGGATCGCTGGAGCTTGCATATTTTGTTAGCGCCTTTAGGATCGACAAAACCTTCCGGCTGTATCATATACAATTCTTCCTTAAGGAATCCGTAAAGGAATGCCGTTTTGACGTCCATTTGCCAGATTTCATAATCATAAAACGCGGCAATTGCTAACATAATTCTGACAGACTTTAGCATCACTACGGGTGAGAAAGTCTCATCGTAGTCAACTGCTTGAACTTGGTGATAACCTTTAGCAACAAGTCGAGCTTTATAGACGGTAATATTACCATCAGCATCCGTCTTCTTCTTAAAGATCCATTTATTTTCAATAGCTCACCGTTCATCGGGCAAGTCTACCAAAGTCCACACTTTGTTCTCATACATGGATCCAATCTCGGATTTCATGGCCTCAAGCCATTTGTCGGAATCCGGGCTTGCCATCGCTTCTTCATAGTTCGAAGGTTCATCGTTGTCTAGCAACATGTCCTCCAAGACTGGATTTCCGTACCACTCTGGTGCGGAACGTGTCCTGGTTGACCTTCGAAGTTCAGTAACAACTTGATCCGAAGTTTCATGATCATCATCATTAACTTCTTCTCTGGTCTGTGTTGATGTCACAGAAATTTCTTTCTGTGGCGTACTACTATCCAGAGGAGGTACAATTACCTCATCAAGTTCTACTTTCCTCCCACTCACTTCTTTCGAGAGAAACTCCTTCTCTAGAAAGGATCCATTCTTTAGCAACGAAAACTTTGCCTTCGGATCTGTGGTAGAAGGTGTACCCAACGGTCTCTTTTGGGTATCCTATGAAGACGCACTTATCCGCTTTGGGTTCGAGCTTATCTGGCTGAAGCCTATTGACATAAGCATCGCATCCCCAAACTTTCAGAAACGACATCTTAGGTTTCTTGCAAACCACAGTTCATACGGTGTCATCTCAACGGATTTAGACGGTGCCCTTGTTTAAAGTGAATGCAGCTGTCTCTAATGCATAACCCCAAAATGATAGTGGCAAATAGGTAAGAGATATCATAGAACGCACCATATCCAATAGAGTACGATTACGACGTTCGGACACACCATTACACTGTGGTGTTCCATGTGGCGTGAGCTGTGAAACAATTCCACATTGTCTTAAATGATTGCCAAACTCGTAACTCAAATATTCTCCTCCACGATCAGATCGTTAGAATTTTATTTTCTTGTTACGATGGTTCTCTACTTCACTCTGAAATTCTTTGAACTTTTCAAATGTTTCAGATTTATGCTTCATCAAGTAGACATAACCATATCTACTCATATCATTAGTGAACGTGAGAACATAACGATATCCACCGCGCGCCTCAACACTCATCGGACCGCATACATCGGTATGTATTATTTCCAATAAGTTGGTTGCTCGCTCCATTGTTCCGGAGAACGGAGTTTTAGTCATCTTGCCAATAAGGCACGGTTCACATGTCTCAAATGATTCATAATCAAGAGATTCCAAAAACCCATCTGCATGGAGTTTCTTCATGTGTTTAACACTGATATGACCAAAGCGGCAGTGCCACAAATATGTGGTACTATCATTATCTTTTGGCATTCGTGTTATGAACATATGTATTACTACGATCAAGATTCAATAAACCTTTCATTTTAAGTGCATGATCATCAATGATATTATCCAAATAAATAGAATAACAATTATTCTCTGAAATTGAATAACCGTCTTGCAATAAACACTATCAGATATAATGTTCATGCTTAACGCAAGCACCAAATAACAATTATTTAGGTTCATCACTAATCCTGAAGGTAGAGAGAGCGTGGCGATGGTGATCACATCAACCTTGGAGACACTTCCAATGCACATCGTCACCTCGTTCTTAGCTAGCCCTCGTTCATTCCGAAGCTCCATGTTTCAAGTTGTAAGCAACTGAACAAGTATCAAATACCCAGGTGCTCCTACGAGTACTAGTATGGTACATATCAATAACATGTATATCAAATATCTTTGTTGACATTGCCAGTCTTATTATCTGCCAGTTACTTTGGGGAAGTTCCGCTCCCTGTGACATTTCCCTTTGCAATGGGAGCACTAAGTCTCGGGTTTGGTTCAGCCTTGGGTTTCTTCGCGTGAGCGGCAACTGTTTTACCGTTCTTCTTGAAGTTCCCTTTTCTTTCCCTTGCCCTTCTTGAAACTAGTGGTCTTATTAACCATCAACACTTGATGCTCCCTTTTTGATTTCTACATCCGCAGCTTGTAGCATCGCGAATAGCTTAAGGATCTTCTATCCCTTGCATGTTTATAGTTCATCACGAAGATCCAGTAGCTTAGTGATAGTGACAAGAGAACTCTATCAATCACCACTTTATTTGGAAGTCTAACTCCCACTTGATTCAAGTGTTTGAAGTACTCAGACATTCTGAGTACATGCTCACTAACGGAGCTGTTCTCCTCCATCTTGTAGCTATAGAACTTGTCGAAGGTGTCATACCTCTCGACCCGGGTGTGAGCTTGAAAAACAAATTTTCAGCTCTTGGAACATCTCATATGCTCCGTGTTGCTCAAAACATATTTGGAGCTCCGGTTCTAAGCCGTAAAGTATGGCGCACTGAACTATCGAGTAGTCATCTTTTCTTGTCTGCCAGACGTTCATAACGTCCTCAGACGAAGCCGTAGGGGTATTTCACTGAGCGGCGCATTAAGGACATAAGCCTTCTGTGCAGCAGTGAGGACAATCCTCAGATCACGGACCTAGTCCGCATAGTTGCTTCCATCAACTTTCAACCTCGTTTTCTCTAGGAACATAATAAAAATAGGGGAACTACAGCGCGGTCTATTGATCTACAACATAAATTTGCTAAGTCAAGTAAGACTATGTTCATGACAATTGAAGTTCAATTAATCAAATTACTTAAGAACTCCCACTTAGATTAACATCCCTCAAGATGTCTAAGTGTAACATGATCCACATCAACTAAACCACGTCCGATCATCACGTGAGGTGGATTAGTTATCAATGGTGAACATCTTTCATGTTGATCATATCTACTATATGACTCATGTTCGACCTTTCGGTCTCTTGTGTTCCGAGGCCATGTCTGTACATGCTAGGCTCGTCAAGTTTAACCCAAGTATTCTGCGTGTGTAAAACTGGCTTACACCCGTTGTATGCGAACGAAAGAATCCATCACACCCGATCATCACGTGGTGCTTAGAAGCGTCGAACCTTCGCAACGGTGCATACTAGGGGAGAACACTTATCTTGAAATTTAGTGAAGGGATCATCTTATAATGCTACCGTCGTCCTAAGCAAAATAAGATGCATAAAAGGATTAACATCACATGCAATTCAATATATGTGACATGATATGGCCATCATCGTCTTGTGCTTTTGATCTCCATCAGCAAAGCACCGTCATGATCTCCATCGTCACCGGGTTGACACCTTGATCTCCATCGTAGCATCATGACACCTTGATCTCTCCATCGTAGCGTCGTGGTCGTCTCGCCGGCTATTGCTACTACTACTACTGCTAACTTATAGCGGTAAAGTAAAGCAATTACATGGCGTTGGCATTGCATACAATAAAGAGACAACCATAAGGCTCCTGCCGGTTGCCTGATAACTTACAAAACATGATCATCTCATACAACAACTTATATCACATCATGTCTTGGCCATATCACATCACCAGCATACCCTGCAAAAACAAGTTAGACGTCCTCTACTTTGTTGTTGCAAGTTTTACGTGGCTGCTACGGGTTTGCAAGAACCGTTCTTACCTACGCAAAACCACAACGTGGTGTAGTGATTGCTTTTTGATCTTCTAAAAGAACCCTCTTCATTGAAACCGATTCAACTAAAGTGAGAGAGACAGACACCCGCCAGTCACCTTTATGCAACGAGTGCATGTAGCGGTGAAACCTGTCTCGCGTAAGCGTACGCGTAATGTCGGTCCGGGCCGCTTCATCTCACAATACCGCCGAATCAAGTAACAACTAGTAACGGCAAGCAATATGTATACACCCACGCCCACAACTCACTTGTGTTCTACTCATGCAAATCACATCTACGCATAGACCTGGCTTGGATGCCACTGTGGGGGAACGGAGCATGAATTTCAAAACTTTCCTACGCTCACGCAAGATCTATCCATGGAGATGCATCGCTATGAGAGGCGAAGAGTGTCTACGTACCCTCGTAGACCGTTAGCGGAAGCGTCTCACGACGCGGTCGATGTAGTCGAACTTCCTTCGGGATCCACCGATCGAGTACCGAACGTACGGCACCTCCGAGTTCTACACACGTGCAGCTCGGTGACGTTCCTCGCCTTCTTGATCCAGCAAGACGTCGAGGTAGTAGATGAGTTCTGTCAGCACGACGGCGTGGCGACGGTGACGGTGAAGTGATTCCGGCAGGGCTTCCCCTAAGCTCTCCGAAAATATGACTGGGGTGGTAAACTGTGGAGGGGGGCACCGCACACGGCTAAGAGAATAATTGTCGTCCCTTTGGGGTGCCCCCTGCCCCTGTATATAGAGGAGGAGAGGAGGAGGCCGCCGGCCCTAGGTGGGGCGCACCATGGGGAGAGGAGTCCTACTAGGACTCCTAGTCCTAGTAGGATTCCTTCTCAAGAGGGGGAAGAAGGAAGGGAGAGAAAAGAGGAGAAGGAAAGGGGGTTGCGCCCCCTCCCCTAGTCCAATTCGGACTTCCCATGGGAGGGAGGCGCAGCCACCCCTAGTGGGCTGCCTCTTCTTTCCCGTATGGCCCATGTAGGCCCATTACTTCCCTGGGGGGTTCCGGTAACCCTCCGGCACTCCGATATTTACCCGGATCACTTGGAACTATTCCGATATCCGAATACCACCTTCCAATATATCAATCTTTACCTCTCGGACATTCCGAGACTCCTCGTCATGTCCGTGATCTCATCCGGGACTCCGAACAACATTCGGTCACCAATCACATAACTCATATAATACTATATCGTCATCGAACCTTAAGTGTGCGGACTCTACGGGTTCGGGAATGATGTAGACATGACCGAGACGACTCTCCGGTCAATAACCAACAGCGGAACCTCGATGCTCATATTGGTTCCTACATATTCCATGAAGGTCTTTATCGGTGAACCTCATATGACAACATACGTTGTTCCCTTTGTCCGGCGGTATGTTACTTGCCCGAGATTCGATCGTCGGTATCTCGATACCTAGTTCAATCTCGTTACCGGCAAGTCTCTTTACTCGTTCCGTAATACGTCATTTTGCAACTAACTCTTTAGTCACGGTGCATGCAAGGCTTCTGTGATGCTGTATTACCGAGAGGGCCCAGAGATACCTTTCCGATAGTCGGAATGACAAATCCCAATCTTGATCCATGCCAACTAAACAAACACTTTCGGAGATACCTGTAGTGCACCTTTATAATCACCCAGTTACGTTGTGACGTTTGATACACTCAAAGTATTCCTACGGTATCCGGGAGTTGCATGATCTCATGGTCAGAGGAACATGTATTTGACGTAGTGAAAGCAGTAGCAATAAATTGAACGATCATATGCTATGCTAACGGTTGGGTCAAGTCCATCGCATCATTCTCCTAATGATGTGATCCCGTTATCAAATGACAACTCATGTCTATGGTTAGGAAACTATCACCATCTTTGATCAACGAGCTAGTCTAGTAGAGGCATACTAGGGACACATTATTCGTTTATCTATTCACACATGTATTAAGTTTCCGGTCAATACAATTCTAGCATGAATAATAAACCATTATCATGAACGGAGAAATATGATAATAAACACTTTATTAATTGCCTCTAGGGCATATTTCCAACACGGCTTCCTCCGGAGCGGCCGCGGCAGGGCCACTCTCATGGGCTGGCCGCCGAGCGCGGTCCTCTGGGCCAGAGGCAGACGGGCCGTGGTACCCTGGTTCCCACTGGGCCGACATTCTCCGGCAATGTCGAGTGCCGACAAGCCAAAAATTGTGAAAGCAAGTGAGCCAAATCAGCAAGTTATGAAGAGGAAGATGGTGCAGCGCTCAGTTTACTTTGCCAGCTCCGTCCTGCAAGGGGCTAGATCAAGGTATTCTGGTGTGCAGAAGTTGCTCTTTGGCCTTCTCATGGCCTCAAGGAAGCTGCGCCACTACTTTCAAGCACACCCAGTCACCGTCGTCACTTGCTTTCCTTTACAACGTATTCTGAGAAATCCAGAAGCTACCGGCAGGTTTGTGGAGTGGGCATTGGAGCTGTCAAGCATTGATTTGAAGTTTGAGAGTACCTCAACAACTCAGAGTAGGGCTTTGGCTGAATTTATTGCAGAATGGACTCCGACACCAGACGAAGAAATTCCAGAGGCCTCTCTCCCCGGCATGGAAACTGTTGACGATTGGATCATGTACTTTGATGGTGCTTTCACGCTGAAAGGCGCCGGTGCCGGCATGCTGCTTATAGCACCCACCGGAGAGCACCTCAAGTACGTGCTTCAGATGCACTTTCCCAAGGAGCAGGCCACCAACAACCCTACTGAGTACGAGGGATTGCTTGCTGGCCTACGCATTGCAATCGACCTTGGTATTCGGAAGCTGATTATCAGAGGCGACTCGCAGCTTGTGGTATGGCAGATTAACAAGGAATACCATATCCCTTTGATGGAGGCCTATGTTGATGAAGTGAAGAAGTTGGAAGAGCACTTTGACGATCTACAAGCGGAGCACGTTCCTCGTGTCCAGAATTGGATTGCCGACGACCTGTCAAAGCTTGCCGCCCAAAAGATGCCTATGGAACCAGGAACTTTTGTGCTCCATCTGACTCAGCCATCTGTTACACCATCAAGGATGGCAAAGAAGAGAAAGCAAGACGTTGGTGCATGGTTACTTTCCGATAGAACTGTCGGCAGCCGCCAAGAAAGTGGATACCACCGACAAGATACCCTTGGCCGGTGAGCCGTAGTTTCCGGCAAGCCAGATCCTTGCCATCGAAGCAAGCGCTCCCGTAGAGGAAGAAGTGCCTTTAGTCCTTGTCGTCGAGCCACAAGCTCCGGCATGGGCACAGCCAATTTTCCAGTACCTTCAAACAGGAGAAATTCCCGATGAACTAGAGGATGCAGAAAGAGTAGCCCGTCAATCAAGGATGTACAAGTTTGTTAACAACATTCTGTACAAGGGAAGACCAAATGGGGTGAAATTGAAGTGCATCTGCCGGGAAGATGGACAGAGGCTGTTGGAAGAGATGCACGAAGGGATGTGTGGCTCCCACATTGGGTCACGCGCGCTTGTCGGCAAGGCGTTCTGTCAAGGATTCTACTGGCCAACAGCCCTTCAAGACGCGTTGGTGGTGGTCATCAGATGCGAAGCATGCCAGTTCCACTCCAAGGACATCCACCAGCCAGCTCAAGCCCTCCAAACCATCCCTCTCTCCTAGCCTTTCTTGGTCTAGGGGCTCGACATCATCGGCCCCGTCCCCTGTGCTACCAGGGACATTGAATTCTTGTACGTTTCAATCGACAAGTTTACAAAGTGGCCTGAGGTGGAGCCAGTGAGGAGGGTGACAGCACAGTCAGCCATCAAGTTCCTCAAAGGATTGGTTGCCCATTTTGGTATCCCTAACAGGATGATCACCGACAATGGAACCCAATTCACGAGCCGCGCCTTCACAGCATATTGCCAAGAACTTGGAAACAAGATCTGCTATGCATCTGTTTCTCACCCAAGGAGCAATGGACAAGTAGAGAGGGCAAATGTGGAAGTGTTGCGTGGTCTCAAGACCAGAACTTTCGACAGGCTGCACAAGTGTGGAAGGCGCTGGGTGGAAGAGTTGTCGGCGGTTCTTTGGTCAATCAGAATGACACCAAGTCAAGCCACTGGCCAGACACCCTTCTCCCTTGTTTATGGTGCAGAAGTGGTGCTCCCCACAGAACTCAGATACGGGTCACCTCGAGTCTTGGCCTTCGATGAGGAGGATCAAGATGAGCTGCAGTAAGATGATGCCATGCTCCTTGAGGAAGATCGTTTCCGGTATGTTGTCCGTGCTGCACGGTACTAGCAAGCTTTGCGCCGCTACCATAGCCGCAAAGTGAACGCCAGGAACCTTGAGGAAGGCGACCTCGTTCTTCATCGGATTCAGTCCACGAAGGGTCAAAACAAGTTGACGCCAAAGTGGGAAGGCCCTTACCGGGTGGTACGAGTCACTAGGCCCGGCGCAGTCCGCCTAGAGACTGAAGATGGCACTCCGGTGCTCAACTCATGGAATATTGAGCATCTTCGCAAGTTTTACCCGTAAGGCACGGTTGCCGGGCTGCCTGGCAACCTCTTTTGTACAAGTTTGCCAGCAGGGCATGTAAACCTTTGTACAGAGCCGGGTGCAGATCCCGTACACAATAAATAAAGCTAAGTGTCTCACAACTCTTTTTCAAAGTACATATTTTTTTATGTGTTGCAGGCAGCCTTGTGTTAGATTTTTCCCTTGCATAGGATGATTAACGAACCGTCAAGGTTCCAGCCTCCTTTTTTTCTCTTCTTTCTTTTTCTCAAAGGACAGAAGGGTTCCTCGCGTGAAATTTCCCGGGGGGAGTGATGGTATGGATACCAAGTGACGTTCAAGATATCATTCTACGACAAGAAGAACATCAAAGAAAAAGCTAAGTTAAAAAACTTTGAAATAAATTCTTTGTTGTAGTAGCAATTTCTCCTTGAACAATTATGGCCTTTGTATGAGAAACATGCATGCTAAGGAACCTTGTCGTGATCAGCTATGCCTTTACTTTGTTTCAAGTCCGCTCAACAACTTAAGTGGTTGTGTTGAGATCGTCAAGTGTATCCTTGCCGACAGTGGCACTTCCGGCAAGCTGCTAAGGACCTATTCCTCAAGCGCTCGCGGCAAGAGTGCGCGCGCCGGCAAGATTCCGGCAAGCGTAGGGTACAAAAACCATGCAAAGACAGAATGAGACAAGAGGAATAGCATGCATACATCCATACAAAACACAAGTTATATTACATCAAAACGCAGTACAGATCTAACTTAAGATGAATCTGTCTTTTACATGATCATGCACACGGCAATGTGTGGCTACAAAGTCAATGGGTGACCCCACCCTGAGTCCTGGAGACCTGGCCGACCCGATCGGGTATTGGAGCAACGATCTTGTCGGCAGCCGTGATGTCGGCGTCCTTCGGCAAGCTTGTGAAGGCACCATTGAGGTCGATGCCTGGATTGCAGTACGCAACTTTGACGAGTACCTTGTAAAGAATATCTCGAGCAAGCTTGCGAGATTCCTTGGCGAAGGAGTCAGACCGTTCTTTGTGATGCTTCTCCAATGCCTTGACGAGGCCCTCGAAGAAGAGAGTCAGGCTGGAGCTTGCCGCTTCTTGGTCATTGGGAGCGTAGCTATATTCCTCCAAGCGCATGACGGCAAGCTGGGCGCTGATCTACTTGGTAGCCTCCATAAGGCGGTCGGTCCACAGCTGCAAGTTGCCGTTGAGCGTATTGAAGGAACTGACGGTGTCGGCGTACGCAGCTTTCTCCTTCTCAAGATCTTTGGCCAAGGCGGCTTCTCTGGCCTTGGCACTGTTAAGATGCTCCTCCAACCCCCGTAGCTTCAGCTTCAAATCTTCGTTGGCATCGGCAGCTTGGCTAAGTTCTTGGCTCTTGGCAGATAGCTGCGTCTGCAGGTCACCCAGAGTGTGAGCTGCCTTTTGTGCCGATGCTTGGAGAGTCAAGAGCTCTTCTCTGGTGCCAGCGAGTTCTTCTTCAAGCTTCGATACCTTGGACTCCAACTCTACCTTGGCGGTCTCAGCGCCCTCTGCGGCCTTGACGGCTTCCAAGAGCTTGTCGGCGTGAGCATGAGCTTGAGTCTCGATGGCCTGTTTGTGGCCCTCCTCTAGCTCTTGGGTCCGCTGCACGAGCAGAGTCTGGATCTCCTCGTCCTTGCCGCGTATAGCTTGGCGGCAAGTGCTTCCTCTCAGGCGGCAAGGTCTTTTTCCTTGACGATGAGATGCCTTCTCCTTGGCAGCGTCAAGCTTCTCTTCCCACCTCTTGAGGCTATGGAATTTGCCATTATACCAAGTTCCTCTGCCTTCTCCTTCAGTATCCCTTCAGCTAGCTCTATAGCCTGCCGCCATGAATGGAGCTCCTCCCAACGCTGGCTGTAGCACTGCTGCACATCCTTGAAGCCGATGGCCATCACCGTCAAGAAGGCAAGGTCTGCGGCACCGTCGTTGGAGCTGTCTGATACCATGACACTGCTGGAGAAGGGCGCCAAGATCTCCATGATGGCTTCCTCAAAAGTAGGCTCCCCGGTACCAGATGAGCTGGGGGCTCCAGATCCCTCCTGCTGACCGGTTGGCCCCAAGGGCCCCGTCAGAGCCTGCGCCTCAGTTGCACTGGGGTGGGCGTCAATGCTTGGCCTGTCACTGCCAGCTTCCCCCATCTTAGCGTCTGTTATGACGAGCTCAGATGCACTACCGGAGGGCATAGCAGGCTCTTCGGGGGTTTTCATGGCCTCCTCAATTGCGGGCGCGGTGGTCTCCATCGCAGAAATCCTGGCAGCCTAGTCAGCGGCACTCTTCGCAATTTCCTCCACAGGTACCTCCCTCTCCTCCGGAGGGGTTGGTTCTACAGGACAGGGAAGAAGCGGAAAGCAAGATGAAATCAAAACTCCAAGGTTCAGATCAAGTTCAAGAAAACAAAAAGGATTAGCAAGGGATTTACCTCGATGAGCCCGTGGAGGGGATGCCGTTCTCCTTCCAGCGACTTCGGTTACCGTCGCTTGGTCCTCGGCAACGTTGGCTGCCGGAGAGGCCTCGATGCGAAGGAGCCCTTCTTGGGGCTCCTCTGGGGGAGGGCTGCTCCTCATTGGCAAAGGTATTGGCAATGGCTCAGAGGTTGAGGGTGCCGTCAAGGGCTCCGTCCCTTGGCGCTCTCCCTCCGACTGGCCACTTTCCAACTCCTTGTCGATCTCCATTACTCAAGACTCGATAGTAGTGCTTGCCAGCAGGAATTGAACGTGAGCCTCGTGCGGTGGGCTCGAGCCAGCAACCTCAGGCGGGGTGGCACCTTGCTCTGTGCCTGTTGCCGTCTCGCTCTCCTCGGCGGTTCTGGCTTTCTTCCTCTGCCTTTCCGCCAAGGGCACATCATCCCTACAATATTAGAATAATCAAGATGATTAGTTCAGCATCGACACCAAGATAATTACAAGAAAGATAGACAAAGATATGTACTTACTCCTCCTCCTCTTCGCGTTCACTGAGGACGGACAAGTCCCAGAACACCGTGTCATCCACATCGGAGGGCGCAGGTACTCGCGGCGTCTTCCTAGCTCGCTTGGCTCTTGCTGAAGCCAGGGCTGTGACGCACCCTCACCACCTGCGGTTGGCGAGGCTAGTTGCCGGGAGGCGGCTCCGCAAGGAGGCTGACACCTAGAAGGCTGAGGCCGGGAAGCTGCAGACGCTGCCTTGACGCCGGCAAGCTCTGTACTTGCCGGCTCGGTATGCGCTGCCTTCTTGGCGGGCTTCTTGGCGACGGTGGTCTTCACCTTGATGGGAGAAGGGTGAGGTGCCTCCTCCTCTTCCTCCTCATCTGAAGATTCTTCGAGTTGCTCCTCTTCTTCCTCAGAATCCCTGGCCTGGTCCTCTTTGCTCGAATGCTCTTCGGCATGCTCCTAAGTACGGCTCCCTCCGCTAGTTCCCGGAGCCGTTGCCTACTTTTCGGCCTGGCTTCCGGTCCACTCCCCCTTGCTGGCACCCTTGGCCGTTCGGGAGCGAGTTACTTTCTTGAGCTCATTGGCCCTTGTGGCAAGGAACTCCTCTTCATCGTTCCTTGTCGGGTGAACCATGTCATCCTCGACTCGGATGGCTGCTTCCTTCAGGCCGGCAAGCCAGTCGTCCACTACCTTCTTGCCGGGTACTTTCCATGTTCTCAGTACCACCTTGGCATCACAGGCCGGCATCATTGCCAGTATGGAGGCCTTGGCGGTGTTGTTGCACAGTGGGGTTACCCTTGCCGACAGATGAAAGGTGCAGCCCCTGTTGAAGAGCTGACAGATGAGCCGGTAGTGTTCCATTACCGACAGGTTATCATTCAGGCCTGGGTGCAGATGCATTGGATCGGCATGGCCCTGCTAATCCCACACTTGCCAGCCTCCTCTGTGCTGCAACGGAGCAATCCGGCGGCGGGTGAAGTCCGTCCACACCATCTCGATCGTCAAGCCAGCCTCCTTAAGGGCAATGATCCGATACAGAGCCAGCCCAAGCTTGGCATCATTGGGGTCAACATTGCTCTAGCTGGTGGCCTCCTCGATCTTCTCTGTCCTAAGATGGCAGAATTCTGGGAAGTCCTTCTGTTGGACCCAGCACCAATCGACCCTTCATTCATTCCACTTAATGTGCAGCTTGCCCTCCGGGTAGTACTTCTTGCGGTTTCCCCATGGGATCCAAGTCACACTGCCGGAAAGGGCGTCGTCTTCAACCCGAGGGATGAAGAAGTGCCGGAACAGAGCAACATTTGGGTGAAGACTAATAGGCAGGTGACCGCGTTGGGTGTGAAGTCCAGCAGTCTGAATCCGAAAGTGTTCATCACCTCAACAAAAAAATCAGAGAAGGGCGGGCATAGCCCGCAGTAAAAGTACCCAGCGAAGAAATGAAATTGGTCGTTGGCGGGAGGAAGGGATCCTGGGAGCACCACTGTGGCCTCGTGATCCTGCTTCTCTCTCGCATACACGCATGAGTAGTTCTTCGTTAGATCATCTTCTGTAAGCGCCGGCGCGCTGTGCGGTTTTGGCGGCCTTCCTCTCATCCGCCGCTGAACTAGAGAGCTTCGCGTTTCTCTTCGGTGCCCTGGCGAGATTTGGAGGGGGAGTCTAGCGAGCGGCGGCCGAAGCAAATGGCACTCTCTGTTCTTGCGCGAGGAAGAAGACAGTGGCGAGGGCAAGATTAGGAGAAGGGGGGGTAAATGAGCAGCGCCCTTTGCAGATTCCTTTTTATGGGGAAGGCGTGGGGGCTGGCTCTTTACCGTCCTACGTGGCTGCGCTTTTCAGGTGCACTACCTCCCCGCGCCCGTTTGATTCCACCTCTTCCATGCCCACATTAATGCGCATCGTAGGGGGCGTGGTAAAAGACAAGATTATGATAGTTATCATCTGCCACGCGTGCCTATGCACCGTTTGGGCCCAGCCCAACGACGCCTCGCATGCGCGTGTGGCCTAGGCCCACGGGCTCCTATCAGTGTACTAAAGCATGGGTGCCCCCGTACCCTGACTTGTGCGCATGCAGTTGTAGCCTTCCTGATGGCAAGGGCTTACCGGAGGGCTACTGTGACTCAAGACTCAATGAACAAGACCGTGAAGAAGACTTCCAGGCAGGTCATCGAGAAGTACTATTCTAGTACTGAAGATCAAGATTGCCCTTGCCGGCAAGCTTCGTGCAGGCAAGGTGAAGACCAAGACTCTGGTTGCCGACAAGCTCCTTGCCGGCAAGCGAAGGCTCGGCAAGCTCCGTGTCAGCAGGGTCCTTCTGTACCATTACCGCTCCACCTCATCATCGGCTAGATAAGCACGTATGGTAGGTGTCGAGCGGGCACGCAGTCGACACAGCTGGCCAAGGTACGTGTCAACATGCCACGCAAGGATTACCTTTAATGACACTCGTTCCTAGGACGTGTCAAGATAACAGGAAGGCGGAAAGACCGGTGGTGCAGATCTTTTACCCAAAGCCTCGCCTCCCCGACGTAGCACCAAACGGTGCATTTAATGTGCTTGTCCTACCCCGTTAGGAGATAGACTTGGTGACGGTGCATGTACTATTCACTTCCCTGTAATGACCATATTAGCCATTGTGGTAACCCCTTGGCCTATAAAAGGAGGCCCACGGCTACAGTTAGAACGGTCAACTCCTAGTTCAATTACACGCTGTAGCTGCACTTCCCGTGCACCATGCCGGCAAGCTACGCTCTTTGTAACCTTTGAGCTCATACACAATCAAACCACAAGAACAGGAGTAGGGTTTTACGCTCACATCGGCCCGAACCTAGATAAATCATTGCTTGTTCTCACATCTATTAGCCCTGCTCTTTGTAGTACATTGATCCCACAGCCGAACCGCAAAGGGATCCTCTCGATACCATAGATCGTCATTTTCCCACAACAGTTTACCATCGAGGTTCGCACATGCATGGTCCTATGTCTAATAGCACATTCTTGTGCAATTGCAGGAACCATTCTAGTATTTAGGTTTTTGACAATTTGGTCTTGCACATGTAGGTCCTGCTGTCAGAGGTTTTGACCCACTGTTCGACCCATTTTGCATATGGTGAAATGAGATGTCCATGAATATTAGTCAAGTCAAGAAACTCAGAACGATTGTTAGAATAAAGAAACTAGCGACGAAAAACAACAAGATCTTTGTCTGCACAATGAAGAAGACATCAGTGAACTACAGGATGGTACTAACTCTTATACTCCCTCCGGTCCTTTTTAGTCTGCATATAAGTTTTGTCCGAAGTCAAAGTATCTCTACTTTGACCAAAGTTATAGAAAAAAGTATCAACATTCAAACTACAAAATCATTATTTTTAGATGCATTATGAAATACAATTTTATAGTATACATATTTGGTATCGTGGATGTTGATATTTTTTAAAATAAATTTGGTGAAACTTTACAAAGTTTGACCTGATACAAATCTAATGCGCGGAGTAAAAAGGACCGGAGGGAGTACCTTATTTTTTTATTCCTTTTCGCCATTTCAAAATTCAGAGAAGATATTTATGCATATCTCTGTTTTCAGGCCTTTCCAAAGCAGTTCACAAACGATTACCTCTCAAACCACCTGTATGGTCAAGAGGCGAGGAAGGTGTTCATACAACACACACGGTACAATATTGAAGTGTAACACCCCAAAAATATTCTCTTTTGATTATCAAAATCTTTTCTTTAAAATAAAAATGATTTGGATCATTATGGCTCTATTTCTTCCTTCTTCTGTTTTGAAAACCATTTTAAGTTTTCATTTGGGTTTTTAAAATTTTGAAGATTGGGTTCTCATTTGTTGGTTCCTTATTTGAATAAATATTTTATAGGACCAAAAATCTTTCTCTTTTAGGAAAAATCTTTTTTATGATTATTTCAAAGGGAAGGTCCATTTCATCTCTTTCAAACACTTAGAAAACTCCCAAAAATTTCATATATCATTTTCAACTTATCATCCAAGCTATTCTCACACCTTAGGACAGTATCCAATACTTCTTCTTTCCACAAAAATATTTTTGACATATTTAGTAAAATCCCAAATGGGAATTCCATTATTTCTTGATTCCTTTGATTTACAAAGGAACTATACTTTTCCTAGTTCTTCTGTACCCACAAAATTTTATCCCAACTACATGAAAGTATCCACAAACCATGTCTCTAAAAACTTACTGGTCCATAGTTCAAAATTTGCAAATTTCACTCAAAGGAAATTTGGACCAGATTCAAATTCTTTGCTCAAAACCTAATCTAAGCTACACCAAAAATTCTGAAATTTTGCCATCACCCTATCTTGCTTCAGTACCTCGCCACATTTTTTTTAGAAATTCCAAAAATGCCCAGGGACATCTAGCATTTCATCGAACACCTTTTGTGCACAGTTCACCACTGTAAAAAAATTCAGAAAATTTAGAGTTCAGAGAGGGAGGATCATTGCCGTGCACCCCACTCCTTCTCCTCTCCTTCACGGCGTCGCTGCTGCTCTTCAATGCGTCGCCCTCGGGGCCCTCTCGCCAGTCGCTCACCGTCGCTTGTCCGGTGGCAGGCCGGTGGAACAGCCGCCGTCCTTAGCCACGGCGGACCGAGGCGATCAGCACAGCCACCGATGGGCCATCACTCCCCCTCAGCGCTCTCTCCTACCTCCTCTCCACGCGGCACTCTCTCTGCAGCTCTCACGCACCGTCCAAGCCGCTCGCACCCCACCTGCCAGTCGCCGGAGACGAACACCGCCGCCATGGCCGTACGGGAGCCCCATCGTGGATAAGGCAATGGAGCTCACGAGGCATCGCGCCGTCACTACCAGAAGCCTCCACCGACCTCACTGATAACCACCGTCCAAGCCAACTGTAACACCCCAAGAGTGCTCCTTCCATATTTGTACTCCTCAACATTGCAGTATATGGATTTGTCATGATGATCTTGATGGATGGGCTTATTCTCATGTTGTGTTTTGCCTTTCTTTTCTCTTTGCATTTCTTTGTCATATTATCTTGTCATGTGCATTGCATCCATTAATTATTTTGTGTTGCTCATGTATGCATTGGGTGTGTGGTCATCCCTTTTCTTTGCTCACCCAACCCTTGAGGTATCACCCTTGCACACCACTTCCCCATCGTCATCTCAAACCCCTCTCTTTTCCAACATTATTCATGTGGTCTATATTTCTGTCCCAAATTAATGTTCACCATATTTCTAAATTCTCTAGACCATGTCCTAAACCTCTCTGCCAAATTTCATCATTTCTGGAATTGATTTGGTTGGGTTCAAAATTGGTGCAACTTTGAATTTAATTCAAACTTGAATTATTTTTCTGCCTCTAAAAATGTCCAAACCATTTTATTCATATACTACATAAATTGTAGGTTCCAGGGATATTTTTATATCCCTCTCACACTTCTCCAAACTCCCTCTGCATTTCTTCTTCTATTTCTGTTTGAGGAAATGAAAAAGAAAAGAGGACAGAGCAGCCCAGCGGCCCAGCAGCGCAGCAGTGCAGCAACCCGCAGGCCACCAGCGCGTGGCCCAGCTTCCCTCACACACGCGTGCCCTCCTGCCTTTCTCACCCGCGAACCCACTCGCCCCCGCTGCCTCTCTGCCACGTGGTCTGCCCAGGCCCGCCTGCCAGCGACCCAGCTACAGAAACCCATACCCACCTTTTCGTCAAGCTCAGGCGCGAGCCATGGGGACCGAGAGCCCGTGTTCACGCGAGCTCCACCTGCTCGCCCTGGCCCTCCATATAAGCCGCCCACTGTGTCCCTCGCCTCTCTAGGGTTTCCCTCTCCCATCTCGCCGCCGCCGCCAGGAGAGAGAGCCACCAGATCCGCCGCTCCTTGCCATTCCAGAGCGCATCCGGGTGCACGGCCATGGCGCCACCGTGACCCGCGCCCGTATCCGTCGCCGTCTTCGTGTCCAGTAGGTTCGCCGAGTTCGTCTACATCCCCGACATCGTCTATGTGGAGCCGGGATCCCGTTCTGCGACGCCTCCTTCCTCTTCTCCATCTCCGGCCGCCGCACGTGTTCGATCGCCGCCGTGCTCGACTCCGTCTTCCTCCTGCCGTTCCGACCGCGTTAGCGTGGTCGTGGTAAGCTCGCGCACCTCCCCATGCCCTTCTCCCCTTCTTCTGCATGCTCTAGGTACGTTTGCCATGTGCGCCCGATCCCGCCTCCATCGGGTCTCGTCTCCGGCGAGAGCCCCGACCACCGTAGCTCCTTCCCGCGTGTCCATCGTGTTCGCCTTGCTTCGTAGACCCAATCCCGCCGCTGCTTTGCTCCATTTAGCCACCGCTGTGAGCAGCAGAAGCTCGTCGCCGCCGCCTCGGTACCTCGTCGCCGACGTCACCTCCATTTTCGTTTGGCGCCGTGGATGCCGTGCGGGTGCGCGGGATTGATTTGCGGTTCATTTGCACCCATCCGCCGCGCCTTAGGCTCTCTGTAGCAACTCCGGCGAGGTCGCCGCCGTGCTCCGATCAACGCCGGCGCCCTCCCCTATTTTTCCTCTGTCGCCGCTTGCACTGGTCAGCCGTGAGACCCACAGGTCAGCCGCACAGAGCCACGACCCCACTGGGCAGCCACACACGCCCAGCGGGTCCCACAAGTCACCCACCCCTCTGTTTTTAGCCAGTTTCGGCATATTCCGTTTTCGGCATATTCCGTTTCTGGCTTAATTCCTTTTCTGTGCATTCTGTTTCTGGCAAGTTTCCAGATCTGGCCGTTTCCAGTTTCGGCATATGCCAAATCTGGCATATAGGTTAGATTTAATTTCTGTCCTAAGTGATTTTGTGGCATTTTGAGCATTTTTCATGTAGGAACATATGAGTGTAATATATGATTTTGGGGTAGAAAAATCCAAATAATCCATTTCTGGCATTAGATTTATCTTTTGAGCAAGTTTGCATGCGTGTCATTTTTTACATAATGTGCCATTTTGTCATTTTTGTGTGAATTATTGCATATGTCATATGAGCATCTTGTCAACATGAGTTTGGAGCATTTTCATGTCATGTTTCTGCCAGTATTTATTTCATGCCATGATATGCCATGATGGGAGTGCAACAAGCTTGTAAACATGCTCAGTCATTGTTATTGTTTTGCACTTGTTAAATTTCTGCTAAACTTGCCATGTTGCTTTGATGCTACCATCTAATCCATAGCTTTTCTGAGCATGATCAGTAAACATGTTTTGGTCTTTGTCACTAGTACTTTCATGCCATGCCAATTGTTGCCATGTTATACTCCTGTAGCATATATTATGTTGCTCTAAACATGCCTAGTCAATGTAGCAGTTTTCTGTCAACATCATGTTGCCATGTTGTGAGCTCATTTCTGGTGAATCCATGCTTCATATGAATTTGTGCCAATGTAATGAAATTATCTATGCCATGAGTACCGTATCTGCATGCCAATTTCTTGCATTTTAGAGTACTGTAGCTTGCTGTTTTGACGTGCATAAGATGCCATGTTGCTGTTAATTTCAGTTTTGCATTGCCTATTGTTTTGCACACCATTTGAGTTTCGTGCATCCGTTCCTCGTGATCTTTATATCGATTTCAATCGTAATCTTCCATTCCTTCCAGAGGCATATTTGGGTTGCCAAGATTTTGCCCATATCCATCTTTTGCTTCACCGTTCACAACTCGTTATCATTTCTATCGTCCCGGTAGCACCGTTCCTTCAACTATGTCAAGCTCATTATTTCTTCATGCCATTTCATGCATCATTTTGTTTGTGCATCATATGCCATGATTGTTTGTTTATTTCGGTGCTTGTTCTTTCTTTTGGGTAGTTCCAGGAGACGAGTCTGAGTTCGAGGAACCGGTTGAGAACGTGTTCGAGGAGCAATATTCCTATCCTACCGAAGAGACTTCAGGCAAGATGATCATTACCCTTGATAACAGTACTATCTTTGCTTGCTAGTTGTCTCGTTGCTATCACTATGTCACGTTTCCTACCACATACATGTCAGCCTCTCATATGCCATGATACAGCCTCTAACCACCCTACCCAGCAAACCGTTGTTTGGCTATGTTACCGCTTTGCTCAGCCCCTCTTATAGCGTTGCTAGTTGCAGGTGCAGTGCAGGTTGTTCCATGTTGGGACATGGATATGTTGGGATATCACAATATCTCTTATTTAATTAATGCATCTATATACTTGGTTGTGTGTGGAAGGCTCGGCCTTTTGCCTAGTGTTTTGTTCCACTCATGCCGCCTTAGTTTCCGTAATACCGGTGTTATGATCCTTGATTAGCGTTCCTAACATGCCTAGGGGAATGGGACCCTCTTGATAGTTCGCTTTGAATAACCGCTTCCAGCAAGACCCAACTTTGGTTTTACCATTTGCCTAATAACAACTAAAACTTGCATAGGGAGTAATTAACCCGAGGATTTTTAATCAACAACCCGGGCCAGTGCTCCTCATGAGTGTTGGTCCAAACCTGTCAACCGCCGGTGGCCGCCAGGGGCAAGTCTCGACTTGGCCTACCGGAAGTTTGGACAATCTGATTGTGGCCTGAGACGAGATACGTGCGGCTCCTATCGGGGTGTCGGCACGCCGGGAGGTCTTGCTGGACTTGTGTTACCATTGTCGAAATGTCTTGTGCACCGGGATTCCGAGGATACTTCGGGCTATCTCGAGGTTGAGGTTTTCCACCACAGCTTGTGTTGGTCTATGATGGACCAGGTTGGAACACCCCTGCAGGGTTAAATCTTACGCGAAGCCGTGCCCGCGGTTATGTGGCGACTTGGATATTTTTAACCTCCGGTTGTAGAAAACCTGACACTAATTCTAATAAAATACACCAACTGTGTGCGTAACCGTGATGGTCTCTTTTCGAGTAAGTTCGGGAAGAGAACACGGTGGGGTTATGTTTGAACCATAAGTAGGTGTTCAGGATCACTTCTTGATCATATTAAACTTGCGACCGTTATGCGTAGTATGCTCATCTTTATTCTTGTACTCAAAAGTTAGCCACTTAAACATGCTTAGTGCTTGCTGCAACCTCACCACATTACCCCTTCCCTTCCTATAAGCTTAAATAGTTTTGTTACCTTGGGTGATGAGATTGTTGAGTCCCTGTGGCTCACAGATTACTATAAACTCCAGCTGCAGGTACTCTTGAGACAGACACAGGTGAGCCCGAGATGCTCCATTGGGAGTATGATGATGAACGTGGGCGTATGTACGTCACGATGCCAGACGATCAGTAGTGGGCCCTAGTCGGTTGATCCGGGGATAATAGCAGGGTGGTGTTTTCTCGTTTGATTTCGTCCGTAGTCGGACCCTGTCTTTCTTTTGGATGATTGTATGATGTTATGATATATTTATGCTGTAGCATGTGGCGAGTGTAAGCCTTTATCTAGTATTCTCACCTGTTCACTTGGTTGTATGTATTTGAGAATCACCTTGCTATGCGTCTCAAAATGAGGTTCTGTCATGATCTTGAGTTCATCACGAGATTGCGATAGAGCTTCATATTGGGCGTTACACCAACCACCCCCAACCAACCTCACCGGCCGGAATTACTCCGCCGTGATCCGTTCCGCTCTGGTCATCTCCACCTCGCGTATAAAAGGAGCTCCCGAGCTCCGTTCTGCACACACATCACCTCCACCCATCCCCAATCGCCACCCAGAGGGGTCGGACGACCTCGGGGAAGCCTTCTTGCTCCGCTCCGGCCACCCGATCCACCGCGGGTCCCGAGAAGGTTCCGACGCCACCACTCCACCTCCGCCTCTCAAACTCCACCAGAAACACTCTCGTGCACCCACTCGATGATCCCGCACGCCAATTTGGCGATCCCCTCTCTCTCCGACGAGATCCACCACCACCCGACGCCACCGTCCACCGGAGCCATCGCCACCGTCACCACCGTACTCGCCGGCGGCCACCACCACAACCCACCGACACGGAACACTCCCCCAAGCACACCCATACCATCGCCGTCTCCTTAAACCCCGGCGATCGCCGCCGGTGACCACCTTCCCCTCTCTGTGCACGCGCGCGAGCACTTTCAAAGTTTGAATCTGACGGGTGGACCCCACCCGTTAGTGTTTTCTCTTTTTCTGTTTAAATCAAAAGCGTTTTCTGCCACTGTACGCTTTCTGAACCAGAAAGCCTATTTCTGTCTGAGGCGTTTTCTATTTAAATAGCAGGGACCCCGAAAGTATCTGTTTTTTTACAAAAAGGTCCCTAGACTTTTTAACTATAACTCCTTTTCAATTGATTCTTTTTCTGAAAATCTTATTTTTCACTCTAGTTTTTTTAGTATTTATTTAAAAATATTTTGAGCAACTTTTTGTGCTGTCACAAAAATTTTGATTGGATTTTGAATTCTTATTTTATAGAAAACGAGGAGGGAAACTTTGCCGAAAATTTCGAGGAATCATCTTCTGCCTACTTTGAGCAAGGCAAGCATTTTAAAGTTGGTTATATACCAACCATTTTCTGCCTCAGTCATGATAGTAAAACCTCCTTAGTCGACCTAGATCGAGTCTTGTTCCGCCATACCTAGCTAAAAATAGTGCGGCCACTTGTCTTCCCGTGAGGGGAGTACGGCTTAGTAAGTTGCTAACCCCTTTCCATGTACACACCACACAGAGGGGCCGCGATGACCATGGCCCTGGAATAATGCCAGTCATTAGGTGAGGGGGCATGGGTGTATCCGGCTGGGCCGAGAGGGGGGCACCCCTTGTATTTGTGCGCGTTATAAATTGTGATCCCATGCTATTCGAGACGGTGGTCTCCCCGTCTTAGAGTTTTCCTGGAGTGATGCCTTGGGTGATTTCGGGCATCAGAACGGTTAAGCTGGTGTGTGCTGGTTAGGTGTGTTTGCAACCTAGAAACCGTGACTGGAATTAGTCAACATTTCGGGGTTGACTAGGGAAATCCTCTACTTGTGGGTGAAGAGTACAACCTCTATGGAGTTAAACCTATTCAAATAGCCGTCTCCACACTCAAGGACGTTAGCTGGGAAGGGTCAAGTGTCGGTCCCGGTGTCGGTCATCGGAGGAAACAATTAAAATTGATCATGATTCACTTTTGCAGGATGATTATTATCACTACAGATGCTATCATGAATATTATTGTTAACATGAATATTACTGTGGACTAACCTTTTTCTCTTATGTGCATTTTTGAGTATCTCTTGGGAAGGTTATGCCACCTTGATACTCATGTTATTACTTTCTTTTCAAGAACTCTCGAGGCGTCGCATTCAGACACCCGTTTGGCATTTCTTTTCAAGACCACTCAAGGCGTCGCATTCAGACACCCGTTTGGCATTTCTTTTCAAGACCTCTCGAGGGGTCGCATTCAGACACCCGTTTGGCATTTCTTTTCAAGACCTCTCGAGGCGTCGCATTCAGACACCCATTTGGCATTTCTTTTCAAGACCTCTCGAGGCGTCGCATTCAGACACCCGTTTGGCATTACTTTTCAAGACCTTTCGAGGCGTCGCATTCAGACACCTGACTGGCGTTTTATTTTGGAATCCTCGGGCGGTCTAATGCCCGATATTCCATTTTATTCTCTTGGAATCCTCGAGCGGTCTAACGCCCGATGTTTCATTTTATTGTTCTTGGAATTTTTCGGGCGGTCTAACGCCCGATGTTCCATTTTATTTTCTTGGTTATTACTTGAATGACATAATTAGCCATTTACACCGTATTAATATTTATCATGCCATGCTATAATATCAATCAAAATATGCATATAAATTAGTCCATCATGAACATATGCACTCTATTGCATTCGGTATATCTTTTGTTCATAATGTTTGCGAGTACATTCAAACATACTCACTGGCTTGTCCCTGGCTTGTTAATTTGGCCAGACCTGGATGGAGACGACCTTATGGAGGAAGAGTGCGCTAGCAAGCTCGACGCTTAGAGGTGTTCCTAGTTAGTCACCTTGTGGTCTTGGAGTCTACCACCTGTATCATCCGTAGTGCTTCCGCCACACTAATAAAATAGTCAAGCCTCACACCGACGCTTGGCTTTATCTTATTGTACCAGTGTTGTATTACTTCCAGACCACTATCTTGTACCGCCACCATCATATACTGACAAGTCTGTAATAATTGTTGAGCACCCTGGCTCAACCTTGTGTAATATTATGTTTTTACTGGATATCTGTATCAAGGGAGTCCACCAGTTGTTCTGAACTTGCGGCCGGTGTGACTTGAGGCTCTTCTGAGATTTATTCTGGAAACATGCCCGACAAACCTTGGTATCAAAGCCAGGATGACTGTAGGAAGCCCTAGGTGCGATCGTTACTAGCAGAGTTAATTCTAACAAATTTTAGCAGCATCTCATGTATCGTAACAATTTTCATTAGTCGTCATATACTTATGATATGACTACTTGGATTTTTGACTACTATTGTAGATGTCTGGCAGCAACTGCCCAACTCAAATTTTTGACAACGAGCATGCGGGGTTTTCCCGGCTTCTCGTCTTCATCGCTAGAGTCGCGATGAGATCTCCGAGCCGTCTGGAGTACACCGTCTACCCGATAGGATCATAGACACCCTGACTATGTACCAGGCCTCAGTATATATTCGGGGTCGATATGTCAAGCCTCACCGCAACTTTCGGTTCATGGGGAGAGCCATGCCTACTGAGAGGTATGCTATTCAGATGGCTGCCCGAGAGGCCATCACTCATCTTAGGGACATTCTTCCGGTGATGCAGACACGTCCCTATCATTACCTCCCATGCCATGTTCCATACACTAGTCACTATGCTTTCTCTTGCACCGAGGAACAAAGGGACGAGGAGATTGAGCCCCTTGTCTAGTACATCATGGCTCTAGAGTTGGTCTTCATCTCACTGGTGGACGACTATCTCGCCGCACAGATGGACTTGGCTCGTGCGAGGGTTCCTCGCAGGAGTGAGTTCCATTCTCCTTCATCTTGCGCTTCTCGCATTTCGGCTCCACCATACGATCCTCCTACCCTTTCCACGATTTGACACCCATCCCCGAGCGATGAGTCTAGTCGCTTGGCTGCCCCCACTCTGGTTAGAGCTTCACCGCCTACGAGTACAGTACCACCATGGGTAGGCATGACATCGACAGCTGCCCGACTGGAGACCATACCCGAGGAGGAGGAGGTCGAGTCTTCAGCACCCCATCTGAGACTTACCCTCAGCAGGGCCTACGACATTCCAGACACTCCGTGATAGCAGACTAGGCATCAGCACCGCATCCACCTTTTATGAGAATGTAGCTGTAAAATATTTATTTTCTGTTTCTTTTCTTCTTTTTAAGATGGGGAGTAGTAGACCTTGTATCGCATCATGCTAAGAGGATGGAGAAGTGCACTAGTCTAAATAATGTGTCATGTAAGAATCACGACTATGATGAGAGTAATGTATAATTAAGTCTTGCATATATAATATAACTCTCTACTTGTATGTACCTATGCTTTTGGGGGGGGGGGGAATTGTTTTCAGTCTCTTAAAAATTTTCCTTTATAATTTCTTTCCTCATCGGTGTTTACACCAATACCCCAGAAAGAAAATGCATCGTCCCTGGACTCATTCTATGCCCAGTCCACCAGAGAACAACTTTGCACAAATGGGAAATAACTTCACATCAGGACAGGCAAGTCAGCAAAGCAATGATTTAGCATTCTCACAAGTATGCTGTCTTTATGAACAAAGTCAGCAGCAGCATCAGGAAATGATGCAGCATTTGATAAATATGGGAAATCACCAAGGACATCATCAACCCAGATCAAAGCTATCTAAACATTAGAGAACCAATCCGACTGTCTTTTCTCACACAGACAAACCTTTGGAGGCAGACGACTGGCTGCGTGTTATTGAGAGAAAATTGGTCATAGCTCAGTGTACGGACCAGGAAAAAGTACTATACGCTCCGCATTATTTTTCTGGAACCGCAGCATCATGGTGGGAAAATCTACGCCACACGCATCCCAATGGAGAAGACATCACCTGGGAGCAATTCAAGGAAAGTTTCCGAGGAGCACATATTCCAAACAGCATCATGAAATTGAAGAAAAGAGAATTTGAGGTTCTCAAGCAACGAGGCACAACGGTAACCAGTATCTCGACCAGTTTACTCAGCTAGCCCGGTATGCCAATGATGAATATATGACAAAAAGCAAAAAAATGGAGAAATTCCTAGATGGGCTTGCTCCATCTTTAAAGTATCAACTGATAGTCCATACTTTTCCGGATTTTAAGACACTGGTAGACAAGGCCATCATTTTGGAAAATGAGCATCGCAACCTGAATGACATTCGCAAACACCGTATGAACCAGTCAGTACAGGTTCGCAACAACAGGCCCCGAAATGAATCCCAGAGGCCTGTGGCACCCTAACCAGCAATTCCAACACCACGACCGTAACAAAACCGCAGTTCCTACAACAACAGGACCAAGGAAAGAATATACCGTCCTGGCATCACCTGTTATGCCTGTGGAGCAGAGGGGCATTATGCTAGGCAATGCCCAAAACAGGGGAATAATGCCCCCAAACCCAACAACAATGGCCGCACTACTAGTGCAGCTCCGCGACACAACAACCTCAACACCAACAACAATCAAAGAAAGGGGCAGGTTAACCACATGACATTTGAGGAAGCACAGAATGCACCAGACATAGTGTTTGGTACATTTCCTGTCAACACCATTAATGCTACAGTTTTATTTGATTCTGGAGCTTCCCGTTCGTGCATCTCTAAAAGATTTGCCTCGAAGAATCAATTTTCTTTTTCGCCTTTGAAAAATTGGATGATTATTTAGTCCCCGGGATCAAAGCAAAGCACATAATGGTACTGCTAGGATGTGAACATTGAAATAAAAGGAATGAAGTTTTTAGCAAATCTTATTGTACTGGAAGCAGTCGATTTGGATGTTATTTTGGGAATGGGCTGGTTGACCACAAATAAAGGCTTTATAGACTGCTACAATCGTACAGTGACTCTCACCAATTGCCAAGGTAAGATAGTAAAGTTTGGAACAAAGAAAATTTCCACCTCGCAAGGGAAGCTAAACCAAGTAGACATGACAGAACTAAGCAAGGTTCCTGTGGTATTCAAATACCCCGATGTATTCCCTGATGAGCTACCAGGCATGCCACCAGATCGTTAAATTGAATTTGTTATTGAACTAGCACCAGGAACAACACCTATTTATAAGAAGCCCTATCGCATGGCCCCTACAGAATTGGTTGAATTAAAAAAACAGATCAAGGAATTACAGGAAAAGGGTTATATCCGACCCAGCTCGTCACCATGGGGATCACCAGTTTTATTTGCCAAGAAAAAGGATGGGACCTTAAGATTATGTATAGATTATAGGGCACTCAATATGGTTACCATCAAAAATAAATACGCACTACCAAGGATCAACGACTTGTTCGACCAACTGGTAGAAGCCAAGGTTTTCTCGAAAATAGATTTAGATCAGGCTACCATGAGTAAAGAGTCCGGTCATCAGATATACTCAAGACCGCTTTTACCGCCAGATACGTATTATATGAGTTTACTGTGATGCCTTTCGGATTGACCAACACCCCCCGCTTATTTTGTACATCTCATGACTAAGGTTTTCATGAAATATTTGGACAAGTTCGTGGTTGTGTTCATTGATGGCATACTTATTTATTCCAAGATGCCAGAAGAACATGAGCAACATCTTCGCATAGTCCTGGAAGAATTACGGAAAAATCAACTATATGCCAAATTCAGTAAATGTGAATTTTGGTTACGAGAAGTTGGTTTTCTGGGACATGTGCTGACAAAAGATGGAATAACAGTGGACCCAAATAAAGTAAAAGATATCTTGGGTCGGAAGCAACCCACCAACGTGACTGAAGTCAGAAGTTTTCTTGGTTTGGCTGGCTACTATCGACGATTTATTGAAGGATTCTCCACCATAGCCAAACCCATGACTCAGTTACTCAAGAAGGATAAAAAGTTTGAATCGACTGAAGCATTTGAGAAAAGTTTCCAAGAATTAAAAAAGAGGCTAACAACGGCACCTGTTCTGACCGTGCCAGATGTGCACAAGAATTTTGAAATATACTGTGACGCTTCCAGAAAATGTCTTGGATGCATGTTAATGCAGGAAGCAAAGGTCGTAGCTTATGCTTCAAGACAGCTACGATGACACGAAGAAAATTATCCTACGCATGACTTGGAACTAGCAGCTGTAGTACATGCACTCAAGGAATGGCGACATTACCTTCTTGGTAATCGATGTGAGATATACACGGATCATAAAAGTCTTAAGTATATCTTCACCCAGCCAGAACTAAACCTACGACAATGTCGCTGGCTTGAGCTAATTAAGGATTATGATGTGGGAATTCACTACCACCCTGGTAAATCAAATGTTGTGGCAGATGCCCTCAGCCGAAATCCATGCATCGACAATGACAGTGTGCAATTCTCACAACATGAGTTCAACCGGGAATTTGCCAAACTTAACATAGTTCTAGTCACGGAAGGAACCATTGATTCCCTAGAAGTAAAACCAACATTGGAGGATCAGATCAAAGAAACCCAGAAAGGACACCCCAGTATCGAGGGAATTAAAAGGAAAGTAAGTTCGGGCAGGGCGTCCGAATTTACCATTGATAATCAGAGAATCCTATGGTACGGGAAAAGATTATGCGTACCCAATAAGGAAGAGCTAAAGCAGCAGATTTTGGCAGAAGCCCATACCACCCCATAGTCCATTCACCCAGGGGTAACCAAGATGTACAAAGATCTTTAGGGCAAATTTTGGTGGCACGGGATGAAAAGGGATATAGCCGTATATGTCGCACGCTGCGACTCTTGTCAGCGCATAAAAGCAGAACACCAGAGGCCAACAGGATTGTTACAGCTACTCAGAGTGCCTGAGTGGAAATGGGATGAGATAGGTATGGATTTTATTATCGGATTACCAAGGTCACGACATGGGAATGATGCTATCTGGGTTATCACAGATTTATTAACCAAGGTAGCACACTTCATTCCAGTAAAAACAACATATTCAACACAGAAGCTTGCTAAGTTATACCTCTCCCGAATTGTTTGCTTACACGGGGTACCCAAGACCATAGTCTCTGATAGAGGCACTCAGTTTGTCTCCAGGTTTTGGGACCACTTGCAGCAAGCCTTAGGAACTCAACTGGTATTCAGTACAACATACCACCCACAAACAGGAGGGCAGACTGAACGGATAAATCAGATATTGGAGGACATGCTGAGAGCTTGTGTCCTTTCCTATGGAGTCAACTGGGAGGACAGTTTGCCATATCGGAATTTTCATATAACAACAGTTATCAAGCCAGTCTAAAGATGTCACCTTTCGAAGCCCTATATGGACTAAGGTGCCGTACCCCACTCAATTGGTCCAGAAGTTCTCAAAGAAGCAGAAACAAAAGTAAAACTTATCCGAGACGGACTGAAAGCAGCTCAGAGCCGTCAGAAGAGCTATTATGACCAGAAACACCGTCAGATTAGCTTTGAACCCGACGAATATGTGTATCTCAGGGTATCCCCAATGAGGGGACTATAAAGGTTCAAAGTCAAAGGGAAACTGGCACCATGATTTATTGGACCATTTAGAATAATTGCGAGAAGAGGCAAGGTTGCCTACCAACTGGAGCTACCAGTACAATTGTCAGATGTTCATGATGTGTTTCATGTGTCACAACTGAGGAGATGTGTCAATAATCCGGAAAAACAAGTCCAACATCACATCCTGGATATCCAGCTAGATCTTACAAATAAGGAACGCCCTATAATTTTTTTGGAAGAGTCAGAACGGAGAACCCGTCAGAATGTGATAAAGTTTTGCAAGGTCCAGTGGAGTAATCACACCGAAGAAGAAGCAACATGGGAAAGAGAGGATCATTAAAGGACTGAGTGCCCGTACCTATTCAAGGGACAGCCGAAATCTCGGGGACAAAAATTTTCTTAAGAGGGGTAGCTGTTGTAACACCCCAAAAATATTCACTTTTGATTATCAAAATCTTTTCTTTAAAAGAAAAATGATTTGGATCATTATGGCTCTATTTCTTCCTTCTACTGTTTTAAAAACCATTTTAAGTTTTCATTTGGGTTTTTAAAATTTTGAAGATTGGGTTCTGATTTGTTGGTTCCTTATTTGAATAAATATTTTATAGGACCAAAAATCTTTCTCTCTTAGGAAAAAAACTTTTTTATGATTATTTCAAAGGGAAGGTCCATTTCATCTCTTTCAAACACTTAGAAAACTCCCAAAAATTTCATATATCATTTTGAACTTATCATCCAAGATATTCTCACACCTTAGGACAGTATCCAACACTTCTTCTTTCCACAAAAATATTTTTGACATATTTAGTAAAATCCCAAATGGGAATTCCATTAATTCTTGATTCCTTTGATTTACAAAGGAACTATATTTTTCCTAGCTCTTCTGTACCCACAAAAAATTATCCCAACTACATGACAGTATCCACAAACCATTTCTCTAAAAACTTACTGGTCCATAGTTCAAAATTTTCAAATTTCACTCAAAGGAAATTTGGACCAGATTCAAATTCTTTGCTCAAAACCTAATCTAAGCTACTCCAAAAATTCTGAAATTTTGCCATGACCCTTGTCTTGCTTCAGTACCTCGCCACAAAATTTTTCAGAAATTCCAAAAATGCCAGGGCCATCTAGCATTTCATCGAACACCTTCTGTGCACTGTTCACCACTGTAATTTTTTTTAGAAAATTCAGAGTTCAGAGAGGGAGGATCGCTGCCGTGCACTCCACTCCTTCTCCTTTCCTTCACGGCGTCGCTGCTGCTCTTCAATGCATCACCCTTGAGGCTCTCTCGCCAGTCGCTCACTGTCACCTGGCCGGTGGTAGGCCGGTGGAACATCCGCCGTCCTTAGCCACGGTGGACCGAGGCGATCAGCATGGCCACCGACGGGCCATCACTACCCCTCAACGCTCTCTCCTACCTCCTCTCCACGCGGCACTCTCTCCGCAGCTCTCACGCACCATCCAAGCCGCTCGCACCCCACCTGCTAGTTGCCGGAGACGAACACCGCCGCCATGGCCGTACGGGAGCCCCGTCGTGGATAAGGCAATGGAGCTCGCAAGGCGTCACGCAGGCGCTACCAGAAGCCTCCACCGACCTCACTGATAACCACCGTCCAAGCCAACCACCCCCAACCAACCTCACCGGCCGGAATTACTTCGCCGTGATCCGTTCCGCTCCGGTCATCTCCACCTCGCCTATAAAAGGAGCTCCCGAGCTCCGTTCTGCACACACATCACCTCCACCCATCCCCAATCGCCACCCTGAGGGGTCGGACGACCTCGGGGAAGCCTTCTTCCTCCGCTCCGGCCACCCGATCCGCCGCGGATCCCGAGAAGGTTTCGACGCCACCACTCCACCTCTGCCTCTCAAACTCCACCAGAAACACTCTCGTGCACCCACTCGACGATCCCGCATGCCAATTTGATGATCCCCTCTCTCTCCAACGAGATCCACCACCACCCGACGCCGCCGTCCGCCGGAGCCATCGCCACCGTCACCACCGTACTCGCCGGCGGCCACCACCACCACCCACCGACGCAGAACACTCCCCCAACCACACCCATACCATCACCGTCTCCTGAAACCCCGGTGATCGCCGCCGGTGACCGCCTTCCCCTCTCTGTGCACGCGCGCGAGCGCTTTCAAAGTTTGAACCTGACAGGTGGACCCCACCCGTCAGTGTTTTCTCTTTTTCTGTTTAAATCGAAAGCGTTTTCTGCCTCTGTATGATTTCTGAACCAGAAAGCGTATTTCTGTCCGAGGCGTTTTCTATTTAAATAGCAGGGACCCGAAAGTATCTGTTTTTTTTTACAGAAAGTTCCATGGACTTAAAACACTCATTACTTTTTAACTATAACTCCTTTTCAATTGATTCTTTTTCTGAAAATCTTATTTTTCACGCAAGTTTTTTTAGTATTTATTTAAAAATATTTTGAGTCAACTTTTTGTGCTGTCACAAAAATTTTGATTGGATTTTGAATTCTTATTTTATAGAAAACGAGGAGGGAAACTTTGCCGAAAATTTTGAGGAATCATCTTCTGCCTACTTTGAGCAAGGCAAGCATTTTGAACTTGGGATATGGTGTTTGCATACATGGTTGCATAAGTGATCACCGATATGTTGTGGGCAGTAAGGCCTGCACGGTCATATTTCATTTGTGCATTTCCTGCATGCATTTAAAAATCATCAACTTGGATAAAGTTGGTTATATACCAGGGGTATACCCCTTGTCCATGTCGTGCCGGTTAGCACGAATCATGTCGTGACATGAACGTGTCACTGTGGCATGTGAAGCGTGCCAGTCATGATAGTAAAACCTCCTGAGTCGACCTAGATCGAGTCTTGTTCCGTCATGCCTAGCTAAAAATAGTGCTGCCACTTGTCTTCTCGCGAGGGGAGTATGGCTTAGTAAGTTGCTAACCCTTTCCATGTACACACCACACAGAGGGGCCGCGATGAGGGTTTCCATGGCCCTGGAATAATGCCATTCATCAGGTCAGGGGGCATGGGTGTATTGATACGTCTCCAAAGTATCTATAATTTTTTATTGTTCCATGCTATTATAGTATCAATCTTGGATGTTTTTATATGCAACTGTATGCATTTATATATCATTTTTTGGGACTAACCTATTAACCCAGTGCCTAGTACCAGTTCCTGTTTTCTGCTTGTTTTTGGCTTTTCAGAGAAACAGTACCAAATGAAGTCCAAATGCCATGAAACTTTTTGGAGATTTTTTCTGGACAAAAGAAACCTGGGAAGCTTCGGGAGGAGGCCAGAAGCCTCACGGAGGCTTCACAAGGCACTTGGGCGCGCCCCAGGGGGGCGCGCCGTAGAACCTTGTGGGGCTCATGTGACTCCGTTTGACCTAATTCCACTTCTATAAATTCACAAATATTGGGAAACCCCCAGAGAGCCAGAAGAGAAAACCTTTCTGCCGCCGCAAGCCTCTGTTCTTCCACGATCCCATCTGGAGGCCTTTTCCGGTACTCTGCCGGAGGGGGAATCAATCACGGAGGGCTTCTACATCAACCTTGCTGCCCTTCCGATGATGTGTGAGTAGTTTACCACAGACCTACGGGTCCCTAGCTAGTAGCTAGATGGCTTCTTCTCTCTCTTTGATCTTCAATACAATGTTCTCCTCGATGTTCCTGGAGTTCTATGCGATGTAATCTTCTTTTGCGGTGTGTTTGTTGGGATCCGATGAATTGTGAGTTTATGATCTTCTTTTGCGGTCTTTTATGCATGATTGTTATAGCTTTGTATTTCTCTCCGATCTATCGGTTTAGTTTGGCCAACTAGATTGATTTATCTTGCAAAGGGAGAGGTGCTTTGTGATGGGTTCAATCTTGCGGTGCTAAATCGCAGTGACAGAAAGGGACATGACACGTATTTGTATTGTTGCCATTAAGGATAAAAATATGGAGTTTATTCATATTGCTTGAATTTGCTTCTCTACATCATGTCATCTTGCTCAAGGCGTTACTCTGCTTCATACTTAATACCCTAGATGCATGCTGGATAGCGGTCGATGGGTGGAGTAATAGTAGTAGATGCAGGCAGGACTCGGTCTACCTGTCTCGGACGTGATGCCCATATACATGATCATTGCCATGAATCCGTCATAATTATTTGCTTTTCTATCAATTGCCCAACAGTAATTTGTTTACCCACCGCATGTTTATGTGCTCAAGAGAGAAGCCTCTAGTGAAAACTATGGTCCCCGGGTCTATCTTTATTATATAAAAAACCAAAAAAATACCTTGCTGCAATTTATTTACTTTTATTTTAATTAGTAGTTTAGTTTACTTATTTACCTAGATAAGATTTAATCCTTGCAAATAACCTCTAAGAGGATTGGCAACCCTCTTATTTGCGTTGGGTGCAAGTGTTTGCTCTTGTGTGTGCAGGTGCGCTTAACGGAATTTTGCTTGGTTCTCCTACTGGATTGATAACCTTGGTTATTAACTAAGGAAAATACTTATCTCTACTGTACTGCATCATCCTCTCCTCTTCGAGGAAATTCCAACGCAGCCTACAAGTAGCATGTATCCGGCTGGGCCGAGAGGGGGGCACCCCTTGTATTTGCGCGCGTTATAAATTGTGATCCCATACTATTCGATATGGTGGTCTCCCCGTCTTAGAGTTTTCCTGGAGTGATGCCTTGGGTGATTCTGGGCATCAGAACGGTTAAGCTGGTGTGTGCTGGTTAGGTGTGTTTGCATCCTAAAAACCGTGATTGGAATTAGTCAACGTTTCAGGGTTGACTAGGGAAATCCTATACTTGTGGGTAAAGAGTACAACCTCTGCAGAGTTAAACCTATTCGAATAGCCGTGTCCACGATCAAGGACGTTAGCTGGGAAGGGTCAAGTGTCGGTCTTTGGGGGATACAATTAAAATTGAGCATGATTCACTTTTGCAGGATGATTATTATCACTACGGATGCTATCATGAATATTATTATTAACATGAATATTACTGTGCACTAACCTTTTTCTCTTATGTGCATTTTTGAGTATCTCTTGGGAAGGTTCTGCCACCTGGATACTCATGTTATTACTTTCTTTTCAAGACCTCTCGAGGCGTCGCATTCAGACACCCGTTTGGCATTTCCTTTCAAGACCTCGCGAGGCATCGCATTCAGACACCCGTTTGGCATTTCTTTTCAAGACCGCTTGAGGCGTCGCATTCAGACACCCGTTTGACATTTCTTTTCAAGACCTCTCAAGGCGTCGCATTCAGACACCCGTTTGGCATTTCTTTTCAAGACCTCTCGAGGCATCGCATTCAGACACCCGTTTGGCATTACTTTTCAAGACCTTTCGAGGCGTCGCATTCAGACACCCAACTGGCGTTTTATTTTGGAATCCTCGGGCGATCTAACGCCCGATATTCCATTTTATTCTCTTGGAATCCTCGGGCGGTCTAACGCCCGATGTTTCATTTTATTGTTCTTGGAATTTTTCGGGCGGTCTAACCCCAATGTTCTATTTCATTTTTTTGGTTATTACTTGAATGACATAATTAGCCATTTACACCGTATTAATATTGATCATGCCATGCTATAATATCAATCAAAATATGCATATAATTTAGTCCATCATGAACATATGCACTCTATTGCATTCGGTATATCTTTTGTTCATAATGTTTGCGAGTACATTCAAACGTACTCACTGGCTTGTTAATTTGGCCAGACCTGGATGGAGATGACCTTATGGAGGAAGAGTGCGCTAGTGAGGCCGACGCTTAGAGGTGTTCCCAGTTAGTCACCTTGTGTGTTGGAGTCTACCACGTGTATCATCCGCAGTGCTTCCGCCACACTAATAGAATAGTCAAGCCTGACACCGACGCTTGGCTTTATCTTATTGTACCAGTGTTGTATTACTTCCACACCACTGTCTTGTACTGCCACCATCATATACTGACAAGTCTGTAATAATTGTTGAGCACCCTGGCTCAACCTTGTGTAATATTATGTTTGTACTAGATATTTGTATCAAGGGAGTCCACCAGTTGTTCTGATCTTGGGGCTGAGGTGACTTGAGGCTATTCCAAGATTTATTCCGGAAATAGGCACGACATGAAGTCTTCCTCAAGAGGACGAAGGATGGGTGGTCAATCATCCACAGGCACTGGCCTAAAGTTGCAAGGACCTTCAACATCATTGAAGGCTCAATATTCGCCTTCCGCTTCAACAATTTTCGAGATGAGATTCATCTGTCTATCTACCGTCTATGATGCTAATTTCCAAAGGTTTTAGATGTTGCATGTGAAACTTGGTGCTGTTGTGTAATGGGGTAGCTAGCCTATATGGTGTGAGTGAGTGCTGAAGCTATATGATGTTGTACTCTGATGTATTTCAATTATGAAATCCTGGTTCGGTAATACGAAAATAAAATATATTATGTGTTTAATAGGAAATGTAAATTTGATTACTAAATGGATTAATAATAGTAGGCCAATTAGCCTGCTTATTGGGTTTTTCTAGTGCAAACGGTTATTGAGACAATTTAGTGATCTCAGACAACCCACAAAGTTTCTAGGAAGTAAACGTGTTGGATCAATGAACAATCACACATGACTTCCTCTGGAGAACTGTTTGCGGTAGGACGCCTTGCACAAACGTTTTTCACATAAAGTGTGTGTGATGGACAGCCTATGCCACACAATTTCTTCTAGACGCTATGCATGATGCATTCATTAACACAAACGATAAAATTATTACTATCGTCTGCAATGGCAATGCTATCACAGACGATGTGATGCGAAAAACTGTGTGGGATGTATATACGAACGGAAACGTTTGTCCAGGATTCACCGTGTGGGATGTATATACGAACAGAAACGTTTATCTTGGATTCACTGTGTGGGATGTACATACGAACAGAAACAATTGGGCCAGTATAATTGTCTGTGATGGCTCGCCCGATCGCACACGAGCTCTTTTTACCCTGCGTGTGTGACCGGAGGCTCTATCGCGGACGGTTTCTGGGTCGTGTGGAAAGGACCCCCCCCCCTATCGCACACACAGGCAAGGCAACGGTTTAAAACTCTGTCAATGAAAGAGGGTAAAACCCGTTTGTATAGCAGGTCGCTACACTAGTGTATGTTAATAATCTTCTTGATGTTGGGTGATGTATGCCAATTTTGGACGAATGGTTATTACTGTTGGCGAACCGTGTGGTTGGTGAGGTGGGTGAGTGACAGACCCCATTTCCCTTTGTAGCGGTGAGTAACAGACCTTGGCTACATTCACGGGGACATCTTTTCCCCTTAATTACCGTTTGATAACCGGAGTGGGGAAGAATGGTGGTGGCGTATGTGATACGGAGCTGCCGCATGTATGCACGTATCTAAACCGGCTCTGCCCACAAAGAGAAACATGTAAAGTGGCTTAGGAATCCTAAGTAGCGTAGTGTTTAGGCACCGCTATAGATGCACACTAGTGGGGATTCCGGACTCCCTGGGAACCCCTTAATCCTGTCTGTTTCAAGCCCTTTAAATTACTATTTTAGTTATTCACTTTACTTATTTATTTACCTTGCACCTTCAACATTATCTTTCCATCACGTTACTATTGCTTTGGAGAACTAACAACTCACAGGCACTCTATTCACATCATTAGAGAGACGAAAAGATTGATTCATGTGCTCCCTGTGGGATCGATGCTCTTACTTCGAAGAAGCTACAACAAAACCCCTACACTTGTGGGCTATCAGCGATTCAAAGGTGAGGAAGGTGAGGATCCTTATCAACATTTACAATTTTTCGAGGATGTATGTGGGACATTTAAATTAAATGCTTTTAGCCCTGATGATATGAAATTAAAATTGTTTTCTCATACTATGGCTAATAAGGCAGAGGAATGGTTAGTGTCTCACCCTGCAGGTACCTTTGATACCTGGGACAAATTAGCATAAACTTTCTTATTAGATTTTTATCCAGAAATGAAATCCTATGAGGCAAGGAGGAGAATTCTAAACTTCTAACAGAGACCTGGAGGAAGCCTGGTAAAAGAATATCAAAGGTATAAAATTTTGTTAAATGATTGCGCTCATCATAAACTCCCAGAATGGCTGGTTTTGAATCTTTTTTATGTAGGATTGCAGTATGATTCAAAAGAAGAACTAGACTTAGCTTCTGTAGGTTCCTTTATTACTAACATAGTCCCTGATGCACAGGAGTTATTAGAAGGTAAACTTGCTAATTACGAAGCTTGGGGGAGATATGATGAAAAAGAAGAGGGTAAAATAGAGATAGATTTTGATTGCATTAAATCCTATTTAAAATCAGGGAGAGTTGATCATGTTAGTAATGAACTATATCTTGACCCTGATGTTGTTTTGAGGTTTGTTCAAAGTTATGCAGAACATATGGAATTCGCAAGAAGGAAATGGGAAAACTACTCTGATGAGGACCCAGAGGAAGAGGTCATAATTGAGACCTTGGATGTGGAAACATCAGTTGTTCCCAAAGAAACTATGAACCTAAACCAGTATTGCCTTACCCAGTAAGGAAGGCGCAGCTTGAATATTTAAACAAATATCATCCTGAAGAAGAGGATAGGAATATATGCAATATATAGGTAAAACCCCAGAAGGGGAAGAAGCAAGAAAGGCCAGTTGAAATAATGGAGGTAGAGGTAACTTATTTTGTGAAAGGGTGTATTAAAGCAGCCGACACTAGTAAACCTGTAGTGCCTTGCTCCTTTGGTATCACATCCTATTTCGGTCTTTGCAATATAGGCTCCTCAATCAATGTAATACCTTATACTCTCTATACTAAGCTCCATGATGAAATATATGCTTGTGATTTGTAGCCCACTGATATGGACATAAAATTAGCTGATGGCACTTTAAGGAGGCCATATGGGGTGGTACCTTATGTTTATGTCATATTAGGAACTTTCACTTATCAAGTTGATTTTATTGTTATGGAAATTCCCGAGGATGAGTTTTGTCCCATAATTTTTGGTAGACCCTTTCTTAATACTGCAGGTGCAAGCATTGATTGTAAGAGAGAAGTTGTCTCTCTCAAATTTGGGGATGAGGAAGAGAATTTCACTTTTCCAGGTTTAAAAACCGTCCCCAACCGCTAGAACATGATAACCATGAAGAGAAAACCATAGCACAACTTGCTGCTATATATTTTGGGACCCCAGAAGATGATTTGGAAAGGAGTCTAACCGACTACGAGAAGAGTCCGAAGGATCTGACCAAAGAAGAAATAGATTGTCATTTGAATAAAGCACCGGTCCAAGGTCCGGCGACTAATGAACAATTTGAAGTACCAGAAAAGAGAGGGGATGAGGAACCACCACTGCCTGAGCTTAAACCTTTACCAAAAGAGTTAAGGTATGAGTTTTTAGATGAAACAAATAAGTATCCTATTATTATCAGTGCTAACCTTTCAGATGAAGAGAAAAGGAGGTTGGTGGATACTTTGAGGAGACATAGAAAAGCCTTTGGATATTCAATGGATGACCTAAAGGGCATCAGCCCCTCTATATGCCCTCACCATATCTTCATGGAAGAAGGAGTTGAACGGTTCGAGAATATCAGAGGAAGTTGAACCCTGAAATGAAGGAAGTGGTAAGAAAAGAAATTGTTCGTCTGCTCGATGCAGGTATAATATATCAAGTTTTTGAAAGTAAATGGGTGAGTCAAGTCCATTGTGTACCAAAAAAGGTGGATTTACAGTAGTGCCCAATAAGCATAATGAACTAATCCCCACTAGAACAATAGTTGGGTACAGGATGTGCATTGATTTCAGGCGATTAAATAAGGAGACTCAAAAAGATCATTACCCTTTGCCATTTATTGATCAAATGCTTGAAAGGCTAGCCAAGCATACTCACTTTTGTTATCTAGATGGATATTTGGGATTCTCGCAAATAGCAGTGCATCCGGAAGATCAAGAGAAAACGACTTTCACTTGCCCCTTCGGTATGTATTCTTATCGCCCTATGCCTTTTGGTTTGTGTAATGCACCTGCTACATTTAAAAGATGTATGAATGCTATCTTTGCTGACTTTGTTGAGGAAATTATGGAAGTTTTCATGGATGATTTTTCCGTGTATGGAACTTCTTTTGATGATTGCCTTCACAATCTCGATAAAGTTTTGCAGAGATGCGAAGACACTAATCTTGTCTTGAATTGGGAGAAATGCCATTTCATGGTCAACGAAAGTATTGTCTTGGGGCATAAAATATGTGGTAAGGGTATAGAAGTTGACAGGGCGAAGATAGATGCTATAGAGAACCTCCCTTATCCTCAAGATATAAAAGGAATAAGGGGTTTTCTCGGTCATGCCGGCTTCTATAGGCGTTTTATCAAGAATTTTTCTAGTATACCCAAACCCTTGACTAACTTGTTCCAGTAAGTGAAGAGCTCAAACGTGCTCTGCTGAATGCCCCCGTCAGTACATCTCCAAATTGGAATATACCATTTGAAGTGATATGTGAAACAGATGACAACGCGGTGAGTGTCGTCTTAGGTCAGCAAGTAGGTAAGAAATTCATTGTTATTTACTATGCAAGTCATACTCTTACTGACGCTCAAAGAAACTATGCTAAGAATGACAAGGAACTATATGCAGTGATCTTTGCTTGTGAAAAATTCAGACCTTATATCACAGATACAAAGGTCATATTCTATACTAACTGTCAGGCGATAAAAGAGGTCCTTGACATTAAAGAGACTAAACCTCGCTGGATGAGGTGGTCTCTTCTTTTGCAAGAGTTTCACAGTGAGATTTTAGACTGCGAGAAAGTGTAAGATGTCCTCACAAACATATCCTTTGTGAGAGAAGCACAAAAGTATAGCGCTTCAGGAATATGTATCCCGTACGGAACAGCGGTGGCCCTGGATAGAGCCACCACACGTACCTTTGGAGATACGGAATCGCCATTCATTGGGCTCGAAGAGCCGCTCGCAAAATTAAGGGTAAGGGAAGAAAGTGATTTGTTTTATTATACAAACTCCTTGCATCCCAGTAAGCTGCGGAGGACGTCGACGCCACCCAATCCACGGAGGAAGAAGAATCCTGGGACGAAAGAGCATGCTAAGAACAAGGTATGGGCAGCATGAGGAAAGGTAGGCAGATTCACCCCTTGACCCTAAGTCTTCGTTCTATTCATCTTCGTTTTATTTTTCTATACATGATTTTGTATTTTTGGGAGTTAAACGGGCGCTCATACGACCAGCAGCGGTTGTATGATACGCCGTCTTTCTCACTGATTATCTAAGCACGTAGGTAAAGTAATCAAACGGACGGTCAAACAACCAGCAGCGGTCGTTTGGAAGGCCGTCAAATATTCTGACCTCTGTGACTGACTTTTGCTGTTTGTTGAAAAAAAAGAGAGAAGAGATAAACAGAGAAGATCAAACGGGCACGGAAACGGGCTGGCACGGTCATCCCAAAGGCCGTCAAACAATCTGCTGGGAAAGGAATCGCTGAAGAAATCTCATACGACCGCTCAAACGATCGGACGCGGTCGTATGGAAGGCCGGCAATCGCGATATCTTTCCGATTCTCAACAGAATTTTGCCTGATCTTCCCTGGTTTGTTTTCGAATCTTTTTAACTTTCTTATCTTGTTAAACCTTGCGTCCCTAACCTCTTATATATAGAACCATTGCCTTTTCTACTAACAAACTAATAAACCAATCTAGCCCAAGCTTTCGTGAGTTTTCGGGTGTAGGAAGAGATGGCTCGCTCATCGGCCGAAAAGCAAACCTCCTCCCAAGAGGAAGATGATCTGGGACAAGAAGGCTACAACTACTTGTAAACTGCGTTGGGATTTCCCCAAAGAGGAGGGGTGATGCAGCATAGTAGAGATAAGTATTTCCCTCAGTGAGAACCAAGGTATCAATCCAGTAGGAGAACCACGCAGAATCTCGTGAACAACACCTACACACACAAAAGCAAATACTTGCACCCAACACTAATAAGAAGGTTGTCAATCCCCTTGAACTCGTTATTTGCAAGGATTAATTCAGATAGTGATAGATAGATAAAATAAAATGCAAAATAAAATAAAGTAAATAAAATTACAGCAAGGTATTTTTAGGTTTTTTATATGATTTAAATAGACCTGGGGGCAATAGTTTTCACTAGAGGCTTCTCTCTCGAACACATATCATACGTGGGTAAACAAATTACTGTTGGGCAATTGATAGAAAAGCGCATAGTTATGACGATATTCAAGGCAATGATCATGTATATAGGCATCATGTCCGAAACAAGTAGACCGACTCCTGCCTGCATCTACTACTATTACTCCACCCGTCGACCGCTATCCAACATGCATCTAGAGTATCTATTATCTACTAAAAGCAAAATACGGATGAAAAATAGAGGAATTAGCTAGAAAATCCCACATTAATCAGAAAATACCATCCATTGATCCGGTTGTTTTTGGAAATAATCAATCGATGACCGTTCAATGTGCGTAACATGGTGGGGCTCAGGTTACTTCACGTGTAACGTGACACATGTGTACGTATATACGTATATTCCAGAAGAAGAAAAAAGACAAACGTGTCTACTAGTCAAAGCCAAACACGTAAATGTGTCCAAGTAGGATTGAAAAGGATATGTACGTGAGAATACACAAGAGACATAAAAAAAACTGTAAAAAAAAGACATGAAAGAAAAAGAAAAGGCAACGAGTCGTTTTGAGGCTGGATTCAAAACGATAGTATGTGACATGTACATACACATACAACCACAATCTATTCTTTAATATATGGTCCAGCTGTCAACCTTTCATATGTTTACTGCTTACGTATAATATTTCCTATGAATACCGAAATATGTACCGTACAAATACCTGCAGTGTCTATCTCTAGCGACGAGTAGCAGCAGGATCATGCGGTCTAAGGACTGCGGTGACGCTGGAGGGCTGTTAATTGTTTATGTAAAATCTTTCCTAAGAATGACATAATATGTACATATATTTGTCTCCATCTCTAGCAACACAACAAGAAGCAATACCATCATGTAGCCAAGGACGGCGATGGGTTCAGAGGGCTGTCCGAGATTCATCGCAGACAACTCCATACATATACTCTTGGACAATGCGCTAGGGTGGCCATCTTCAGCCTATGGTGGCCCTGCAGCGCAAGATCATCGTCTACGTCGGCGCTTCCTCCTGGGCTCCGTGGTCATGGACATTATCTCCATAGCGGTCAGCCTCTGAGGCACGGTGTTGCAGATCTCCACTGTCCATGTACGGTGCCATTCTTGGGCCACAAGATTTAAGGACAACACACATGATGACGATGATCCCAACTGACTAAGAACATCATATGTTTCTATGTAGGCTGCTTTACCACATGGGATCATGCAGTTCATCCTCGCCAAAGAGTACTACAACCTCCATGACACCATTGCATGTACTGGCTAAAGCTAACAACAGTTTATAATCTCAAATATAATTTCCCCAAGTAGAATAACTTTTTTTCCATTACTTTTGTAACAAGAACAGACGGGTCAAAATATAAAGAGAAAACGGGACCGATTTCCATGCTATGCTGGGGGAGAAAAAAATCCAATTCAAGACGAGTCATGGGACAAAAAACTGATAGCACTTCGCAACTTCTAACCTGGCAAGTTATATCTAAAATTGGGAAGACCATAATTTTTCAGGTATTTTGTTCCACACTAAATGTTTATTAACATAAAAAAGGATCCCCCGTTCGAGGGTCATATTTGTCTTGCTTCATGGTTTACTATATAATCTTTGGGCTACTTTTATTTATGTAAGTCAAGTGTGCCTTACATTTTGGAAAGGAGGGAGTACATAGTACTTTTTAACGGTAGTACATACTAACCAGTAGTAAATTCACTATACATGTATGTAACTGAGTATATACTTTCTATAAATAAAAAGACAGTGCATATGCAAAGAAATAAAATCAAAAGGCAAGCGTATTTTGCCGGTTACCAAGTTACCAATTAGAATAGTAATATGAAGAAGACTTTGTCGGATCATCTAGAGTATTAAGTTAAAAACGGAGTAACGCCTTAAGAAAGATGACATGATGTAGACAAAGTAAACTTAAGCAATATGATTAAATCCCATCTTTTTATCCTTAATGGCAACAATACAAATACGTGCCATGTCCCTTTCTGTCATTGGGATTGAGCACCACAAGATTGAACCCATCACAAAGCACCTCTCCCATTGCAAGATAAATCAATCTAGTTGGCCAAACCAAACGGATAGATCGGAGAGAAATACAAAGCTATAACAATCATGTATAAATAAGTTCAGAAAAGACTCAAATATTTCTCATGAATAATCTGATCATAAACCAATTCATCGGATCCCAACAAACACACTGCAAAACAAGATTACATCGAATAGAACTCCAAGAACATCGAGGAGAACATTGTATTGAAGATCAAAGAGAGAGAAGAAGCCATCTAGCTACTAGCTATGGACCCGTAGGTCTGTGGTAAACTACTCACACATCATCGGAGGGGCAGCAAGGTTGATGTAGAAGCCCTCCGTGATCGATTCCCCCTCTGGCAGATCACTGGAAAAGGCCTCCAGATGGGATCACGGAAGAACAGAAGCTTGCGGCGGCGGAAAAGTTATTTCGTGGGGCTCTCTGTTGGTTTCCCAGTATATGAGAATTTATAGAGGTGGAATTAGGTTAAAAGGAGCCACGAGGGGCCCACAAGGCGTCAGGGCGTGCACCCCCCTGGGGCCACGCCCTGTTGCCTTGTGGCCTCCTCGTGAGGCTTCTGGCCTCCTCCCGAAGCTTCCAGGGTCTCTTTTGTCCAGGAAAAAAATCGTCAAAAAGTTTCGTAGCATTTGGACTTCATTTGGTACTGATTTCCTGAAAAAACAAAAACAAGCAGAAAACAGCAACTGGCACTGGGCACTAGGTTAATAGGTTAGTACCAAAAAATGATATAAAATAGCATAGTAGTGCATATAAAACATCCAAGATTGATACTATAATAGCATGGAACAATCAAAAATTATGGATACGTTGGAGACGTATCAGCACCCCCAAGCTTAATTCCTGCTCGTCCTCGAGTAGGTAAATGATAAAAATAGAATTTTTGATGTGGAATGCTACCTAACATGTTTATCATATAATCTCTTTTACGGTATGAATATTAAGAAACGGGTGATTCAAAGCAATAGTCTATAATTTGATATAAAGACATCAATACTCAGGCATACCAACAAACAATCATGCTGATGACCCACAAGTATGGGGGATCAATCGTAGTCCTTTCGATAAGTAAGAGTGTCGAACCCAATGAGGAGCAGAAGGAAATGATAAGCAGTTTTCATCAAGGTATTTTCTGCAAGCACTGAAAGCAGCGGTAACTGATAGTTTTGTAGAAAGATAATTCGTAACGAGTAGCAAGTAACAATAGTAACAAAGTGCAGCAAGGTGGCCCAATCCTTTTTATAGCAAGGGACAAGCCGGAACGGTGACTTATATAAAGCAAGGCGTTCTCTAGGACACATGGGAATTCTCATCTAGTCACTTTCATCATGTATAGTTGATTCGTGTTCGCTACTTTGATAATTTGATATGTGGGTTGACCGGTGCTAGGGTGCTACTCTTACTTGAACAAGCAACCCTCTTATGATTACCCCCTCTCACAAGCATCTGCAACTACAAAAGAAGAATTAAGATAAATCTAACCATAGCATGAAACATATGGATCCAAAACAGCCCCTTACGGAATAACGCATAAACTAGGGTTTAAGCTTCTGTCACTCTAGCAACCCATCATCTACTTATTACTCCACAATGCCTTCCCTTAGGCCCAAATATGGTGAAGTGTCATGTAGTCGACGTTCACATGACACCACTAAAAGAAGCAACAACATACATATCATCAAAATATCGAACAAATACCAAATTCACATGATTACTTATGACAAGACTTCTCCCATGTCCTCAAGAACAAAATTAACTACTCACAAATCATATTCATGTTCAAGATCAGAGGGGTATTGAATAGCATTAAGGATCTGAACATATAATCTTCCACCAAATAAACCAACTAGCATCAACTACAAGATGTAATCAACACTACTAGCAACCCACAGGTACCAATCTGAGGTTTTGAGACAAAGATCGAATACAAGATATGAACTATGGTTTGAGATGAGATGGTGCTAGTGAAGATGTTGATGAAGATTGGCCCTCCCACGATGAGAGGATTGTTGGTGATGTCGATGGCTTCGATTTCCCCCTCCCGGAGGGAAGTATCCCCGGCAGAATCGCTCCGCCGGAGAGCAAAATTGCTCCTACCCAGGTTCCACCTCGAGACGGCGGCGCTTCGTCCCGAAATTCTTCTCTATAATTTTTTTAGGGCAAATGACCTTATATAGCAGAAGGAGGGGGCCGGAGGCCCGCTATGGGCCCCACAAGGCATCAGTGCGCGCCCAGGGACCGCGCCCTATTGCCTTGTGGGCAACTGGTGGGTCCCCTCTGATATTTATTTTCTCCAGTATTTTTTATATATTCAATAAAAAATCTCCAAAAAATTTCAGGTCATTTGGAGCTCTGTAGAATAGGTATCTCTGCTGTAGCTATTTCAGGTCCAGAATTCTAGCTGTCGGTATTGTCCCTCTTCATATAAATCTTGCAAATTAAGAGAGAAAAGGCATAAGAATTGCATCATAAAGTGAAATAATGACCAAATACATTATAAATAACAGTAGCAAATCATGATGCAAATTGGACGTATTAACTCTCCAAGCTTAGACCTCGCTTGTCCTCAAGCGAAAGCCGAAATCGATAATCATGACCACATGTTTAGAGAGAGAGGCGTTGATAAAATAAAATACGGACATGAGAGCATCATGATTAGTTTCATAACAGCAATATATTATCATAAAGCTTCCCATGGACAAGTAATAATTAATCACAACATTGAAGTATAAAGCACAAACTTTCTTGAAAACTAACAAACTATGTTCTCAGTCAATGAAACAATCACAATTCATCATATTTTTAGGAAGAGTCTATGTAGGACCTTTTTGTTTTCGCAAGTCCACATACTCAACTATCATTTAGTCTTCTATGATTGCTAACACTCATGGCATATTTTTATGGAGCAAAAGTTTCAATCAGACACATAGAAAGATGGGGGTTTATAATTTCACCTCCCAACAATTTTACCTCAAGGGTAATGTCAACCATAATAACGCATGATCACTTACATCCAACTGGATATATATGCCTAGATCTTTCCCTACCACATGGTGCTTGCAAAGAGAAAGAAAATAAAAATGGAATAGAGAGGAACACTATTGATTCTTGCATAAAAGTAAATACAGAACAGTAAAAGATAGGCCATTTGCAGAGGGAAGTAGAGGTTGTCATGCGCTTTTGTAAGGGCATCAAGTGCCCCCTTAATGGTTTTGGAGTATTGAAGACAAATAGGTTAAGGGACTAATGTGTTTGTGAGTGTACATAGGAGAAAATAGTCCCTGAAGACTTGGTTTAACCACGGATGGTGACCCCTAAAAATGTATTTCTTCAAGTGAAGAATTTGCTGCGGCCTGTCAAGAAATTGATGTGAAGACTTTGAAGCTTCAAGACTTTTTTTTCATAGTTTCTTTTCTTCTTATTTGAGTCATAGGAAAAACCATACTGTTAAAGGGGGTCTAGGTGAAACATTTATCATATTTCAAAGCGATGCTCGAACCTATACAAACCTAAGCCGCTTCGAGTGAAGCCTTTGGAAATCTCTGGAACAACTAATGAATTTGTCAGTGATAGTGACGAAGTCCATCTGGTCTCTGACGAATTTGGTCAGGCTAAGGAGTTAGGATTTCGCCAATGCGATCTGCCTATCGTGAGGAAAGTGAGTGCCCCGACGAAATTGAGTGCTTAATTTCTGACCGTTGCTGCGCCGCGTGCCAGCTGTCGAGTGGATTCTTATCCTGAAAACGGTCATGTCTGAGAAGGGTATTTATGACAATTCATGTCGGGTTGCCCCCTGGCTATAAATAGTCGCCCCCCACAACCACTAGTTGGTTGGCTGCTCTAGAGAGAGATTGACACTTGTCATTTGAGAGCAACCCTTCCTCTGACGACTTTGTGAGAACCCAAGTGAGGAAAACCCAACCAGAGCCAAAGTGATTGAGCATCACTGAAGAAGTTGATCTGTGTGATTCGACTCTTGTTACCTTTGAAGACTTTCATTCTTCCAGACGGTTAGGCGCCATGTTCTGAGCACCCAAGAGTAATTGTGGCGTGCCCGTGAACAAGTCTGTGAAGGTTTTGGAAGTCTACCTTGAAGACTTACCACGAGTGATTGGGTGAGGTCTAAGTGACCTTAGCTCAAGAGGAATACGGTGAGGACTAAGTGTCCTCCGAGGTAAGACTCAGCCGCCTCAACCAAACGTATAGTTGATATAGCAACTGGAACTGGTCTACCAAATCGTTGTGTCTTCACCGAGCCCAACTGGTTTCAAATTCCTCACCCTTCACCTTTACACAATTCCGCTGCTGAAGAACTTGTGCCTTACTTTTCTGAAGAATTAGAACTGAAGACTTTCATCATGCTATTTTTCATTTCTTCAGTTCATCTTCCTCATGCATGTTCGCCTGTATGATCCCATGTTCTTCACTTGTATGTATTTCATATGCATGCTACTTGTATCTGTGTTGATCTATTTTCGTATCTGTTTCTATTTTGTCACTCTGATTTTTGCCAAAATCTTCGGAGTTTGATGAATTTCTAAAAATCTCCCATTCACCCCCCTCTGGGAGTAAACCTGCACTTTCAATTGGTATCAGAGCAAGGTACTCCCTTGTTCTGTGTGATTTTGGTTTAACCACATGGAGTTTTAGTCATGTCGACCGCAGGTATGTTCAAGGTATCCGTTGCGTGCCCCATCTTAGATGGCACTGACTATCCCTACTGGAAGAACAAGATGCGAATGCATCTTGAGGAAATTGACAACGATCTCTGGTTCATCATCGAGAATGGAGTTCCTACCGTGGCTCCAAGCATCAACACCACCGACGTGAAGAGATTTAAGCGACTCGAGTGTCAAGCAAAGAATATCATATGTGGACATCTAAACAAAGGACAGTATGGTAGAGTGAGTGCTTTGGAAACATCGAATCTTATCTGGGATAGGCTTTCCAGGGTCAATGAGGGGGGTCTCCACTCAACATGACTCCTGAGTTGACGTGCTTCGCAATCTCTTCAATCGCTTCAAGAGGCTCGACAATGAAAATGTGCAGCAAA